>CAUDMG010001492.1:1280000-1880000 GCA_958450375.1 Homarus gammarus
TTCACTCCTTCACCAAACTTACACTCAGGAGTATAAGTTAAGGCGAGTGTGTGAAGCAATTGACTCCTTCACCTTCATTAGAGAATACTTAAGGGTGGTAATGTTTTTGGGGAGAGGAAAACACACACACACTCTCTCTCTCTCTCTCTCTCTCTCTCTCTCTCTCTCTTCGTTCCTTCCTCCCTTCCTTCATTCCTCCCTTCCTTGTCTTGTCTATCGCAGCTGTGTGAGTATCAGTTTGTTTCTTTCATATGTGTGTCTCTTTGACTCTGTGTGTATCTTACCTGTACGGGAAACACTCAAGATTTAACATTAAGAGAAACAAATATTAGAATTGAAATATGACAAGTTAAATTTATTGAGAATTCTTTTTTTATTGATTGAACAGAAAAATAAATTAAAGTTTTTTATTAATTAATTTCAACATTGATTTATCTTGGTGTAGTTTGTTTTATTGTTATCTGTCTAAATATTTTAATCATTAACAGAGGATAATGCGTTTTTTGTTCTCCTACCTACCAGGAAATTTATTATCCTCCTTGTTCGTCCTAGGAGAGAGAGAGAGAGAGAGAGAGAGAGAGAGAGAGAGAGAGAGAGAATAATGCATGCCAGCAGCCTCCTAAAGGTTAATGATCAGCTTCTTTCATACTGAAGAAAAATACCACAGCCTTTAGGGATGTTAGGGTTAAAGGCGACTATAAATCTTTTACCTGTATATCCTGGAAAAAAATAACACCGTTTAGCTATATTATAAGTATACAGGTATAGTCTAGTATTATATATAGGGACATCTTATTGTATATTGTATTTTAGGTTCAGGGAAATAAATATATAGTGTAAGTCGTTCATGAAGTATAATTGACGACTTAGAGAGTATATTTTTTTATTTACGTATGTTGAAAGGTTAGGTTAGGTTAGGTTAGGTTAGGATAGGTTAGGTTAGGTTAGGTTAGGTGAAGTTAGGTTAGGCTTAGTTAGGTGAAGTTAGATTTTCTTAGTTTAAGATAGATTAGGTTAGGTTAGTACAGGTTTGGTTAGGTTAGGATAGGTTAGTATAGGTTTGGTTAGGTTAGGTTAGGTTAGTATAGGTTTGGTTAGGTTAGGATAGGTTAGTATAGGTTTGGTTAGGTTAGGTTAGGATAGGTTAGTATAGGTTTGGTTAGGATAGGTTAGTATAGGTTTGGTTAGGTTAGGTTAGGTTAGGTTAGGTTAGGTTAGGTTAGTATAGGTTTGGTTAGGTTAGTATAGGTTTGGTTAGGTTAGGATAGGTTAGTATAGTTGGTAGTTAGGATAGTTATGTGGTTAGGATAGTTGTTAGGTTTGGTTAGGTTAGGGTAGGATAGTATAGGTTTGATTAGGTTAGGATAGGTTAGTACAGGTTTGGTTAGGTTAGGATAGGTTATGTTAGGTGAAGGCCCGCTCCCTCAACCTCCACCTAGTGTTATTCCCGTCTGACTTCTCTCTCGCCTGTAGGACCTCCACACGCCTTATCCAATTATAAACTTCAACGAAATGGCGCCTCGAATGACGGCCACACTCATAATAACTCCGTGATATAGGCCGCTTTTTGTAGCAATAACTGCAGATAAAGGAGAGTTTAATGCGATGCCAACGAGCGCGGTGGACGGGGGCGCTGGCTGTCTCACTGGTGTCAAATGGCGCCCAGTGAGTGAAAACTTGGAGTCGTAAAACTTTGATCGACGTGGAACAAATTTTGTGTTACGAGGTGTGTGGAAGGTTGGTTGCTTAAGTTACCCCTTTACGTGTGTGTGTTTTTTTTATTTTCTTCACTTTTTTGTGGTGTTCTGGGAAATGGTTTCTTAGCACATAATGCGTTCCTCTCTCTCTCTCTCTCTCTCTCTCTCTCTCTCTCTCTCTCTCTAACAGATACACAAACAAAGAACAATACACCACTTGACTCTTCTCCTCCCTTTCTTTCCCTCTCTGTCTCCTTCTCTCTACCTTTGTCTCCCTTCTCTCTTTCTTTTTTTTTCTCTCTCTCTCTCTTAGATTCGTGTACTGACCAAAAAATAGATTATAATCCCCCGTATCAAACACAACTTTTAATCAGATCTTTTCTGTTCACTGAGACCTGGAGAATTCAAACTTGATCAAAAGACCTCGGCTGGTTTATCCATTGATAGAGCCGCGTGAACTAAAGGCTTCTCTCTGATGCTGCTTCGTGGCTCTGATTGAAAATTCCCTTTTTTTTTTCAAGAACATTTTCTGATTGGGTTTGCATCATCAGAATGACTTTATGCATTATTTTTGTGTGTCATTTACCTTCGTTTTTGTAGTTTTCAGTCTTATTATCTTTTTTTTTTTCGTGATTATTGGGGGTCTGTTTATCGTCCTTGATTTTTTTTTCAATCTGTTCATTGCAAAATTATTGAGGCGACAGTAATAATGATAATAATAATAATAATAGTAATAATAATAATAATAATAATAATAATAATAATAATAAATTTCCATAGAGTATATTCATTTTAATTTTCGTACATCACACACACACACACACACACACACACACACACACACACACACACACACACACACACATTCTCTCTCGGACAAACACGCACGGGTCCACATTCACACCCCATCACTGTACAAATGTAAACAGTCTCCCCCTCGGAGGAAGAGAAAAAAGAAAACAAGTTGGTCTCATAAAGTGAAGAAATGAAAACATGCCATCTGACGCACTACCACGGGGGGAGAGACCAGGCGGTGTTGATAGTTTCTAGGAAGAACAACCTGACGCAACGTAGGAATATTGTTCAACAACCTGGAATCATTTGGGTGGTTTCTAGTGGCAGAGGAAGCAATTAGGCTGTTCGTTATTGATAGGTTTCTAGTAGGAATCGTGAGGTAGAGAACACAGACTGACTGCTCAACTTCCTGGGCTTTTATTGAAGGTTTCTAGTGGGAATCTCATGGTAGAGAACCCAAAAAGTCTGTTCAACCTCTTGGCTCAGTTCCGCACATCTGACTGGCGGGTCCTCTTGAGCGGTTAGGTGTTAGTTATACACAAGTTACCTGAGTCTTCACGTGAAAGTCTTAGCCACAAGAAAAAACTGTAATTTCATATTCAATATTTTTAGTATTCACAGACATGAATTTTCCTAACATATAAACATTGTATTTTGATTTATCTAATATGGAGGGAAAATTGTACCAATATATTAAATATAGGGTGATCGAAAAGTCCTGTGCACCTGTGATAATTGACGATAATTTGTTCTGTGTTATACCTACATTGTTATACACCCTGTTCTTGGTGTTATACCTACGTTGATATATACCTTGTTCTACTTGTTATACTTTCATTGTTATACAGTAAGTAGAACAAGATAAATAATTCTACTCTTCAATTTTGAAGGTGTACATAAACTTTTCGATTTTTATGTACAGAATGTCAGATGATTTTGGACTCGTAATTTCATGAAACAATTTTCCAGATGCGAGATAAATTGTTTATAGATAATAGTGATGGTAATAAAAGAAACGGAAGAATGAACAAAGGTATTTAAATAATTAAGGGATATAAATAACATAACATAACATAAACTCTACAACCAAAACTACGAAAGTGGGTGTCTGGTAACCAATGTATTCACTGTTGTATAATGCAGTAGGATGAATAATGCACTCTTAGCCAGATTACAGAGAGACATTATTCATTCCTTGTACCTCTGTATTAGTGGATAGTGTCTCCTGCTTTGAATTTGGGACTACTGTAATATTTGTGCGAAAAGTTGTTGTATTTTGGCAATGTAAACTACGTGTGATTGACTTTATTTTTTATTAGGGACGTAACTGTGTGATTTCGTTGTTATTTTTATTTTCTATTATTATTATTATTATTATTATTATTATTATTATTATTATTATTATTATTATTAACAAACATTGAGGGTATTATTAGACACATACTTCACTCATCATCAAACACTCAGACTGGCTACACAACATTAATTAGTGAGAATTTATTGAGAAGATGTTACCTGTAATTAGTATGAGGTGCAGTGTCGCCAAAGAGTAAAATAACGAACTGGCGTTACTGGATGAACAAAGAGAGAACGCTGACAGGGGTCCTTGGTGATGCTGTGTAGGTTCAGTTAAGTGGATTACTAGGTGTGAGATGCAACAACAAGGTGAGATGAATTGAGACGAGAATTAATTCATCATTATGCAAACACCTGTACTCTCGCTGTCTGTCTGTCTGTCTGTCTGTCTGTCTGTCTGTCACTCTCTCCCAGGCACGTATATGTAGAAGCGGACAAGGTGGTTCAGACTCTCTCTCTCTCTCTCTCTCTCTCTCTCTCGATTCCAAAGACAGCCACAGACATAATCAGATGAAAGAAAGAGAGAGAAAGCGAAAGAGAGAGAGAGAAAGAGAGAGAGAGAGAGAGAGAGAGAGAGAGAGCGAGAGTCCTCCTGAGCAGAATTTACACACATTCAGAATTGCAACGTGTCGTTTTTACTCCTTAAGTTATTAATGGTTGGTGGAACGAAATACAAACTCAGAGCCGTGAAGACATTCCATTTATGCTGACATCTCCTTCTCTTCCTTCTTACCCTCATTATTATCCTCTTCCTATCCCTTTCTGTTTTCCTCTTCCTCTTAATCCTTATCATCCTCTTCCTCCCCCTTTCCCTCTTCCTGCTCATTCTCCTTTCTCTCCTCCTCCTCCTCATTCTCCTCCTCTTCTTTTCCTCCCCATTCTCCTCCTCTTCCTTCTCCTTCTCTTCCTCTTTTCTCCTTCCCCTCTTCCTTCTCTTCTTCCTCCTCCTCTTCCTCTTTCCTCCTCCTCTTCCTCCTCCTCCTCCTCTTCCTTCTCCTTCTCTTCTTCCTTCTCCTCTTCTTCTTTTCTCCTCCCCCTCTTCCTTCTCCTCCCCCTCTTCCTTCTCCTTCTCTTCTTCCTCCTGTTCTTCCTCTTTTCTCCTTTTCCTCTTCCTTCTCTTTATCCTCTTCCTCCTCCTCAGGTGAATTTATTCCCTTGGATTAATGGGTTTTCTTAATTGAGTGTCAGCTGCTTGGTAAATGTTCCTCCAAGGTTCAACTTGACTCACTAGCTGTCCCTCCAAGGTTCAACTTGACTCACTAGCTGTCCCTCCAAGGTTCAACTTGACTCACTAGCTGTCTCCCCAACGTTCAACTTGACTCACTAGCTGTCCCTCCAACGTTCAACTTGACTCACTAGCTGTCCCTCCAAGGTTCGGTACTGCCACCTCATTGAAGGAGACCAACAGCTCTTTTCGTTACCATTTTTTGTTCGTCTCTGTTGTCTTCATCATCGTGTTTTTTTGGCTGTAATATTTCCTCGAGTTTTGGAGTACAGCGTCTAGCATCTCTCCGTTCGTCTATCTATCTATCTATCTGTGTTTGTATCTGCCTGCCTGCCTGCCTGCCTGCCTGCCTGCCTGCCCATCTGTCTGTCTGTCTTATGTAAAGACCTCTGATGTCGAAGCAGTAACAACAACAACGACAACTAACAATGGCAATAACAACAACAACAAACAACAACCATAACAACTAACAACAAAACAACGACAACTACATGGCAATAACAACACAACAACAACAACCATAACAACTAAACACAAAACAACGACAACTAACAATGGCAATAACAACAACAACAAACAACAACCATAACAACTAACAACAACAAAACAACGACAACTAACAATGGCAATAACAACAACAACAAACAACAACCATAACAACTAACAACAACAAAACAACGACAACTAACAATGGCAATAACAACAACAACAAACAACAACCATAACAACTAACAACAACAACACGACGAAGGACACTTAAATCCTCAGGTGTAATTCAGTTTACACACGTTAAATAAAGCTGCCTGTATTTTTGTATTCGTATTTACCAGTTCACCTTTTTTTTTTTTGTTACGACGAAAAATAAATTAACTTTGTTTTTAAGTCGTGTGTGTGCTGAGAGGGAGACGTGAACAATGAACAGAGGAGAAATGAACAATGAACATGTGATAATGAATGGTACAACACCGTGAAGTTTAGACACATTTGAATAAGTCAACCCAAGGCAGCTGTGTGACTCCTTTAAAGAGGTATTTATTTTTATTTTTACCTCAAGGATATATGCAAGGGTTTATACTGTCCGCTTCACCTCCCACCACACACATACACATTCACACATACATACACATTCATACATACATACACATTCACACATACACAATTATTTATAACGTAATAATTCATCTAATAGCCAAAATGACGTCGAAGATGTACTGATATTCTTCCTTAACTTTATGGATGGGGTCTTTTCGGGTGTCCATGGTCAAGCGGGGGGGGGGGGGGGGGTGTGTGGGTGTGTGTGTGTGTGTAGGAGGTGATGCCATTGTGTATATGCCTGGACTGGGCTGCATCATGGCGCCATAATCCCATCACATCACAAGACGTACTGAGTGTGTCTAGTCCCCGTCTCTCTATCTTAACTCTTGATCGTTGGTGGAGGTGATTCCCCCACCCCCACCCCCCTCCGGAGTCTTATATGATAATCTCCCTTAAATAAGATTATATAACGAGAGGCTTTTCTTAAATGCTAATCTATGACAAGAGTCCTTTCTAAACTGCTGGGATTTGACGATCATCTTTCCTCATCAACTCTATACCGAAATAAATCGTTTGTATATAAGAATTGATGACCCTAATCCTCTCTGAACAAAAATATTAGACATCCACCTCGTCTTAACCAGAATAGTTAACATTAATTCCTTCTTAGCCAGAATTTTTTGACATTAATATCACGTATATATATATATATATATATATATATATATATATATATATATATATATATATATATATATATATATATATATATATATATATATATATATATATATATATATTTTTTTTTTTTTTTTTTTTTTTTTTTTTTTTTTTTTACGATGGTATTTGTGGAGGTTGTAAAGCCCACGTTGTGTTACTCCTGTTGAGCCTCACGTAGTATGCCAGAGCAGTGTCGCCTCCCCCTCTCACTGTTCTACACCATGCATGTGTTCTCTACCCACAGTCAGGGAGGTGAGGTGAGGTGAGGTCTGGTAGGTACACAGGGCAGGTGATTCTCAGGTGTTTGTAGGTTGAACTTTTCCTCCCTTTAACGTGGGGATGTGAGAGCTATTTCATGAGGCTATTTAACGCTATTTCCTCCACGTCTCTGAAACTTACTGAAATAAACTGGCTATTTACGTTACTAATTCACTAGTTAATTGGCTATTTATCTCTTAATACACTGATAAACTTAATGTTAGTTTTATTCATACACTAATGACATGAATATCTAATTAAATCTCAAACTGAATATTATTAAACATGAAATAAGTACAAGAGTTATATTATGGCATCAAATTGCGCTCTGATCCAGCCATAACAAGTTGCCTTTTTAGAACATAAGAACATAAGAATGGAGGAAACTGCAGCGGACCTATTGGCCCAGACTGGGCAGTCCCATTTACACCCAACCCCTATTGCTCATATAGCCATCCAACCTATGTTTGAAGCTATTCAGCGTATTCGAGTTAATGATGATATTTGGTAACTTGTTCCATTCATCCACTACTCTGTTTCCAAACCAGTGTTTACCTATTTCACGCCAAAATCTAAATTTGTCCAATTTAAAACCATTGTTACGAGTTCGCTCCTGGTTGGATAATTTGAGTACCTTTGTAATGTCCCCTTTGTTTAGCCCTGCCTTCCACTTATACACCTCTATCAGGTCGCCCCTCGCTCTACGTCTCTCAAGGGAGTGCAAATTAAGATGCTTTAACCTGTCTCTATACTCAAGGTTCCTAATGCCCGGGATTAGTCTTGTCATTCTCCTCTGAATTCTTTCCAAGGATTCTATATCCATTCTGTAATACGGTGACCAGAACTGAACTGCGTAATCCAGGTGTGGTCTCACAAGAGCAAGATACAGTTTTAGGATGACCTCGCTAGTCTTGTAACTAACAATCCTTTGTATGAACCCAAGTACTTTATTATTCTTGTTACGAGCAAAAACACATTGTTTACTTGGCTTAAGGTTCCTACTTATCATTACTCCTAAATCTCTCTCGCAGTCGGATTTCTCTATAGCATCGTTGTTCATCTGGTATCTGGTTTCCCTGTTTACGTCTCCTATACTGTGTACTTTACATTTGTCCACGTTGAATTTCATCTGCCATTTTTCAGACCATTCGAAAAATTTGTTTAGATCTTCCTGTAGTTTTGCGGACTCCTCGTCAGATTTAATAACACGTCCTATTTTGGTGTCATCAGCAAATTTACTTAAGTTGCTGTCTATGCCGATATCTATGTCGTTTATGTATATCATAAATAATAATGGTCCAAGTACTGAGCCTTGGGGAACTCAACTAGCGACGTTGCTCCAATGGGAATTAGTGCCGTTTTCTGCAATATGTTTACCAGGAGAAGATTAGCGCCCCAATCACCTGATAATCCGCACCCAGATCCTTACCAGCATAGGGACGGCGCCAGTACGAGCCATCAACAGGCCGTGGCGTCGGCTATAGGAAAAAAAATCACAGATCCTATCCTATCCACCTCCCTATCCCTTACCACTACCACCAGCTATTTAACCTTCCTATCCACCTAACCTGACCTAATCACCAATCCAACAAATCACATGAATAGTTCCCCCCCCCCCCCTCATCCCTCTCCTCACCTTCTCAACTTGATCTCATTAGTGTCATCACCAAAATCCCTCACTGTCTCCCCCCTCCCCTCCCCCCAGAGCTTCTAGTCCCCCTCCCACTGCTCTACCAACTTTACCCATCTCTCGCTTATAATGCCTCGAGTGTTGGCTATTTTACTTACAAAACATCGCCCAACTTCATAGGTTATTTAACATTATTCTTGTGTTATTATGATTTAAAAGCCTCGACCGGGTGTTTTATGCGTCACTTCTTGGGGTCATTTGGGATCTGTTTTATAGAGATGGATGATAAGTGTAGGGGTGGGATGGAGGGAGGGAGGGAGAGGTAGGGGAGGGAGGGATAGGGGAAGGTATGTAAGGATGGAGGTAGGGAAGGTGGGGGTGTAGGAGAGGGAATGTGTAAGAAAAAAGGGAGGGAGTGGTAGGGGAGGAAGGTGGGGGATGCGGTAATAGGGGAGGGGAAGGAGGGAGAGGCAACTAGTAATGAGTAACTTAAGCTTGATCATGGACTTTACGTCAAACTGTACTTCAAGAAAAAAAATACCTCAAATGTGAATAAGACTAATCAGTCAGGACAGGAGGCCAATTGCTTCGAGTCAAAATTTATAAGGTAACCAGGAGAGTATTTTATGGGAATAGGTTTGAACTTAATACAAAATACGACGTGAAGAGAGGTAAAATTTTATGTAGGAGATTATGTATAAAGTGTGTGTGTGTGTGTGTGTGTGTGTGTGTGTGTGTGTGTGTGTGTGAAAGACTCAAACAAAGGAACTTAAATTATCCAACCAGGAACAAACTCGTAACAATGGTTTTATTAGACTCATTTCGATTTAGCCTCGAGATAGATTAACATTGGTTTGGAAATAGAGTAGTGGATGAATGGAACAAGTTACCAACCATCTTCATTAACTCGAATACCCTGGATAGCTTCAAACATAAGTTGTATGGATATATGAGCAATAGGGGTTGGGTGTAAACGGGACTGCCCAGTATGGGCCAATAGGCCCGCTGCAGTTTCTTCCATTCTTATGTTTTTTATGTAATAATACTAATACTAATATAATTAATAAATGACGGTTTATTAAAATAACATGGCAGCCACAAGGCTGAAAATATTCAATGAACCGAGATGATAAGTTACATATGGTGAAATTGGGGAGTGGATCACTTGATTGAACATAAGAACATACGAATGGAGGAAACTGCAGCGGGCCTATTGGCCCATACTTGACAAAAGCTTTCAGTAAAAAAGATAAGTTACATATAGTTGACATATGGAATAACTATAGATATGGCACTGTGTGTGTGTGTGTGTGTGTGTGTTTACGAATTTATGAGAGAATGTCCTTTGTGTGGATGCATGTTTGTTCTTTATGTTCGTGTTTGTGTGCCCAGACTAGTTGACCTCTAACTCAATTCACCAAATGTTCAAGTAAAATGTAAGATTGGTCCACGAGAATTGAGGCTGTAGTCTTCTTTTATGACGCTCAGTTACTCAATCTTTCTTACACAACGAATTCTGTCTCTCACTGTCCACTCTTCTCATTGCCTCAAACACTCCACTCACTACACACACACCCCACTCATACTGACCTCCTCACACACCCCACTCATACTGACCTACTAACACACCCCACTCATACTGACCTCCTCACACACCCCACTCATACTGACCTCCTCACACACCCCACTCATACTGACCTCCTCACACACCCCACTCATACTGACCTCCTCACACACCCCACTCATACTGACCTCCTCACACACCCCACTCATACTGACCTCCTCACACACCCCACTCATACTGACCTCCTCACACACCCCACTCATACTGACCTACTAACACACCCCACTCATACTGACCTCCTCACACACCCCACTCATACTGACCTCCTCACACACCCCACTCATACTGACCTACAAACACACCCCACTCATACTGACCTACTAACACACCCCACTCATACTGACCTACTAACACACCCCACTCATACTGACCTCCTCACACACCCCACTCATACTGACCTCCTCACACACCCCACTCATACTGACCTCCTCACACACCCCACTCATACTGACCTACTAACACACCCCACTCATACTGACCTCCTCACACACCCCACTCATACTGACCTACTAACACACCCCACTCATACTGACCTACTAACACACCCCACTCATACCGACCTCCTCACACACCCGACTCACATTGACCTACTAACACACCCCACTCATACTGACCTCCTCACACACCCCACTCATACTGACCTCCTCACACACCCCACTCATACCGACCTCCTCACACACCCGACTCACATTGACCTCCTGTAAGTCCAGCCGCACGTGACTCCCTCCATCATCAGTCACTCACCACCCACATCCCTGTCCATATTAAAGACACGACAAATGTACTTGACCTTTTCTCAACCACTTAACCCACACCGTCGTTGGTGCCACTCCAAGGATTTTCTGGTTATGTTCTCGTTTCTTTGACTTGTCGTGGACTCGAACACACTCACAACCCCACATCAGTCTTTTGTACTTCAATGGGATACAAGGATAGGGCAGTAGGGCACCCTCATTTGTATCCTTGAGTCCCACCACCTAAGCTCCCAATTGTATCCTATTATTTCTCCCCCTGCCCTTTTACTCCCCCATCCCCCCTTTTATCCCCCCTCTCTCCCCTTTTCTTGATGAGGTAGGGGAATACGGTGAGTCTCTTGAGTGAATCAATTTATCAATAAATTTATCAGTTTGTCCGTCAGGGAATCAGTCAATCAAGCTGTTAAAAATACTCTTGAAGTCGTGAATATCTGTGGATATATACCGATTCGATGATGGTCAGCTGGTCACTTATGTCTGCCTTTGAAAGACCATTAGCTTCTCTGGGTGACTTGGTGACCTGATCAGTTTTCAGAGATGTGAGGTCAACGTCAAGTTAATAGGGGTCCATAATATACTAGTGACACTTGTTTTTATAATGTTCAGTTAGTAAGACAAAACCTGTATTCTCTCATTCATGTATTTCGTTATTTTAGAAACCACAAAACACAGACACGCTGAAAGCAAAAAAAAAATAAAAACTGTAAATGTAACCCCCAGTTGGATCACCTGAAGATAACCTCACCCAACCTAACCTAACAAAACCTAACTTAATCTTCCCCCCTCCCCTCATAGGTACCATTAGGGTGTTTTGATTACCATGTGAAGTAATCCTGGGTGTCTAATCTTCAGGTGATCATCCCAATCAATGAAAATCAAGAGGCAGAGCAAATATCACAATATAAACATCAGCTGTGATCCTTCCTTCCGTCAAGAAAAAAAAAGCTTTGTGTTCTTTTATATATTCATTTTTATCAAGACTTTTATGTATCTCCCTTCCCTCTGTTAATTTACTTTACTTCCCTCTCCCTTCCTGCCATTTATTACCTCTGTTTACAATACCTCTCTCCCTTTATTCACTCTGTTTACTATCTCTCTCTCCGTGTCTTCACTTTCTCCACCACAACTGCATTCGGAATATAGATCAAATATTCTTCCCTCTCTGGTTTGATCGAGACAGCCAGCAGCAGCAGCCATCTCTCTCCAAAATACCCATCCGATCATTCCTCTTCCCTCTCCTTGCCTACTCCTAAATGCAACGTCCACATTAGTTTGTCTGCTTCCCGACATTTAGAGCCCAGCAAAGCCCCCAATCCTTGTGGTGTTCCCGCCATTAGTTCAAGAGGGAGATTTACCCCCTTCATCCTCACCCCCTGTCGTCCTCTTCCTCCCCCTGCTCCTCCTGCCCCTTTCCTTCCTCCCTCTTTCCTTCCTCCCTCTGAACATCGTCTTCTGCATTTTCTCATGAGAGTTTTGTCTCTCCTCGCCTCTTTGCCTCTCCACAATTCCTGGAAACATTGTAAAATATAATTCATCTCTACATTGAAGACAAATTTTGTTTTGTTTTCAATTCACTATTCACGAATTTAGAAATGAATAAACTGGGTTATTTTAAGCATTTTCCTTTTTAATTAATCCCTGGTACACAACCTGTATTTAATCTGTGCCTTTCCAACGTAAATATTCTATCGTCACACCCAGAACATCTTGGGTAAATCTTCTCTTACTACAATCCTTAAGACCTCAAAAGCACTCGGAAAATTTGTGTTATTAAGCTTTACACAACAAGCTCCTTCCATAGTGTTTTAGTATTATTTATTTAGGTGCGGCTGCGTCTCGGGAGTTGAACACCACTAGGTACATCTCCACTAAAGAACGTTGTTGTTCCATGTGTTCTTCAGTATGTTGTTCCATGTGTTCTTCAGTATGTTGTTCCATGTGTTTTTCAGTCTGTTGTTCCACGTGTCCTTCAGTCGCTGTTCCATGTTTCCTTTAGTCTGTTGTTCAATGTGTTCTTCAGTATTTTGTTCCATGCGTTTTTCAGTCTGTTGTTCCATGTGTCTCTTCAGTCTGTTGTTCCATGTGTCTTTCTGTCTGTTCTTCCATGTGTCTCTTCAGTCTGTTGTTCCATGTGTCTCTTCAGTCTGTTGTTCCATGTGTCCTTCTGTCCGTTGTTCCATGTGTCTCTTCAGTCTGTTGTTCCATGTGTCTCTTCAGTATTTTGTTCCATGCGTTTTTCAGTCTGTTGTTCCATGTGTCTTTCTGTCTGTTCTTCCATGTGTCTCTTCAGTCTGTTGTTCCATGTGTCTCTTCAGTCTGTTGTTCCATGTGTCTCTTCAGTCTGTTGTTCCATGTGTCTCTTCAGTCTGTTGTTCCATGTGTCTCTTCAGTCTGTTGTTCCATGTGTCCTTCTGTCCGTTGTTCCATGTGTCTCTTCAGTCTGTTGTTCCATGTGTCCTTCTGTCCGTTGTTCCATGTGTCTCTTCAGTCTGTTGTTCCATGTGTCTCTTCAGTCTGTTGTTCCATGTGTCTCTTCAGTCTGTTGTTCCATGTGTCTCTTCAGTCTGTTGTTCCATGTGTCTCTTCAGTCTGTTGTTCCATGTGTCCTGTCCGTTGTTCCATGTGTCTCTTCAGTCTGTTGTTCCATGTGTCTCTTCAGTCTGTTCTTCCATGTGTCTCTTCAGTCTGTTGTTCCATGTGTCTCTTCAGTCTGTTCTTCCATGTGTCTCTCTTTCCAGGTCCTTGTTGTGTTCCATGTGTCTCTTCAGTCTGTTGTTCCATGTGTCTCTTCAGTCTGTTGTTCCATGTGTCTCTTCAGTCTGTTCTTCCATGTGTCTCTTCAGTCTGTTGTTCCATGTGTCCTTCTGTCCGTTGTTCCATGTGTCTTTCTGTTTGTTGTTCCATGTGTCTCTTCAGTCTGTTGTTCCATGTGTCTCTTCAGTCTGTTGTTCCATGTGTCCTTCTGTCCGTTGTTCCATGTGTCTTTCTGTTTGTTGTTCCATGTGTCTCTTCAGTCTGTTGTTCCATTTGTCTCTTCAGTCTGTTGTTCCATGTGTCCTTCTGTCCGTTGTTCCATGTGTCTCTTCAGTCTGTTGTTCCATGTGTCTCTTCAGTCTGTTGTTCCATGTGTCTCTTCAGTCTGTTGTTCCATGTGTCTCTTCAGTCTGTTGTTCCATGTGTCTCTTCAGTCTGTTGTTCCATGTGTCCTTCTGTCTGTTCTTCCATGTGTCCTTTAGTCTTTCAGTCTTCATTATTCCCCTCGTTTCTGCCTTTCCATGTGTCCTCTTCATCATCTACGTGTGTGTTATTCTCAATGTGGTTTAATATCCATTTACTGTGGCTGTATCTATGTCTAGTCTCGTATCCACTTGAGCCTCCAGTTTTGTGATCTATTAGTCTTGTTATTTAAGGGGTCATGGCAGTAAAGGTCACGTTATTTAAGGGGTCATGGCAGTAAAGGTCACGTTATTTAAGGGGTCATGGTAGTAAAGGTCACGTTATTTAAGGGGTCATGGCAGTAAAGGTCACGTTATTTAAGGGGTCATGGCAGTAAAGGTCACGTTATTTAAGGGGTCATGGCAGTAAAGGTCACGTTATTTAAGGGGTCATGGTAGTAAAGGTCACGTTATTTAAGGGGTCATGGCAGTAAAGGTCACGTTATTTAAGGGGTCATGGCAGTAAAGGTCACGTTATTTAAGGGGTCATGGCAGTAAAGGTCACGTTATTTAAGGGGTCATGGCAGTAAAGGTCACGTTATTTAAGGGGTCATGGCAGTAAAGGTCACGTTATTTAAGGGGTCATGGTAGTAAAGGTCACGTTATTTAAGGGGTCATGGTAGTAAAGGTCACGTTATTTAAGGGGTCATGGCAGTAAAGGTCACGTTATTTAAGGGGTCATGGCAGTAAAGGTCACGTTATTTAAGGGGTCATGGCAGTAAAGGTCACGTTATTTAAGGGGTCATGGCAGTAAAGGCCACGTTATTTAAGGGGTCATGGCAGTAAAGGTCACGTTATTTAAGGGGTCATGGCAGTAAAGGTCACGTTATTTAAGGGGTCATGGCAGTAAAGGTCACGTTATTTAAGGGGTCATGGCAGTAAAGGCCACGTTATTTAAGGGGTCATGGCAGTAAAGGTCACGTTATTTAAGGGGTCATGGCAGTAAAGGTCACGTTATTTAAGGGGTCATGGCAGTAAAGGTCACGTTATTTAAGGGGTCATGGCAGTAAAGGTCACGTTATTTAAGGGGTCATGGCAGTAAAGGCCACGTTATTTAAGGGGTCATGGCAGTAAAGGTCACGTTATTTAAGGGGTCATGGCAGTAAAGGTCACGTTATTTAAGGGGTCATGGCAGTAAAGGTCACGTTATTTAAGGGGTCATGGCAGTAAAGGTCACGTTATTTAAGGGGTCATGGCAGTAAAGGTCACGTTATTTAAGGGGTCATGGCAGTAAAGGTCACGTTATTTAAGGGGTCAGGTCATTTAAGGGATCAGGCCAAGATTCAAAAGGTTGAGGAAACATAACTAGTGTGTGTGTATAAAATCCCTGAAGTTAAACATGTATATAAAAACAAATTCATAACCAACGAGCATTAACAAAATTAAACACACACACACACACACACACACACACACACGTACGTTTTTCATTTCCACATTTTCTCGGTTTTTTTGAGATATGAAATGGCGTTTGTTGGTAAAGCAATCATCCCCGTAAATGGTAGTACACGCAGTATACTTTTTTGTCAATAATATTTCACAATATGGCGTTACATTGGCGGTGACTATTGTGTTATGTTGTGTTACAGTTCTTTGATGACTATAGAGGGCTTTATACCTGACAATATTGCGTCATTAAAGGTGTGTGTGTGTGTGTGTGTGTGTGTGTGTGTGTGTGTGTGTGTGTGTGTGTTCGTCACTCGCTTCTCAAATGTTAATGTTTTTTTTCCACTTAGTATTTTTCTTGGCTTTAGGTTTAATAGTGTGTAAATACCAACTTTAGAACGTAGCTCACACACACACACACACACACACACACACACCTCTAGAGAAGAAAGGTCTTTTAAAGTATGCCAGGAGCCATGATAATGTGTTGCTGTAATATGTCATAGTTTGGGCGAGGTGTGTGACGTGGGTAGGTGCAGAATGGGGAGGTGCAGGGTGGGGAGGTGCAGGGTGGGGAGGTGCAGAGTGGGGTGGTGCAAGGTGGGGAGGTGCAAGGTGGGAAGGTGAAGGGTGGGAAGGTGCAGAGTGGGGAGGTGCAGGGTGGGAAGGTGAAGGGTGGGAAGGTGCAGAGTGGGGAGGTGCAGGGTGGGAAAGTAGAATGCGGGATATGTGTGTTGGGAGGTGCAGGGCGGGGAGGTGCATGGGTAATGAGAACTGACGCGTCACTGGAGCCGGGGAGCAGCACACGTCACGAGGGATACTCACTCAATCACTCCTCATCGCCAAACCTCCCTCTCCAACCCCACCAACCCTCACCCCTCACCCTCCAACCCAGCCTCACCCACCAACCCTCACCCCTCACCCTCCAACCCAGCCTCACCCACCAACCCTCACCCCTCACCCTCCAACCCCACCCCTCACCCTCCAACCCCACCTCTTCCTCCAACATTGAACGCCTATACTGATTAATCTAGATCCGAAGATGGTTAATGGTGATAATGATAGGTATCAGAGGGTCGTGGTAGTAGTTATGATGATAGTGGTGATAGTTGTTGGGATGATAGTGGTTGTAGTGATGTGGAGGTCGTGGTGGCGATGGTGGTAGGGGGGGGGGTAATGATAGATTATAGGGGACGTGATGGTTGTAATGTTGGTGGTTTCTTAGGACAAGTGGTTATGGTAGGTTGTTAAGAGATGGTGGTGATGACGAGGAGGAATTGTGGTAGTTTGTTGGTGATAGTGTGTGATGGTTACTTGATGAGAGAGAGAGAGAGAGAGAGAGAGAGAGAGAGAGAGAGAGAGAGAGAGTTCAAATACTATCGTTTCTGAAAAGACCCGTCCCTGTGTGCAGCTTAATCCACCAACAAGCCTCTTACCGGAGGAGAGATCACCTCGTTGAGAACATCGTCAGTGAACCACGAGCTGAATGACTTAAGACCGTGCGAGCAGGACTTAACTCTTGCCAAAACAGTCTTTCTTTCTGTTAGTGTTTATGCGATGACGCGACGTTTTCACACACTCTCTCTCTCTCTCTCTCAGAGTACAGGTAAGGCTTTTTGGTTAAAACTATATAGGTAAGACTGTATTTGGGTAAGGTTTTGTGTAAGACTGTAATATTGAGCGAGGCTGTTGAACTATACAACAGTCGTGTGAGTATACACAGTCACTCCAAAACCTATCTCTACTCGGGGTGATCAATGAATTTCAGAATGAACACTGCGATTCCTGTTGTCTCGGTAGGGTTGTAAAAATCCTTCGTCCGTTGTGTCATATTTTTTCAACATAATTTTATATAGATACTTTTTGGAATGGCTACTCTGTCGGCTACAAAGTATCGCATGTGGTGAAACAGACAGCTTTAGTTATGGCGACACAGTGTAAGAATCATTACGTATTTTGTCATTGATTTTATGCTTTAAAGACGAAAACGACGTAATGCAGTATAATGCAGTAGGTGTGAGAAGTGAACAGTTTAATACAGTAGCGATGAAGGGAAAACAAAACTGATATGGAGCCCAGGTGAAGGTCCTCACCTGAGAGATCATACTTGAACCGTCAGGAGTTAGAGGTGCTAATTAGGCGTTAACATTTTTTCTTCTGTTCCTTGGCATATCACGCTCTGACCAGGAGACGGAGAGTCCACCACACCACTATTATTACACCCTGACGACTGATGGCTGCCGCCTTATTTTAGAATAACCCTATACAGTATATATATATATATATATATATATATATATATATATATATATATATATATATATATATATATATATATATATATATATAACAAGATAATATACACAATATAAACTTCAAATACTTGAATAACTCAGGACATCCTAGATATAACAGCAACACGTAACACTGTTTACCACCATTGTTAATTAAACATGACGAAGTACATATACCTCAAGTGTTTTATTATAACACGACGAAATAAAATGGTGTACACATATACGGTCAAACAGTGTATAAGAACAAAGGAGCTGTGGGGAGGAGTGTCTGGTGACTGTCCTTCATAATGCTCAGCTCCGTGTCTCACCTGCCGCCACACAACACAGTAAGTGTTGGCTGGAAGGAGATGGTCGTCGTGGGTGTGGCTCATAATTTCAAAGTGGGTTGGTTTTGTTATCACACGACCTGTTATTACTGAATGACCCAAGTGTTCATGTTTGAGTTTGTTCCAATAGTGTTTGACTTTGCTAGGGTATGTTGTCTTCCAGCAGTCACACCTATGTTTATAAACCTTAGAATACATGCACTGGCACACACACATAATATATTGGTGTAAATGTTAGAGAGACGGAGAAACAACGACAAATTTATTACACTCACCACACACACACACACACTTACATAAATACATACATACATACATACATACATACATACATACATTGTGGTTCAAAGGTTTGTTTGAAGCACAATAAGAAAACAACACGTGAATGGTTTTGACAACATACATACAGACATGAAACAGTTTCCTTGTCGTGTGAAGTCAATCAAAGCTCGAGTTTGTTGACAGTATAACATTTACGTTGACGTGGCAGCTGTAGGCTACTGACAGAGTCGTCAAGGAAATGCAATTTAATCAACGCCCTGTCAGCTCCCACCATTGTATAAATGTGTTGATAGGTTTGCTTGTGTCCCCGCGGCAGTAGGCACCGGATACAACCTCTCCTGTCTTTGATCTGCAGCTTGTTATGATGTTGTTTACTGTACAAACACCTGGCTGGCTCCTAACACTTCCCACCAGGTAAATTGAGCACAGATAGCGAACTATTAGTAAAATAGGTAGACACACACACACACACACACACACACACACACATATATATATATATATATATATATATATATATATATATATATATATATATATATATATATATATATATATATATATATATATATATATTGTATGCTTCAAACTACATGTCAACTTTTCGTAATCTTGAAAGTTGTCAGGGGAAGATGTACTGTACACGTCATACTCTGGCCTCGGGACTTAGAAGATATAGACAACAGAAAATAACTCGTTTATAGTATTTGTGTTGTGACGTGGGTGATGGAGGGTGACACTTGAACACATCACCTCACAGGACACATAGGTTAAGACCTTCCTCCACACAGACACAAAGACAATACTTTATAGGTTGACGTTCTGTGCGGGTTACACCTCCTTTAGCATTTAGTCAATTCGACTGTAATTGTTATAGCGGTAATGAAGAGAGTAGTAATAACAAATACAAAATAATAATTGTACTACTACTACTACTACTTTTTTTTTAATGGCCTCCAGCCTCCCCCAATAGCCATACCTTCGCCACCATTTTATTACCTTAATATTATATATCCTAATACATAAGTAGCTATCCTAGCTGTGTTGAGTTGGTTGAGCCTCATAGTCAATATCTGCAACTGTTGTCGCCTTTGGGGCCGATGCTCTCTTCCCCTGAGGCAGAGCAAAGCCGACCGAAGGAGAGAGAAGGACAGTCAACATCTCATCCAGGCTGTAACAAAACTTCTGGGCTGCTGCTTCTGTTCGGAGATCACCTCCGCGAGTCTGGCGTAGAAACATCTTGCACTTGGTCCCATCCCACCAGAGGTTGTGAACACTAGAGGAGTGAAGCTGCCTTGATCAACTTTCTGAATTCTCTCCCCGTATACCCTTATCTTGTCGTTCTCGTTCCTCCTGTGTGCAGCATCGACTACTACTACTACTACACTACTACAGTATTGGTTGCTGGTCATCTTATTCATAGAACACATTAAGCTGTGTTACCATTATGATGTTTCAGAAGTGATCGTTCAAACCATGAAGAATATGGGATCAAATTCTCGATGATTATTACGTTAACGCCTAATTTTCTTTTTATTTTTTTATGTGCAGGTGATAATTGTCGTCTTCCATTAGTTACGTTAATTAAGGCGTAAATATGGTGGCTGAAATGAGGGTTAATGGTTGGTAAGAAGATGGATTTTCTCTTATTAACAGCTTCTTAATATGAGTTCCTTGTGTTTATATTATACACATTTAAAAGAAAAACCTGCCTTACAAACCTCTGGGAATCTTGTGGCCTGCTGCTGCTGATGATGATGGATGGTTTCGCTACACCCGGCGTGGCCAGTGAGTCCTCAGCCTCATACACGGCGTGCATCTAAATACCCTGAAGGAGGCGTGGACGTGTGTGTGTGTGTGTGAGGAGGGGCGCTGATGTTCACCCACGTGTAATTTGGTCGAGATGAATGAACGGTGTTGAACTGGGCAGACCTTTTGTGAAGCCCTGGGTAAGCCCTCTATGAAGCATTGGATAAACCATCTTTGAAGCCCTCTGTGAAGCCCTCTATGAAGCCCTCTGTGAAGCCCTCTATGAAGCATTGGATAAACCATCTTTGAAGCCCTCTGTGAAGCCCTCTATGAAGCCCTCTGTGAAGCCCTCTATGAAGCCCTGGGTAAGCCCTCTATGAAGCCCTGTTTAAGTCCTTTGTGAAATCCACGCGTTCCTCACCCCTATTCAAGGTGATCAGATTTTCTATAGGTATCAATCAATTCCCTTCTCCATCATCATAAAGAATAATATATCTGACAGTTTACCCTCAAGCACCTCCAGTACACACATACAGCGGCTCCGTTATCCCCCTCAAGACCTCATACAAGTTGCTTCACGTACCAGTTCCCCTTATGTTTTCTTCCCCCCCACGTCTTTTCTTCACCTTTATCTTCATTTATTACTTCATCATCACCTATTATCTATCTTCTCTTCTCCTCTCTTCTCTTTATATAAGAAAGTATAGATAATATTATTTTTTTAAAGAAATTCCTCGTTCATTATTTACCTAATAAAGTGTGTGCCTTCGTTAGCAGGTAGGTAGGTAAGCAGGTAGGTAGGTAAGCAGGTAGGTAGGTAAGCAGGTAGATAGGTCGGTAAGCAGGTAGGTAGGTAAGCAGGTAGGTAGGTAAATAGGTAGGTAGGTAAGCAGGTAAGTAGGTAAGCAGGTAGGTAGGTAAGCAGGTAGGTAGGTAAGCAAGTAGATAGGTCGGTAAGCAGGTAGGTAGGTAAGCAGGTAGGTAGGTAAGCAGGTAGGTTGGTAAGCAAGCAGGTAGGTAGGTAGGTGTCAATAAGCGGAGATATCGTCAGAGCTCTCCAGAGGGGTACCGTCTCTCACTCGGCCAGCCGGGAGCGACACGTCCAGGCTCTAAGATTGCGTCCCCAGAGCTCCAAAACATCTATATCACTGGACACACTATATTTCATCGTAATGTGATTTAAGAGCAGCAGGTGCGCGCGTTTCTCCAGAATACTTTTTAGATGTGTTTTATTGATTTGCGATTCGGGAAGGGATATTGTGTTGCCGTCTGTCTGTCTGTCTGTCTGTCTGTCTTTGTTTATGTTTGGGAGGGGGTATTATTAAGATAGTGGTGTTCCTGGTTTTTTTTATTTGTTTGTCTGTTTGCCTGTTTACTAATTAATTTTTCAAGGATGATAATATAATTTAACCTTATTAAGGATGTTGGTTTAAAGACCTGATGAAGATAGGAGTTTAAACCATCGTCCGAAGTGAGTTAAAACAAAGGACGTTGTGACTACACTGGCTGTGGTTTATTCGCCTTCACCTCGTTCACACACACACACACACACACAGAAGAGAGAGAGAGAGAGATAGATAAGTGAGAAAGAGGAAAACAGAAGAGAAAGTGTGAGTTACATCCACAGCTCCCACACTTAAAACATCTGAATTCACTTTTTTACAATTACTAATTATAATCCTCTAAAACCATCAACCCGCCTATCCTGACCTTACTGATGGATGACCTCCTTTAGTTATGAGAGATGTTATTTTTTTTCCAGCATTGCCTAAAACTGACCAATAACTAGTCAGTGATCA
Organism: Homarus gammarus; assembly: GCA_958450375.1. Lineage (NCBI taxonomy): Eukaryota > Metazoa > Arthropoda > Malacostraca > Decapoda > Nephropidae > Homarus > Homarus gammarus. Next base: position 1,302,150 of record CAUDMG010001492.1, read on the forward strand.
TCCTGGGAATAAAAAAAAAAAGATTAGTGAAATTTGTTTGATATTTCAATTATTTTATTGGTAGCTTTGTGTCGTGTTGTGTTATTGTGTTGTGTTTTTTTGTGTTTCTTGTGCTCTGTTACTTGTGTTGTGAGGGTTCTTGTGGTATTCAGTGGACACCGTGTGGGATGGTTTAGTGTTTCTGTCTCACGGTGGTTATTATGCTATAGAAACTGTGTCGTAATTATGATGGTGTTGACCTGTTGTTATTTTTGTTATTATTTATTTCTATATTATTATTTTTATTATTATTATTATTATTACCAAAAAACAAACTGCAACAACAATAGTAATAGCAAACAAAAACAGTAATAACAACAACAATCACACACACACACACACACACACACACACACACACACACACACACTACACTCACTGACCCTGACCTATTCTTCGTTCTAAGCAACAACAGTAAGTTTCCAGGATTTCCCACCAGGGGGATTTACAGTGAAAGTTTAAAGGCAATAACTTCGGTATTGGCAGCTTTGGTCCTCGAGTGAAAACAAACACGACCATTAGACAAACGAATATACTAGAAGGGGGGGGGGATTCCTTTAGATGAGAGAGAGAGAGAGAGAGAGAGAGAGAGAGAGAGAGAGAGAGAGAGCATGCTATTAGAACTACTAGACAACATTTCCTCACCAATATTAAGTTATCTCAAGGACTGGTCTAACCTTCCCCCATGGGCTGAGTATCAGGGAGAGACATCTGAGAGACTTTTAGGAGATAGCCGATAGACAGACTCACATACCTACGCCAGGCGAACACAAAAAATCTCCTTTGTCAAGCTCTAGCGCCGAGACTTCATAAAGAAAAAAAAAAATCGCCAGCCTTCATATCTCGTTCCTCTCTTACAGTCAATAAATCTTGTCGTGACTGTGTGCCTCCGTCGAGTCTGGGCCGACTTCGCTGACAATCTAATATTGAGGGAGAAAAAAAAGCCTTGTCAACTACCAGGAGCCCAGCACGGTCGTCGGTATGTCTGTCGACTCGGGAGGGAAATATCCTTCCTAGTCCAAGATGGTGTTGGGGCTCTGGCGTTCAAAGGTCGACACTCCCAAGTTCACCAGCTGGGCTAGTGAGCCTTAACGTAGGTAGAGGGATGGGTCGTGCTCACTTGTTTATCTCACCGGATAAAAACAGTCTTGGGATATGGTAGCTCAAGATCGGAATTGATGTTGCTTTAAATTTGAGAAGAAAGTCAGATTGCAGGTTAGGTTGGGTTTGGGCTGGGCTGGGTTGGGTTGGGTTGGGTTGGGTTGGGTGATATAATAATAATAATTTTTACCAACATAAAACACCATTGAGGCTTTGTGTTTGTAATCTACTTTAAGTGAGTCGGCAAGCTCTATACATAACCAATTAAGGGAATTATTAGCTGGGGAGTATCAAAGAACACGGTTACAGAGGTCTGGTAAGGTCATGATAGCGAAAAGAGACGGACTATGTAGGTGAAGGGAGGGGCGAGTGTCCTGGAGTACCGGACATAGGCGATGCTGTCAGGTCGTCTGTCAATGTCTGTCATCTTGGCCCCGTATCTTTGTCGGTCACTGTCTGCTAAGTTTATCATTGTAATTCTTGTGTGTGTGTGGACAAATACTTCACCAATATCATTCTCATATTGTACCATCATCCAGCTCTCACCCACACCTTCCATCTCTCACCCAAACCTTCCATCTCTCACCCATACCTTCCACCACTCACCCACACCTTTCACCACTCACCCACACTTTCCATCTCTCACCCACACCTTCCATCTCTCACCCAGACCTTCCACCACTCACCCACACCTTCCACCACTCACCCACACCTTCCACCACTCACCCACACCTTCCACCACTCACCCACACCTTTCACCACTCACCCACACTTTCTATCTCTCACCCACACTTTCTATCTCTCACCCACACCTTCCACCACTCACCCACACCTTCCACCACTCACCCACACCTTTCATCACTCACCCACACCTTCCATCTCTCACCCACACCTGCCATTCATCCCTCACACCTTACAGCACCCTTACCCCTTTCACCCATCCCTCCCCTCACATGTCCCTCACTCTTTCCCCTCACCCCTCCTTACGTACCCTCACTTGCCTCTCACTCTCCCCTATCACCTCTCACCCAGCATCTGTGAGAGCCGTAAACCCCGTCACCTCTCACCCCAACTCACGTTTCGGAAATAAGGTATTAACCCAAGTGACCTTCCCGGGCACAGAGACACACGCCGCACCCTCGCCACTGTGTGAAGCAGGATGATGCCGCTGTGGTGTGGCTGTGGCGAGATTAAGGACTCTTTTTTAGGTCTGTTTTGTGGTTGTATGTAGGTTAAGGTACTTTTTGGTGGTGGTGGTGACGAGGTTAAGGTACTGTGTGGTCTGTGTTTGTGGTTATTATATCGGTTAAGTAAACAGTATATGACAAACTTAACCTCTCTCATATCTGGGTTAAGGCGCCGTTTATGTATAAATTAGTTAAGTATTTTTCAGGTTAGTTTCCTTTCATGTATAGGTATAAACAGCTCCTCTCTTATACTATAGGCGAATTATTGTACCTCTACGATACCTCTAAAAATTTTCTATACTCATGAATATACGATACTCTTACGTTATCCACATTATTGTAGTTGTACATTGTACCTAATATATCTACGTGTTCTTATTATTCTGGATAAATTTACTGCTTTTCATGATAAGTGACACACAAGTGGTATATACAGTAAACTTCTTAGGAATAAAAATACATATATTTAATATTTTTATTTACAATGTATTATGATTTTTAGTGTCAGTATCACAATCAAAATTAATGTTCTTTATTACAATTACAAGTATAGATTCAAATATAAACTAGAGGTCAACTAATTCCCACGTGGTGACAGGTATCATACAGGTGTGATCTTAAATATTAATTAAAACATACCTAAGACAGTAATTAACCTTATCAAATTAACACGGTAATGCAATTATATCTTAAGAATCAACGTATAAAAAAAGTTAATGTCTAAAAAAAACTTGGAAATATCTTTATCTCTCCACCTGTACCTGTCTCGTGGTGTCTTGTGATGAGTGTCGTTTGTGACATGAATATTCTTACCTTATTATTGTTCCATTTGTGTGATTATTGCACCGTGGGAACCGTGTGTGTGTGTGTGTGTGTGTGTGTGTGTGTGTGTGTGTGTGTGTGTGTGTGTAATAATAATAATAATAATGATAATAATATTAATAATATTAATAATAACAATAATAAGGATAATAATAATAATATTAATAATAATAATAATATTAATTAACGGTTTATTGAAAGAGCATGGCAGCCGGAAGGCTGAAAATATACAGTTACATAATTGGGGAATGGGTCACTTGGTTAACAAATAATATTCAAGTAACATAAGTGATACAAATATGATATATAATAACTAGGCGGGGAGAAGCTCAAATTACAGGGCATTTCAACATAATGACAGTGCAAAAAGTAAGATTGACTGAGACTGAATACATTGGTTGATTACAAATTATTGATAATTTTTACTATGGTTGGGACTGGGCTGTTCTTATAGCGACCAGTCGTGCTCGTATGGGCTGGATGCGGTTGTGGTGTCAAACAGCAATTCTCTGACGAGGGATATCGGGTGGTAGTAGGAGCCGGTGTCGAGGATGGTGCAGAAGCTTCTCGCCAAATTTGCAGATGAGGTCGTGGTGATGGTCAGAGAGAGCCGAGAGGGTCAGTGTGTTGAGCGCTTCTTGATATGTGGAGTAGGAAGGGGAGAGAATAATCTTGCTCTGTGTGTGTGTGTGTGTGTGTGTGTGTGTGTGTGTGTGTGTACAGGTAAGTAGACTTCATGAGATAATTAAGAACCAACAGGTATACAATATTCAGTATAGGGTAAAGGCCAAAGTTAAATAGGCTTAAGGAACATTTCTTCAGTATCAAGTGTAGGAAAGGCTTTTTTATTATCAAGTGATATTTTTAAGTGTTTATTGACCTTTTCAAGGGGTTAGTAACATTTTTAAGTGGTTACTAACATTTTTATGGGGCTACTGACATTTATTTTAGTGGTTAGGGACATTATTAAGGGGTTAGTAACATTTTGAAGTGGTTATTGACCTTTTTCAGTGGTCACATTTTACTTAGTGGATTGTTCTCCTCATGCGACAAAAATACAGAGATTTCGAGTATTGTTGTTATGTTGTGTTATGTTGTTACTATGAGGAAATGTTGATAAGTAAATTCCTAAGTGTGTTTTCTTTTTAAGGGGATTTTTATTTTTTTTTAAGCAGGGGAAAATTTTCACTTCTGTTTTCCCTTCCTTCCATTCGTGTTCCTTAGGGGAAACTCCTCGCTGGTTTTTCCCTAGGATTCTCACACAAACTTGTTCTGTCTTTTCAAGTTTTTTCTTTCCCGCTGAATAAATCAAAACTCATAATGGAAACTATTTTTTTTTTATTTCCAGTATGAGAGAGAGAGAGAGAGAGAGAGAGAGAGAGAGAGAGAGAGAGAGAGAGAGAGATTGTTACCCACCAACATAATATGTCCTTCTCTTATTATTTATTTTTACTTTTATTTTATTTTTTATTTATTTATTCATTTATTTCTTTTCTTTTCTTTTCTTCTTCTTCTTCTTCTTCTTCTTCTTCTTCTTCTTCTTATGTGTGTGTGTGTGTGTGTGTGTGTGTGTGTGTGTGTGTGTGTGTGTGTGTGTGTGTTAGCTCCCTTCAGCGCTGACCACTCCCCTAATGCTGCATCCTCTCTTCTCCCTCCCTCCCTCCCTTGTAGTAAGCGCCTCTTTCTGACCTCCACATTCGTTCTCTCACTTAATTGCCTCTTCCTCTCTTCCCCTTCCCCGAGTAACTGTTCCTTTCCTTGGCATTCTTCTGCTTCCTCTCTTCCTTCCCATCAGTAACTATCCCTCGTCCTCATCCTCCTTCTTCCCATCCACCTCCTCCCATAGAAATTGTCCCTTCCACCCTTCCTTTAATCCCTCCCTGTCTGTCTCTGTCTCTCCCTCTCTCTCCCTCTCTCTCCTTCCCCCTCCTCCCTCTTCTCTCCAACATCTCTTCATCTCCTCCCCTTCCCTAGTTAATTGCTTCTCCTCAACAACTTTCAGCCTCCCTTCAGGAAAATAGAAACCTTTAGCAATTTGTATATGCAACAGCTTGGCTTAAACACCTGTATATTCCTCTCTTCTCCCCTTTCTCTCCCTTCCCCTCTTTCCCCTCAGTTATTTGTCTTTTCTCTACCATCTACCCATATCTCTCCCCATCCTTGCCTCTCGTTTCTCTCCCTTTCCCCTTTCCCCTTACCCTTTCCCCTCCCTTTCTATCATTCCTCTCATTTACCCTTCTTAACCATCCCTCCCCCCTCCCCTTTCTCCCCTCTCTCAATCCTCTTCTTTTCCCCTCTCCTCCCTCTCAATCCCCCCCCCCCTTGTCTCTCGCCACCCCCCTAATCCCTACCCCTCCCTCTCACCCCCATTATCCTTACACCTTCCCCCTACTCTCTTTCCACTTCTCTTTTCCTATTCCTCCTCCTCTTTCTCTGTCTTCCACCTCTTTGTCCCCCCCTCCACCTTTCTTCCCTCTCCCCATCCTCTTTTGAAGTCCCACCTCCCCCTTCACCTAACTCCTCCTCAATCTTTCTCCTTCCTTCCCCTCTCTTTCCCTCTCTTTCCCTCCTCTCCCTCTTTCCCTCCTCCCCCTCTCTTTTCCTCTCCTCCCCCTCTCACTCTTTTTGGAGACGGGAGACAAATGAAGTCGACAGCCGCGTCACCCCCTGTTACGGCCTCCTGAGTTTGGACCCTTAGAGACTCCTACGAGGATTTTTTTTTCTCTTAACTGCAGAAAGACTCTTAACTGCCTCACTTAAACTGCGATTTAACGACGGATTCTCAAAGGCTAGTACGATAAATTTTCCTCTTAACTGCAAATTTCATCACAGTGGCTCAGCTGAACTAGAAAAAAAAGATGGATTTAAAATTACTATGAGTATATTTTTATCGTTTCTTTACCTGTGGGAGAGCTGTTACCTGGTTCATTTTAGCTATAGTATTCAAAATTCCCAATATGGCGACCAAACTGTACTGAGACTATATTGAAGCATAAGACCATAAGGATGTCCTGAGAATACGACCCCTTGGTTAGTAGTGTAATTATCCTGTTTCCCAGTAGGTCATGGTTCGTGGTGCCGTGTGTGGGGCGTTTCCTTATGTTGGGAGGTCTTCTTCTTCTTCTTCTTCTTCTTCTTCTTCTTCTCATTTTTTAGTTCTTTCTTCTTCTTTCTTAATTTAACTTCTTCATCTTTTGTTGTTGTTTTTCTTCTTACCTCTTCCCTCGGGAATCACAGTTCTCTTCTACTTCCTGTATCTTCACCTTTACTAGTACCTGTAACACTACCTGTACCACCACCTGTACCTGTATTTATACCTGTGGTTGAATCTGTCTATACCTACACCTGCATTTACATCTGCCCCTGTAACTGTAATCATATTTCTCAAGATAAACATTATTGACGAGACATCAATTATGTTTCTTTTTCATTCGTGGATAAAATTTTTTCATCATTTGAAAGAAGCCTCATTGATGTTACCATAAATTCTATTCGTTGATGCTTTATTTATTGATGAAGCTCTCGGTACCTATGCCACGTTACAGGTATGTTGTTTAGCTGAACGTCAAGGTAGACTGTCTTACACGGAGTAGTTAATTAGCAGATCCTAACCTAACCTAACCTAACCTAACCTAACCTAACCAAACCTAAAACTGATACGTCATTGTTATTATGAAATCACTCTTTGATGTCACGTGGCATAGTAAGCGTCATGGGGAGTCTCGAACCCGTGTCCCCAAGGTTGTAAGGTGAGTACCAGCGGTGAATCCACAACATCAGGGTATAAAGTCGTGGTGTGAATGTCAGGATGTCTGTTGCTCGTACCATCAAATATCGCCACTACAGGCAGAAGGATGGTGAATGTTGGAGAGGCGTTTACCTTCCATTAGTGCATCATAGCTATATGGAGGGGTAATTGCCCACACTGGCGTTTCAAGATATAAATTAGATAGATGTTAACAGATGAATATTCTTCCTCCTCGTCAAGGTAAATGTGATTAATCTCAATGCATATCACACGTTGAGATGACCGTGATAGACACATGAATATTCGAATCTTCACCTCAGCACGGGTATGCTCCTCCAATCCTCGCTGTAGATAGATGTATATGCAAGTGGTTTTCTCCTTTGATGTATGAATATCCGCGTATTCTTGCCATGCGGTGGTGTTTGAGGTCTTGTCCTAACTTACATGTTCAAGTTATCAACAACAAGACACGTGGCTGACCTAATGCTCCCACGGCGATGATTGAAGAGTGTGTGGGGGGGAGGGGGGGGGGGGTCCTCATGCTGTCTCCTGATGTCTCCTCCTAATCCTCTTCCCGCCCCTTCTTCTCCTGGCTCCTGTCCTCCTTCTCTCCTTCTCCTTACGCTTCCTTCTCCTATCCTAACTACCTCTTCCTTTTACCTTCATTTCCTTACCACAAACCCTCTTCCCATTTTCTTCTCACCTGTTTCCTCTTCACTTTATACCTCCTATCTTTTTCCCTTTCCTTCTTCCCCTTTTCCTTCCCCATTCTAACCTACTTATCCCTTCCCCCCTCTACCTATTCCTCTCTTACTTCATTCCGTCCCTTTTTTCCCATCATCTCCCACTTTCCTCCTCCTCCTCCTCTCCTTTACAGTAACCTCTTCCTCTCTATCCCTCTCTCCATCCTTCAACTCCCTTTCCCCCTCCTCCCTCTCCCCTTAACATCAACCCCCTTCCTCCTTTTCATTTCCCTCCTCCCCCCTATACATCACTCCTCCTCCCCTTTACATCAACCCCCTTCCCCCCTCTCCCTTTTATATTAACCCCCTTCCTCCCCCTTATCCATTCCTCAACTCCCTCTTCTCTCCTCCCTCTCCCTTTTACACCAACCCCTTTCCTCCCTCTCCCACTTCTCTCCCCCTCCTCTTTACACCAACCCCTTCCTCCTTTTCCCCCTTTACATCAACCCCCTTACCTCCCCCTTAACTCCCCCCTCTCTCGGTCCTGCAGTCCACTTATTAAATACGTGAGCTCTGTGGCAATGGAGAAGGAGACCAAAGAAAGGAAGAGCCGCCATTCGTTCTCGGTTCTTTGTTGAGTCGGCCTCCTCCCTGAAGGCGGCCATTACCTCTCAAATAGCGTTTTACTGTAAGGTTCTCAAGTGTCCTCAGGTCTATGGGTCCTCCTCCAAGACAGGGTTGGAGGAAGACGTGTGAAGAGGGGCGTGGGAGGGGTTATTTTTTTGTGGGTCTGTGTGATACTCTGACGATGATGATGATGATGATGATAACAATAATCAATAATAATAATAATAACACAAATAATAATAATAATAATAATAATAATAATAATAATAACACAAATAATAATAATAATAATAATAATAATAATAATAATAATAATAATCAGTATAGCTTTTCAATCAGAACTCCTGGGATTAGACTGAAGATAAAAAATAAATAAAATACTAAAACAAATCTTTGAACACACACACACACACACACACACAGACTCTTGATAAAAGTTTATAAACTCCACAACTGCGGCACAGATAAAGGAAAGCAAAGAAAGAGAGAGAGAGAGAGAGAGAGAGAGAGAGAGAGAGAGAGAGAGAGAGAGAGAGGAAACTTGGTAGCTTCATACAATATGTTGAATAATACGGTAAAAGGAAATCAGAAAGAAAAAAGAAAGAGAAAGAAAGTTTTATATTTTTTTTTTATCTTGAAGTAAACAAAAGTAAAAGTTCTGATTTCTTCCTGTTGCTTCACTGTCCCGACTTAATTAACCGGACGACAATGTATCGATTTGGTTTGTCCGGACTGTGTGTGTGTGTGTGTGTGTGTGTGTGTGTGTGTGTGTGTGTGAGAGAACGTCACCAAATAAACACAAAATTTGAGTTCTGTCAGGTAATGGTGATATGGCTTATGACTTTTTTTTGCGTTCCCGTCCATTTGTCCGTGTTTTTCCCGTCTGTTTTACCCTTTGTCCGTTTTTCCATTCGTACATCTTTCCTTCCATCTGCCTGTCCGTCTCTGTCCGTCAATTTTCTATATTTCTATCTGTCTTTCTTTCCTTCTATCTGTCTTTCCGTCCATCCGTTTGTGTCTCTGTCTGTCTCCTTTTCTGTCCTTCCATAGTATCATTCATCCGTCTTTTCATCAATCCGTCTGTCTGTCCATCCGTCCGTCTGTTAATCTGGTTGGACAGACTCTTACTATATCAACTATAACAGGTTTCCATAGTTGATTGGAATAGAACTTGGCATAAACGGCTTGGATTATTCTTGTCCAGTGTTTGTCAGAGGGGTTAATCTCTCTCTCTCTCTCTCTCTCTCTCTCTCTCTCTCTTTCATACATTATATTATTCTCTCCATTTCTTTATCACTTTCTCTTCCCGGAAGCTACTTTATATTTCAGTTTTTTTCCACTTTTCCTTCTTGGTGAAAGTTAAAAGAAAAAGGAAAAGAAAAAAGAAAGCGGTGACGTAAATTGCTGGTCCATCAACGCTAAGATTAAATTTTCCTCTTGTCTTAATGTTTTTAGAATTAGAAATGGGGAATCTTTTTTTTTCTGCATATATTTGCTTATTTTTTTTTTAACACTGGTTGTGGGAAGGAGGAGCGGCTATGTTATGATAGTGGTGTAAGAATGGGCTAAGGGATTAAGGTTTTTGTTACGGGAGAGAGAGAGAGAGAGAGAGAGAGAGAGAGAGAGAGAGAGATATAGTGACATGGAGAGGAGAGAGTGAGATGGAGGGACTGAGAGACGGAGAGATAGAGACAGGTAAATGTCAGTCAGCTCCATGAATGCCGATCATGGCTGAGTGACTTGATTAATTGGGTGACTGATTAGTGATTATTATATTCTTCTTTAAATGCGTCAGCTGGCTGTATGAATGCTGTCGTGGCTAACTGACTGACTCTCTCTTCAGATGACTTTTTTGACGAATCTGCACCGACACTACAGATAGATAGATAGATAGATAGATAGATAGATGAAAAACTTGTTTATACCGGTTTCACCACACCTGATTAATTTGCAGGTATGGTGAAATTTTGATTCATTAGCTGCCTTACTCTGTCATGCGTTGTGTATTTTTTTTTTTCAAGTTAGAGTTGAGTGAATACAAAAGGTGTACTGATAACGTTTTCTTTCTTATCGCTCTTATCAACTCTATTAGCTGCTATACATGTCTTCTATTATATCTCTCCACCACCGTAAGAAAAAAAAAGTTAGATAAGTTATGATATTTATAAGTTTCTACGATTCCAAGTGACTTCAGTGTGATTTTTTCTGTCAACTTAAACCCTGCCATAGTCCACGCCAGCCTGTGTTCAATAGTGTTAATAAATTCCTCTTATATCCAAAGTTAAATTAAAATAATCCAAGAACCCCGAGTTGCCTTCCTCTTCACGATTTAATTTTGTCCCTCCTCCCGTATCTCCTCCCGTACCTTAGAGCGGCAACAGTAAACATTAACCATCTTTAAACTCAACATTGCCGCCTCGTCACCAACAACTTCAAGGGTTTAAGGTAAGACTTAGATTAAGGCACGTGGGCCCAGTACCTCAAGTTCCCGATTCATGAACACATTACGTCCTTCTGGTCCCTGGTAGCCGCCCCTCCACCCCCGCCGCCCCTCCGCCACCCCTACGCCACCCCTACGCCTCCCCCGACCCCCGACCCCGCCCTCCACTCTTCATTAAAAGAAAAACTTATAGCTCAAGTTTGGTAAGCTATGCGCTGAGTTCCTGCCCAAGTGTGAAGTTAGATTGGTCGCCAGATAGCTTATGGAGGGAGGGGAGAGGTGCATTAATGGATTAAGGGCTGCGACAGGAAGGGAGACGAGGAGCTGGTGGTGATGGTGGTAGTAGTGATGATGGTGGCGGTGATGGTAGTGATGATGATGGTGGTGGTGGTGATGGTAGTGCACTAGTGGTGGTGGTGGTGATGGTAGTGCCCCAGTGGTGGTGGTGGTGGTGGTGATGGTAGTGATGATGATGGTGGTGGTGGTGATGGTAGTGCACTAGTGGTGGTGGTGGTGGTAGTGCCCCAGTGGTGGTGGTGGTGGTGGTGGTGATGGTAGTGATGATGATGGTGGTGGTGGTGATGGTAGTGCACTAGTGGTGGTGGTGGTGGTAGTGCCCCAGTGGTGGTGGTGGTGGTGGTGGTGATGGTAGCGATGATGATGGTGGTGGTGATGATGGTGGTGGTGGTGATGGTAGTGCACTAGTGGTGGTGGTTGGTGGTAGTGCCGCAGTGGTGGTGGTGGTGGTGGTGGTGGTGATGGTGCACTAGTGGTGGTGGTGATGGTAGTGCCCCAGTGGTGGTGGTGGTGGTGGTGATGATGGTAGTGCACTAGTGGTGGTGGTGATGGGAGTGCACTAGTGGTGGTGGCGTCGAAAGTGGTTCCTCAGTGGACAAAATTACGTATTCTTGTTCCTTTTAAGTTGATTAGTATATTGCTAAGTTATTTTAGGTTAGGTTATGTTAGGTTAGGTAGGATTTTGACTTACTGCCATTCTTACCAACTAAGACATTTCTATAATAAGTTTCGTCGGTTCTTTTATTATCTTTATTAATGACAAGTAGTTATAAGGACCAATGCCATTATGTGTCAAGTGTTGGTCAGTAGAGTATGAAGGTAAAAACTAGTGATAATTTATAAAGTCAAAGAAACAAAATAAACATTGTTCTAAAATTTATGAAATGAAAATTACGATTGTTTAAAAAAATTGAAAAAAATACAAAACACTGGATCGAGTATCACCGAAAACTTGCGACAATTTACAAAAAAAAAAAGTTACAAAAGATTAACATTGGGGACCAGAAAACCGTAACAGTTTACAATAATTGAAAAAAAATATAAACTTTGTCCCACGTGAATATGAACGGATAGCCATCATTATCCACACCCAAGAAATCCTGGGAAAGTCTTGAGAGGTTTTCCACATGTCCCTAGACGGCAGTTTGGAGGAAGACAGTTCTTGGCCCTGCTGAGAGTGACCTCTTACATGGAACGAGACAGTTGACCTAACTCGCTAAAGTAAAGGTTGGGGAGGTCGAACGCTGTATGGCCTCCATCCAAAACTTTTTCTTGGCGGAGATTTACAGATGGAAGTTTTGGGGTCGGGAATACTCTTGGTGGAATGGACATGGACTTGGTGGCTGTGATGCTGCCCTCTGAATCATCTCTCTCTCTCTCTCTCTCTCTCTCTCTCTCTCTCTCTCTCTCTCTCTCTCTCTCTCTCTCTCTCTGGATCAAGTTCATTCCGTACAGTTTTATTGTTTATAGTTTATTGGGTTTATTTATTTTATTAGACACTAACTATGGACCGCAGCCCATTGACAAGTTTTTTTTTCCTGAGTAGCAGTAGTAGTTCAGTGTGTGTGTGTGTGTGTGTGTGTGTGTCCCTGCCTAAGTAGTATAAAGCATCCTGACGCGATAACTCAGCCATCTTTGGACGAGGAGTGTGTCCCAACAAGTGCTGCAGTGCTCTTGGTGTCAAAATATACATATCAAGTACCTAATTTGCATACTTTTCATCTTCCCCGGCGGCTCCAACATCTTCTATGAATATTGACCCTCTAGTTGTAGTAGTAAAATTAGTTTTTATTGTATCATGCATCAGAGGATGGTGATGAACTCTGAGTTTAGTTCTTTCTTGTTATGTTCTGAGGTCAACTGAAGATTAGCTCCTTCCAAGTTTATTTCACCGGATGATTAAGTAACATAGCACTTTCTGGGGGTTAGGTTAGGTTAGGTTAGGTTAGGTTAGGTTAGGTTAGGTTAGAATATGTTAGGTTAGATTTAATATTATTAGGTTAGATTAGGTTAGGTTATATTAGGTTAAATTAGGTTGGATTAAGTTAACTTAGATTAGGTTGTGTTAGATTAAGTTAGGTTGCTTAATCTCAAGGTAGAATATGCTAGGGCTAATCTTCAGGCGACTCATCTTTTGTTACACGATTTTTTCTTAGTTGAATTCTCACCTTTCCTGACATGACTAAAGGATGTTTTTTTCACGTGAGGGAATATTTTAGTTCTTGTTATTGTAAAAAAGATGGAATCTGTTAATATTGTGTCAAATGAAAATAGAAACTTGGTTTAAAATGTAATTCACCTCTGTGGTCACTGTTAACATCACCAACACCAATCATCATCACCACGTTCATCAACACCACCATTACCACCATCACTACCACTACCACCATCATTACCACTACCATCTCTACAATCATCATCACAAACAATTTCATGCCCTGCTTCCCTCACTTCTCTTCTTCCACCTCCTCCAATTCCCTTCCCTCTTCCTCCTCCTCCCCCATCCCTCATCCCCCACTCACCCTTCCTCTTCTTCCTCCTCCCCCACTCTTCCTCCCTCCATCCCTCCCTCCCCACTCCTCCTCCCTCCCTCCCCACTCCCCGTCTCCCCCCTCTCGCCCTCTCTCTCCGAAATACGATCACATTACAAATATTACACCCATAACCTTCTCCCCCACCAACTTTACGGTCCTGTCATACGAGATCAAGATTCACACAAGATCAGGGAACTTCTGTCCTATTCCTTCGCTTTTCTTTTATTGACTTGAGTATTGTAGTCTTCTCTTTATTCTTCATTTGTCTTCTTTATTCTTTCTTCCTTTTGTTTTTATTTTTGGCGTGTTGTGTTGTGTCGTATTGTGTTGTGTCGTGTTGTGTTGTGTCGTATTGTGTTGTGTCGTGTTGTGTCGTATTGTGTTGTGTCGTGTTGTGTTGTGTTGTGTTGAGTTGTATCGTGTCGTTAATATCTTTCGATTTACTTAATGTTTACTGCATCAGGTAAATCCATGTACTTGTGGACGACATTTTACGATATTTGTTGTGATTTGATATGATTTTTGTAAATAATTGAAGTCTATGACAAGTAATACAAGTTAGTGGTAATGTGTGTTATACTAAATGATGTTTGTGTTGATTTATAGGCCTATGGTGTATTCTGTATTCTATACTTACACCCATACATGATGCGTCCCTGGAAACGTGTGTATGTTAAGCGGAAACTAACTGTAGGATTGTAGGATTTTGAAGAATTAAGAGATGATCCTTTCCTGTCTGTAACAAGTTTATAGGATTTTGATGATGCGTGAGGTATCTGGCTGTGCTTGAAGTGTGTGTGTGGTGTTATATGATTCGTTGACTGGCTGGTTGGCGGAACACGAGAGAGAGAGAGAGAGAGAGAGAGGTCTTCTTCACCTGATGATTAGACACCAGGTGATCTTTCCTTTAGATTAACCACCCTAACGCTAACCCAACGCTCAACTTAACTTAACCTAACCTACCCCCCCCCCCCTTGTAGCGTTGGTTTGTTTAATCATCAGGTGAAATAAACTCAGGGGGATAATTTTCAGGTGATCCGCTTATCCAATTATGCGAAATAAATTCCCTTGAAAAATTAAACTCTAGATTTTGTTTACCACGAGAATTCCTTGATTTTCCAGAAGTTCAGATAAATTCCTAAATATTCTTGTCCTTGACTTGGTTTGTTTTGTTTTGAATGCTGTGAAATATCTTACACTATATGGAAAGTTACACACACACACACACACACACACACACACACACACCAGCTAGCTCCCTGGAGGTATATAGCTCTCATAAACAGTACCTGGCAACTACATGTTCGTCTAACTTGGCACAATGGATGGTAACTTTTTCACGTTGATTTTTTTTCTAATATCCATAAATCCACTTTTATTTCTCTGTTTTCCAATAGTTTCAAAAATTACGACAACACTAAAAGTTTTCCTCTTATCCCTGGGGAAATAATACGTTTTTTTTTTTCCTCAGCCGAAATATTTATGCAAATGACTAGTAGTAAGTTGATCAGTTGGCGGCTACTGTGTGTATGTTGGAGCCTTAGAGAGAGAGAGAGAGAGAGAGAGAGAGAGAGAGAGAGAGAGAGAGAGAGAGAGAGAGTGTGTGTGTGTGTGTGTGTGTGTGTGTGTGTGTGTGTGTGTCAGTCAGTCAGTCAGTCAGTCAGATTGGCAAGGTATACGACTGCTATACAGATAAGTACACCTCCTCACAGTCCGCTTACACAAAGACTCTGCAGTGAATTTTCCCCCTTAAACAGTAACGACAAAACGCGACTCATTTACAGTAGAGTCTCAGCACAGTTTTGACGTCATATTTATCCCTTAAAGATTAACCTTGATAATAGGGGTCTCATATGTTAAATAAGATAGAGAAATTCTGATTTACTATCTTACGAGTCCCTGAGTGTCTGGTATCTTGAGTGTGTCTTCTGGAGGACTTGAGTTGTCATAGATGTAAGATCAAGTGTCTTTGGGTCGTAGATATCTGAGTCATTACGTTTATTTTTTATTAATGTTTTGTTCTTTGTTTCTTTAGCGAAGAATCATTATTTTTTTTATGCGCCGCCTCAGTGCATTAGATAGGGCGTGGTCCATATTACGTAAACATTAACATAATGGTCTGTCTGAATGGCGTAGATGTTGATTATTTATCGTGTCAGAGGAAAGTTTTATTACATAGTTACTAAGAAAATCAACTATCACATCTCTATTCCAGGAAGGTAGATATAATTTTAATTTTTCTTCAACTGGTAAAACAAAAACAAAAAAATAGACATTCTTTGTTTGTTGAAAGATTTTTATATTTTGGTTGAGTGAAAAGAAAGTATAAAAGTTTATCGGGTTTAGGGTTTGCTTTCCTCTGACTGGCTATTGGAGAGAAAAAAATAGAGTATTTTATTTCTAGAGCTTAATAGGGATTGTGCTAAGTCCATTCTGCGGTGAGGGAATTTACGTTCATATATGTGTGTTGGGGCATTCAAGAAGCTTAGAGCTGAATCATTCATGTTTATTTACCAGGCGTCTGAATATTATTTATTTAACGGTGGTGTGAGGGGAGGTAAAGGTGAACTGTTGGACTGATGTTATCCCGTGGAGAAGACGTCTTGGTGGGTGAGAGAGGAGAGAACAGGTTAGGAGTTGAGGAAGAGAAAATATATGTTTAAAATCAATACGTGTGGTAAGTAGGCTGTAGTATATGAGAAACAGGGAAATAAGGACGGGATCTGAAACTGAAAGAGAGGTCGGGCAGAGAGGGGATTAGAGTCTGCTCAGATGAACACACTGTGAGAACGGGAGGTGAAATATTGGTAAAAAGGGTGTATAACTGAGAGGAGGATGGTAGGAGGGAGAGAGTGGAGGATGGTAGGAGGGAGAGAGTGGAGGATGGTAGGAGGGAGAGAGTGGAGGATGGTAGGAGGGAGAGAGAGGAGGATGGTAGGAGGGAGAGAGAGGAGGATGGTAGGAGGGAGAGAGTGGAGGATGGTAGGAGGGAGAGAGAGGAGGATGGTAGGAGGGAGAGAGTGGAGGATGGTAGGAGGGAGAGAGAGGAGGAGTGAGGAGGAGGGAGGAGAGGTGGATGGTAGGAGGGAGAGAGAGGAGGATGGTAGGAGGGAGGAGAGAGGAGGATGGTAGGAGGGAGAGAGTGGAGGATGGTAGGAGGGAGAGAGAGGAGGATGGTAGGAGGGAGAGAGAGGAGGATGGTAGGAGGGAGAGAGAGGAGGATGGTAGGAGGGAGTGAGAGGAGGATGGCAGGAGGGAGAGAGAGGAGGATGGTAGGAGGGAGAGAGGAGGATGGTAGGAGGGAGAGAGAGGAGGATGGTAGGAGGGAGAGAGAGGAGGATGGTAGGAGGGAGAGAGTGGAGGATGGTAGGAGGGAGAGAGAGGAGGATGGTAGGAGGGAGAGAGAGGAGGATGGTAGGAGGGAGAGGGAGGAGGTAGGAGGGAGAGAGTGGAGGATGGTAGGAGGGAGAGAGGAGGATGGTAGGAGGGAGAGAGGAGGATGGTAGGAGGGATTGAGAGGAGGATGGTAGGAGGGAGAGAGTGGAGGATGGTAGGAGGGAGAGAGAGGAGGATGGTAGGAGGGAGAGAGGAGGATGGTAGGAGGGAGAGAGAGGAGGATGGTAGGAGGGAGAGAGTGGAGGATGGTAGGAGGGAGAGAGTGGAGGATGGTAGGAGGGAGAGAGAGGAGGATGGTAGGAGGGAGAGAGGAGGATGGTAGGAGGGAGAGAGAGGAGGATGGTAGGAGGGAGAGAGTGGAGGATGGTAGGAGGGAGAGAGTGGAGGATGGTAGGAGGGAGGAGAGAGGAGGATGGTAGGAGGGAGTGAGAGGAGGATGGTAGGAGGGAGAGAGGAGGATGGTAGGAGGGAGAGAGAGGAGGATGGTAGGAGGGAGAGAGGAGGATGGTAGGAGGGAGAAAGTGGAGGACGGGAGGAGGGAGAGAGAGGAGGATGGTAGGAGGGAGAGAGGAGGATGGTAGGAGGGATTGAGAGGAGGATGGTAGGAGGGAGAGAGTGGAGGATGGTAGGAGGGAGAGAGAGGAGGATGGTAGGAGGGAGAGAGGGAGGATGTAGGAGGGAGAGAGGAGGATGGTAGGAGGGAGAAAGTGGAGGACGGTAGGAGGGAGAGAGAGGAGGATGGTAGGAGGGAGAGAGGAGGATGGTAGGAGGGAGAGAGAGGAGGATGGTAGGAGGAGGAGAGAGGGAGGATGGTAGGAGGGAGAGAGAGGAGGATGTAGGAGGGAGAGAGGAGGATGGTAGGAGGGAGAGAGGGAGGAGGAGGAGGAGAGAGTGGAGGATGGTAGGAGGGAGAGAGGAGGATGGTAGGGGAGAGAGAGGAGGAGGGAGGAGGGAGAGAGGAGGAGGAGGTGAAGGAGGGAGAGAGGAGGATGGTAGGAGGGAGAGAGGAGGATGGTAGGAGGGAGAGAGGAGGATGGTAGGAGGGAGAGAGTGGAGGATGGTAGGAGGGAGAGAGGAGGATGGTAGGAGGGAGAGAGTGGAGGATGGTAGGAGGGAGAGAGAGGAGGATGGTAGGACGGAGAGAGGAGGATGGTAGGAGGGAGAGAGAGGAGGATGGTAGGAGGGAGAGAGAGGAGGATGGTAGGAGGGAGAGAGAGGAGGATGGTAGGAGGGAGAGAGAGGAGGATGGTAGGAGGGAGAGAGAGGAGGATGGTAGGAGGGAGAGAGGAGGATGGTAGGAGGGAGAGAGAGGAGGATGGTAGGAGGGAGTGAGGAGGATGGTAGGCGGGAGAGAGAGGAGGATGGTAGGAGGGAGAGAGGAGGATGACGTGAGCAAAGAACTGTAATAAAAAAGCTTGAACATACTGTACAAGAAGCAGCAGTGTTCGTGAATGATGAAAAAACATGATGGGATGTTGGTGTTGCCGATATATATATATATATATATATATATATATATATATATATATATATATATATATATAATATATATATATATATATATATATCAATAAGACTGAAACAGACAAACTCGCCCCCTCTCACAACACAACAGCAGCCGCAGTTGCATGCGAATTTCAGTTTACTTAAGATTTGCTCAAGAGAAGTCTTTCAAACCTCAAACATGCTTTCCAAACAGCCCAATATTTGCCCTGGAAACAGCTTTCTTAAGAAGTTGACGAGACGGCTGTAAAAGATTTGTCAAAGCAAATACCTGGTTAATTCAGGCTCAGCTGCAGCCTTCCCCCACCACCCCCCCCTCCACCCCCCCCCCCTCCACCCCCCCCCCACCACCCCTGAGAGGAATGTGTGATATCCTAAAACACACCTGAGTTAAGCCCTTGTTGGAGTGTGTTCTTAGGTGCGATGTGCTGGTAGTTCTCGCTAGTGTATGTCTCCGGTAGTGAACCTCTGCTGGTATCTGTAACATTTCTTTTGGTAGAAAATACTTCCGGATTTAATAATATTTCCTTAATAGAGTAAGATGCATATTATCTTCAAGTTAAAATATAGAGCCAGGGTTTCCTACCATATCCTAGTTCGGATAAGTTATTACGTTGTTCAGATAGTTAAACCAGTAAGAAAGAATCACATAATTTAACCTTTATTGAGATATAAATACATAAAAGAAATCAATGAATTATTTTACCTTTCACATGTTAACATCATTTAACTATGCGTAATGACCTCGGCCTTTCCTGACCAAAATGACCAATATTATCTGCATTTTAGGGATGTTTTAGGAAATTCTTGTTCACATCTCTTGTCTTACATTACAAGTATTACGTCTCGCGTCAAGAAACATTGCGGTGTGTAGGTTTAGTGTGTCTCTATATGGAAACATGAGAGTCCATCAAGTCGAGTCATGTAAGCTGTAGTACAAAGATGGTGATCACAATAGCTCCCAAACTGCACTGAGACTTTACTGTAGCTAACTGAGTTTTAATGTGCAATTAACTAACGAAGCTCTGTGACTCTAGATCCTGGTTGTGTATTATGTAAGTGTACGTAGAATTTACTTGAGTGTGTATAGTTGGAGGAAAGTTTACGTAGAGTGTATATGAAGTGTGTGTATACAGTGATCATCGGGCAGCCACCAGTTTCGGCTACCTGGGTGAATACGATGTTTACCTATACACCGCCATCGCTTTACCTCCTTCCCAAACAACCTTTACTCACGCCTCAAGTCTTCCCTCACACGACAACTTCCATATTAACCTTCCCACCTCACCACACACTGTACTGACACGGGTTACTGTAGTCTAGATGAGAATACAGTAACATAAGACTACAGTATATCGGTAGATGACAGGGGATTCATAAAATACAGTACTTTCGTCTGTCGTTGTGCATTTGTTTTTCTGTTTTTGTTTTAGTTGTTATTGTAATTTAAAAAATGCAGAGTGGGAAAGTTGTAATATTTTTTTCTTATTCTCAGTAAACGTTTACATGTATCCTTGCATGAATTTTTCCCCAGTTAAATAATTAAAATGAACCAAGAGTCGCCTTCAGAGGTGCATTAGCTGCTATAGTCATAATTAACCAAGGTAGCGAGGCAGGTATCTCACACACACCTGCATTACTGTATACCTAAATTATATTGTTTACACAGTTGGCGTGTGTTGGTACAAACGTCTTGCTGGTGTGTGCTCTCATTATCTATCTCGACTTAAAGCATAAATTTCAAATGCTTGTGTTGACAGTCGACAAATTAGTGCTTGTAGTAGTAAGTAAATAATTTAACAAAGGTGCGCGGCTAATGAGATGGTTGTGGAATAGTTAATTAATTGTGATGTACTTTGCACTTGGAGGGAGTGAAGGTGGTCTACTGTTTACTCTCTGTTCTTAACGAGTTGTCAGGGATATACGAACCAATTTCACTTTTTTACACTTTGGAGGAGACTTGATTTTCCCTCTTGAGTACGACGACTTGACAATTGGAGTACAATAAAATTAATTCTGAGTACGACGATTAAATCCTTTGAGTGAGACGACTTAACCCCTTATCTCCCTTCATCTGACCTTCTCTGTCCGTGCGTGCGTGCGTGCGTGCGTTAACACCTCATTCGTCTGAAGTGGGTGATGATTTTATCTCGTTGATAGTAATTGTTGAGATAAATTCTAGTGACGACATAATAATGTTTAATCTTACGGCTAAACTGGTGAATTACTTGTGTGTGTATGTGTTATGTTTGTACCAATGTTTTTCCTATGTATAGACTATGTGTGTATGTGTGTATTTGAACTTGACTGATCACTACATAGTTTAAGAAAATCCGACTTAACTCTAAAATGTTATGCGGAACTTCAAGTAATTTTATGCGGGGACATTGTCACAGGATTCGGTAGGTGTAGAAGCTGTGGGAGGGCACTCATTGACGTCATGGTGGTGCTATTACCAATCACTGCCTGATTCCCACTGACGTCACGTTGGCCGAGACCCAATCAGTTCACTTCATTTCATCTGATATGTTATCTAGACCAATCAACACATGGCATTCCCACTGACGTTACGATGGCCGAGAACCAATCAGTACACTTCATTCCACCTGATATCATGGTATCTCAAGACCAATCAACGCATGTCATTCCCACTGACGTTACGATGGCCGAGAACCAATCAGTACACTTCATTCTATCTGATATCATGGTAGCTATATAAAGACCAATCAACATTTGTCATTCACATTGACGTCATGATCGAGGAGGACCAATCAACTCTCTTTATTTCACGCATGCGCAACTAAAATTTTACCAAATTACGAATCCCTTACCATGTACAGATTCAGCAACTGGGCCAACAACGTCCATGAATTAGAGAGAAAAGTTTATCTCGTGGGGGGTGAAAAAAATGCTCATATTATACTCCATTACGTCGTAAATTCAGAACAAAGTACAAAATGACCAGCGCACGTTCACAGTCTCTGTTACAACAAACATAATTCCTGTAATGAATTCAACATTGTCCTCCAAAACAGGGACATAAAACACAGACTAACACAAACTCCACTCCATTGCCTAATATATGTGATGGCAACTCAAACAGGGAAAACACACGACGCCGGCAGTTGACAGTCATCCTAAATGTGTCCGATAAAGCTGTCCATCGCTGTTTTTTAATTTATTTTCCTGCTATTCCTCTCTATCACGTTTAATGTCTGCCGTGCAAACATTCCGGAGCAGATAATGGATGTGTGTGTTCGAGAACTACTATGTTAGCTGTTAGTGCTACTGAGCGGGTCACACACACTCACACGTTTCGTAGGAATGATAGTTTTTTTTTACATATTGGATATAGGTTGTTCACCTAACTCGTGTTTCGATAATAATAATAATAATAATAAAAATAATAATAATAATAATAATAATAATAATAATAATAATAATAATAATAATAATAATACCAACAAGACTACCAATAATAATAATCTCAATAATATGTATTAAAAATAGTTATACAAAATTTAGATTATTTCTAATTAGTAATAATAATACACAAATAATACACCTGTATACGAGTGAGGGCAGGGGTGTATGTTTTATGATATGTGTGTTAGAGTTGTGTATGTGTTGGGGGGGGGGGGTGTGGGTGGCGGATGAGGTTGGGTGTATGTTTCCTTTGGCGGGGGGGGGGGGGGGGGCGGGGGGGAGGGTTGCAGGGAAATGTGTCTACGTGTTCATATTTATTCTCATGCCTTCTATGTGTAGGAATGGGGGTTCCTTGTGTGTTTGTGAGGACATATACACATAATTTCTTCACACATACAGGCCGCCACGCACCGGTATACTCTTTGTTCTCTTAATCAGTATATGCTAATCGTACATCTACACACCGCCATACCCTGAGAGGAATTTCTTAATAAACCTTTGCAATCCGGTCCCGAAATCTTAACAATATGCAAGTAAGATACTTTCCTTGCAAATGGCCAATCAGAACTAATTGCAACAGCAGAGGCAAAAAGTATGTGTATGTTCTCGACTCCTACAAAATGAGGACCCGAAAATGTTGTTTTGCATTTTAAGAGCGGGAGACTATTGCGAAAGGCCTTGAACAAGTGCATTTCCATAATTGGCAACGGATATTGAGATGCATTTTCATAAGTGTGCAAGAAATTGAAATGTCATTCCACGCGTCCCAGCCGAAATTGGAATGGTTTTTCCATTAGTGTCTTAAAAAGGTTTAGGAGCGGAAGATGTTTTTTGTTTTTGTTTTATTTTTTGGGGGGGAGATAGCGGGATAATGCCATTGATTGGAGGTAGACAGAGATTAGACAGAATTGCTAAATTGCATACTTTAATATCTAGTTAGATAATTATAAATATCCAACTGTACATTTCACACTAAAAAAAATAACGTCTTGTTAAAATAACCACTAACAATAGAGAAAGCCACAAGGTGATAATTTAACGAAACAGGTAATGAGAGACTTGTATCTTCCGTGACGCTTCAGTGGTTCGTGACTCACCTGTCCGATACCTGTTGATTTAAGATACTTGACTCCATCAGAAATTTCCAAACCATTCACAGATTTTCCTCGTGAACGTATTATTATTATTAGATTTTTTTCAGGATAATATTTTACAATGTCATATAAAATCTCAGCCATGAATGAAAAAAAAAAGGTGGTGATCATATAGTTTTCATTTCATTATTAGGTCGATCGACATTTTCCATACGCCAGAGATATTTTTTATGACTATATATAGATATTTTTTGTAGGGCACAAACAAACGGAACTGAAGGTGTGTGTGTGTGTGTGTGTGTGTGTGTAAAAATAATAATAATAATTAACGGTTTATTGAAAAAGTTCTGCAGCCCGAAGGCTGAAAATATACATTGGACATAAATGACTTATTACATACATTGGTGGTTTAACAAAAGCCTTCATTAGATAAAAGGTGAAGGAACATACAGTGAACATACAGATTAATGTAGGTGTTGAACAGCAAACACGTAGTGTAGTAACTCCCTCCCAGATGGTGTTAGGAGGGACCTCACGTGGTGTAGTAGTTCCCTCACAGATGGTGTTATGAGGGGCCTCACGTGGTGTAGTAATTCCCTCACAGATGGTGTTATGCGGGGCCTCACGTCGTGTAGTAATTCCCTCACAGATGGTGTTATGAGGGGCCTCACGTGGTGTAGTAATTCCCTCACAGATGGTGTTATGAGGGGCCTCACGTGGTGCAGTAATTCCCTCACAGATGGTGTTATGAGGGGCCTCACGTGGTGTAGTAATTCCCTCACAGATGGTGTTATGAGGGGCCTCACGTGGTGTAGTAATTCCCTCACAGATGGTGTTATGAGGGGCCTCACGTGGTGTAGTAATTCCCTCACAGATGGTGTTATGAGGGGCCTCACGTGGTGTAGTAATTCCCTCACAGATGGTGTTATGAGGGGCCTCACGTGGTGTAGTAATCCCTCACAGATGGTGTTATGAGGGGCCTCACGTGGTGTAGTAATTCCCTCACAGATGGTGTTATGAGGGGCCTCACGTGGTGTAGTAATTCCCTCACAGATGGTGTTATGAGGGGCCTCACGTGGTGTAGTAATTCCCTCACAGATGGTGTTATGAGGGGCCTCACGTGGTGTAGTAATTCCCTCACAGATGGTGTTCTATGAGTGAGGTGTGGTCCCAGGCCTTCCTATCGTAGACGGATTAACACATCCCTGGTTGTTGGGTCGGGCCGTTATCACTGGGTACCTGGGACCTCACTGTGGGAAGGTTAACTTGGGTACCACTGTTACTGTTGAGTTGTTCTCACTGACTTAAGCACTGTTCACCACTGTTCACCTCTGTTTAACACTGGTTCCGTTCCTTTCCAAAATGAAATTGTAACTAATGGCGAGAACTTGTTGATATTCCGGTGGGGAGGAGGGTTCAGGGAGGGGGTTGGTATGGGCCAACTTAACAGTTGACCTGGCTGCTCCGAGAGGAGCGCCAGGTACGTCTTGACCCTTCGGTGGTCAAGGATGAAGTGTGTGTGTGTGTGTGTGTGTGTGTGTGTGCCACCAAGGAAATAAAAATAATTCATGTCTCCAAAAAATGCGAGTTTAAATATTTTCAGTACTCGTCACGCCACATTACACAAAACAATATCACTAAGTAAGTATATTTCCCCTGACAATATCGCGTTATGTCTCATCCGGCAATTTAGGCAGTTTTTAATTATGCGCTAAACTGTCCAAAAACAAGCAATACCGAGTAGAAATAACCAGAGGAACACGACATAAGGATTTTTCTTCACGTTAATTTGGAGTAAGTTAGGTTATGTCAAGTTGTGCCCAAAAGAACTTAACAAGTGACTCTGCTGTATTTAAGGGGTTTGGACTACTACTACTACTACTTTTTTTTTATATGGCCTCCAGCCTCCCCCAATAGCCATACCTTCGCCACCATTTTATTACCTTAATATTAATATTAAATATCAAAATACATAAGTAGCTATCATAGCTGTGTTGAGTTAGTTGAACCTCATAGTCAATATCTGCAACTGTTGACGGCTTTGGGGGCCGATGTTCTTGTTCCCCTGAGGCAGAGCAAAGCCGACCTAAGGAGAAAGGACAGTCGACATCTCATCCAAGCTGTAACATAACTTCTGGGCTGCTGCTTCTGTTCGGAGATCACCTCCGCGAGTCTGGCGTAGAAGCATCTTGCACTTGGTCCCATCCCACCAGAGGTTGTGAACACTAGAGGAGTGAAGCTGCCTTGATCAACGTTCTGAATTCTCTCCCCGTATGCCCTTATCTTGTCGTTATCGTTCCTCCTGTGTGCAGCATCGAGAGCTAAATTACTGTGAAATGCCGCCATGGGATAAAAAATCCTGATGTCGAAGAAGGCTCGCTGTCCCCGTGTCCACTACTACTACTACTACTACTGATAGAGTAGATCAAGATTGTTATATAATTTATCCTCAAGTCCATCACCCTAGAGCTTAATAATATACGATACATCACGTTCATTATTCAGCCAAAAGTCCGGGAAAAAATAGCATTCACATTAGCTGATATACAGTATTTCCAATCATTGCGTATATATACCAATTTTTTTCCCCAGTCAATACCACCATTACATTGGAGTCGATGCACCATTGTACCCCAGTTTGAATGCAATGGAGTCTGGTACGTAACACTACATTTTTATATAACAATGAAACTCGTTTCTTGGGTCCAGATGGAGGTGCATTGAATTTTCTTTTATAGGCTGTTCAGTACCGTTTGTCTTGTCAAGGTGTTGTGGCCATGGGAATTAAAGTAACTTATTAATTAAACGTGTCTTGGATTTTATTTCCTTTTGTGTGTTGTGGTAATATTAAATTGTGGAGAATATTTACAATAATTTATTCTTCTGTTGATTAATTTACTATTTTATTGTGTTAAGTTTTAATATTTTTTCTCTGTTTAGTTGAAGTCAGTTTTTTTTATATTTTTTTGGTATTTTTTTCATTCCTTATTCTGCTTAATCTCAAATACGTTTATTTTTCTGTGGGAATAATTAGGTTTCTTAAGTCTTTCACTCATTCTCCTTCGAAAAAAAAAATATTCCTTCAAAATCTTGAGAGACATTTCAGCCTGTTTCTGTATCGTGTTCCTTCAGTATATCAATCAGTCTATTTCAGTATTGTGTTCCTTCAGTATGTCCATCAGCCTGTTTCAGTATCGTGTCCCTTCAGTGCCTCCTTCAGTATTGTCTTATAAGGTAACTTGAGTCTTACTTTTGACATTATTGTTAATGTTTACGTTTAGGGGTGTCCGGTAAATAAGCACTGTTTTGGGTGTCCGGTAAATGAGCACTGTTTTGGGTGTCCGGTAAAATAGTACTGTGTTGGGGTGTCCGGTAAATAAGCACTGTTTTGGGTGTCCGGTAAATAAGCACTGTTTTGGGTGTCCGGTAAAATAGTACTGTGTTGGGGTGTCCGGTAAATAAGCACTGTTTTGGGTGTCCGGTAAAATAGTTCTGTTTTGGGGTGTCCAGTAAAAAATTACATTTTTTGGGGGGGTCCACAACACAAAGATATTATTAAGAGTAAAAAAGAAAAAGCTTTCAGTTTTTTTTTTTTTTTCAGTGTTCTCATTAACACCTCGGTGGGGCGCCTGCCTCCTAATTCGAGTAACCTAACTTGATCCCCATTAGAGAGAGAGAGAGAGAGAGAGAGAGAGAGAGAGAGAGAGAGTCCGTATATTATAAAGGGGATTGATACAACAAGACGGATGGGGTGTTGGTGAAGATTTATGGGTGGCAGGGCGGGTGGGGGTGGGGGGGGGGGGGTGTATGGGTGTAGGGTGTGGGTGGCAAGAGGACGTGTAGGTTGGAGGTGACTGGACTTGGAGGTCTAGCGAAAGGTGAAGTGGATGATGGGGGAAGAGGACGTGGAGGTGTAGAGGTCAGGAGGTATGCAGAGGTCAAGGGCAAAGGGTCCTGAAGTTCAAGGGCGAGAGAAGACGTAGAGGGCAAGATTTGGAGGTCAAGGGAAAGAGGTGGTGGAGGTCAAGGGCGAGAGAGAGAGAGAGAGAGAGAGAGAGAGAGAGAGAGAGAGAGAGAGAGAGAGAGAGAGAGCAGAATTAGTGGGTTGAGGAGGAGAAGAAGTAGGGCATAATAATTAATAATGAATGAAAGCGGAAGAAGGACCATAATAGATAAAACGGAGGTGACAAATAAATGATAGATGAGAGAGGATGATGGTATAATAAATAAATGGGTAAAATAAGAAAGTGGAAAGACACAGTTGATGGAAGGACGAAGAGAAGAGCAATGAATGATGGTGAAGAGGAAGGCAAGGTGTCAGGCGCTTACTGCCATACAAAGAACAGTGAAGGCGATGTTATTATGTTTTAAGTGTATTTAAGACGAAGAACTATTTTGAAGGAAGGAATAAGTATAATTAAATATAACAAACACTCATATTTAATCAAGAAGGAAGCAATCATTTAAGTTTTTTATAAAGAGATTTTAACAAACTCTGAGTCGATAGAGTGTTGGATTGATTGATTTTATTTTTAGTTAGGTGAAAAGAAGGGAGGATGAATTTCGATTTGAAGACGAGAGTTAATCCACTGATGAAAAAAATATCAAAGTGTCTTTAGTTGACTTAGGATGTGTGAGTGTCTGTAGTGTTTCGTGTCTTTAATATTCATGTATTTAAATGAGGTGTATTGAGAAAGGAAGGCACACTTGTTGAGGGTATTTATTCTATGCACTTTTATTATTGTTTTTTATTATGGTTGAGTGGTTTTGGTATATAGGAACACATAGCCTTGATATATCACTGTATTGAGAGTACCCTGGAGCTCTTTATCACCGCTATACCCGAGCAGTATAGGATGGGCCGGGCCAGCTTGTGGTAAACTCTGTAAAAATGGCCCACACGTCTTCCCCAAGTCGTATATATTACCAGGGAAAGACGGATTGCTCGAGTCATGGAATATAGTGAGATGTGGAACTTTACTGTGATGTGGGAAGACGACGGCGTGGCATGTCTGCTTGAGGAAGCTTTATGTCTTGGGATGATACATGGTGGCAGCTGAACACATAGAATATCCCTGGTGACTGGGACACCTCGTCAAAGGTATCCAGGAGTTTAAACATTCGATCCTAATAGCAGAAAACAAGTTTGATTTCGAGGGTATAAGTTCCAACGGTGTATGTTTGTAAAGTGACTTTATCCTACCCAGAAGATATGATATTCAGAATCGTCTAGCCATAAAAAAGTTGGCCATTCAAAATTATGGCTTTTGAAATGAATCCCGGGTCCCTCTTTGTACAGTCAAGGAAAAAAGTCCACTCAGTCATCCGTCCCATCCATGAACCCTGAAACTCATGAACCTTTGAATCCGAGACATCACACATTGTTGGGTCTATAGATGGTGTACTGTGTGATGTCCCGGATTCACAGGTTCACATGTCTTGGGAGGAGTGACCGGACTTTTCTCCCCAGCTGTACATAATCATACATGAGACATGGTAATATACGTCCATGTTAGCTCCGGGTTACGTTATCTCTCTCTTTTAGTATCTCAAATATTTTCCTGATTTCTTGGAAATAATTATACTTTTCCTCCAGTTAAGGAATTAGCTTATAATCTAAATTTAAGTATCATTTTTTTTTTTGTAAATGTAAAATGATTTATGTAACTTTTCGTTGGAGACATGACGCTTAAAAAATTAAAATATTGATGACATTAGTAAAAAATATAAGTGACTTCCATTGTTATGTCAAATTCTGAAAAAAAACCCTGAGATTTATCCAATTTTGTAGGTTATGGGATATGAATCTGTTAATATGTCTACCTATGTCTTAGTCTAAATAAGCCATATAAATCTGTTAGCTTGGCGACAATCTCTGTGTGATAATTAAAGTGATCCCGGGAGATGCTTCAAGATTTCACCATTTACGGGGGAAAAGTTTAAAGAGGATGATTTATTTTTGAGACTCGCAGACCACCTCTGTATATTCCTCAGCTCGTGGTGTCATCTCTCGTAACTCTTCGTTGGTGCGTCCAGGCGTTGGTCATCAATCATGAAGGAGATCGTAGAAGGATCCTCGTGGGGTTTTTTGGCATCCAACTCCTTTCTTAGCTGACATTCCTGTGTTTTGTGGCGTCTAACTCCTTTCTAACCTGACATTCCTGTGTTTTGTGGCGTCTAACTCCTTTCTTACCTGACATTCCTGTGTTTTGTGGCATCCAACTCCTTTCATAACTGAACTCTAATGTTTTCTCTTATTTCTGAACTTGTTTTTATGTATTTGAAACCCATTTTCTACCGACTTAGGTGACATTTATACAAGATTAGATTCCCTTTTCTAATCTCCTTTCGGTGTCGAGGAGATGATTGGGTTTCTCTATCTCACAAAACAGTAGAATCGGTTTTAAATGTCACCATCACAAAGTAGATCTCAGATGTAATTAATGTTATATTATTTATATGAACCCAGGCAGTTATTTGTTATATTTAATGGACAAGCTTTGGAATTATTATTATTATTATTATTATTATTATTATTATTATTATTATTATTTCAGTGATGTATAATAAGTCAATACAAACCAGGACAAAGGAACGTACACACTGCC
The DNA here is from genome assembly GCA_958450375.1 of Homarus gammarus. Classification (NCBI taxonomy): domain Eukaryota; kingdom Metazoa; phylum Arthropoda; class Malacostraca; order Decapoda; family Nephropidae; genus Homarus; species Homarus gammarus. Next base: position 1,331,655 of record CAUDMG010001492.1, read on the forward strand.
ACACCCTGTAAAATCATTCCATCACACAATTTCATATTTCACAGCGTGGCGAAATAAAATATGTAGCATAGTCATGTCTGAAATATCATGCAGTCAAATGATGCATCACTTGTTCTAAAAAGAAAGAAGAAATATTGGGTATTTTCTGCATTTTTTCGGACATAAGCACAACGTGTGGATTAGTGTCTGGTAGTGTGAATTAGGGGCAGATAGTGTGGAACAGTTCTGGATAATATTGTATGTATGTATGTATGTATGTATGTATGTATGCATGTATGTCTGCCTGTTCGTATGTATGTATGTATGTATGTAAAAATTAACCCATAGACATACATACATAATACAAAATGCACACTAACTAAAAATCACTTGACTTTTTTTAAGGTAATATTTCGTGACCCTGTACAAGTAAATGGATTATATTTGCCCCTCTGACTCGAATCATATTATACGACTCATTATATACTGTAGGTAATGCCTTCTATTATTACATGGCTGTGTCACTGCGTCCATTGAAGTGAGATGCGTTTTCTCACCATGCGCGCAGGATATCGGAATTCTATAGTCATTGTGAGAATCCTCGTACTGGCTGGCTGGCTGGCTCTTGAGTATTGACCTGGCGTTTCGTAATGGCTTCGATACCCGGTAGTTTTAGGCTCTCTCTCTCTCTCTCTCTCTCTCTCTCTCTCTCTCTCTCTCTCTCTCATATGATGAATAGACCGCAAAAAATTGGTAGTTAAAAGAAAAAAAAAATGATGTAGGAATATTTTGGCAGTGACCCAAACGTATACATCGTTAGAGTGATATCGATATGAATTCAAATAAGGATTCGGGAATACAAATTAAAACCGTACCTGGGATGTGTGTGTGTGTGTGTGTGTGTGTGTGTGTGTGTGTGTGTGTGTGTGTGTGTGTTGTTGGCACTCGATATAAATATGATCTAGATAGAGAATTGTGTGATAATGATGATATTTATTCCCCATAATAGAAACAAAGACAATATCAACAACAAATACAACAACATCAACAAAGACAACAACAACAACAACAACAACAGACGCAAACAACAACAACAACAATATAAACAGTCACCAGTCAGAAGGGAGAGCAGTATACGGTCAGTCAGTCATCCAGTCACTCGATGGAAACTATTTGAGAAATTACTTTGACGGACAATATTGAGACACACAGCGACGTTCATCCACTGGGGAGGGGGGGGGGGGGGGGGGGTTAGCGCCATTGCATATTTTTTTTTCTTGCGTCACTGTCATATGTGTTCAGGAATACATAATACTATATACAGATTTAATACTGCTTCACCTGCTTCTGAAACGACTTTAAATGTTGCTAGATAATACTGAATAATAATTTCTGTATTTTGCACACGTGTTAAATCCTTTTCCCTGATATATAATAGAAATGTTGATAGCAATTGCAGGAACTACGTATAAGTGCTATCTGTGATGATTTTAATTCATATGAGATTATTCTTGCAATGGATCAAGTATGTTTTACTGTAAGGTGTACATGGTATCTATAAAAAAAATATATCAATCCCTTGGTAATATGTACTCCAATGAAGAATATATAAAAATAATGATTAATTTCGAATATATTTCTTTTTAGTGTTCGTTGTGAGATGTGTGAGATGGTTTATTCTTTTTGGGTTCATTTTTTGGTTTAGTCTGATGTTAAAATGAAAGAGAAAGATGATATGGTTTTATGTTATGTTTGTTAATGAGGTTTAAGTCTCGCTCTTTCATGGTGACTTTGATAATTAATGTCCCTCTTCCTGCCAATACTGCTGACATTCACTCCAACACACTGCTGACATTCACTCCAACACACTGCTGACTGACTCCAACACACTGCTGACATTCACTTCAACACTGTAAAAAAAAAACCACCCACACTAATTCACACCCGAGGGACACCCAGTCGACCCAGCTGTGAATGGTTCCCTAAACCTATAGTTCGGGAGGTGAAGGTGGTCGATCATACTGCCACCCACCGAAGGCTTATATCCTCATTGCTCCTATAAGACTCTTCATCAATATGTTGTTGGATAGGTTATAAGTTATACAGGGTGTCCATAAATGATTACCACTGTTTTTAGGGCAATTATTTATGCACACCCTGTATATATAACCATTGGGCAGCATTTTACACGCTATCTGTCTCAATCTATCTATTCCAATTTGGAGATAATAATGTTAACTGAGAGGCGAATTGTATTTCTGGGTTATTCCTCAACGACTCAATGGCCTCAGGATCGGTCACCCTTAAACACCGTATATTCATGTATGCCTTGTCTCTACTGATGCTACAATATTTAATCCAGAAATCGCTACTTCGAATTCCAGTCCCCAAGAATTAATTAAAATCTCTGAATATAACATGTGGTATTTTTTTTTTTTGGGGGGGGGGGGGGTGGGGTGGGGTGGGGTGGGGTGGTTGTGGTAGTGCGGTGTACAGTCCTTGGGTGAGTAGCTGCCGGGTGTGTGATGGTGTAGTGTTATTTCGAGGTAAGGTTAGGTTAGGTTAGGTTAGGTTAGGTTAGGTTAAATTAGAATGAGGATATTTAATTATCAGGTGAAAGAAGATGGGGTGTCTAATCTTCATGTGATCTGTTTACCTTGACGCTAACATTTGTAAACACTGACTTTAGTGTTTACAAGACAGACCATAGGTAAAGGGAATCTAATACTCAACACCTATAACCTATTCTTAGCCATCCTCGTTAGCTATTTGTGTCGTATTTGCTCCACAAGTTCAAGGAAAGAGCTGTTCGGTGTCTGTAAGTCGTGTCGTCTTAGTTCTCAGATAAACTAACCCAGGAAACACGGTATCTCTGGCTTACACTCTTCACCTGTCTCACTCTACACTCTTTATTGCCTTTCTCCCCTTACCTCTACACATAAAAGCCTCACCTTCACCCCCAGTCTGTCTTCCTCCCTATCTTTCCCATTTCTCTCCCTTTTTCCTACCTTCATCTCCTACTCTCATCTCCCATCACCCTAAACAAACCATTTATCTCTCCCACCTACTTCATACCTTCCCCTTTCCTTCCCTTTAACACTTATCCTTATCTCCCATCTCCATTTTTCCCATCCTATCCCATTTCTTCCTTTCTCCCTTCCTATTCTTACCATCTTTCTCCTCCCTCCCTCCTCCTCCTCCTCCCCTTCCTCTTCCTACTCCCACAATCTTCTTCCTCCTCCTCCCACCCTAGTCCATCCACTCTCCTCCTCCCATCCACCATCTTCTCCCCTTTCTCCCACTATCTTCCGCCTCTTCTTCCTCCCACCATCTTCCTCTTCCTCCCCCTCCTCGTCTTCCCCTACATTTCCCACAGTCAGTAGGGTATAGGTGGGTGGGTCAGGCCTACACCACCATAAATAAGGAGGGTGCTGCAGTATTGCCACACCCTCCTGTTCACTTGACACCCTTAACTCCGTGACACAGTGTTGCCAACCTATCCACCCACCCACCCAAAGCCCTGACGCACAATTAACGCAGAAACGCTTAACATTGACAAATAAAATGTTGAGAGTTTGTTGGTATTGATGACGTCGTTTTAGTTTTAGAATGTTTGTTAGAATGTTGACACGAAGGACGGAACGTAGCGTCATTTATGGTGCTCTCACAGTTCGATCATTAATCTTGCTCATTATTGTTCAGCTTTATTTCTTTGTCATTATTTACAGATTTGAATATTTTTTATTTTTACGTTTTTCATTTTTTTATTTTACGTTTTTTTTTGTCTTCCGTATTATCGATTTATTTTTTTTTATTTTTCCTTATTATCGTATTATTTTATCTTATTTCTTATCTCTTCTTTCTTAATATAGTTTACCTTCTCGCCGTTGTTTTTTTTTATTTTCTTCATTATTATTATTTAACCATGAGTACAATGTCTTAAGCCTTTAAATAATATGATTAGTTACCAAGAGTACGACGATATTGTACTGGGGGGGGGGGGGGGGTGGTGGTTAAGTCATCGTACTCAAGGTAATCAGAAGCACCTTGTATGACAGGAGGAGCCACACTTTACCGCCAGATCCTTTCCTCTCTCACACACAGACACAGATCACAACCTTTTTACAACCTGAGAACCGTATGAAAAATTAAATCCACGTAAACAAAACAAAATTAAATTATGTGAAATATATTTTATGGCTAAACCAATCAGCTGATATTAATAACATCATGAGTCTCAATGACGTTTCTGATTGGTCCTTTTGGGGTGAAGGTGTAGACATTTAATGAACACTGACTTACCTTTCGGGATTTTTCTTGAACCTTGGCTGCTCTTGTTAGCTAAGAAGGCCCGAGGGAGGGACTTAGACGACTTAAGTTATGACCTGAAGGGGGAGTTTACAGTCCAACTCTCTTTTTAGGGACGTAACGTGGATTTGACTCCCCCTATATTTTTACGTCGGGGACAATGCGACCGACGCACTAACTGAAATTCCGGTCGTGGGGGAGAAACGCTGAGCTAAGACGAATGTTGAAAGGGGGGAGGGGTAGTATAGGGGTAAGAAGGTGCTACGTGTGGGGGAAGTTAAGGACGACGTGCCACTGTTCTCCGGAAGGGAAATTGATCTGTGTTGACTTGTGTGCGTGAGGAGTAGGTTGCGAGGAACGGTGTTTCCCAGGGTAAGGACTCTTGTAGGGTATTTTTAGTCGCTTGTAAAAATAGCGTAAGGCAGAGAGGGCAGTACATAGGCAGGCGGGCGTGTCGAGGTGGTCCTGGGTCTTGAGTGTGTCTTACCTGCCTTCTGTGTTACCTGGTCCTTGTGTTACTTGGCTCTTGTGTGACCTGGTTTCTATGATAACTAGGGTCTTACCTGGCTCCTGGTGTATTTGGCTTCTGTGTTACTTGACTGCTGTGTAATCTAGTTCCTGTGTTACTTAGCGCCTATGTTACCTGGCTCCCATGTTACTTGGCTCCCGCGCTACCTGCCCACTGTGTAACCTGGCTCCTGTGTTACTTAGCTCCTGTGTTACTTAACTCCCGTGTTAATTGCCTCCTGTGTTACTTAGCTCCTGTGTTACCTGTCGCCTATGTTACCTAACCCCTATGTTACTTGGCTCCTTTTTTTAACCTCTCCCCCTACCTGATTCCTTAACAAAACACGTTACTGCGGTCATATAACACACACACACACACACACACACACACACACACACACACACACACACATGAAGCCAAAGTTCTTCCTGCAGTCATCCCACTGACCCTAACATGATACTCTTATGATAAACAAAACACCGAGGCTACAGGAAGAATAGGTTCCAGCCCGGATGGTACTTTTTACCCCTTGGAATCACAGTGTTATAGTCTGGTTCAGTGAGTCGTGAGTCTTCCTATAGCTGCGAGGGAAGGAAAATAAGAAGTAGGGGGAATAAGTATGTTGTGAAAAGCTTTAAGGGAGCATACAATGAGTTTTCTCTGGCTGTGTGAGGTAACGCGGAGGAGTAGAGGGAGGGGGGTAGAGGGGGGGAGCTGGAGGTGTAGGGGGGATAGAGGGAGGAGAAGGAGGAAAAGGGGTAGAGGGAGGAAGGGTGAAAAGGACGGGTAGATAAGGTTGTATAAATGTTAGAACAGTAAGTAAGATCGCAGTATATTTTGTCTGGCTGTGTGGGGGGAAGGAGGAGGTGTAGAGTGAGGAGAATAGGAAGATGGGTAGGGGGAGGAGTAGCAGTAGGAAGAAGGGTAGGAGGAGTAGGGGTAGATGAGGTTGTATATATGGTAGAATGGTAATGGAGATCGCAGTATATTTTGTCTGGCTGTATGGGACAAGGAGGAAGAGGCGTACAAGGAAATGGAAGGGAAAGCGGAAGAGAGGGGTGTGTGTGTGTGTGTGTGTGTGTGTGTCAGTAGAAGCAGTCCGATTAGATTCATTTCACCTCTATAGCGGGGACAGTCACTCGAGTACGATGATTTATTACCAGAGTACAACGACAATCTCTCGAGTACAATGAATTAACCCCATTAGTACGATGATTTAATCCCTTGAGTACGATGATTTAATGATGCTTTTAGTTTCCTTTACAACCTGTCCTTATATAAACAAACCTCTTTCTTTTTTCCTTTTTTTTTTACCCTCTCGTGTCTCCACATGGTGTCAGTCCACCTCAACACTGCCACAGGAACACACATACTCTTCCCTAGTGCTAATGGCTCACCCGAAGTGATGTTTGCCGGTCAAATTACCACCAAAGACTTGTTCCATAAGTTATGATTCCCCAACACAACTCACACGCTGCTTGGAGACTGTCACCCTCACGAGTATCTGAATTCTTAAAGGTTTGTAAAGTAATTCTTTTTCCTTTTCAAGTTGAGGAATGTGAGAGTTGTATCTAATTAAGTCTCATTGGTTCACAGTGTAATGATGGTGTTCAAAATAGCGTCAAATTACGTCTTGAGACTCTAATGGAACATAATTTTCGATTTACGTTTTCAAGTCTCGTGTGAATATTCAAGATACGATCCTTTGAGATTTCAGAGTAGAGTTATGGATTTTTTTAACATAACCCTCAGTAATTTATCTCTGATGATGGTGGCAAAAGAGTGTTTTTAATTGCTGTTTGGTCTCTGGGTAAATTTGACGCCATATTGGATGTCATTTTTGTTTTGTAGATTAAGAGAGTCAGTTCCTAGTTGATATTTTCCCGTAACTCCACTAAAGGCGGAACAGTCATTAAGGGTAATATCAGTCTACGGACCTTTGAGAATCCACCTCCGGGTTATATCTTGAGAGAGTCAGTTAAAAGCATTCTCAACAACCGGTTAAGAGGGAGAGACTTGCCCCACGAGCCTTTGAGAATCCAACACCGGACCTACATTCACACACCCCTCATTAAGTCAGCGCTGGGGACAATAGTGGGCGCATTGAGGGATCCTGACTTAAAGCTGCACTACCCACTCACCACACCCCTACCACCCACTCACCACACCCCTACCACCCACTCACCACACCAATACCCACCTACTCACCCCTACCACCCACTCACCCCTAACACCCACTCACCCCTGCTACCCACTCACCACACCCTTACCACCCACTCACCACACCCTTACCACCAACTCACCACACCCTTACCACCCACTCACCACACCCTTACCACCCACTCACCACACCCTTACCACCCACTCACCACACCCCTACCACCCACTCACCACACCCTTACCACCCACTCACCACACCCTTACCACCCACTCACCACACCCTTACCACCCACTCACCACACCCCTACCACCCACTCACCACACCCTTACCACCCACTCACCACACCCCTACCACCCACTCACCACACCCTTACCACCAACTCACCACACCCTTACCACCCACTCACCACACCCTTACCACCCACTCACCACACCCCTACTACCCACTCACCACACCCCTACCACCCACTCACCACACCCTTGCCACCCACTCACCACACCCCTACCCACTCACCCCTACCACCCAGATCCTCAGAAGTTCTTACCTTTAGTGTCTGACTGAGAGGTAAAGACGCGGCTAATTGACTCGCTTACCTTACAACACAAAGATGGTGACCCAAATAGTGTCTTTGGCTACACTGCGAAAAGTCTGATTTTCCCTCGAGATTAATAATCCCTCAAGCATAATAATCCCTCAAGCATAATAATCCCTCAAACATAATAATCCCTCAAACATAATAATCCCTCAAACATAATAATCCCCCAAGCATAATAATCCCCCGAGCATAATAATCCATCAAGCAACGACACAAAGATGGTATTAATTAACGTACGAATCTTTAAGCGTCTAATCTCCTCTCGCTCCTTCAGAATTTCGTACGTGAAATATGTGATCTTATCTTGAGATGCGAGAACGCATGTAACTGGTCCACGCGTGAAGATAACTGCTCAAAGGTTCCTAGATTGAATTTCCTCTTAACTTGTAGCTGTGAGGACGCATTTAACTAGCTCACCAAAAGCTTTCAAGCCCAAGTTGGATTCTCAAAGGTTCATATGTTTAATTTTCCAACCTTAACTAGGAGCTATAAAAACACATCCAAGCATTTATGAAACTTGATCGGGATTACATATAACTCCCTTACTACCATCTTTAGGAAGGAAGGAAGGAAATAGACTCTAGGTGTATCGTAACTCCTGTAGATACGCTCACTTGCTGCCATCTAGTGAGAGAGAAATAAAACTTACGGTACTTTGAGAATGTTGACCGTATTATCGTTATCAGATACTCTCGGAAGGAAAGGGTTTTTTCACCGCATATTTTCTTTCCACTCCCAGACGAGCAGTTAAGGTCATATTAATTGCCCACTTGGGTAGTTAAGGGGGGCCGGGAGGAACTTAGTCGACCCAGCTGGTGGCGGGCTGTGGACAGGCGGCTGTTTTTGTTGTGGTGTCGTGATGACGTGATGTGTAGATAAGAACGAGAGGAGATGAAGTAGGAGGGGGAGGGAGGAAGGGAGAGAGGGAGAAGTTGGAGAATGAGAGGGAGGGGAGGGAGAGAGAGGAGGTAAATTAGTTGGAGAAAGAAGGAGAGAGAGAGAGAGAGAGAGAGAGAGAGAGAGAGAGGATAAAACAGCTAGGGAAAGAAAGGGAGGAAGAGACAGGAGATAATCTAGTTGAGGAAAGAAGGGGAGGGGAGGGAGAGAGAAAGAAGTCCAGGAGGGTATGAATAGATGGCGAAGGAGGAAAGGGGAAAAGGGGACAGAGAAAAAAAAGAGGACAGGGAGGAGATAACGAGGGAAGATAAATGAATGGAGAGAAAGAGAGAACGAGAGAGACGCCCATCTTAGCGTTTGTACACTCAAACGATCCAACCTGGAGTCACCAACATAACGCACATCTCCTTCACTTGACGTCACATCTCCTCCACTTTACGTCACATCTCCCTCACTTGACGTCACATCTCCAACTTACGTCACATCTCCTCCACTTTACGTCACATCTCCTCCACTTTACGTCACATCTTCCTCTCATTACGTCACATATCCCTCACTTTCCGTCACATCTCCCTCACTTTACGTCTGTGGTTGTTGACGCTCGCCCACCGTCTCTTGTTTTTACGTCTTCAGATCTTGGGGGGTAATTATCTCCACCCATACTGTAAATATATCCCGCCGCACTAATTATGACGTTAATGAATCATTTTGTCCGCTTAACCTGACCCGACCTGTTGTTTACTGTGGGATAATTACTAATGACTTGGCCGATACAAGTGTTATAATCTGCTTTAGTATTTACCTGGAGGGGGGTGTAGAGGATGGGGGGTGGAGAGGGGTGAAAGATGGGGGTTGGATGGGTGGGTGGAGAGGGGTGAAAGATGGGGGTTGGATGGGTGGGTGGAGAGGGGTGAAAGATGGGGGTTGGATGGGTGGGTGGAGAGGGATGGGGGTTGGGGTTGGATGGGTGGGTGGAGAGGGGTGAAGGATGGGGCGTGGAGGGGGGTGGTTAGGGATAGAGGGACGGAAAGGGGTGTGGAGGATGGGTGGGTGGAGAGAGGGTGAGGGGATGTGGGGTGCTAGGTAGTATGGGGAAGGGGGGGAGGGTGGAGGAAAACAAGAACAGCTGTTTGATTTTATTTATATATTTTTTTTTTTTAGTCCAGGACGATAGCCCAGTGTGGGGGATTTACGGGCCCTTGTGTTGATATTTTTTACCCAGGAAGTAAGTGTAACCCTGAGGCCAAATTCTCAAAAAGTTCATAGTTTAATAAGTCTTTTGTATAACCCAAGATATTTTTTTTTCCTGAGAGAGAGAGAGAGAGAGAGAGAGAGAGAGAGAGAGAGAGAGAGAGAGAGAGAGTTCTACTGTTCTGGCTCACTGTTAAATGTCCTAACATATTATAGTACAGTATTTCTTGGTATTGTTAGGTGTGTCGCTGGCCGGATATTAAAGCGTGAATCTACTGTAATTAAGGGTTATGGGCTGGTGGGCAGGGTGTGTACTGGTGGGCAGGGTGTGTACTGGTGTGCAGGGTGTGTACTGGTGGGCAGGGTGTGGGGGCTGGCAGGCAGGGTGTAGAAGCTGGCAGACAGGGTGTAATAAGGTGTGGGTTTTCATTAGGCATGTTAAATTCCATTCATTTCAGCTGTCTTTATTTACTCGCTGTAGTTCCATTGTGTTTTGGTTCATATCTCTCTCTCTCTCTCTCTCTCTCTCTCTCTCTCTCTCTCTCTCTCTCTCTCTCTCTCTCTCTCTCTCTCTCTCAATAGCATTAACAGAGACTTAACTTACAGTAGTAGTAGGAAGAGGAGGAAGAAAAGAGGAAGAGAAAGATAAGAGTAGTACGAGTAGGAATGAAAGTAGGAGCGGTGGCAGCATTTTGGCCAGCAAGACTAGGACAGCAACAGGAGGAGGAGGACCAGTGACAGCAGAAGCGGCAGCAGCAGGATCAATAGCAGCATAGTAATTAAAAGCACCAGTAGGAGGAGCAATAACAGCAGCAGCGGCAACAGCAGGACCAGGAAGTGCATCGTACTTAACAGCAGTAGCTTCAAAAACAGCAGCATCAGGGCCAATAACCACGTAGTAATTAACAGCAACAGGAGGAGAAACAGTAACAGCAACAACAGCAGCAGGACCAATAACCACGTAGTAATTAACTGCAGCAGGAGGAGAAACAGTAACAGCAACAACAACAGCAGCAACAGCAGCACGGGTCGTTGTGTACAGTTTATTATCAGTGTTGACAGTGTGGAAGTGGGGGGAGGCATGTGGCCCGCAGTGCCTAAATACCGGCACTGCTGTCTCAGGCTCCAGGCACTCCTAACTTACAGCAGTGTGTTGTGACAGATACCGAGGCACAGCCAGTGTTATAGCTCGTCTGCAGTATCAAGCTAACCTTTCCTTCTGTGTGTGTGTGTGTGTGTGTGTGTGTGTGTGTGTGTGTGTGTGTGTCCTAATGTTTTCATTTATTATAAGGTTAATGAAACAGGTTAATTATTTTTACCAACCTGTTTATCTCCTCCAGGTAGAAATATTATGTACAGTATTCCACCTTTACCTGATAAGAGAGAGTTTATGCAATACAATAAACACAGAACATAATGTTATAAATATCAGGTGAGGGCAGGTGACGCCGTGGTATAATAGCATGTGGTCTCTTACAGTGAAAATATAAGTTTGGAAAGGAGCCAATACTGTACTATATCACACCTTAAGTATCCTTTTGTAGACTTTTGCTATGTCATAAACTACAACTACTGAATTCTTTAATGTGTCGTAAACTTAAAACCTCTTTGATACTTTCACGTTTAAGTACTGCGTTTTATGTAGTGTCGTAAGGTTCTACTACCATAGTTCGGGTGTACGGTGTATGTGTGTGGGGGACAATTGTTGTATCACGTGAGGGGGAGGATTCTGTACGTCAGGTTAAGTTAGCACCGTGACAGTAACTGGGGGGGGATTTTTAAAGCTGTTTGGAATCACCAGTTGACATCTGTATCCAATAGTAATCTTATCTTCACATGTGAGTCATTGAGAGAAGAATGTGATCGTGGCAATGGACAACTCCACGATGCATTTCTCCCTAGTATTTTATTCCAACAGTCCTTGACACAACTTGAAATCATTTGAGCCAAGGATGAGAGGAGGAGCGAGAATCTTGACTTGGTGATTCCTTCCCTGATTTGCGTCTTGGAAAGTCTTGGGAGAAACTATTAAAGACAGAACATACAAGTTGTCTGGTAACGGGGACCTCGAGCAAATACGGCCATTCTGCTGATTGGAAATGGAAAGTTTGGGTGGGGGGAGGTTATAGGTGGGGGGGAGAGGGGCGGGGGTTGGTGCAAAAGACATGAATCCTAACTTGGGGTGTACCAGTTCTCAGGAGACGAGGAAAAGGACATCTTCCAAAGAGAAATGGTCCGGGTGCTCTCGACCGACCAACCACTCGACTGACAGGGAAATGCATCGACGCCTTCCACCAGGATGTGTGTTGGAGGTTTTTAACTCACGTTATGTTTTATTACCATTTCCATATTTTTTTTTTCATTTACCACCGAGGAAATTTTTGGGAAACCTTTATAAGACAAGAAATATTTTAACATCAGGAAATATTTTTGTCTTTAAAGCAAGAAATGTTAAAACCTGAGAAATGTTTTAACACCTGAGAGATGTTTTACACCTGAGAGATGTTTAACACCTGAGAGATGTTTAACACCTGAGAGATGTTTAACACCTGAGAGATGTTTAACACCTGAGAAATGTGGGAAATGTTTTAACACCTGAGAGATGTTTTAACACCTGAAAAATATTTAACACCTGAGAAATGTTGTAACGCGTGAGAATTTTTAACACCTGAGAAATGCTTTAACTGAGAATTGGCATGGGCGTCTGTACAACAAGTATTACAATAGCGCCTTTTGACCGTGAAATGAATTGGTGCTGTCGGGTTTAGAAATTTAACAAACGTCATTAAACCAAGATATATATTAGCGCGCACACATACCTGTAGATGTTTTTAAAGTGCCCCCCCCCCCCCCCACCGTCCAGCTAATATTTGGCGCCTTTAAATTACAGGTGTTTGGTGCTTTTTAAACCATGGATTTTGGCGCCTCTAAACAAAAACAAAAACATATCAAAATGAATGACCCACACGAAAGACAATATTCCACATGTCTGAAAGCAATACCCCTATGTCTAAATAAATGAACCATATCTAAGACATTCCTCCCCCCCCTTCTCCCACCCACCCTTACCCCCCTACCATGTCTAAAGCAAAACCCCTGAGCCTGGAGGTCCCTAGCCAGCAACTACGGGATGACATACATAAAACCCATCTGTCACAAGGAGGAATGAAAATTGTCCCGTGGGAGAAGATTTATGGTGTGATCTGCCTGGCGCGTCTCTTGTGTGTTGTGTTCCGTGTCTTGTGGTGTAGCGTGGGAGAGGAAGAGTGGGAGTGAAGGGGGTCGAGGAAGAGTGGGAGTGAAGGGGGTCGAGGAAGAAGAGTGGGTGGGAGTGAAGGGGGTCGAGGAAGAAGAGTGGGTGGGAGTGAAAGGGGTCGAGGAAGAAGAGGAAGGGGGGGGAGGAAGAGTGGGTGTGGTGAAAGGGTAGAGAATCGGGGGAGGGGAGAAAGGAAGAGTGGGTGGGGTGAAGGGGAGATGGGGAGAGGGAGAAGAGAAGTGTGATAAAAAGAGGAATATAATGTAAAAAAGAAATAAAGGCAGAAAAAGTGAGAGGAAAACTAACACAGTAAAAGACATAAAAGAGAAACGCAAAGGAAAAAATTAGAAAGAGAGAGAGAATGAAAAAGAGGGGTAAATAAAGTGATACGTAGATACAGACGGAAATATAATGGAAAGTAAAGAAAGAGGGGAAAGAGATAAAACAATTGACTAAAATGACGACAGTGACACAAATAAGAGAGAGAGAGAGAGAGAGAGAGAGAGAGAGAGAGAGAGAGAGAGAGAGAAGACTTGGTGGGAAGTTAGCGGAAAACCTTTGTTTGGGGAAAGTTGGTCAACACCACAAAACAAACGCCTATCGCTGACCGCTTCCACCACACTGACCCATCGTTGCTACACTGGCCGATCACTGCTACACTGGCCCATCACTGCTACACTGGCCCATCACTGCTACACTGACCCATCACTTTTTTCGTCCATCGCCAGACTGATATACACACATTTACTATACATACACAAGTACACAGTATCAAGATACGTACACATAGAAGTACACACGCATTGTACATATGTATTTAGTTGTGTTTGTGGGGAATTATATGTAACATACGTGAGGTGACAAAAGCCTTATAAAAGTCTGTAACATGATAAGTCTTATTATAATAGTATATCACGTGATAATATTTGTTATTCCTTCATTCCTGCAGTTCTGTCACTCTAGCAGTTCTTTCATTCTAGTAGGTCTCTCACTCCAGCACTTGTCTCTTACAAACATCACAGCTTTTTCGATAACATTCTCTTTGTCTTGTGAGTGAGAGAACATAAGACTTGATCACCTGAACAGTTGATGTATTTTATGGAGATGGAGATGGACTGGGCTCAGGAGTGCTCTTTGTCACCACAGTTGCAGGAGACGAATTTCTTCTCCCTGTAGTGTGTGTGTGTGTGTGTGTGTGTGTGTGTTCCACCGAGGTGTTGTTGTTATTTGCCGCTGATGAGAGTGATCAGAAGCTCCACCAAACCAACATGAATCGGAGAGACGAGAAGGTGGTGCTCAGAGGTCGCATTATCACTGTCCGTGATAATGGTGTCTCCATACGGGGTATGGCATATGAAGTTGGCCTGTCCCCCACAACTGTGATGAAGTGGATAAGAGGAGAGCGGTAACCTTAACGACTTAAGTAAGTTATAACTGTCTCAGCAAAGGAGCGGACCAAAGCAGCATTGATGAATGAAGGATAGAGAATGAGAGACCTGCATCATATTCTAAGTTTAGGTCAAAATTCGGAAAAGCTCGACCACGGAACTTAATATTAATATAGGTAGATAAAGGAATCCTAACTTAAGTTTATTAACAACCAAATTCAGCATCACTATTTGTGGGTAGTTACTGTATGTATGGGTAAGGCTAAATTTTGATATTATTGAATTGGTGATCTATTTGGAAATAATAATCACTACTGTAACCATCTTTTCATATTGAACTATTGTATAGATTATAATTATAGTAGAGTTATGGAAGCTGTTATATAATTTCTAACCATGTTTATATTTGAAATGTAAATTTACAGTTTAGGTAACATAGAGTGTCAAAATCATTCTGAATATGGGTGTTCTATTGTGTTAGTAGGGAGAGCAGGAGCCCCCCGGAGAACCACCCGGCAGATGATGCAGCAATTATCACGACGGCCAAGGCAATCCCCATAACCAACACGGTGGCTATACGAGACAGCCTGCATACATAAGACGATTGTTGCCATTAATCGTTTTCGTCGGACTGTTGCCGTTAATCATACTAATTTCCCTATTGTATTCTGATATTCAAATAGATACTCCAATCACTATAGATTTCTGCTCTCGTAAACAAGATATTAACACATCTTCATCATACATCAGCAGTAACGTTGGCCGATATTCACATTAATATCCTTCCAATCTCCTTTTTGATGAGTATTCGCTCGAATCACACTGCTCCGTTACCAGTTCCACTGTGTGTGTTGGTGGGAGGGTCGACGTAGTGACCTGTCGTCCAGGAAGGGTACAACAGACTATGCACCCTTCACCGCCAGTGTACCACGACCTTCTGAACAGAACTGTACATACTGTAGACTGCAGATCATACAATGCGACACAGTCATTCTTTTGGCGCTGTGCCCTGCCAGTTAGGAGGTAGTTGGGCTGGTCTGGGCTGCATTGCTCATGGAGGTTGTGAGTGGTCGCTTATCTCTTGGGTACCACTGTGTGATAAGGATGGCAATGCAAGATGATATATCTTACGACCAAGGGCCCAGTTCTAGCTTATGAATTGACCGGGATGAAGCCATACAGTCATAAAGTCACTTGGGGGGGGGGGGGAAATTCTCACAGTCAGTTAAGAAAGACAGGTATAGGTTTAACTGCGCAACTGTCAAGAAATGTTATGGACATTCAATACCTGTGTATGGGCTTGTAAAAATCATTCTTCCAGGTGGTAGAAGAATGTTGAACAGTCTTAGATATAGAACGACACCCCTGGGCCTCCTCCCGTGTACGTGTGTGCGAGAGGAAATTTCTGCTGTGAGGAATATATCAGAGGGAAGAAAAACCTGATGTCTTATTTTCCTTTTGTTTTTCTTTTGCACTTTTCTTTGTAATATTTTTTTAGCGATTTTTTGGTGTTTTTTCTTCTTCCGTCTATTAATCATCTTAGTCTTCTTCTATCTTTTCCTTTTCTTTCTCCACTTTCTAGTTTTCCTCTTTTTTCTATTCATCCTCCAAGTTTTCTAAGTCTTCCTCTTCCTCTTTCTTCTTTTTAGTCTTCCTCTTCTTCCTAGTCTTCCTCCTCCCCCCTCCTAGTCTTCCTCTTCCTCCTTCCCTCCTCCTAGTCTTCCTCTTCCCCCCTCCTAGTCTTCCTCTTCCTCCTCCCCTCCTCCTAGTCTTCCTCTTCCTCCTTCTGGTCTTCCTCTTCCTCCTAGTCTTCCTCCTCCTCTTCCACCTCCTCCTCCAGGTGATGAATGACCGCCGTTACGTGTCAAGGTGGTCCCAACTCTCATGATCCTATCAACTAGTCGCTGCTTTCCCCTCTTTTCCTTCCCTTCCTTCCTCCCTTCCCGTTCTCCTTTTCCATATTCCTCATTCCTTGTTCTTCTTGTCCACATTCCTCTTTTTCGTCCTTTTCCACATTCCTCATTCTTCGTTCCCCCTTTTCCATATTACTGTTTCTTTGGCATCATTTTCCTTTTCCTTACTCCTCCTCCTCTTACTCCTTTCCTCTCCCTTTATCCCTCCTCCTTTGCTTTGTTCATCTTCCTTGTCCACTTTCGTCTCCCACCCCCCACTCCCTTTTCCTCCTTCTTCCCTCCCCCTCAGTTTTTTTTACCAGTCTCTCCTCTTACCCTTTTTCCATCTTCTTCATTCCCCATTTTCTCTTACCCTTCCTCCCTCTTCTCTTTCTTTATCACATTTTCTCTCACCTTCCTCTTACTTTCATCTTACTTTCCTCTCACCTCTCTCCCACCTTTCCCACTTTTCTCCTACCTTTCTCTCACCTCTCCCACTTCTCTCTCACCTGCCTCTCACCTGCCTCTCACCTTTCTCCCGAGACCTATGACGTAAATTGCTCAATCTTTCACATTGCCGGAAGTAAGTTATTTAATTGCAGTCAAAAATGGCAAAACTTCGACCATTTTTCCACCCTGGAGAATTATTATATTTCTTTAGATTTTTTCTTCTTATAATACTCGACTTTGCTGGAGACTAATACTCGACATGCTGGAGACTAATACTCGACTTGCTGGAGACTAATACTCGACTTGCTGGCGACTAGACGATGTTGTGTTCTTACCGAGCAAAATGTTGAGTGATTCTTTGATCCTCTGTCTGTCTGTCTGTCCTCCTTCACTGCGTCACTGTCTCGTTTCTTTCTGTCTCTTTTTGTTTCTCTGTATTTTCAGTGATTTCTGTTTTTTCTCTCATTTCCTCCTGTCTGTTTATGTGTCTGTCTGTCTATCTCATCATTCATATATTGCTAGTAGTTAGGAGGTGGTGGTGGGGGGGAGGGGGGGGGTAGAGACGGCCACCCATCAATTTATATCAGGTAGTCTTTCTCAGTCTGTCTCAGGTAATATTTCTCACCTTTGCTTTTTTCTCCTTATTTCTTGGCATTGCTAGAACTCTCCTCTTTATTGGGTATTTTATGGTGTGTTTTATTCCTAGTTTATTTTGTTTATCTTTCATCAGGTGTTTTGTGTTTATTACTGTTTATCTTTGTTTTTCTATTCTGATTTGTGCATATCGATTTATTTCTCCTCCTAGCTTTCTCTTCCAACCTTTCTCTCAGGTGTCTATCACATTTCTCTTTCCTTTCTCCTCCCACCTTTCTCCTCCTCTTACCTTTCATTCACCTTTCTCTAACTGTTATCCTCCCACCTTTCTCTTCGTACCTTCCCCTCACCCTCTCCTCCCACCTTCCCCTCACCTTCTCCTCCTACCTTCCCCCTCACCTTCTCCTCCCACCTTCTCCTCCCACCTTCCCCTCACCCTCTCCTCCCACCTTCCCCTCACCCTCTCCTCCCACCTTCCCCTCACCCTCTCCTCCCACCTTCCCCTCACCCTCTCCTCCCACCTTCCCCCTCACCCTCTCCTCCCACCTTCCCCTCACCCTCTCCTCCCACCTTCCCCTCACCTTCTCCTCCCACCTTCCCCTCACCCTCTCCTCCCACCTTCCCCTCACCCTCTCCTCCCACCTTCCCCTCACCCTCTCCTCCCACCTTCCCCCTCACTCTCTCCTCCCACCTTCCCCTCACCCTCTCCTCCCACCTTCCCCTCACCCTCTCCTCCCACCTTCCCCTCACCCTCTCCTCCCACCTTCCCCTCACCCTCTCCTCCCACCTTCCCCTCACCCTCTCCTCCCACCTTCCCCTCACCCTCTCCTCCCACCTTCCCCCTCACCCTCTCCTCCCACCTTCCCCTCACCCTCTCCCCCCCCCTTCCCCTCACCCTCTCCTCCCACCTTCCCCTCACCCTCTCCTCCCACCTTCCCCTCACCCTCTCCTCCCACCTTCCCCTCACCATCTCCTCCTACCTTCCCCCTCACCTTCTCCTCCCACCTTCTCCTCCCACCTTCCCCTCACCCTCTCCTCCCACCTTCCCCTCACCCTCTCCTCCCACCTTCCCCTCACCCTCTCCTCCCACCTTCCCCTCACCCTCTCCTCCCACCTTCCCCTCACCCTCTCCTCCCACCTTCCCCTCACCCTCTCCTCCCACCTTCCCCCTCACCCTCTCCTCCCACCTTCCCCTCAACCTCTCCTCCCACCTTCCCCTCACCTTCTCCTCCCACCTTCCCCTCACTCTCCTCCTCCCACCTTCCCCTCACACTCTCCTCCCACCTTCCCCTCACCCTCTCCTCCCACCTTCCCCCTCACCCTCTCCTCCCACCGTCCCCTCACCCTCTCCTCCCACCTTCCCCTCACCCTCTCCTCCCACCTTCCCCTCACCCTCTCCTCCCACCTTCCCCTCACCCTCTCCTCCCACCTTCCCCTCACCCTCTCCTCTCACCTTCCCCCTCACCCTCTCCTCCCACCTTCCCCTCACCCTCTCCTCCCACCTTCCCCCTCACCCTCTCCTCCCACCT
Source organism: Homarus gammarus (assembly GCA_958450375.1). NCBI lineage: Eukaryota > Metazoa > Arthropoda > Malacostraca > Decapoda > Nephropidae > Homarus > Homarus gammarus. The sequence goes on from CAUDMG010001492.1 coordinate 1,350,403, forward strand.
TCCCCTCACCCTCTCCTCCCACCTTCCCCTCACCTTCTCCTCCCACCTTCCCCTCACCCTCTCCTCCCACCTTCCCCTCACCCTCTCCTCCCACCTTCCCCTCACCCTCTCCTCCCACCTTCCCCCACACCCTCGTCCTCCCACCTTCCCCTCACCCTCTCCTCCCACCTTCCCCTCACCCTCTCCTCCCACCTTCCCCTCACCCTCTCCTCCCACCTTCCCCTCACCTTCTCCTCCCACCTTCCCCCTCACCCTCTCCTCCCACCTTCCCCTCACCCTCTCCTCCCACCTTCCCCTCACCTTCTCCTCCCACCTTCCTCTCACCCTCTCCTCCCACCTTCCCCTCACCCTCTCCTCCCACCTTCCCCTCACCCTCTCCTCCACCTTCCCCCTCACCCTCTCCTCCCACCTTCCCCTCACCCTCTCCTCCCACCTTCCCCTCACCCTCTCCTCCCACCTTCCCCTCACCCTCTCCTCCCACCTTCCCCTCACCTTCTCCTCCCACCTTCCCCCTCACCCTCTCCTCCCACCTTCCCCTCACCCTCTCCTCCCACCTTCCGCTCACCCTCTCCTCCCACCTTCCCCTCACCCTCTCCTCCCACCTTCCCCCTCACCCTCTCCTCCCACCTTCCCCTCACCCTCTCCTCCCACCTTCCCCTCACTCTCTCCTCCCACCTTCCCCTCACCTTCTCCTCCCACCTTCCCTTCACCCTCTCCTCCCACCTTCCCCTCACCCTCTCCTCCCACCTTCCCCTCACCTTCTCCTCCCACCTTCCCCTCACCCTCTCCTCCCACCTTCCCCTCACCCTCTCCTCCCACCTTCCCCTCACCTTCTCCTCCCACCTTCCCCTCACCCTCTCCTCCCACCTTCCCCTCACCTTCTCCTCCCACCTTCCCCTCACCCTCTCCTCCCACCTTCCCCTCACCCTCTCCTCCCACCTTCCCCTCACCCTCTCCTCCCACCTTCCCCCTCACCCTCTCCTCCCACCTTCCCCTCACCCTCTCCTCCCACCTTCCCCTCACCCTCTCCTCCCACCTTCCCCTCACCCTCTCCTCCCACCTTCCCCTCACCTTCTCCTCCCACCTTCCCTTCACCCTCTCCTCCCACCTTCCCCTCACCCTCTCCTCCCACCTTCCCCTCACCTTCTCCTCCCACCTTCCCCCTCACCTTCTCCTCCCACCTTCCCCTCACCCTCTCCTCCCACCTTCCCCTCACCCTCTCCTCCCACCTTCCCCTCACCCTCTCCTCCCACCTTCCCCTCACCCTCTCCTCCCACCTTCCCCTCACCCTCTCCTTCCACCTTCCCCTCACCCTCTCCTCCCACCTTCCCCTCACCTTCTCCTCCCACCTTCCCCTCACCCTCTCCTCCCACCTTCCCCTCACCCTCTCCTCCCACCTTCCCCTCACCCTCTCCTCCCACCTTCCCCTCACCCTCTCCTCCCACCTTCCCCTCACCTTCTCCTCCCACCTTCCCCTCACCCTCTCCTCCCACCTTCCCCTCACCCTCTCCTCCCACCTTCCCCTCACCCTCTCCTCCCACCTTCCCCTCACCCTCTCCTCCCACCTTCCCCTCACCCTCTCCTCCCACCTTCCCCTCACCCTCTCCTCCCACCTTCCCCTCACCCTCTCCTCCCACCTTCCCCTCACCCTCTCCTCCCACCTTCCCCTCACCTTCTCCTCCCACCTTCCCCTCACCCTCTCCTCCCACCTTCCCCTCACCCTCTCCTCCACCTTCCCCTCACCCTCTCCTCCCACCTTCCCCTCACCCTCTCCTCCCACCTTCCCCTCACCTTCTCCTCCCACCTTCCCCTCACCCTCTCCTCCCACCTTCCCCTCACCTCCTCCCACCTTCCTCTCACCCTCTCCTCCCACCTTCCCCTCACCCTCTCCTCCCACCTTCCCCTCACCCTCTCCTCCCACCTTCCCCTCACTTTCTCCTCCCACCTTCCCCTCACCCTCTCCTCCCACCTTCCCCTCACCCTCTCCTCCCACCTTCCCCTCACCCTCTCCTCCCACCTTCCCCTCACCTTCTCCTCCCACCTTCCCCTCACCCTCTCCTCCCACCTTCCCCTCACCCTCTCCTCCCACCTTCCCCTCACCCTCTCCTCCCACCTTCCCCTCACCCTCTCCTCCCACCTTCCCCCTCACCCTCTCCTCCCACCTTCCCCTCACCCTCTCCCCCCACCTTCCCCTCACCCTCTCCTCCCACCTTCCCCTCACCCTCTCCTCCCACCTTCCCCTCACCCTCTCCTCCCACCTTCCCCTCACCTTCTCCTCCTACCTTCCCCCTCACCTTCTCCTCCCACCTTCTCCTCCCACCTTCCCCTCACCCTCTCCTCCCACCTTCCCCTCACCCTCTCCTCCCACCTTCCCCTCACCCTCTCCTCCCACCTTCCCCTCACCCTCTCCTCCCACCTTCCCCTCACCCTCTCCTCCCACCTTCCCCTCACCTTCTACTCCCACCTTCCCCTCACCCTCTCCTCCCACCTTCCCCTCACCCTCTCCTCCCACCTTCCCCTCACCTTCTCCTCCCACCTTCCCCTCACCCTCTCCTCCCACCTTCCCCTCACCCTCTCCTCCCACCTTCCCCTCACCTTCTCCTCCCACCTCCCCCTCACCTTCTCCTCCCACCTCCCCCTCACCTTCTCCTCCCACCTTCCCCTCACCCTCTCCTCCCACCTTCCCCTCACCCTCTCCTCCCACCTTCCCCTCACCTTCTCCTCCCACCTTCCCCTCACCCTCTCCTCCCACCTTCCCCTCACCTTCTCCTCCCACCTTCCCCTCACCTTCTCCTCCCACCTTCCCCTCACCCTCTCCTCCCACCTTCCCCTCACCCTCTCCTCCCACCTTCCCCTCACCTTCTCCTCCCACCTCACTGCCTCTCGTTAAAGGTGTTATATAATCATTTGAAGCGACATAAAGGTGATGTATCTCTCTATCAGGGTTATATTTGCGTACTCTGTTCCCTGTTACTTCCGGGTCGTGATGATTATTGAAGGTGAGAAGTATTCGGCTATTTGTGTCTTTCTCTCGTAATAAATATTCAGTGCTTTAATTAGTCAGTTGTTGGTGTCTGATTGTAATTGTCTGTTGGTTCATTGTGTATTTATTTATCATTAACTGTTGTAGTTCCTTCCTTATCTTTATATATATTACATCAGTATCTCCTCAATTAGTAATCAAGACAAAAAGCGAATCATACCCTAGCTAACAATTGAAACTATTCTCAAAACATACTAATATTTTGTAAACTTTAAAAATGACCTGCCATCTGATGTCTGTCTCACACTGGGTCAAACAAAACCCATAAATTCTAGTTTAAGCGAGTGTGTGTGTGTGTGTGTGTGTGTGTGTGTGTATGAGAGAGAACACAGTGCTAACTATGAAAGATAACCTACACACACACACACACACACACACACATATACCACAGACTCGAGAGACGGGTTTCTGGTATACTATGCTGCCTATGCCTGGCCTGGTCGTGGGTAGGCAGGAGCGTGTCTGGGTGAGGAAGGTGGTGAAGGTTTACGGATTTTTGCTGGTTGGAACGTGTCAGCAAATCTGTCTGGTGTGTCAAGTCATCTGCAGGAAGGGTTTGTAGGGTGTGTGTATGGGGGGGGTGGGGGGGGTAGTGGGGGATTTTATAGAGACACTACCTTAGAATAAAATCCTTCGTGATGGAGATATCGTGGAGATATTGCCCGGAAGAGACCTTTATCGTGGAGATTCTTTTTGGTGGGAGATATTGTCCGAGAGAGATTATTCCCTGGGATGGATCTTACTTCTAGGGAAATAAAGCTAGGTAGAGATTTTTCCTCTTAGAGTACTTGAACCATGATAGCAGTTCCTTATACGTTGAGACATGATAAATGAACGTCAAAAAATGTCCCCAGAATTTCACCATGACTCTACCCCACCTTCACCTAGCATCAGTTAAGGGGACAAAATTGAACCTTAACTTCAAGTAGCGCCAATTTTTACCATAAACTTGACTCCTAATTAGTGGTAATGAAGGTACGAGTATATGGTTCAGGTAGAGGAATATTCATCTCCAACTCCTAAATCTTCAACTAACGAGCAATATTCCCTAAATCTTGACCATCGAGGAATATCCACCCTCACCTGTGCTCCCTAGTATCCCTCAATGAGACAGGTGTATACAGGTGTGATCATCGAGAGACACACACTCACCTTTGATTGATTAATCTTTGAACAGGTATCTCTGGACTGGCGAGTGTTGCGATGATGGTGGTGGTGAGCATTTTTTTTAAGTCGTGTTGCTATCTTCTCGGTTGTGTGTTTGTGTGGTTGTTTTTTCCTAGTGTCTGTATCATATTTGTTTGTTTCATGTATACATAACCAGTTCAGCTGTGTCCTTGTTCTCGTTTCTGTGTTTATGTCGAGGGGACAGTGGGATTGTAAAGCTATCTGTTAAAAGAAAAATAATAAGAACAAATTGCTTTAGATCACTCGCTATGCACCTCGGCCTGACAGTCAAAGGGGAGTAGGGGTGGTAGAGACAAGACGATGTGGGAGAAAGGTTGTAGGAGTGAGGAGGAGGAGGGAGTGAGGAGTGTCTTGTGGGAGTTGTTTGAGGGTTGTCTTGAAGGGGAAGAGCTAGGAGAGAGAGAGAGAGAGAGAGAGAGAGAGAGAGAGAGAGAGAGACTGGAGGTGGAGGGAGAGCAGGAGCATGAATGAAAAGAGAGAGAGTGGTATTAGGGTGTGGGGAGAGTAGGTGGTTGAAAGAGTGAAAAAAGACGAAAGGGATGAGAGAGAGAGAGAGAGAGAGAGAGAGAGAGAGAGAGAGAGAGTCATAGTATCATTAAAACTTTTTACCATCTGTGTGTGTGTGTGTGTGTGTGTGTGTGTGTGTGTGTGTGTAATTAAAGCTACGTCACGTTTCTGTACCTTTGCAACACCGTGTCGTGGGAAGCTACACATGCTGGACTTAGCATCGTACACCCACATGAAGCTGATCCATGTAGATGACCTGGGAGTTAATGCTTGAGTACGAATGCCTTTGTCAAGTTAAGAAGGATTAAAACAGCTGTTGTTAGTGTTATTCTGTATCTATTATAGTTTTGTTCTTAATACACCGGATATTACCACATTATATCCGGCAGTGCCTGTCAGTATCCGTAAATACGTGACCAAAAGAGTAATAATAGAAAACATAAACGAATATACATTACAAAGTTGCTCGAGTGATATAAATAATACATAAGTGTAATAATCCTCAAAGTCATTCTTCACGTCGTTTTAAGCATGAGATGTTTAAGGTGTACCGCTAAAGGTGTCAGATTTTATCCACTGTTTTCGCCTCTACAGGGTGGTTCAAAAAAGGTATTCACAGTTACCAACAGATTTTGGTGGAGAGTTCGTGTATTACTAGACCAACATTGTCCTCGCTGTGGGAAACCTCACACACCAGCAACTGGGGATGATGTTGCTGGTGTAATACAAGCATTCACGCGGTGTACACGAACATATGTACTATATGTATATTTTTTCTAATACACCCTATAGTATGTATAGTTTTCAGTCATTCTTTTTGTAGTATTTTATAAATTTAATATTTATTCATTCTATTTTCAACTCGTATTTCCTCCATCCTCGTCAATATTTCATTCTCCACTAGATTCAATATTCACTTTTACATCACACAAAACGATGGGCGCAGGAGGGGGGTTCTGGGGAGGAGAAGTCTGGGGAGGGGGCGATGGGGGAGGGTGCGACGGGGGAGGGGAGGAGGAAACGGGGGGTCATATATTTATTTCAGTAAATCACTAAACATAATTCAGACCGTCCATCTTGCTAACTATACCAAGAAGATACATCTCCTCATAAGCCTGGCGTCCATTCTTCTTCCTTTGTCATGATGGAACAGAAGAATCATAGCAGTTGTCCAATCACCCAGTACAAGTGTGTGTTGTTTTAACTTTTTTTTTCAGTGTTTGTTTGTCCTTTATTTCGTCTCCTCCACTTTCCCCATCCACTTCACCTCTTACACCTTCTCCATCTCTTCCACCCTCTCCATCTCCTCCACTTCTCCCACCTCCTCCACTTCTTCCACCCCCTCCACTTCTTCCACCTTCTCCACCTGCTCCAGTTCCTCCACCTCCTCCATCTCCCCCACTTCCACCTCCCTCACCACTTCCACTACCTCCTCCACCTTCTCCACGTTCTCTACCTGTCTAATTCATTGTTCATTTGTTGTTCCTATAAATAACATCAATTTTCCCTAAACTAGAATCTTCCTTTACCTAAAATCTTCATCTCCTCATAACTTCCCATTCCTTTATTCATGACGGTGATACATTGGACTCCATATATTATTCACTATTCACATGACACATTCAATTCCTTTCTCCTCTGTTCTCATTTCTCATCTTCCACTTCCTGTCTCACATCGTTACTACACCATTGCCTTGCCTCCCCTTTGCGTCTTGGCGTTGCAATTCTACGTGTACATGATGAAGTCTGTTGAGTGATTTTGGACTCTCGTATGGCCAATCAAGTTAACTTCGTCCGTCACGTTTCGCCATATTCCAACCTTCACCATTTACCATCTCTCACCTCTGTTTTTTCTTCTCTTCACTGTGTTTACCAGGTCTGTTTGTTAGGTATTCTCACTCCTCCTGACATTCTACTGCCCCAATTTGACTTCCATTATTTTGTAGGCCCTAATGTAATGACGCCGCCTGTGCTTGAAGCCAATAGCAACGTGATATAGGATGCCGTTTCGTAATTGTGTGTTTCCAAACTTGAACTTCGCCTCTTAGTCATATTTCACAACACACACAGAAGGTTATTGAGGATCTGTTACTGCTGGCCAGGAGTTGGAATACTAGATCGGTGGCGTTGGGTCCTAAGTCGCCTAACTTGTCGATGCCTTCATTTTAAAAGTTCCTTCCTTTAGTAATCTAGTTCGTTGGTCCTCTGGTTCATCAGTTCACCAAATCTTCGATTCCATAGCTGCTCGAACACTCCAGAGATCTAAGACTCATTGGTGAATCAGCTTCGTAGATTGCAACCCCCCCCCCCCCCCGCATCATCCCAGATCCCCTCCTAAAGAAAAGAGTGACCATAGATCACCTCTGACCCTCTCCCTACGCCAACTAATCACAAGATATAATACATTATCATCCCCCTTTTTGGCCATCATCACCACCGGCCCTTTCTATCCAATATCCATCCTCACACTTTTTTGTTTTTGCGTGAGGTGATAACTTTCAACTTTTAATTTCCACTGCCTATCAATAGCGGACCCCGGTGTGATAATGCAGGCTGCTGGCGGAATGGTCTATAGCGCCGAGAGGTCGTGTGTCACACTAATGGCGTGATAACTCACCCCGTACAACAAGGAACGTCGGAAAAATGGAAATAGATGAATGCGGGAGTGATCTGTTCGGCGTTGGGGCCACCGGGGGAAAAATTAATGACACAAGTATTGGGTGACATTGATAGGTTATGTATACGTTGAGGGGCTCCCAGTTCACTCTCTTGTATGTCCGTATGTCCAGTCGTATATTGCTCCGATGTCCTAAAAATAACATCCCTCGTGTGGAGGATAACCTGTCTCTGATTCTGTCCTTTTACCTGATCGATTGAGAATTATTAACATCATCATCATCGAGTGACTTAAAAAGGATGTTTATCAAGAGACGTTGTGAGGTCACCAACAAACTCGTGTACCTGGTGATATTGTTCAAGGTATTTGAGTTCATGAGTCCTAGTGATGCTGTGTCTTGTAAGAGTGCAAGTAACTGGGTGTACTATGATGCTCTTGTGTTTATTAGTGAAGATGGTGGTATTGGCTGAAGGGAGAATATGTTTTAATCCTCCCTGATATACTCTATTGTTCTCCCTACCTTGTGATAATTTCCCTATTTTATGGTACTTTTTCTTCTTCCTTGTTTTAACTCTCTCTCTCTCTCTCTCTCTCTCTCTCTCTCTCTCTCTCTCTCTCTCTCTCTCTCTCTCTCTCTCTCTCTCTCTCTCTCTCTCTCTCTCTCTCTCTCTCTAATCTCATTTACTCGCCTGAGCACCCTCTCCTTCTCTTCTCCTCAATCCTTCTTCCTCCCCCTGTCCCCTTCTCTCACTAATTATCCTGTTTGTCTCACTTTCTTTCTCCCCTCTCCCTCCCTTTCCCCTCTCTTTTACGCCGCGATGGATGTGCTTCCTATTCTCTTTCTCTTCCCCCCCTCGTCAAGTTACACAGTCAATGGAGACTCCCCCGCTCCCGTCAATCCTCAATATTAGAATAGTCTCTCCCGTCAACCCCCTCAATTAGAATAGTCACCCCTGTCAACTCCCTCAATTAGAAGTCTTCCCCTGTCAACCCTCCTCAATTAGAATAGTTTCCCCATCAACCCCTATTATCAAACGGTGCCCCCCCTTCAAGCCCCTGCCCCCTCCCCTTACAATCAGAGGAGTCTCACTGCTCCAGTAGCCCTCGTGGCCTCCCTAGCGGGCCACATCTCACTGTTTTATGGCCGCACCAGACAGTTTTGAGCTGTAGGAAAATATTTTTGCTCCGTCGTGCATATACCTAGCTACCTAAAGGTGGGCTGTCGGGGGGCCGGAGGTGAGGGGGGTGAGGGGTGGGGGAGTGAGGGGTGGGGTTAGGGGTGGGGTGAGGGGAAAAGGTAAGAAGTCTAGGAGAAACCAATGGATCATTTTGGTGGTTGGGGAAGATGAAGGAAAATCTAGGGGGGATTGTTGTGGTGGTGGGGGAGGATGAGGGAGAATCTAGGGGAGTCGTCTTGGTGGTGGGGGAAGTTTAGGGGATATCAAGGAGGGTCGTCCCGTATATAGCAATTACAAATGACGTCGTTGTGGTAATGGGTTAACTGTAGGTGTTTTCAGGTAGTCGTTTCAGGTAGTGGGAGAAGGCCAGGGGAGAATTAGGGGTCGTTTCGTGTCGGATAAATTACAGAAAGGGTCAGTGTGATGGTTGGAGGAGAGAGATGGGTAAGGTAAGGTAAGGTAGGTAAGATAAGCCAAGGTAAGGTAAGGTAAGGTAAGGTAAGGTAAGGCAAGGTAAGGCAAGGCAAGGCAAGGTAAGGTAAGGCAAGGTTAAGTTAAATTGAATTTAGTTAGGATAGGTTAGGTAAGGTTAGTTATCTTACATTACGATATCACAATGTTGTTATCTCTGCTATATGACGTAGTTAACCTCACGATATCGGATCATTATAAGTCTGAAAAAAACCGATAACTAACCAACCAGAATTTCGTCTCTTACATCCGAAGCATAAATATCCCGATATCTCAACCCCCCCTTCACCCCAACACCTTCCAACGCCCCCTCCCCTTCACACACACACACACAACAATGACCCAGGTTGACAAAATCTTTAAATCTGGGTAATATAACTCGGTGTAAAAAAAAAAATAAAAAAAAAAACCGTAAAATTCGGAAATCGTGACTTGGGAGAGAGAGAAAGAGAGAGAGAGAGAGAGGGAGAGAGAGAGAGAGAGAGAGAGTTTATTCTTCATGCACAAAGATCTCCGCCAATTTTTTTATGAGTTTTTGTGAGTCTCCGTTGTTGTAAGTGGGTGTGTAGGGGTGAGTATGGGTGGGTGTATGTGGGTAGGTAGGTGTATGTGGGGGGCGGATGGGTGGTTGTGCGGGTGTGTGTGTGTGTGTGCAGGCGTGAGAGCCTTGGAGAAGAGGATTTAGTTTACGTGGTTGTGGATGGGAGTCACTCTCACCCTCTTGCTGTCACCCTCACCGTCTCTCCCCCCTTCTTTCACTCGAGGACTTTCCACATTTTCCTCTCTCCTCTCCTCTCCTCTTCTCTTCATACTGCTTTGATTCTTTTAACCTTACTTTCACACACTTTGCTCTTCCCCTCTCCCCTAGGGCCACTCTCCCCTCTCACAAGCTTCTTTCCTGGCTACCCTCTCCCTCCATGGTCTATTGGTCTAGCCTCTCTCTCTCTCTCTCTCTCTCTCTCTCTCTCTCTCTCTCTCTCTCTCTCTCTCTCTCTCTCTCTCTCTCCCTCCTAGTATCCGTACCTTGCTTCCATCCTCCTCACCTCTTCCTTTGACCTCCTACCTCCTTCCTTACATCCCTCTCACCTCCTTTCTTACATTCCTCTCACCTCTTTCCTTTCCTTCTCCCTCTCTATGTCCTCTCCTACTTCCCCCTCCCCCCCCCCATTCACTTTCCTTCCTTACTTCCCTGGACACTCTCCTTCTACCCACGATCTGTCCTCTTCCTCTCCCTAGCTAATACTTATCTCCCTCGCTCCATTCCACTCACATTCATCCCCCTCCCCTCTCTCCCTCCGTTCATTCCTTCCCACTTTCCCTCCAACCCACCCATCTTCCCTCTTTCCCTCTCCCACCCACCTTTCCCCCTTTCCCTGCCTCCCCCTTCCCTCCTAGCTTCTAAAACCGGGAGGGAAGGGAGGGAGGGTTGATGGAGTCAGTAGAATGATGGGTCGCCTGAGGCTGTGTGATCACTCCATATTTCACCACACACAGTCACGCCACTCACTCCTACCACCATATATTTTTCCACCCGAGCCCTGAGTGAACCGACACTCCGAGAGGCAGATGAACACAGCTGGTGACAATACCATTACCTGTAGGAGCTCTTGTTTACACCGTCTTTACCTGTAGATGTTGTTTACATTCTGTACATGTAGGTGATGTTTACACTTTTTTACCTGTAGATGTTGTTTACTGTATCTTTACCTGTAGATGTTGATTACACTTTCTTTACCTGTGGATGTTGTTTACATTGGCTTTACCTGTAGATGTTGTTTACACTGGCTTTACCTGTAGATGTTGTTTACACTGGCTTTACCTGTACATGTTGTTTACACTGGCTTTACCTGTAGATGTTGTTTACTGTATCTTTACCTGTAGATGTTGTTTACACTGGCTTTACCTGTAGATGTTGTTTACACTGGCTTTACCTGTAGATGTTGTTTACTCTGGCTTTACCTGTAGATGTTGTTTACACTGGCTTTACCTGTAGATGTTGTTGTTTACACTGTGTCTTTACCTTTAGGTGCTTTTGTTTACAAACTTTATATGTAGATTTTTTTACAGTGTATCTTTACCTGTAGGAGCTGTTGTTTACACTCTTTACCTGTAGATGTTGTTGGTTACACTGTGTCTTTTCCTGTAGAAGTTGTTTATACTGTCTTTACCTGTAGATGTTGTTGGTTACACTGTGTCTTTACCTGTAGGAGTTGTTTACACTCTTTACCTGTAGATGTTGTTGGTTGCACTGTGTTTTTACCTGCAGGAACTCTTGTTTACACTGCCTTTACCTGTAGGAGCTTTTGCTTACGGTGTGTGTGTGTTTACCTGTAGAAGATGGACCTTCGCTACATTGTTTGGTGTATGTCTATTATTATTATTATTATTATTATTAGTATTATTAGTATTAGTATTATTATTATTAATTCTTCATATTCGCCATCATCATCTTCTTGCTTAAAAATGCAGATTGTGACAAAGGCAAGGCGTGTGAAGGAGGAGTTCCCCTGGTGAGAGGAACAAGAATTATAAAGGTTGTGAAGGGTGAGATGCTGTGTATGAGGTGTTAATATTGTATTGGTCCTTGGAGAGAGAGAGAGAGTCAGTAACCGTAAGTGAAGACTCTAAGTGTGTAGGTTTGTGGCACTGAGAAAGATATATGGCACTATGGCTTGACGGCAGTGTCACTCTACCTTACAGTCCTCACACAGAGTAGGTTAGGAGGGGTGGGAGGGGTAGAGGGACTGAAAGGGGAAGAAGAAGAAAGAGATAGAGAGAGACGAGGGGGAAGGAAGGAAGGGTTAAGTGAGAGGGAGGGAGTGTCAGTTCGCTTGAGAAAAAAACTGACAGATAACTTGTTCTTGTTAGTTTTTTTAATGTTTTTTTTTTAGATGTGTAACTCCTCCTCCTCCTCCTCCCCCTCTTCCTCCTCCTTCTCCTCAATCATCCCTCCACACTATTTCCTGGATGATGTTACAAGTCTCTCTCTCTCTCTCTCTCTCTCTCTCTCTCTCTCTCTCTCTCTCTCTCTCTCTCTCTCTCTCTCTCTCTCTCTCTCTCTCTCTCTCTCTCTCTTTGTTCTTATGTTCAACTGACATTCCTCTGTCAGCCCCTTCCATCTCCATTTATCATCTCACCCCCCACATTCACCCTTCCCCTCCTCCTCTCTTCCTCTTCCCCGTCCCCTAACCTCCTTCTCTTCCTCCTCCTCCCTCTCTTCCTCCTCCTCCCTCTCTTCCTCCTCCCTCGCCTGCTCCTTCCCCTCCTCCTCCCCTCCTTTCGTTAACCCCTCCATTAACGACCTCACTCACCACCTCCCCTCCACTCACCGCCGTCTACTTCATCACCCCCTCGACATACACCTGTACACAACACCTACATCTCTATAACACCTTTAATCTCGACTTTTACCTCCTCACCTTTCACCCCTCATCATCAGACTCTCTCCATCTACTCATTCACCTTAATTATTCTCCTTCTTTGCCCTCATCTCTTCCCTCTTTATCCCTTCTTTTATTCATTATTTATGCTTCCTCCTTTGTTGTCATTCCATAGCTTCAAGTAATAACAGAGCTCGGTTATTGCTCTTAGTTCTTAGCTTAGGGAGTTACTAAAGGCTTCAGATGAGTTTAGTATTTGATATCGGATTAGTTTGTCTCAGTCCCCCATCTGTTTTTTTTTCGTTTTCTTTAAGGGGGAACTATGTAAGATTAGATCAGTTATGTTACTATTGTCAGTGAGTATTCTTTACAGTGTATCTCTTAATTTAACGTAGATACTATTTTTTGGGTTTTTGTAATTTTAGTCTTCATATTTTTTATATAACCGTGTCATTCATTGAGTGCGTTCTTATACGAATCTTTAAAAATCCAGATTCAGATTTTCATTGTAACTCGATATAGAAAAAAACATAACAAATTAAGCTTCATATATGGTATTAATAATTTATAAATATATGTGTTTGTCGTTTTATGATGGAAAAATAATCCTTTTTTTTTTTACTGTCCTTAATTGAATCGACTTGTTGTTTATCATTGTTTATATATTTAACGCTGTCTGTATACAGTCGATCAAAAAACTCTCCTTACAAAGTTGTGTTAGACAATATGACGTAGCGGACGAAGGATTTTGGCAGCCCTACCGAGGCAACAGGAGTCTAAGTGTTCATTCTGAAATTTACCGACTCCCTGTACATGTTGAATCAATTTAAAATTTTATGACCAATTTATTAATCTATCTATACCTGTCTGTCTTACCTGTTTGTCTACCTGTCTCTCTGAAAATCTGTCTATATGCGTCTACTTCCGTCTCTCTCTCATTCTGTCTGTCTTCTTCTCCAGCTTATTGTAGCCACCTGTTCTGCGCTGATATCTCCCCCAGGAGGAGGTCAGAGGTCAAGGTCACGTTGTGTCAATAGTGAAGCGTCGGGAATCAATGACCTCTCCATCTCCTGCACGTGTGTGTGTGTGTGTGTGTGTGTGTGTGTGTGTGTGTGTGACTGACTCCTCATTAACCCCTTTTGCCATAATCTTTCCATTAACACCAATAACACCCCTTAAGCTCACCTTACCCATTAATCTTCATAGTAAACCTTATCTGCAATTACCCTAATCCATCCTTACCTCCACAGATCCCATTAACACCCATTTTCATCCTCCTTAACCATATTAAACCTATTCTTCCCTAACCTACACCCCACATTATGGCTTTCACCCCACCTCACCCTACCCCATTATTACCACACATACCCCCTTAACCACCCCATTCGACACCCCCATTTTGACATCCCTCACCTTCCCATAATTCATCGCACCTCAACGTATAGCGGGAGGTTTTTGCGACACACTAAAACGAAGAGTTAGAATTCGTCGAACGCGGAGCCTTGAAGATTGACCTATAAATAGAGTTGGTGCCTCCATCCACCACCAGAGGGAGTTTCCTTGTACCAATATATCTCACTTTTCAGTTTCCACTTATCGAGTTGAGGAAGAAAATGCAGAATGCAGTGAGGGAGGGAGGGAGGGGGAGAGGAGAAGGAGGGAGGAAGGGAGGGGGAGAGGAGAGGGAGGGAGGAAGGGAGGGGGAGAGGAGAGGGAGTTGGAAGTGGAGAAGTTGTTTATGTGTGAGAGTGTTGGTTGGAGGTGAGAGGGGGAGTGTTGGAGGTAAGAGGGGTGTTTGGAGGTGAGTGGGGTAGTTCAAGTGAGAGGGATGATTGGAGATGAGAGGTGAATAAATAATGTGTAAAAAATCAATTAATTCATATATGTACAATTCTAGCAAAATAATGTTTTCTTTCATTTTATTTCAGTTTAATTCATTTAAGGTAAGTTTAGTTTAGTTAAAGTGTGTGATTGCACAGGGGGGAGGGAGGGAGGGAGGAAGAGGGTGATAAGGTTTAATTGTGTGTGATGGAGTTATTTACGGTGTGTCAGGTCAGGTCATGTCAGGTCAGGTCATTTCTAGTGTTAATCTGTGACATAGATAATCCGTTTTTAATCCTCACACAAGAATGACGATGAAAGTCCCATTACATATAAATATTAGTACAGAGACTTGTGGGAAAATATGCGGCCATAACGCGTGTGTGTGTAACCGAGCGGATTTAGGGAGATTTTGAGTGGATTTCTATTGTTATCTAGCTCAGCCACCGTTCTTTATGATAGTGTTACCTCTGGGGACAACACGGTATACCTGTATTTGTTTACACCTGTGCTGTTAATGCTACTGTGTTTTGTTCTGGGTTTAGGTTTGAAATGTACTGCTTGATCTTATTTGTGGCACAGGGCATCAAGCGTCAAGTAAGCAAGAGAATGAGTACACACACACACACACACACACACACACACACACACACACACAGCTCTTTATTACAGTACATTAATTATAAATGTGCCAGTCACTCCTTATAACACCTGGCGTGACCTGAAGCTTGACGTATACTGATTAATTATTAAGCTTTTCATAAATTACGGAATTTAATTATATATTACTGAAGTAACATGATAAATTACGCGTTGTAACAGCACTAAATTAGTTAAAAAAACAGTGAAAAAATTCATGTATAACTCATAGTAATGTTAAATACAACACGATTCATTCTTGTACTTCTATGTATGAATGTATGACTTTTGTAACTTTAAATTAATTACCATGAAAGGGTAAGGTCCACAAGAGCACTGTTAGTTAGTTAGAACCGCTATTCCTCTCCACGCTGGGAACATAACAAGGTGCCGGCCAGTTGACGTAAATAAGTGCTTTTGTCATTTTTTTCCCCGAGCAAGTCTCTATTGATGGTTCTACCCTCCCACTCACTCTCCTCTCACTTTTCCCATTCACTCCTCCCACATTTTCTCTTACGCACTCTTCTACGTCGCTTCCCACGCAACCTCCTCCTTTTCTCTCTTCCACTCCCTCCCACACACTCGCTTCTGCTTCCCTCCCAAAGCACTTTTAACACTCCCTCCCATATATCGTCATACGCCAACTCCAAAAATCGCCCCCCCCCCTCCCATGAACCTATACTCCCCCTCTACCCTCTCTCCCTCTCTCCACACTCTTTTCCATCTCTCTAAACTCTTTCCCATTTTCCGCTTCTACAGCCATCCCTCCCACACACACCTATTCTCTCTCTCTCTCTCTCTCTCTCTCTCTCTCTCTCTCTCTCTCTCTCTCTCTCTCTCTCTCTCTCTCTGCAACTCTTCCCCTTCCCCCCACACAAGTAAGCCTTCTGTAACTGAAGACACATGTGCATTTACATATATTCATGTTAAGTATGTTCTGTACCATTACTTCCTGTAGTATTACTTGTAGAAGAATCCATCCACACCTCACAACGTCACAATCGTCAGTGTTATTGTATGTCAGAGCCAATCACAGACTTCCTTCCTTCAGTGAGTTGGAAGAGGGGCCTTGGTATGCCTCGCTGTGGTGGTGGTGTGTGTTCTATCGGGACCAGGTGTGTTACAGTGACTTATTATGACTATGCCTACTATTTTCCACTAGTATGATGTTAGCTAGTGGGGGAACATCTCACCCCAAAACTATTGGTCTGGTTTTAGATTCAACATTCCGAAAGGTTTTAATATCAGGCGTAGAAGTAATGGTCTAATTTTAGTTGGTAAGCATCGTGAAAGTGTGGAGTTCCTTCCTGCCCTTGTGCCTTTTGTCACCTCTAATGGCTTTGTGGTATTTCTATGCGTCTGTACCTTTAGCGGCATCTGAAGCATTATTTTCACCGTGTTGTTGTTATTTTCACCCTTACGTTAACACCAATAGCTTCCTGTCGTTATCTCCACAGCTGATGGTCCGGTTACCATCATTATCCGAAGTGTAAATTCATCTCAGTGGTTCCTCAGTTTTGATTAGCGTATTGACTATCCCGTATGCATGGTTAGCTTATTGACTATCCCGTATGCATGGTTAGCTTATAAGTCACTTTCTTTGTTGTAAGTGCGTGTGATGTTCCGAGGTACAGAGGTGTAAGTAACATTATTGTTTTTATTATGTAATTATCTTCATTTTTGCCTTATTGTTTTTTTTTTTACCTAATTTCTTCCTCCTTGTCATTTACTGTTGATTGTATTTTCTCCCCGAAATTTATTTTATTTTTGTTTTATTTTTTGTTCTTATTCCTGATTGTTTTTTATTTTTTGTTTTTATTCGTGATTCTGTTTTAATATTTTCTCTTTTATTTATTTTTCTTCAATATTATATTTTTTCCCCTATTGTGTTTTATTTTTATTTCTTTTAATTATTTTTCTTCATTATCTTTCTTCTTTTTTCAGATATTTTTTCTCACTCTTCCTACACGTTATTTTCTCCCCTAACAGCTTTATGGGTTATTTTATTTTCACTTCCATTTACTTCCTTCTTCTTTCACATTCTTGGGCATCTCACTTCATTCACGGCGTTTGACTACCAGCCTCCATAGCCCCGGGAATCCCACTTTAGGCGCGTGCGACACACATTCCGCGGTGGCATTCCTCGCCCGTGTCACCACCTCGGGACGCCTCACACACACACACACACACACACCCCGCTGACACACCAGTACACGCCACAGTCACACACCCAGTTATCAGTATATGACAGTCGCATGCCCAGTCATTAATTTATACCAGTCACACCGATACTGACTAGGTATGCCGTCGTGTTAGGAATATACATACATACATACATACATACATACATCTTCGCTCACTCATATAATCTTGTACCCGTTTTACATTTGACACAAACCTTCTTTTTGTAAAGTATCACTTTTTTTTCCTGAAATGATGACAATTGTATATCTTGTGTAAAATATCCAAAACAAACATTATCGCACTTCATCCTGTCATTAATAAGCCTCATATCCTAATTTGCATATTAAGAGGTTTCGAATCAAAGTTCATTTTGGTCGTGATAATAATAATACGTGATTAAGCTTATGTTAAAAAAAATTCCAAGCTTTTCTTGTTATTTCTGGACAAGGATTTTTTTTGGCTAATATATCTGTTTTTGTTACGGTTGAAAATTTTTTTTATATATATATAGAACGTTACTCCATTTATAAGGCAGTTGTACACAGTATTTATTCACTGTTTACAAATATCTCACCACTCGTTGATAAACAATGCAATTCCTTTGTGTTTTTGCTTATATTTACTATTTTTTTTACCCTGATTCCTGTAACATTTTTTTTTAATTTTTCCATGTGGAGTTTATTTCCGTGTTTATTTTTTTATATATTATAAAAATGTGTTATTTTAAGCAGATTTTTTCTCGTAAGTATCGTAATGTTTGTTGGTTGTCTGTATTCAGTTATTCTTTTGATTGTAATTTTTAACATGACTGAATTTTTTTTAAGTATCTTTGTAATATAACTTTTGTGTGTATTTTGTGTTGTGTATCTCTCCTCCTCTTCTCCATCTCAACCATTTCTTCTTCCTTCTCCTAAATACCAGTCTCTTCTTCACCATGTCCTCCGCCTCCTCTATCACTTCCTTTTCCTCCATCTCTTCTTCCTTCTCCTCCATCTCTTCCTTTTCTTCCTCTGTCATCTCTTTCTCCTCCCCCCAGTCACTTCACCTCTATTGTTTTGACAAATTTCTCGCCATTTTCTTCCTCATGAGAGCAGTTCCTGGTGTCTCTGTTTGTCTTACTTCAGCTGCTCTCTCTCTCTCTCTCTCTCTCTCTCTCTCTCTCTCTCTCTCTCTCTCTCTCTCTAAGTGCTCAGGTATTTTCGACCTGCAGCATCTGGCTCACCTCACACACCTTTACACCTCTCATTAGTAGTGTCTTAAAAAAATGGCCTTTAGCATTTTTTTTCTTCTTTAGTCCTGTGTGTGTGTGTGTGTGTGTGTGTGTGTCTGTGTGTGTCTGTGTGTCAGTATATATTTTGTAGTAAAGAGTTGATCTCGAGTTTTATCACCTGGGGAGTCTTATATGACAGTGGATTAGCTTGTTGACTTGTTGTTGTTCATATCTTTTGTTTACTTTGTGTTTGTGTAAAGAGTAGGATTTTTTTTATGACAGGAGGTAAGTGGGAGTGGATTTTAGCTCGTGTTATGCTTCTGTTTATTATTATTATTATTATTATTATTATTATTATTATTATTATTATTATTATTATTATTATTTAAACAATCTATGCATTATTAATATACAGTAAGAGCTGATAGACATATATTAAAGTTAGAGTGTTCTGATAGTCAACGAGAAAGTTCATTTGAGTAATTCTGCTATTACTTACGCCAGCAGCTCTATATATGCATGTTTTTTTCACTCACTCACTCACTCACTCACTCACTCACAGAGAAAATAAAATACTCTAAATAAATCGCCTTTGGTTTCATAACATATATCAGGATGTTAAGAGAAATTGGGGTATTAAATGATTAAATATTTTCTCCATAAAAGATGAATTAAAAGTTAACGAGGGATAAACATTAACTTGTACACAGTCACTCATTACCAAGTTGTGTTAGAGAGTTCACGAGGGAAGCGAAGTGAAAACCCGGGTACTCATGGGTGTCTCATATAACACGAGAACTGATGAGTAATAACATGAAATATATTATGAAAAATGATTGAGAAATACAGACACGTGAGAAATACAGACACGTGAGAAATACAGATACAAACATGATAAATACAAAGACATTCATGAGAAATACAGACACGTGAGAAATACAGTCACATTTATGAGAAATACAGACACAAACATGATAAATACTGACACAAATATGAGAAAAAAAGATACATACATGAGAAATACAGACACGTGAGAAATACAGGCACGTGAGAAATAGACAAATTTATGAGAAATACGGACTAAAAATATGAGAAATACAGACACGTGTAGATTGTCCTTGTACGTAACCCATCTCTAAGTCCTTGTTTGTCACTAAATAATATAAGTCTTTTAATTCCTCGTATATTTTTTCTTTATATTTTCTTTGTCTTTTTATTTATTTATTTTTTATTTTTTTTATCCTGTTGTGGGTCAGAGGCCTCTACCGACCACTGGCTTTTATTACCAAACGATAAACTTCACAACCAAGAGCTATTCGTTCTAACACCAGACACATTTTTTTTTGTGTCTCTCTCTCTGTCTTCCTTTCTCTGTGTGTGTCTGTTTCTCTGTCTTTATCTGTCTGGGTCTGTTTATCTGTCTGCGTGTTTCTCTGTCTGTGTCTTTCTTTTTGTCTGTTTCTGTCTGTCTGTCTCTCTGTGTTTCTGTCTGTCTCGTTGTAGAGCTAGACGGCCCCAGAGAGGAAACAACACACTCCACCAAAAAGTATTGAAGTTGGTGGCTGTTCCTCTCGGTAAGTACATTTAGGTGTTTGTTTTTTCTCTCGATAGCGTAAGTTTAGGACCTAAAACCGAGTAAGACTTTCAAAGGGAAGAAAGTTTGGGTCTGCGTTCGTGTGATTTGTGGCTTATAGATGCGAGAGTTTCTTGATGTGGGGAAGTTGATAGAGTGAGAGAAATGTTACCTCAGAGGGAGAGAAAAATGTGTTTGTGGTCTCTTGTGTTTTTTTAATGTTACTTGACATTTTTTTTATATCATTCATCGTCATTGGACAAACAACAACATTTACCATAATCTTTTGCCTTGGTGTCGAATCCTCCAGTAAATATATAGTAAAATCCAATCTTGTATTAGCGTTTATAACAGTAAGTATGGGAGTCCAACTGTGGCGTTTGTGTTGTGAAAGTTGAATCCTATTTTTTCTGTTGTGATTCTTGTTGGTATTCCTAATCGTCGTGTTTATAATGATAGCGTCATGTACAGTCAATCATTGAATTACACCGTACACTAAAAAAAATCGTTCAGGAATCTGTTGTATGATTTGAAGTCTCTCAGCTGATCACAGAACTGAGTAATTGAAATCTGAAATTGTTGATCTCCAATAAACCAGCAACCTCAACCCTAAATCTGTACACAGAGAGATTTGACCTTCGGCACAGAGACGGTATATCCAACATGAATCTGCACCTTCTTAACATCAATATCTACAACCTTAGAGTGGCATCCTTAAAATACTTGAAATGTCATATTGTTCGTCTTCAGGAAGCCAAGAGTCTAGATTCTAGACTGTACTGAAGGAATATTATCGTCAAAGGCTCTTGAACTTAAAGAAGATTCTCAACAAAACAGATTCTATGTAATTCAAATATAAAGTCTTTGGTCTCCACAAAGTCAACTACATTACCTCTGGGACAAGATATTACACAACACGGAGATGATGAGTAGGTGGATGTTCATCCTACCAGAACACTACCACCCCAGAACGCCGTCCACTCCTTAAGACGGATGGGTGCACCAGAGAACCATTTTCGTGTTGAGTACCACAGCTCTTTACAAGTCACAGCCTCAACCTCCAACTCGTGAAGCACCTTACCCGGAGCCCATCAACGCCCCCTGGACCTCCACTACGGAAAAATTATAAACAAAATAAATATGATAACCTTCCCATTCAGCGAGGCGGGGAAGTGGCTCGGTTATGGAGGTAGAAACTGCTCCAACTGCGAGAGAGTAATCTTGCTGGAGTGGGAAATTTCCAAGAATTGATGAGAACATGGATATAAAAGGAGAATAAACTAGAGAAACGGAGCCATCTCTCTCGCTCTGGCCTCGGGGTTTTCGACTACGACCTTCTTCCCGGAGTGTCCTAAGACCTGAAGTCGTCTGCTCAGGTGCTTTCACGCCACGACTTAAGGTCACCATTTGCCAGGTATAAAGAGAGTCGATGATTTCATGACATATAATGCTGAGGATATCACAGCCTTAGAGCGAGGGCCAGAAGTGGAAATTTTTAGGACACTTGGGGAGTAATGTACAGCTCTTAACTATACACACTTTATCGGCCGCGCTGTATTGAACCAAGTTTATGTGTGATATACAAATATACATTCAAGAAAACTCTCCGACATTACCAACACGAGGTGGAGAGATTTCTGTTATATTATGTGACACCGAAGTGGCAGTCGTTCACACCATGAAACAACGTGTAATAAAGTGACGGGTTTATGCCTTTAGTTGTAAAACTGTCTAATAAGAGTGTCTTGTGAATTACAATATATTCCTTAGCATGCAGGTGTGTGTGTGTGTGTGTGTGTGTGTGTGTGTGTGTGTGTGTGTGTGTGATGGACTCGTAATTTTATAGTATCTTGTGAAGATTAGATGCCCCAATTTAATTCACCTGATTATTAAACACCCTAACGCTACCTGGGAAGGTTGGGTTAGATTAAGCTAGTTAGGATATGTTTGGTTTGGTTTGGTCAGTTCAGGTCAGGTCAGGTCAGCTTTTGTTATTTATATTAGTTTTTGTTTCGTTAGGTTAGGATAACTATAGAGTGTTTAACCATGAGGCGAGATAAACCATGATGTGTCTAGTCTTCACGTGATCCGTAAGTTATATAGAGATTTGTGTGAATTAAAACACCCGTAAGTCATGCTGAAGGATACCTGAACACAATTACCTCCCTGTCACGACTTAGTTCACCTGGAAAGTGGAGAGAAATGTTAACTACCAAACTGCATTCTTAAATCCATCTCATAGTAATTTATTTTTGCGTCATTATTACTCAACGAAATCCCATTAGATATGTAACGTCTGTGTATTTGGTAACGCGTCTGTCACTATGTTTGTTAGTCGGTTATCTTAGAAACACTGTTACAGAGAGAGAACTGAAATTATACTTTAAGCCCTATTGTTTTTCAGTTGATTTCGTCAGCCTTTTCATCAATATCTGGATACATTCTTACGGTTTTTTTTTGTAATCATGAACTTATTTTTTATTAATTAATGGGTTTGAATTACACCAAAAAAAAAAAAAAATAACGATTCTTAAAAAAAAAAAAAAAAAAATACATAAATAAAAATAAAAAATAAAACCAAAAAAAATTAAGAGTGGAGGGCTGTGGTCGCCAACCCTCAGACATGACGCTAATATCCCCTCCCCCGCCCTTGATCTAACCCTCCTCTACCTTGGAACTAATTTCTGTATATTAATATCGTTTTCAGAGTGTAGGCAGGTGAGGACTGCTTCATTTAAATGGTAGCCAGAATAACCTCTCTTATAGTCCTGCAGTGTTCGTAATTGTTTAATATAACTTCAATGTGGAAACACTCTTGAGAGTTTTATGTTGTATATAGAGGAATTAAATTTATGTGAGTTCATCGTGTATTTTAGCGTTGATATAATGAATCTAACAGGTGTGGGAGTGTAGCAGGTGTGGGAGTGTAGCAGGTATGGGAGTCTGGCAAGTGTGTGCATCTGGCAGGTGTGGGAGTCTGGCAAGTGTGGGCGTCTGGCAGGTGTGGGAGTCTGGCAAGTGTGGGCGTCTGGCAGGTGTGGGAGTCTAGCAGGTGTGGGCGTAAAAAAGGTGTGGGAGTCTGGCAGGTGTGGAAGTCTGGCAAGTGTGGACGTCTGGCAGGTGTTGGAGTCTGGCAAGTGTGGGCGTCTGGCAGGTGTGGGAGTCTAGCAGGTGTGGGCGTCTAGGAGGTGTGGGAAATCTAGCATAACCTAACATAACCTAACTTTCTCTTCTCACATCACAAATATAAGTGAAAAAAAAAATATATATATACTAATCTTACGACACTGTCAGGGCCCGCCAGATCCTGCTAGCTATGGCCAGAACGTGACAAGTCGGTCATAAGTATTCCAACCCTGAAAGTGTATCTAAAATCATATATAAATATTGTGTTATCGTAAATTCTGATATATATATTTTTTTTTTCTCCATCATGGCTTGCGGTTAACCATCTTTGATAATAAGTAATTATCCCTGACCTTTAAATTGCTCGACATTTTCACCCAACGAAGCGGAACGTTGTCGTCGCGTTGAGCCTCTTAGTCCCGCCCACCAAAACACTATATTTAACTTAACTCAATTTTAACTTCTTAACATTTTAATCAGGTTATCTTCCCGTTAACTGTAGACTCTTGGCTACACTAAGATGAAGAAGTTGAATACATGTGTTGATAATTACAATCAAGATGTAAACCAAGATTTAAAGAGGTGGCAGTGTAACAACGTCGGTCATCCTGGGAAGAAAAAAAACCACTAGTAAGATTCTTAAACATGAGCCAAATGAAGGGTTGGTTGTCCTGGGGAAAAAAAAAAGAGTATATAATCCCTACAAGAACCAATTGAGTGTTTAATATAGTCTGTGTGGTAGTTTAGCTTTGATTAATTTGGTTGTCTTTGGTTATATGAGAATGGATTAGGTTAGCTTTAGTTATCCGTTGCATGGTTGGGTTGAGTTAGGTTACTTTAGCTTGGTTAGATTAGTTTGGTTGGAATAGGTTATGTTATGTTAAGCACGGTAAATAAAGTTAAGGTTAGGTTAGGTTAAGTAAGCCAGACTTAGTCCCAGAAAATGAAAGATCAACAATAAGAGCGAGAGAGAAAAAAGAGAGAGAGAGAGAGAGAGAGAGAGAGAGAGAGAGAGAGAGAGAGAGAGAGAGACCAGCCGGTATGTTGTTAAGCTCTGGTAGTTTACAACTCACTTATTTGTCTTGGGAAGAAGTTAAGCTGGTTTGTAGGAGGCGGTGGCCGTCTACCTTGTAATGTAAATAACACAGCGAGAATTAACAACTCCGGAGACTCACCTCGCTGCAACTAAAACTGGAATTATCTTGATGAAACTTAGAGAGAGTGAGGGATCTGTGTCTGCATCCATGGCGAGTTGGTTCATTATTTGTTTTTCTATTAATGTCGTCGAATTTACATAGAGACTCGTCCCAACATCTTTCCCCCCCCCCCTCCCCCTCCCCCTATCTTGAAAAATTTACGAACACATCTGGTTGGTTGATTAGCTGGTTGTAAAAAAAAATGACGCCGAAATTACACTGAGACTTGACCGTAATGATTATATACTGTAAGCTTCTGAGGACACATTTGGATGACTCTGGCTTGTGGTACGACTCAGTGATGCCTTCCTAAATGACCCCGTTAATAACCTTGTGATCGTACCTTAATTAGATACGTTTTCTCATTCCCAGTTAAAGAGAAAAGTTAACTTGTGAGACTTTGAGGATCCAGAGAAAAGGAAATTATATTGAGTCTCCACCGTAAATAGATCTCTCTCTCTCTCTCTCTCTCTCTCTCTCTCTCTCTCTCTCTCTCTCTCTCTCTCACGGGGGAAAAATTAACGTATGATTCTTTGGCGAAATAATCTTGAGGAATACACTTAGGTCCGTCAGCAGGTACTGGAACAATGCTAACATTAACGTGATCAGTCATAACCTATTAAACAAGATACCTCCTCATCACAACACACAAGGTACATACAGACTTGGTTACCTTCAGTGATTACAAAATATAATACAAATATATTAAATAACAATCAACCAAAAATGATCTCACTTTACAAAATCCAGTACTGTTTATTCTCAGTTCAATATGCCTTCACCGTTCACCTTCTATCAGCTTACGAGAACACCTGGGAGGACCCGTGATATTTCTGTTGACATTTCATTTTGCAGAACTTCTTAGGACCAAAACTCATTTATACCCCAGACCAGCACTGTGGGCAACTCCCTGGCTCAGTCTTTTCCCTGTGTTATATAGCCACTATTAGTTCATATAACCGAGCTTCAATTATCTTCAGTCTTTGTTAACCAGACGCCTCCCTGGATTGACTTAACGATACGATCTTCCTGTAATTATCTTTGTTAAAATAAGAAAAATTAACTTAATCGAACCTAACATTACCAAACGCAACCTAATCTAACGTAATCCAGCCTACCGTAGTCCTTACTAATTTAATCCTTTGTCAGCTCACCTTACTAACCTTAATTAATCTAAACGGACCTAACCTAAAGCCAGCTATCATAACTTGTCTAACCTAACCTAACCTAACCTAACCTAACCTAACCTAACCTAACCTAAAGCCAGCTATCATAACTTGTCTAACCTAACCTAACCAACACATCCAGTAGCTCTGATAACTACTGTGTTGTGTTGGTCACGGTCCCCCCCCCCCCCCCCAGTCCTAGAGTCCACATCATCACTAGAGGTGTTTGCATTCTAAATTTAATCAAGATAGGATCAGTATTTCCAGAGCTGACCCAGTTACAAAATACTTTACAGAGATAACTATTCCATTACAATACTATACACCTTCAAACTGTATCCTGTACTATATGGTGTGTAATGGCTGTAATTATCTTCCGTGTTTACATTGGATTACGCATGGTGTACCCTCTTCTAAATGCTGACTGTGGTTTACTGAATACAGATTGATAGAGACGCAGGCTGGAGAGAGGTAATTACCGTGTGGTGGTAGCCGAAGGGGGTGGGGGAGGAAGATGAGCTGCAGTGAGTGGGTTTAGGATTGAATGACACGAGAACATTCATATCAGTTATACAGAATTTATTGATATTTGGAATTTACAGATCTAGAATTTAAATGTCAGGATTTATTAGTGGAGAATTTTTCATCCAGATTTTGTTTTTTTTTCTTCGTCAGTTTTATCTCTTGTTACTATATCCCAATGGTTTATTTTGTATTTTTCAACGTATTTCCTTTATTCACGTTTTATTGGTTTATTTTTCATTGTGTTTTAGTCATATATATAATGCCTGGAGGAGTGGTCATCTAGCCTGGCCAAAAGCTTTGATAATAATCGTACACTGTAATAAATACTGGCTGTTTGAAAGTCTCACCAGTTCACACAAGTTATGTTTTCTTTGTGTTGGAGGGGGGAGGGGGAGGGAGAGGGAGGGAGGAGGAGGGAGGGAGGGAGGGAGGGAGGGAGGAGGAGGAGGAGGAGGAGGAGGAGGAGGAGGTAGGGAGCGAGGGATAGAAGAGGAGAGGGGAAGTAGGGAGAAAGGGAAATGAATGGAGAGGTTAGGAATGTGGAAGACAAGGAGATGGATGAGGAGGAGAGGGGAAGTAGGAAAGAAGGAGAGAGAGGGAGGGAAGGACGAAGAGCAGGAAGAGGAGGGGAAGGAGGAGGAGGAGGTAGGTAGGAATGAACACAAGACAGGGACGAGGGCCACTCCCCCTTCTGATGATCCACCGCTGTTGACAATATCCTCTGCAATATGCCGTGCAGTTGACTTGCATGAGAGCTTTGCAACTGTCAGCAAATATACACATGTCGTACGCGGGACGTTTGGCTGTATGTCATCTAAATACAAAAACGTCTCGTGTGTGTGTGTGTGTGTGTGTGTGTGTGTGTGGGATGTGTATATTATTTTGAGTGATATATGTGTGTGGGGGGGGGGGAGGGGGTGCGTATTGTGTTGCGTTATTGTGTGGTGCTTGTCTGTGTTTATGAGAGAGAGAGAGAGAGAGAGAGAGAGAGAGAGAGAGAGAGAGAGAGAGAGAGAGAGAGAGAGTATAGGGTGTCAGTCTCCCACACCACATGTTGTTCTTCTCAGTCATCCCGTATGTTTTTCAAGAGTACCCCAGCGGCTTCAGTTGACATTGCCTCTCATAGGGAACATTTAGATTACGTAACTTAGAGAGAAATTCCTTACGCATAAAATTTTTCAGCAAAGACAAATGTAAATTCTCAAACAGCAGAAATTCCTCAATATTTCGTGATTCGAAAAAAAGGCATAAAATGATTTTTCAGTTTCACTTATGAACCCTTGTAGCTCTGAAACCTATAGGGAATATCACACTTAATGTCTTTCTGTTTCCCAGTAACTCTTTAAGAGGCAAGATAAGGTTATATGATATTGCAGTGTGTGTGTAGTGTGTGTGTGTGTGTGTGTGTGTGTGTGTGTGTGTTTATATCTATATTCTGGCAATTAAGCTGTGGAGTCCAATTTATTGTTAATTGGATGAGCCACTGGTGATTCAGACCTTTATGAAACTATATCGTAGACACTAATAATACTCCCGCTGAAGGATGCAACAGAGAACACGGTACAAAAACCAACATTTGGACACAGTTCGCCATTATGCCATACTCCTTCATTTATTAAACTTTCTCTTCCACGATCCATCTACTTTATCCCCGCCTGCAAGGCTGTTTACTGTCCTAGCCCTCAAAGAATAGCATTTAATTTTCTATTTCCCAACCATCATCAACGTTTGTTAATTCTCTTTCGTAACTTATTATATACTATTGTTCTTTAAAACTAACTGTGTCAGTGGCCAGCCATGATAAACAACCATTATCCTGTTATTTAGAATGTTATATTTATATGAAGAATTATCAACGAAATGCGACAGACTGGGGACATATGCAAATCAGGTCTGGGTAACCTGTTCTTTCAACTTGTCATAACTTACTATCTCTTCTTGTGACTCCCCCAAACTCCCACCAACTGTTCTGCCGACTTATTCAAGACTTTCTACTTCCAGTGACTCTCCAGCAGAAGTCCTTAGCCGCTGTTTTTACCACTATGTCTTCCCTGACTCTCACATGAGCCAGATCACAATATAGCCTCGAGTCCGAATTCAAAAAGATTCTAAACTTTTAATTTCGATTCCTTAACTATTGCCAGGTAAATATATCTCATTGAGGTAAAGTCTCAACGTAACTTTGATGTCATTTAAGACGTTAATTTTTTAGCCTTAAGCCGAGATTAGACTTTTAAATGGGTTCTTGCGTCTCCAGTTTCGAGGAAAATTCAACGTATAAATCTCCGACGTCTGGACATCTCTTGCTGCGACTTGTGGCACTGCCTGGCTCACGACTCGCTGCTGATTGCCTTAATGGAACGTGTGGCTGAAGGAATTGAGTTGATGACAAGTCGTGGACGTCTTGAACCCCGGCTGACTGCTGACACAGAATTTTAAAAAAACCTTTTCATCATCTCTTTCCTTCCTCATTTCCTTCTACTTCTTCTTCACTTTTGGTCTTGTGTTTATCTCCATTTTTTTTTACTCCGGTGTTTATTTATTTTTTGCTCGGTCTTTCATTTATGTTTATTCTTTATTTTTCCTATCTCCATTTACACTTTCTTTCATACACGTATTTTGACTTTTTTCTTTCTTTCACCTTACTTTTCTTAACTTCTTCCTCTTGTTCTCTCTGTTTCCTCACGTTGTTTCATATTCTCAAAATTTTTTTATGCTTTGGGTATTTCGTCCATCCGTCCGTCCTTATTATCTAATTTTAAGTGAAACATTAACCTCATTATCCGACTTTAAGTGAAACATTAACCTCATTATATGTCTACATCTAACATTAACCTCAGTCTTTTACCATTTCCTCCTGTTCTTTCCCCTTCTTCCTCCTCCTCTTTCTTTTTCTATTCCTCTTCTCCCTCCCCCTCTTCCTCCTCCCCTCTTCCTCCCTTCCTCCCCCTCTTCCTCCTCCTCCTCTCCTCCTCCTTTATGTTTTTCCAGCTTTTAATCAATGTCAGGCGACTGGGTTCCTCTCTCTCTCTCTCTCTCTCTCTCTCTCTCTCTCTCTCTCTCTCTCTCTCTCTCTCTCTCTCTCTCCTTGATGTTTTCTTTCTCTATTGTCTTTCTCTATTACGCCTATCCATCTTTTCTTTAATGCCAGTTTCCGTGAAATTGTCCCAAGAAGTGATGATGGGCGTAGGGGGGCGGGTGGGGGGGTTTCCTTAACTTTTTCGTAAACTAGAAATAACAAAGTTGTATGATAAGTCTCACGTGGAAAAAAAAAAAAAAACACACTTCCTCTAATCAGGTGTTTTGAAATTCTACTTTTTACCTGAGAATTGATTAAGATTTTATCAGTTTTGTTTTGGTTTTTATACCTATGTTTATATTCGTATACAGGGTAGGTCAGAAAAGAGTGACACATTTCTAAAGCCATGTTGAATGTATTGTTTTTTTTTTTGTTCACTCTGTATATTTATGTCAGTTATTTCAACCTAAATATATATATAAAGGCTTGGATTTATTTTTATTTTAGTCGACATCTATAAATCTACATACATACATACATACATACATACATACATACATAAGGTAGACCTGTTAGTATGCAAACAGAAGTTGACACAAGACCTATTAATATGCAAACTATAGTTGACATCCGTAATAACTGGAACACCTGTGATAGACGCGAGTATAAAAGGTGTAGACAAGTGTAAACAAATGCGTATAGAGTTCCAGCGTATGTAGGAATTATACGCATGAGAATATGTCGGATGGGATGGGATTTACAATGCTCATTCATGTTGGTTTGGTCTCACTAAATAAGGATTGGGATTCACATAGCTTCTCCATGTTGATTTGGTCCTATTAACTGGTGCTAAGGGAATATTTTCAGGTAAGTTAATGTCTCCGTGTCGTTTGGTCTCCTAGCTGGTACATTGAGATCATAACTAGTTAAATTATTATATCAGTGTTATGGAGGTGAGATAAAGTGCACAGTGAGTCAGACAAGCAGACAGACACAGACGCACATAAGTAGATTCACAGACATAGATGTACACAGGTAGATTGATAGACCCAGATGGCCACAAGTAGACTCGGACACAAACACATTGACAGATAAAGACAAACTGAAGGACTTACACAGACGGACAAACGTACAGACAGAGATGTATACAGACACCTAGACAGATAAACCAGTATACATAAATACAGACAGACGAACAGACAGACTAATAGGTAGACCGACAGAGAATGACCAACACTGTCTGACCTTGTATTTTCTCTTTTATCAAGCTTGGTGAGTGGCGCAGGTGAGTGATAACGCTTGATGAGTGGCCCAATTATCCATATCAGGACCACTCGAGCCTAAAGCCGCCGTTTTAATGCTATGGTTCGGCAGATTAGACTAATTGTTGTTTTTGTTAGGATTCCATTAATCTGCAAATAAAATTCAATTAGGTGATTAATTGTCTACACAGGGAAATCACTCTGCGTTTAGCGAAGTTTAAGTAACTTATGTCCTGATTCTCAAAAGGTTCGTAAGATTATATTTTTTACCTTGACTAGTGAGGTATTTTAACCATAGGGAGAAGATGGTTAGCAAAAGGCGTCACAATTACACAGAGACTCTTTGAGGGATTTTTTTTTCGTTTACATAATGATAATGCAAGAATGTATCTAATTTGTGCTAATTAATATATTTTTGAATTTGTTGTTTTCTTCGTAACTCAAGCCATCAATAATACCATACAGTCTTGTTACTATCAAACCTATACGTGTTCAAACATAAGATCGCCAGTGCAGGCAGAAGGTGTGTGTGGGGGGGGGAGGTGTTAGAAAGTTTATCTGGCGTTGCTGTTTGCTCGTTCTGGCGGCGTGATATTTTTATGCACGAATCTCTGAGAAATTTCCCACACCTCAATTTTTTCCCCGGTGTGGACCTTTGCCTTATCTCGCCTCGCATTTTTCTTTGACTTTTGGACGTGCAAAATCTCTTTCTTATGTCGCAGCCGCCTGGAAAGACGTCATTAGCGGCCTTTCTCTGAAGTAAGCAACATTTATTCTCTGTTTTATCTCCGAACACAGATGCATTTGATACAGCAGACTGGGTGTGCGTTAAATTCGGATTCGGATTCATTTATTCCGAAGCATCAGTTCAAGTCCAGGTTTGAATATTCAACACAAGTGTAATTATTTCCATATATAGCGATTGGTTGTATCATGCAGGGTAGAAATTCACTCATATCTGGATTAGTTATCATCCCTATATGCTGGAAGTGTGGTTATATTCTAATACACCTGTAATGGACCCAGACTTACTTGGTTATTATTCGTTATTATTTTCACAACAGTAGTTATATACCTGAGTTACTATCACCAGGAGTTGGTATTATTATCAGTATCAGGGCCAGAGCGAGTCATTGGAGAGAGGCATTCAGAAGGTGGACGGCAGTAAACACACATCTCGTGGTCTTCAATATCTCGTTTCCCTAATGACAGCAACACAAGAACCGGGATTAAAATATCGTGTAGTGTATTGCTCTTAATCCATATACACCTGTAGCTTCTATAATTCCTTCCATAGTAATATATTGTGTTAAAGAGGGTTATAGAGGGATATTATAACCTTGTGGGCATATTGCTCTATTGTAAACATATACCATTATATATTTTTACACCAGTTATGTATTTATTGTTAACCCATAGGTATAGTGTTACCTTGATGGACAGGTGATTACTTCTCTACCCTATATTGGTGTACAAGTTAGAGTGTGTAGAGGGAAGCTTGCGTCCAGGTTTTCAAGAATGAATACATACATACGTACGTACATACGTACATACATACATACATACATACATACATACATACATACTTACAATTTTCCTCTTAGCTGGAAATGTGAAAACGTGTACATTTCATACGTTCGAGGTCAGTATGGCTTCGAAATTTTCCTGATTTTCCTATTGTAACTAAACATTGACCTTCATTCACAAGGTGGAAATTACTTTTACAGTTGTTTGGGATTGCAATGTATCTTACACGGTCACTTTGGCCACGACAAAACAATGGCAGGGAGAATGTTTACGAAATTTTACAGAACTTCAATTACCTTATTTTGCCTTTCAGTTACGTATGAATCATTTGAAACTGTGAACCTTGAGCAGGAAACCTAACCTGACCTAACTTATCCTGATTTAACCTAACCGAACCTAAACTAAGCTGACCTGGCCTAACCTAACCTAGAGTAACACCAGCAAACCTCCATGACGCGTGAGGTGGTTCAGTATAAAGGAAGAGGAGGAGGAGAGGAGGAGGAGGAAGAGAGGAAGAAGGAGGAAGGGAGGAGGAGGAGGAGGAGGAGGAGGAGTAAGAAGTATGTTTATAAGATTCTTCATCGTGGGATTATCTGTCTTGAGCTCAGACCAGGAGGAGGGTGGCCATTCAGTAACGTGGACACAAAGCTCTTTAGTGGCCCGCGGGAAATAAGATATATGACTTGTTTTATAGACAATTCTTAAACACAAAATAATGAGGATTTTTTTTTTTATCTGGTATTTTTTTCTTAATGGGACATGTAACATAACTTAACCTAACCTAACCAATTATAATCTAGTCCAACGCAGCCTTACCTAACGTAAACCTAAACTAAACTAACCAAAACTAACCTAAACTAACCTAACCTAACCTAACCTAACCTAACCTAACCTGAACCTAAAATTAACTAACCTAAACTAACCTAACCCTAAACTAAACTAACCTAAACTAACCTAACCTAACCTAAACTAACATGACCCAACCAAACACATCAACACGGGGCCCAGGTTGTTGTGTGATGTACAATATCTTGGTAAATAGTGTGTGTTTTTTAAGTGAGGTTTTGTGACATGTCTCAAATTTATATGGATATGAGTATACATCCATACACATATATACATACTTACATACATATGTACATACTTACATGCATATATACATACTGACTTATATACCTGCTAACACATGCATGTGGATATATGCTTACATACATACATACATACATACATACATACATACATACATACCTATACATACATACATACATACATTCCAGCTTGTATTTTTATGCATACCAACAGACATAGAACCATTGGTGCGGTGGATGATTGAATATAGCGCTCATCTCCTGCCCTAAAGGTGACTGGTTCGACCCCCGGGCTGTATATACCTGCAGGTACCTTGCTTAACTGGCGGGTAGGTGAAGACGGTGGTGTGCGGTACCGGGCACGTTACTCTTTTGCGTACCAAGGCTTAGTGTTCATTGTGCCGTATCCAAAAGGTTCCTAAGGTGTACTTTTGTCTGTGGGATCCGCTTTTAATTTCAGTTGGAACTCTGTTATTGTTATACTCTTGTCCTAGTAATGGGGACAAAGAAAACTACTGAGTGGTTTGACTTTTGTTAATTGTGATTTTTTTTCTACGATAATATTTACCAACAGACCACAAACCAGGTATTCTATGAGTCAATCGAGAGAACAGGTAAGGTTCTGGCTAATTGTATTACTATAGGCGTCTTTTATGGTCCTTGTATGTTACTCGCGAGTTTCCTTTATGTGTAGTGTGGGTCGATTACAAGTAGGAGAGGTAGTAAAAGAAAAGAGGAAGAGTAAGAAGAGATATAACCAGGGTGTGAGCGGATCATTCAATATCTGGGCGTTGGGGCTTATACCTGTAGCACTGCAATGTAGCGGGGATGATATTGCGGGTCTGGATATATATATATATATATATATATATATATATATATATATATATATTATATATATATATATATCATATATATATTATATATATATATATATATATATATATATATAATATATATATATATATTATATAATTGAATACAGATTCACGTACATATAGTATACTATACGAATGTGCAGTCGCCTCCAGGTGTGGCACCGTGGCACTGCTCGAATATTAATACGTGTATACAAATACAGGTAAACACAAGTACTAGGAAACATAGTTATCACTTCCCTTTACTAGCCACACGGGTTGTGCCACGGGTACGGTAGGGCGTGACAATACAACTGGAGGCGACCGTACATAAGCGTACAGAGAAATACAAGAAAGAAGAAGAAGAAGAAGAGATGGGAAAAGATGAGATAATCGTGAAGGGGAGGAAAGACACAGGGTATAAGTAAGACGTGAAAGAGGGAGAAGGGAGAAGAGGAAGGATTGACAGAAGGTATAATAACAAAAGGGTCAGGAAAGATAAAGAATGGGTGTATGAGAAACATGAAAGAATAGGAAGGGAGAGACAAAGAATAATAGGAAATGAATAAAGATTGGAAGTAGAAGAAGAGATAACGATAGGGGGAAGACCAAACAGGAGAGAGGGAGAACAGGAGAAGGGGAGGTGGAGAAAGAAAGGAAGGCGTAGATGTGATAACGAAAGGAAGAGACGAAGTAGAAACAAGGGAAGAATTGATAACAAAGAGAGGCGATAAAGAAACCGTAACAAACGTAATAACACAAAAGAGGTGGAAAAGAATTTAAGAAGAAAATATAAAGAAACGAAATGGACAGGAGAAGAAGAAAAAGAAGATGGGGAACAAAGCGAGTAATGTGATGATATAAGGAGCAGGAGGAACACAAGAGAATGTAAAGGGAAATGAGTGAAGGTGGGAGGAAATGAGAAACAGATGATGAGAATAAGAGAAGAAAGGTTAGACAGGTGGATAATGAGATTGGAGAAGATGATGGAAATGGAGGAACAGCGAGAGACAAAGAGAAAGTGAAGGCACGGGAAAAATGGAGATAGGAAGAGAGAGATAAAAGATGCAACGGCAAAAAATACAAACATTAAAATGAGTAAGAGCAAAGGAATTGAAGAAGAAGGAGGAGAAAGATAAGAAGAAGGAGGAAGAGAATAAGAGGGAGAGTAGGAAGAGAATGTAGAAGGAAAGGAAGAAGAATAAGAAGGTTGATGGATGTAATGGGAAAAGGCAACGTGTTAAAAATGGGCTGCAATCATACGAAGGAGTTCATAGAGAAGGAGGAGGAGAAGAGGAAGAAGAGAGGGAGGGGGAGGTAGGAGAAACGGGAAAGAGAATGAGGAGGAGAGGAAAGAGAGGAAGAGGAGGAGGAAGAGCCTGGTTTAGTAACATTGGAAGCATGAGATGTAGGAAGGAAGGGGGAAAAAAAAGGCAAAGAAGCAGAGGAGGAAAGGAAAGAGGAAAAACAAAAAAGAAAAAGAAGAAAAAAAGCGATGAAGAAAGACAATAATAAGAAGAGGAAAGAAAACAGAAGGAGGAGACTGAAGAGGCTGGGTAGCAACACAAAGAGGAGGAAAAGGAAGGGAGGTCATCATAAAGGGGAGGTTTTGACATGTCTAGTGTCAATACTGAGGGTAAAGGGAGGCTCAGTTTATTACTTCTCGTCCAGCAACCAGCACCAAGGTTCTGCTGAAGACCTCGGCGGGGTAGGTGTGTGTGGGGAAGTACTCTGGCAGGTGTTGGGAAGTACTATGGCAGGTGTTGGGAAGTACTATGGCAGGTGTTGGGAAGTACTCTGGCAGGTGTTGTGTTGTGTGTAGGGAAGTACTATGGCAGGTGTTGGGAAGTACTATGGCAGGTGTTGGGAAGTACTCTGGCAGGTGTTGTGTTGTGTGTAGGGAAGTACTATGGAAGTACTATGGCAGGTGTTGGGGAGTATTCTGGCAGGTGTTGGGAAGTACTCTGGCACGCTTTGGGAGTACTGTGGCAGGTGTTGTGATGTGTGTAGGGAAGTACTATGGAAGTACTATGGCGGGTGTTGGGGAGTATTCTGACAGGTGTTGGGAAGTACTCTGGCAGGTGTCGGGGAGTACTCTGACAGGTGTTGTGATATGTGTAGGGTAGTAACTCTGGCAAGTGTTGGGAAGTACTCTGGCAGGTGTTGGGAAGTACTATGGCAGGTGTTGTGATGTGTGTTGGGAAGTATCAAACTATTTATTGAATGAGAGAGGAATACCTAGGAAGCGGGTGTTACATTGTGTGAATTACCATTAGTCGCTGTGATCTGTTTGACACCTGGTCTGGAGTCATTCGGAGTCCCTCGTTATACGGGCATGGCGCCGTTCACTCCAACAGCAAGAGGCGATGAGGAATTTGAAGGTAAATGAATGGATCCGATCTGTTGATTTTCTCACTTGGAAAGGGAGAGAGAGAGAGAGAGAGAGAGAGAGAGAGAGAGAGAGAGAGAGAGAGATGGCATTGTTGTTCTAAGGTGTATTGTACATTTCGTCTCTCCCTCTCTCTCTTTCTCTCCCTCTTTCTCTTTCTCTCTCAAACACATAAGTACACACACACACACACACACACACACACCGCCTTTCACCACCACTTCCAACCAACAACCACCACTACCTCAAATACTACCACCACCAACCAACAGCCACCAATACCACCATCTACCACGACTACCACCAACCAACCATCACCACAAGACAACAACAACAACAATGACAACAAGGCTCTTCGTGCATCGTAAGTATGCCTGGGGACATTTCCTGGATAATAATGTCATTCTTGGGAGACGCTTGTTGTGTGTGTGTGTGTGTGTGTGTGTGTGTGTGTGTGTGTGTGTGTGTGTGTTATGTTGGTTGACAGTGATAAGTGCTCTACCTGTTCCAGCAGAGAAGAAACACAACACACTTTTCTCCGACCAGTTTGTCTCCGAGTGTAAACAATGATGGTTGTGAAAGATGCGGTTTTGTCTCAGGTTGAGTTGAGTATCTTAGAGCGAGATATGAATAGAACTTAAACCTACAATATTGCCCCCAGCCGAGTCTTGTTTATAGAGGGGAAGGGGGAAGGGTGGGTAACTCCTCCCTTGGATTAAAGTCAATCTTGAGGTGAGGTTTACGAATCAATACAGAGGAAGCTTCTTAGATGGTGTGTCGGGTGTGGTGGGGTAGTGGCGGGGCGGTGTGGTGCTGGGGTGGAGGTGATGGTAGTGTGGCGCTGGGGTGGAGGTGATGGTAGTGTGGTTGCTGGGTAGAGTGCTGGTGGGGGGAAGGACAGGGCAGGAGGAGGAGGGGGAGTGGAAGAGAAGATAATATTTCAAGACATCACTAAAACAAACTTTATAAAGTGAGGTGAGATTATCGTATTAAATCTCAGTTAACAAAAGGTCTCCCCCCCCCAGTAACACCACATCCTCTCTCTCCCTCCCAGTAACACCACATCCTCTCTCTCCCTCCCAGTAACACCACATCCTCTCTCTCTCCCTCCCAGTAACACCACATCCTCTCTCTCCCCCAAGTAACACCACATCCTCTCTCTCCCTCCCAGTAACACCACATCCTCTCTCTCCCTCCCAGTAACACCACATCCTCTCTCTCCCCCCCAGTAACACCACATCCTCTCTCTCCATCCCAGTAATACCACATCCTCTTCCTCCCTCCCAGTAACACCACATCCTCTCTCTCCCTCCCAGTAACACCACATCCTCTCTCTCCCTCCCAGTAACACCACATCCTCTCTCTCCATCCCAGTAACACCACATCCTCTCTCTCCCTCCCAGTAACACCACATCCTCTCTCTCCCTCCCAGTAACACCACATCCTCTCTCCCCCTCCCAGTAACACCACATCCTCTTCCTCCCTCCTAGTAACACCACATCCTCTCTCTCCCTCCTAGTAACACCACATCTTCTCTCTCCCTCCCAGTAACACCACATCCTCTTCCTCCCTCCCAGTAACACCACATCCTCTCTCTCCCTCCCAGTAACACCACATCCTCTTCCTCCCTCCCAGTAACACCACATCCTCTCTCTCCCTCCCAGTAACACCACATCCTCTCTCTCCCTCCCAGTAACACCACATCCTCTCTCTCCCTCCCAGTAACACCACATCCTCTCTCTCCCTCCCAGTAACACCACATCTTCTCTCTCCCTCCCAGTAACACCACATCCTCTTCCTCCCTCCCAGTAACACCACATCCTCTCTCTCCCTCCCAGTAACACCACATCCTCTCTCCCCCTCCCAGTAACACCACATCCTCTCTCTCCCTCCCAGTAACACCACATCCTCTTCCTCCCCCCCAGTAACACCACATCCTCTTCCTCTCTCCCAGTAACACCACATCCTCTTCCTCCCTCCCAGTAACACCACATCCTCTCTCTCCCTCCCAGTAACACCACATCCTCTCTCTCCTTCCCAGTAACACCACATCCTCTCTCTCTCTCCCAGTAACACCACATCCTCTCTCTCCCTCCCAGTAACACCACATCCTCTCTCTCCATCCCAGTAACACCACATCCTCTCTCTCCATCCCAGTAATAACACATCCTCTTCCTCCATCCCATTAACACCACATCCTCTCTCTCCCTCCCAGTAACACCACATCCTCTCTCTCCCTCCCAGTAACACCACATCCTCTCTCTCCCTCCCAGTAACACCACATCCTCTCTCTCCCTCCCAGTAACACCACATCCTCTCTCTCCATCCCAGTAACACCACATCCTCTCTCTCCATCCCAGTAACACCACATCCTCTCTCTCCATCCCAGTAACACCACATCCTCTCTCTCCATCCCAGTAATACCACATCCTCTTCCTCCATCCCAGTAACACCACATCCTCTCTCTCCCTTCCAGTAACACCACCCCGGCTCACTCATGGCAGGAGAAAATTTACAGTATAACCCCCAGTAATTCCCTGTTGATTGGGGAAAAAATCACGGAGGGTGGAATTGTTTTGAGCACAATTAGGCAGGTACTAATTGGTCGTTACTGCCAGAGTGGCCAGGTAAAAACAAAGTTCATAACAAAGGGTTAAGTTGTATACAATGACCCAGGTCAGGTTGGGTCATCATTCGTGGTGTGTGTGTGTGTGTGTGTGTGTGTGTCAGGTTGGTGGTGTGGTAGTGGTGGTGGTGAAGCAAAGTCATCGTGAGAAGCAACTAATTTACGCACACACACACACGCGTGTATATATATATATATTATATATATATTATAGGCTATTATTATATATATTATATTATATATATATATATATATATATATATTTACGCACACGCACTTGCACTCTCCCGGAAGCACTTACAGATGCATAGACACACACACACAAGCACACGCAAACACTCAGAACCTTATGCAAACACACCCACCCACTCGTGCACTCACAGATGCATGTGCAAAACAGACTCTTTTGATTTAAGGATTCTCCTTCTTCCTACCTTTTATTCATTTATTTATTATGTCTTGTTTAGCATTTATTCATATGTGTTTTAATGTATATAAGTACACTATATATTAAGAGCATTTTCACTAATAGGGAAATTCATATATTCAGAGTTTGTTTAAACGACAGTTGACCTTAGTAGTAAAATGACAATTGACTTTAATAGTAGAGATGTCAGGTTTGGTAACACTAGAGCCAAGGGGGCGTGAAGGTCCCTCATGTCACCTCATGTCACTGTGTCACCCCCGTCAGCGTCTTCTACAGGATGTATGGATGTGTAAATAAATAAACAATACTTGAAAATTTATAGTTGAAACAATTTTATATTTTTTTTGTCAAGCGAGTCATTAAGGGTGATGAACAAACACCATTACGTGATCACCTGATGATTATTATTAGTGCTGTGAAGGGATAAACAGCTTATCTAATTGTGATTGGTGCTAATTAATCAACACGTGACCTAATCAGATGACTGTCAGTATTCGTAATGAGGTCGTCACAGCCCCCTAACGAGAAGATTGTTAGATTGTTACCCGTCTTAATTATATCAAGTCGTTGTTTGATCAGGTTGTGGGAGATGGCACTTGGGTAGACTCATACCCCCACCCCCTTGTTTATTTCTTGTTTTGTTTGGGGTATTGATTTGTTTACTTGTTTTATTCTAATCAATAAGAATTGTGGTGGTAAAAAGGGAGACTGAGTTTGGAGGTGTATTATTATTATTATTATTATTATTATTATTATTATTGTTGTTGTTGTTGTTGTTGTTGTTAGTAGTAGTACCTGTATTAATATTAATCTCAATATGGTTAATAATCATTGCATAATATTGAACCTATATATTAATTTAGCTGTACTAGGAGAGTCTAACCACCATCAACTATTAAAGCTGTAGGTTTCTTCACTACTAAGCTTTTTTAATGATATTACTGACTTCAAGTACAACCTATTAGAAAGCTTCCAGAGTA
Source organism: Homarus gammarus (assembly GCA_958450375.1). Classification (NCBI taxonomy): domain Eukaryota; kingdom Metazoa; phylum Arthropoda; class Malacostraca; order Decapoda; family Nephropidae; genus Homarus; species Homarus gammarus. Next base: position 1,390,402 of record CAUDMG010001492.1, read on the forward strand.
CTCTCATTAATAGCTGTATAGGATATTACCCATTAATCGTGTTTCAGGTTAATTACCCTCAATAAAAAAGAGCTTAAGATTGCAATACCATTATTTATGATGAATCACATATTGCAAATAAAAATACATTAATGTTAAGCCCTTTGTTGTTTATTGCAGGTGAGTGTTGGGGTGAACGGCATCAGACTAATGGACGAAAAAAGGGAAAAATAGGAACCCAGGTAAGCTTTTTTTTTTTTTTTTGCATGGTGTTGTGTTGTTTTTGAACCGCTGGAAAATGTACAGATTTTGTCTCTCAGGATTTTTCATAAAACTACAATGAAACAAGTCCAAACATTCTTCCTTAACTTAGATAAGAGTTTTTAAAGAAACACTGGAACTAGTTAGTCAAGATGTCATTTGATTTTATCGTCTGGATCACTTTTTTCTGTCCCATCTTCTCGTCTTTGGTAAGTTGTATCAAGAAAGATGAGTAGACCGTCTTTGGGAGATGGCACGTGGGTATACATAGACATTCTTCAACCTGGCTCGTGTGTATACATAGACCATCTTCAACATGGCTTTTGTGTGTATACATAGATATCACTGTTCTCTAGACTAATGTGTTGCCAAAACTTCATTTCAACAACACACAATACCCCGTTCTTACATTTCACAGTCCCCGCAGCACCACCAAGGCAGGCATTTTCTCTTCGCTGCTCAGCCCTCCCGTGTGTCATCAGTCAGCCCATAACTTTCAATTTGTGCAGAAAGGAGATTCATCGCCATTCACATCACCGCACGGCTCTGGGTAGTCAAGCTTAGCGAGTTCTTATATTGACTGTTGTTTTCGTTCATTTCTATCGTAAATTAATCCATTATTCTTACTTGAGTTAAAGATATTAATATTACACTCCAGTCAGCGTGGAAGTGTTCGTAGTTACACCTGCCAAAACATGATGATTTGACGTGACATGGTTTTCACTCATCCGTCAGTGCTGAAACTGGGTCACAGGAATGAGTGTCCTAACTTTTATTTACCCTGACTATCATCTGGTGCGGGTGTGTTGTTTCATCTCATTTGGGGTCGATACTGCTTCATTTTTGGAAGGGAGTGAACTTTTGATCCCGACTGTACAGTGTGCTCAGTTTTATACTGTTGTGATTTAGTTCATGTTCTTGGTTACGGCTTTATACTATTGACGAATCGTTGTTTCGGTGGTTTAGTGATCCGAATGTCTAAAGGCTTGAATTTGCTTAACCCTCAGACCAATGAAACTTTAAAACAGTGAAACTCCGGACCATTGAACTTTGGACCACTGACATTTCGAACTGATGAATCTGTGAACTAATGAACTTTTGAACTAATAAATCCTGGCTGATTAAATTTTGGGGCATCCTGTATTTTAGATTATTTTTTCTATACTGTCTGTAATAAATTGTATTACAGTGTGTCCCAAAAGTTACACTACCATACCTTATCTGGCTGACTAACTTTTGTGGCACCCTGTATTTTTTTTTTTTTTTTTTAGTAATATATTTAACAATACAATTATTTTGGTTCAGTCAATCAGTCGGTTCAGTTTGTTATATTACACAGTTATTAGTTATGAAAGGTTAATATCGCTCGACTGTACCATGATATTTGTGTGGGTGTTATAATACAGTTTTCATTCCCTAACTGCGTGATTAATGTTAAGCAATTTATCATTATAACGAGTACAATATTGATCTAAAATTACACGCTGATTAGACCGGGATTATTGTCATTGCTAAAAGGGGTAGTTTGTATTGATGAAACGATTGGATGAAAAATAATATTGGTCATTAAATGGAAAAGGCCGTATTTTTTTATGATATTTATTTATTTTTGTATTATATTTTTGGATGTATTTGTTGTTGTTGTTTTTTTAGAGTCGGGATGATGTCAGTAACTTTAATGATGAATACAAAGATGTGTGTTATTATTCTCTTCACATTACAGGCTCGGTGGTAGGGTGATATAGCGATCTGTGTGTGTGTGTGTGTGTGTGTGTGTGTGTGTGTGTGTGTGTGTGTGTGTGTGTGTGTGTGTGTGTGCTTGATCATAAAGCTTATAAACATTAATCTATAAAAGGGACTTCACTGTTTTTCCCCCACAAACAGACAGACAGACCCTAAAGTAATATAAATAACAGTATACCAATTCCTTAAAAGAAGCACTTGAAAAAGGCACCAACACACTCAGGAGTAGGAAGGAGTAGTTGGAGTTGGAGGAGATAGGGCGACCAGATCAACTTTCGCAGCCCGAGTAACGAGAAAGTTTAGCGAGTTGCCTTTGAAGGAACGAAGACGAACCTTTACTTGCGAAATTGTTCTCTCTCTCTCTCTCTCTCTCTCTCTCTCTCTCTCTCTCTGTGGTGACGCTTGGTCTAGCTCCCTGGCCTCGTGTCCTCGTTCTAGCGGTGTCAGGTCATGTAGGAAATTATATGTTAAAGAATATTTCCTTCTGTTGGTAGTATCAGATAGCGAGTCCTATTGTAAGCGGTATGGTGTACTGATAAACTGTAATTAGGTTCAGCCTCTTACCCATCCAAAGAGGCGAAAAATCATGGTTGTCTGTTTATATACCGGATTTATTTTATATAATTGTAATTAAAAAAAAATAAGTGCATTAGGAAGGACGGCTAATATATCACTTAGTGTTTGTAAAGTGTTCATACATAATGTAAGTGTTCTGGGAAACATGAAACACTTTTCTCAACAGCTCGACACAGCGTGAATACGGAAAACAAAATATATATATCAGTGTTTCCATGAATCCTCACATTTTCAGTTCAAATTGAATTCCTGTGAAATAATTTTTCATTTTATTCGTTCGTCATAAAAAGAAAGAATCCATTAATTTCTTGTCCAACGAAATTTCTCGTGAACAACACACACAGGCAGTGAGCGACACAACATGTTAAATTAGTGGATTTCTTGCTGTCACGAGAGTTTAATTTAAACGATCAAGTTTGTACAAAATGTGATGAATATGAAAAATTGATTTTATTGATTTATTTGTTTATTTGACAGTGATGATGAGCGACGGAGAGATGTCCTTGTTGAGTTGTTGTTCCCTCTGGTCCCGTGTCCTTGTTGAGTTGTTGTTCCCTCTGGTCCCGTGTCCTTGTTGAGTTGTTGTTCCCTCTGGTTCCGTGTCCTTGGTGGCTCATAAGTATCTTAATAAATAGTTTAATTCCTTCTTTGGAAATCGAACCCACAAAATAAATTAAATAGATTTCATAGGCCTGGCGGGCCATAGAGGTAGCCTCTCCAGCACTAACACCTTCATCTCCCTAACTGCAAAGTGAGGTGTGTGTTCGCAACTGGGCCGACCGAGAGTGACCAAGGTGGACACTGCAATGTTACTTAGAACAGTAGGATTGTTTGACCACTCGGTGCCTCACCCCGCAGCATTAAATACAAAATATGTAACACCTGTCCCTCACCGTGGAGGAGGGTCACGTGTTGTTTACCTCGTCACGGGGACCTCCTGGCGGTCCTGGGTTATGTGCGGACTAGTATGATGACTTGCTGATCTCTTACTACCGTGATGTCCGATTGGATGTAGTGTTAACTTCGCTGGTTCGAATCCCCCGTGACCTGCCATTAAGTGGCTACCTCCAGTCGACCCAGTTGCAAAACCTAACTCTGCAGTTGAGAAGACGGTAGAAGTCAATAGAGATCTCAGGGGTTACTGAAACACTCCAGGTGTAGGATGCTTATCCTAGAACTTTACTGTGTCAAGTCAATCAGTCAGTTCGAGCTGAGGCGAGGGTTAACATTGTACCATTTTTCTATACTCGCTGGTTTGTAATTAATAGTTATTTGGCACCCAGGCAGGCACCGTACGGAGGCAAATATGTTTTTGACCAGAATAAACAAGGTCAGGAACACGAGGTTAAGGCTACACCGCGCGTTCTTCACAAAGAAAATCATTTTGAAAATTGTTTTATGATCAACATTATATTCGTGTTTGTTAAAGCTGTGAACCTCGACTCTAATTTACTTTATGTGCCAGAAATTTGTTATTCCAGGAAAGTTTAGACTATATTGTGCTTGGACTGAAAACTTTAATTTGTTAACGAACAGTTGGCATAAAGAAATAATTCCACAAAGAATTTTGAACCGATTGCGGCCATAATTCAAAACTTAAATAATTTCAGTATAAAAAATTCATATTTTAAGGTATTTAAGGGAGTCCAGTTGAAGGATGTTTCGGCCTTACGTCGCTTGTTACTGTAGACGCCTACAAAGAAGTGCCTCGCCCATCTGGCATCCAGAAGTGCTACCTTGGAGCACCTGGGTAGCAGTAGTTAGTCATCGAAAATAATGTCTCTTCCGCTTTACACCTCAAGAACGCCTTTTGGTCTTGACACCTCGGCACCCGCTTGACACCGTAGAAGCAAGTGCCTCGCTCGTCTGACACCTCGAGAATGTCTAAATCACTTTTCTGTGGTACTGGTAGACGTGTGGGGAGGCCTGGTGCCACACGCGGCCCGGCTCTACCCTCGTCACTGTGGTTGTCTTGGGTTACTGATGATGGGGGGGAGTTGTGGAGGTGAGGGGAGGGTAGTGGAGGTGAGGGGAGGGTAGTGGAGGTGAGGGGAGGGTAGTGGAGGTGAGGGAGGGTAGTGGAGGTGAGGGGAGGGTAGTGGAGGTGAGGGGAGGGTAGTGGAGGTGAGGGGAGGGTAGTGGAGGTGAGGGGAGGGTAGTGGAGGTGAGGGGAGGGTAGTGGAGGTGAGGGGAGGGTAGTGGAGGTGAGGGGAGGGTAGTGGAGGTGAGGGGAGGGTAGTGGAGGTGAGGGGAGGGTAGTGGAGGTGAGGAGAGGGTAGTGGAGGTGAGGGGAGGGTAGTGGAGGTGAGGAGAGGGTAGTGGAGGTGAGGGAGGGTAGTGGAGGTGAGGAGAGGGTAGTGGAGGTGAGGGGAGGGTAGTGGAGGTGAGGAGAGGGTAGTGGAGGTGAGGGGAGGGTAGTGGAGGTGAGGGGAGGGTAGCGGAGGTGAGGAGAGGGTAGTGGAGGTGAGGGGAGGGTAGCGGAGGTGAGGAGAGGGTAGTGGAGGTGAGGGAAGGGTAGTGGAGGTGAGGAGAGGGTAGTGGAGGTGAGGAGAGGGTAGTGGAGGTGAGGAGAGGGTAGTGGAGGTGTGGGGAGGGTAGTGGAGGTGAGGGGAGGGTAGTGGAGGTGAGGGGAGGGTAGTGGAGGTGAGGAGAGGGTAGTGGAGGTGAGGGGAGGGTAGTGGAGGTGAGGAGAGGGTAGTGGAGGTGAGGGGAGGGTAGTGGAGGTGTGGGAGGGTAGTGGAGGTGAGGAGAGGGTAGTGGAGGTGAGGAGAGGGTAGTGGAGGTGAGGAGAGGGTAGTGGAGGTGAGGGGAGGGTAGTGGAGGTGAGGAGAGGGTAGTGGAGGTGAGGAGAGGGTAGTGGAGGTGAGGAGAGGGTAGTGGAGGTGAGGGGAGGGTAGTGGAGGTGAGGGGAGGGTAGTGGAGGTGAGGGGAGGGTAGTGGAGGTGAGGGGAGGGTAGTGGAGGTGAGGAGAGGGTAGTGGAGGTGAGGGGAGGGTAGTGGAGGTGAGGAGAGGGTAGTGGAGGTGTGGGGAGGGTAGTGGAGGTGAGGGGAGGGTAGTGGAGGTGAGGGGAGGGTAGTGGAGGTGTGGGGAGGGTAGTGGAGGTGTGGGGAGGGTAGTGGAGGTGAGGGGAGGGTAGTGGAGGTGAGGGGAGGGTAGTGGAGGTGAGGGGAGGGTAGTGGAGGTGAGGGGAGGGTAGTGGAGGTGAGGGGAGGGTAGTGGAGGTGAGGGGAGGGTAGTGGAGGTGAGGGGAGGGTAGTGGAGGTGAGGGGAGGGTAGTGGAGGTGTGGGGAGGGTAGTGGAGGTGAGGGGAGGGTAGTGGAGGTGAGGGGAGGGTAGTGGAGGTGAGGGGAGGGTAGTGGAGGTGAGGGGAGGGTAGTGGAGGTGAGGGGAGGGTAGTGGAGGTGAGGGGAGGGTAGTGGAGGTGAGGGGAGGGTAGTGGAGGTGAGGGGAGGGTAGTGGAGGTGAGGAGAGGGTAGTGGAGAATGGTAAACAGTGTTGGGGAGTAGGGGAGTAGTGTTGGAGAAGATAGAGTTCATAAGTTCAATATGAGTACCTTATCAAGCCTTCCCGTACTTCAAAATCTGTGTTCAAGGTCAACCTCAACAGACCCTTATGTTTTCCTAGAACTTTCCTCTATAAACTTGTCAGAATTAAGTGTTAGCCATTAGAAAATTGTCCCCAACATGATTATAGCATAAATTACCGTACTGAAATATTTTATTGGCATTAATATCATACGTTACATTAAGAGGTTGAATTATATATATATTCCAGTGTATATTATTAGGCATTACATATATCTGCCATCAGGTGATATAAGTGTATGTTTGTTTCAAGTTATATTAATCACATAGTGCATTAGGAGTCTGTGTTATTAATCTCGGAAGATAACTCACACATCGGGAAAGAACACGAGACACACCCTAGTCGTTCTTGTTCACTCTACGTCTGTGTTCTATTACTAACCTGTCGGAGGCCCTTTGAACTATCGACTACGCACGACAATATTTCACTTGCGTTACCTCCTATCCCTTTCCCCTCCTCCTCCCCCCGTCTTCCCCCTCTTCCCCCTCCCTCTCCTCCTCTTCCCCAATGGAACTTGTAGGGGAGTTGACGGGTTGACGACTTTGGTTGAGTAATGAGGATGGTGAGCGAAGGGCGACAGCCACAGGGGAGCAAAGAGACAGATGTTAATTGAAGAAGAAACTGCGCGTGTGTGTGTGTGTGTTGGGGGTGAGATGATTCTAGTGTCTGGGGACGTGAGGATGAGATGAGGAGGGAGGGGGATGGTAGGGGGTGAGGAGGGAGGGGGATGGTAGGGGGTGAGGAGGGAGGGGGATGGTAGGGGGTGAGGAGGGAGGGGGATGGAAGGAAGGGGTGATATAATTCCTGGAGAACACCTGTGGTTAATAGTTGGTGTATCCGTAGTGCTTAATGTTGACTGACTGACTGGTTGACTGGATGATTGACTGACTAACTAACTTATTGACTGACTGACTGACTGACTGACTGACTTGCTGACTGACTGACCAAATGACTGACTGACTGACTGACCAAATGACTGGCTGACTGACAATATGACTGACTGACTGAATGAATGAATGATTTTGTATCGAACTGTACAATACAAAAATAATAATAAGATAATAAAATATAAAATAGTTTAACTAATAGAAATACAACTATGACAAAATATAAAACAAACTAAATAAATAAAAGAGACTCAAAACAAATTGTGTCTAGAATGTGATGTAAAATAAGGTTTTGGACGAGGTATGAACAAGATGGGTAGAGTAAGATTAGACCTCATCTATTATTCACGAACTAATTAGCAATCTAATCCCCTCTGGCGCTTGGACCAGAGGTATTAAAAACTCGGTCGTGTTCTCGGACCTTAACTGTACCCCTAACCCTCCACCCTGACCCCACCCTGACCCCACCCTGACCCCACCCTAACCTCACCCCTCCCCTCAAACCCAACCCCCACCTATCCCCTACCTCCACCCCACCTCCCCCAACACCCCCCACCCATCCCAACCTCCAACCTTAAAATCAGGTCAGACATATTACGTATATCATTAAGGGGGAAATTTATATTAAATCGCGGAATCGGCGTTAGTTTAGGTTAGGTTAGTTTTGGTTTGGTTAGGTTAGGTTTAGTAGGGTTAGGTGAGGTTAGGTTTCTGTGTTTTCTCCTTGGACACACACACACACACACACACACACACACACACACACACACACACTCAAACCCACGCGCGTGTCATCAGCCTGCCTCCCTCGACCCCTCAAACAAGAACAGTGATAATGAACAACTTAATTATCCCCTTGGCGTAAAATAATGACCTAACACTCACTCACTGATGAGGCTGGGAAGGGTGAAGGTTCGTACTCATTATCATAGGATTTTCATCTCTATTGTAAGGAAGGTTTATGTCACGTTACTGTCAAAAGCGTTGATGATTAAGATGGGGGGGGGGGGTGTTGTTAGTCTTCTCCAAGTGACTACTGATGATTGTTACTTGCGTCTGTCTGTCTGTCTGTCTGTCTGTCTGTCTGTGTTTGTCTTGTTTGTAAGTATTTTTTTTTGTTTGCAAGTCCATCTCTGTCTGCCAGCAAGTCCATCTGTATGCGTATGAGAAAGTGCATCTATGTCTGTCTGTCACTCTGACTGTCCACTACTAAGTTACACCTAACATACACATAATACATATACGTTACATATACACACAACACATACACATGACCCATAATTATACATAATTCTAATTGGTATAAACCTGATACTAACACCTATTTATACCCTAGACTAAGATAATCTGATTAAAACGATACAAGGAATACTAAGATCAATGAATGGGGTAAGAATACACACACACACACACACACACACACACACACACACACACACACACACACACACACACACATAAATTAATGAGCCTGTATACATGTTGATAAAGCACACATACAAACGGAAACTTGATAAGACACGTAAAATAACAGTGAAGTGGTGACCGGAAAAAAAACGATCTATTTTTTTTTCCCTTGGCGAATATATTTGATTTTGTTGAAGGAGAAGAAATTGTCCTAAAATTATGGGTTTGTTGTGGTTTTTGGGATGGTTTGTGGTTGTGTATGGAGAAGGATGGTTTGTGGTTGTGTATGGGGAAGGATGGTTTGTGGTTGTGTATGGGGAAGGATGGTTTGTGGTTGTGTATGGGGAAGGATGGTTTGTGGTTGTGTATGGGGAAGGATGGTTTGTGGTTGTGTATGGAGAAGGATGGTTTGTGGTTGTGTATGGGGAAGGATGGTTTGTGGTTGTCAGCTCTCAGGTATATACGACTGACCATTTGAGATCTCTTGCTAACCATCCGTAAATATAATGTTGATGTAACTTCCAATGATTTTGACTCGTCTGATGTTATGGTAGTGTTGATAAGCGAGAGATGGTAACTTAAGTTTATTCATTGTAAACATGTATAGATGACTTGGCCTGATATCTGTAATTCCATTGGTTCAGGTTTACGTGTTGTGTTAAAGTGTTTGTACCTAAAGTCTTGTTGATGGTTATAGACACTGGAGTTAGTGGTTTGTGGGCTGGGTTTTATTCGTTGTTTTAAATTAATAAATGCCTCACTAGTGTCGGCCAAATGGTCATGCATAACTCAAGGTAACATTCATTAACGCTGTGTCTGCCCGTGATGAGCGCTCGGTGCCAGTTATCAGTAGGTGGCACTGGTCGTCCGGCGTGGTCCTGGCACTAACGAGGCCGTGGCCGTCACTGAACGTGTTCCCTGGTGTGGCACTCACAGCCTCCCTGGCCGAAATGATTTTGCGGGGTGAACCTGAAGTGTAATATAATTTGCGAGGTGTCCCTGGACTGTGATGATGATACGGTGTCCAATAACTAAGAGTTGGTCCTGGACTTGGTGACGTAAACAGTTTTAAGAGATTGTATTGTGTTTACTGAAGATGTGATGATAGGTTTGTCTAAGTGAAACAATCAGAGTTCATTTTGTGAAGAATATTCTGACTTTTTGAGTATAGGAAGATCACCACTGTCAACAAAGGCTAAGGAAAGCTTTATGATTCTATTTCCGGTTTTGTATTAAATTTCCTCCTGGAGTTACGAGGAGAGGTCCAGATAGAGCTACACCAAAGGTCACAGTCTGTGTTAGAGGGTGCAGAGGTCACACAAACCCTCCTCCCTCTTCCTTCCCCTCTCCCCTCCCTCCTTTTCCTCTCCCCGCACTCCTCCCTCCTCCCCCTCCTTCCTTCCCTCTTCTTCTCCATCTCTCTCCCCCCTCCCTCCCAGGTAATCATTGTATACCTGAAACGACCTTATAAGCCAGGAGTGGGCGCTATAAATTGACTCTTCAGATATATTTCAACACAAATGACGGCAGCAAAGGAGAAGTTATGTCCGGCTAACATTTCATTACGGTCCTCATTCACGGCCAAAACTCATCCGTAGCCGTCACAAAGCTGCTCTGATATTCTCAAATTCACTGTGAAGGACGACCCCAATCAAGTTTTGTTGACAATAAATTTTACTCTCCCAAAGGATCAATTTTCACGCTAGGAGGTGTATTTGGCCTGGGTTTACAGCGCCCTGGAGCTGTGATTGGTGACTGTAATTTTAGGGAACCTTGGTGTAATATCTGTCTTGGCTCATAGATTTGGTGAATTGATTATTAAATTATCGAGTTATATTTGTTTATTACTGTTTATATTCTCCTAACTTTTATTATTATTATTATTATTATTATTATTATTATTATTATTATTATTATTAGTAGTAGTAGTAGTAGTAGTAATAGTAGTAGTAGTAGTAGTAGTAGAAGTGGACACCAGCGAAGTAAATAAGATCCGTAGGTCCATTACAACAGATCGGCAGCACTGCCAAAATGACATGTTGCAGCAACTATTGCTGCAGGTTCCAGAAAATTTGACAAAAAAAGTAGCTATAGCCCAGGAGGTGGGCGCCTCGAACTGGTTAACTACGTTACCGATAAGGGCAAATGGTTTCAGCCTTAACAAACAAGAATTTACAGATGCCATTGCTCTAAGGTACGGTTGGCCAGTAGATGGTTTGCCCTCCCAATGCGTGTGTGGCTCTTCCTATGATGGCGATCACGCCATGGTCTGCAAGAAGGGGGGCTTCATATGCATGAGGCATGACGAGGTAAGGGATCTCACAGCAAATATGTTGAAGGAAATCTGCCGGGACGTCATGGTAGAACCGACCCCTCTTCCACTGGATGGCGAGATCTTCCAACACAGGACTTCAAACACATCTAACGAAGCCCGTGTGGACGTCAGTGCTCGAGGATTCTGGACGCGGGGACAGCGAGCTTTCTTCGACATCAGGATTTTTGATCCCATGGCCGCTTGTCACCGTAACCTAGCTCTCGATGCTGCACATAGGAGGAACGAGAACGACAAGAGAAGGGCATATGGGGAGAGAATTCAAAATGTTGATCAAGGCAGCTTCATTCCTCTAGTGTTCACAACCTCTGGTGGGATGGGCCCAAGTGCAAGATGTTTCTACGCCAGACTCGCGGAGTTGATCTCCGAACAGAAGCAGCAGCCCAGAAGTTATGTTACAGCCTGGATGAGATGTCGACTGTCCTTCTCTCTCCTTCGGTCGGCTTTGCTCTGCCTCAGGGGAACGAGAGCTTCTGCCCCTACTCCGACAACTGCTGCAGATATTGACTATGAGGCTACAGTCACTGAATGCCGCATAGATCTGCGGCTCAACTAATTTAACACAGATAGGATAGCTTCTTATGTATTAGGATATTTAATATTAAGGTAAATAAATGGTGGCGAAGGTGTGGCTATTGGGGGAGGCTGGAGGCCACGTTAAAAAAAAAAAAAAAAAAAAAAAAAAGAGAGTAGTAGTAGTAGTAGTACTATGGGTGGATGGATGATCGCTCCTCCCCTCTCATAAAGATTTACTGTGACAATTATATATTTTCTCGGTTGTAATATATATTAAGTCAAACAACAACAACATCAGCAGCAGCAACAACAGGGAGAGTAGTAGAAGAAAGCCGTTTATTCTGTTATTTACGGTAATAACAACAGGTTCTGGAGTTACTGTTAAGGGAGTTGACACGGTAGAATCATCTTCATTAGGAGTAGGAGTAGCAGGACCAGCAGAGGGTATGTTAACAATAGGGACAGCAGTTCCATCAGGTAGTAGGTTAAAAGCAGTATCATCGGCAGCTGACAGCAAAAGCACTAGAGCGGACAGTAAATAGCAGTAAACAGTATATTAACAATACCATTAGAGGGCAGCAGACACTCGCAGACACCAGCAGCAGACACAAGCAACAGAACGGATAAATCAAAATGAGTGTCAGTGGCAGCAGCACGTATTACATTTACGGCAACGCCAGACGCAGCAGACACAAGGAGCAGACAGCAGGCACCAGCAGCAGACAGCAGGAAGAGGTGGTGTTTCCTCTGTCGTATCAAGATGGAGCGACTCCCGAGAAGATCCAATCTCCTCCATCCTGTTGATGGAAATTCAGTTGCATTCGGAGCCGGAAGAAAATTGAGTGGCATTCAGATCTGAGTGAACTCCGTCGGCAATCCAAAACTATTTTCTTCAGTGGAATCCCAGATCGTACACTCCTCTCTCTACCTCTCCCTTCCTCTCCCTCCCTCTCCCTCCCTCCCTCCCTCCTTCCCTCACCCTCCCTACCTCTCCCTCCCTGATAGCACCATTGTGGAAAGCTTTGTGGTTTTGGGAACGTGGAACCAAAACCACTTCGGGATTGCAATTTATTTCGTATGTTAGGACGTCTTCCTTACGGTCGTCAACCCTATTAACCAGTGCTTGTTGGAGCTATAGAATGTGTGTGTGTGTGTGTGTGTGTGTGTGTGTGTGTGTGTGTGTGTGTGTGTGTGTGTGTGTTTAAGCTAATGAACCTTTACCAAACACGTTATTTATACCTTCCATTAACACAGTTATTACGGTTCTCTCAAGTGAAACAAAATTAATATCAACAATAACTTTTCAAAGTTACGTGTTGATATAAATTTGGCCTCGAAGCCTCTGAGTGCATAGGGATTGGAATACAATTTGAGACATTTATACTGGAGTCAATAAGTGGTGGGTTCAGCATTATGTAGGACTGGAGTCAACATATGCTGGGGTAAAAATGTGGTCAGGTCAACATGTTCAATATGTCATGGGGTCGACATGTGCTGGAGTCAACATATGCTGGGGTTAACACACACACACACACACACACACACACACACACACACACAACAATCAGGTATATTTAAATGATCCAATAGCCAGGTGTGCTTAAATGGTTCATTATATATCGTTCACTCAGGCTTAATATTAAAAAAAAATGGAGAAATATTCTATACACGTTAAATGAAAAGAAAAACTAACAGTGAAAAGCAACTTAAAGATTAGTTAAGTGTAAAGAAAATCCCAATTTAATATCGTTAATCGAAAGTAAACATTCTAAGTCGATTGGATGATTCTGAAGCGAACGAAAAATATTAATTTATATTTTTTTACGAGAACTGTAATTCATATTGAGTTTGATGTATTGTCAAAAAAATAAATATTTCTTTTTGATATCGATTTTTTTGGTGATATAATTTTGTTATAGATTCTTAAGGTATATAATTTTTTTTTTTGTGGTGTATATTTGGTTGCGGTAATTCCTTTTATATTATGAGTTTGAAAGACGTGTGAGGGTGAGTGAGTGAGTGAGAATGTGTGTGTGTGCGTGTGTGTGTGTTAATTAGTTGAGTAAGTGAAGGATAAAGTGGGACTGAAGAAATTTCAATCAAGAGAGATCTCACCCCTGTCCTTCACGCACGCCCCTTGTCTTCTCACTCTCTGTACAGAACTGCTGCTACGCTCGAGGTAAGTTGGAGAAAAATATGAATATCATATTTTTTGAGGGAGACGGAGGGAGGAGGGGGTGGGAGGGAGAGAGGGGGGGGCGTGAGTGGGAGAGAGAGAGGAGAGAGAAAGGCTTGGCTGGGAGGGAGAGAGGAAGGGGTAGGTGGATGGGAGAGAGAGGGAGGCATGCATAGGAGGGAGAGAGGAAGATGTGGGTGGGAGGGGGGGATGCACGTGAGGGAGAGAAAGTATAGGTGAGTGGAACGGACAGATCTTTTTAAACGTGTCGAAAAATCGCAGTGGCTGACGTCTCTTTGGGGGGGATATACTTGCTGACTCGCCAAGTTTGCGCAAGACCAACCTGAAGGACGGGTTTTAGAGGTCCAGCTCGGATTTGTTGGTCGTTTTCGAGTCCGACAGATTTAGTGGGGTGGAAAAGAAGCCATCCACCCCTCACACCCCACTACCCCATCTCCCCACTCTCCCCACCCATCACTTACCTATCTCACCCCCAACCTACCTCACCTCACCCCCAATCTACCTCACCCTATTCACTCAACCGCCTACCTCACCCTCAAGGATGATCATGGGGTGCACAATAAACTAGCTACTTTCCGCTGGGGAGGGGGGGGGGATCAATTCCTCACCACACCCTCTCACTCACCCCATTTTTATACGGTGTGTGCTCGTGCGTGTAGGGGGTATGATGATGATGATGATGATGGGGAAGAAGTGGTTAGTGTTTACTGTTGCATGAGCGTCTATGGTGAGGTGTTTCCGTGTGAGGGAGAGAAACAAAGAGGAAAAAGTACACGCATGAGAGAGAGAGAGAGAGAGAGAGAGAGAGAGAGAGAGAGACTTTGCGTGTAACAGAGAAATTCTCCCCATCACATTTACTCGAGTGAAGAATTTACCTGTGTAAAGCTTTGGAAACAAGATATCTTACCTGCTGACTCAGAGCCACGTTGCTGTCTCCTGGAGTCTAGTTCTGGCGACTCAGTGTGTCCTGGGAGAGTCACCTGAGGGAGGACCAGGGCGGGGAGGTGGGGGGGGGGGCGAGGGTCAGTATCAGAATGTGTTTAAAAGGAAGTTATTTTGAAGTTAGTGAAGGAATTGCAATCGGTGTTTATATTTACTTTGTTTATAATTTATCTTATGGTAATGACAAATTATAGTTATTAGAATCATCACCTGGGTTATTTTTTTTTTACAAAATTTATTGAAATGAAAAAATAAAAAAAATATTGGTCTTGATGTACATAAATAATGAAGCTTCCTTACAGTGTCTCATATAGTTTTTGAATATTTGTCCATTAAAAAAAATATTATGATAACGCCATCGCAATTAACTTACCGCTGCAGGTAGACAGGAGATGACACCAGGCTGGTCATTTTGATTCAGTGTTAGGACGGCGACCAAAAGTTAAGTTTATGCAAATTAAAAAAATAAAAACATTAATGAGGACGCCAGAATGACCACGCTTATACATGTGTCTGCGTGAAGGAGAGGGACTTAGGAAGGAGAAGAGAATAAATGAAGAGGAAGAAGAGGGACGTGTGGATAGAAGAGGAACACGTAAAGAGGAAGAACGTGACATGTGAAATGGGACGAAATGTGCATAAGGGAAGGGTATACTTATTAAAGGGAAGAGGAGGAGGGGGAGGAGGGGGGAGGGAAAGAGGAACGAAGGGGAAGAGGAAGAGTTAAGGGGTAAGGAAGATGAACATAGGGTTAGAGCGTAAGTGCAAATGAGTTAGTTATAAATGAGGAAGGTTGAGTAAAAGGTCTTGTTTGGTCTGGGTGTAGGGGAGAGAAGATTAAGTGAGGGAGGGAGACGAGGTAGGGTGAGGGAGGTAGGTAGGGTGAGGGAGACGAGATAGGGTGAGGGAGACGAGGTAAGGTGAGGGAGGTAGGTAGGGTGAGGGAGACGAGATAGGGTGAGGGAGACGAGATAAGGTGAGGGAGGTAGGTAGGGTAAGGAAGGTAGGTAGGGTGAGGGAGACGAGATAGGGTGAGGGAGACGAGGTAGGGTGAGGGAGACGAGATAGGGTGAGGGAGACGAGATAAGGTAAGGGAGGTAGGTAGGGTGAGGGAGACGAGATAAGGTGAGGGAGGTAGGTAGGGTAAGGGAGGTAGGTAGGGTGAGGGAGACGAAGTTAGGATGCGTAGTCGAGGTAGGGTAAAGGGGGCAGGGCAGGGTGAGGAAGGGAGCGAAATAGGGTAAGGTAGACGAGGTAGGGCGAGGGAAGAGGCGAGGTTAGGGTTAAGGGAGGTAAGGTAGGGTACTTAAGAAGGCGATTAAGAAAGGGATGGAAAAGAACCGAAGAGAATAGAGAGAGGAAAATGAAAAGGAAGGTAGACACACAGACACATAGAGATGAGAGGAGGAGGAAAGGAGGAAGGTAACCTACATAAGGACATACGAGATCGGAGGAAAGGGAAAAAAAACCTTAACCTCACCTGAAGATAAGACCCGAATTCAACTTTTTTTTCCCCTGTCCCTCCCTTAAACTTGTGCCCAAATATAATAACGGTGTTCACTAACCCGTTTAGCCTGCGTTAGAATTCGCCTTCGTCCTCCTGCGTTAGGCAAAATACGTAAGGCGATGGTAAATTCGTAAAAAGGACCCTCCCCACCCCCCTCTCCCTTTCCCCACACCTCCCCAAACCCTTCCCTTACCACCACCTCCCCCTCCACCACCACCCCAACCACCCCTCCCCCTCCCACCACCCCTACCAACCCCTACCACCTTGTATTCAAAGTTAGTGACATAGTTTACAGGTTGTTGAATTACGTTTTGACATTTTTGGAATACGTAACTACGGCTGGGGGTTGTGAGGGAGGGAAGGAGGGAAGGGACTGGTGAGGAGGGAAGGAGACTGGTGGGAAGGGAGGGAGAGGTCAGAGAGGGAAGGAGAGAGGTAGGAAGGGAGGGAGGGAGACAGGTAGGAAGGGAGGGAGGAAGAGAGGTCAGAGAAGGAAGGAGAGAGGTAGGAAGAGAGGTAGGGAGACAGGTAAGAAGGGAGGGAGGGGGTCAAGTAGGAAGGGAGGGAGGTAGAGAGGGAGAAAGGAAGGGAGGGAGGGAGGAGGGAAGGAAAGTAGAGAGTAATGAAAGGAAGAAAGAGAAGTACAAGCCTACAGGGTATTCATTACACCACTAGATAAGGTAAATTCCTTCCATAAATTGGGTTTTGAGAACTAAAGATCAAATCCTCAAGTTTATGTACATATTGTATATGTACTGTAGAATCCCTCGTGTCAATACGATATCCTTAGTTTGTTTAAATTTCCTAAGTCAATGTTTCAGAGTATTTAGTTATATAGTATAGTCTCCCTCTTTCAGTACTGCATCCATCACTTTCTGGTTTCTCCTTCTGTTGATATCATCCCCTTTCAAATATCTTAATCTGTGTTTTTTAGAATGGGAGGAAAAATATACTGAAGTCTTATGAGTTATCTATTAATATTAAGGTGACAATGGCAAGGTAAGATCCCTATTGATATTAAAGCCAAAAATGTCAAACTTTTTAAGGTCATTCAAACACGTAATTATAAACACGTTCATTATGTAGGCGACATTATGTGATGAACAGAAGCTCTTGTTGTTTTGGCTTCATTATTCTCCAATGGTAACAATGATCACACCTGTTGTTGTTGTTATCCTCATGGTAAAGACAACAAGGTGTTATTGAAGGGTCACAGGTGTTATTGAAGGGTCACCTCATTAACTTGGTTTGGTATCCTCACATATACACACACCTTGATCGTGTTAATTACTGTGCTTGTCAAACCTGTTTCTGTTATAGCTACACACACCTGCTAGTTACACAAACCTGCTAGTTACACACCTTTGTTATTGCTACGCACACTTGCTACAGTTACTAACACCTGGTACAGCTGCACAGACATCTGCTATAGCTACACACCTGCGACAGCTACACACACCTGCTACAGTTATAGTGTTTTGAAACCCTATTGTATTATCCTGTCTTTTAAGTGTAATGTTGACCGCTACTGTAATCGTACGTGATAACTGTAATCAAATCCTGTATCGTAATCCTACTTAATTTTTATCCTCTTCTTAACAATGTTATCTTTCCGTGCCATAAAATCTTCACCACACGTCATTTTATCCTGATATCCAATCTTAACATCCTAGCTAAGCATCTTTTACCACCATCTTCCCACCAAAAAAAAAAAAAAAACGAAATTGGGAAAATGTATAAACGGTATTTTTTTCTTCACAATTTGTTCATGATAAACCCTCCCCCCCCCCCCCCCCCAAAAAAAAAAACAAAACAAATACATGATTGGATTTATTTTTTGAAGGTTGTCATTGCCTCTCTCTCTCTCTCTCTCTCTCTCTCTCTCTCTCTCTCTCTCTCTCTCTCTCTCTCTCACACACAGCCTCCTTCACTCACGAGATATCTTCAATTGCAGATTTGTGTGTGTGTGTGTGTGTGTCTGTCTGTCTGTCTCGTTTTTTGAGGGAGTAATTCGTCTTGTTCTCTGGCGGGGCCTGACAGCGGCTCCTCCACAGCTGGTGCCGAGCAACACAATCCAATTTGTAATGTGGGTGAGGGTTGTGTTGTGTTGAGGCCCTTATTGTATGTGTCTAGGGGAGGGATGCTGGAGGTTACCTGATTGAGGGAGAGAAGATGGAGGTTAGTTGATTGAGGGAGGGATGCTGGAGGTTACCTGATTGAGGGAGGGAAGATGGAGGTTAGTTGATTGACGGAGGGATGCTGGAGGTTACCTGATTGAGGGAGGGAAGATGGAGGTTAGTTGATTGACGGAGGGATGCTGGAGGTTACCTGATTGAGGGAGGGAAGATGGAGGTTAGTTGATTGACGGAGGGATGTTGGAGGTTACCTGATTGGGGGTGCAAGGTAGGGGGGATGTGGATGGTTGAGAGTAGGTGCTGGGGATGGGGTGTTAGTTAAGGGTCGTTATATAAGGGGGGAGATGGTTGTTTGAGGGTAGGTACTGGGAGGGCAGGTAGTAGAGGTTAGATACTTGGAGTGGGTTGGGGTATAGGGTGAAGGATAGGAGATGAAGATGGTGTTGGTTGAAGGATGATGGAGGTGATGGATGCTGCCGGTAAGGTGATGGGGTAATGGATGATGTGAGAAGGGGGGGTTGATGGGTTAAGATGGGGGATGACAGATAGTTCTAAGGGAAAGGATTATGGGAAGTGATGGGGGGGGGGTGATACCTGGTGAGATACTGAGTGATATTTTAATTGGAGTTTGGGTTTGTATGGTTAGGTTAGGTTAGGTTAGGTTAGGTTAGGTTAGGTTAAGAAGAAAAGGATTGACCCATAAAGACCCACAAATACATACATACATACATACATACATACATACATAACGACAGACAGACAGGTAGACATACAAAAACAGACAGGCATAATGACAGATAAACATAGAGACGTGAAGAGAGACTGTTTCCTTCACTGTTTTCTTCTTCGTTGACAAAATTTTCCTCTTTCCTTTATTTTTCTTCTTCAAAAGTTCGTTATTGTTATATTCTCTACTTTCGTACTTCCGTCTATCCATTCGTTATTTTGTCTGTCTCTCCGTCTATTCACTTTTCCTTCCGTCCTTCCTTCCGTCTATTCATTCTTTCGTCCTTCCTTCCGTCTTTCGTTCTTCCTTCCGTTTATTTACTCCTTCCGTTTATTCATTCGTTCTTCCTTCTTTTCTTCCTTCCTTCCATCTGTCTATTTATTCCTTCCTTCCGTCTATTCATTCTTTCGTCTTTCCTTTCTTCTTTCGTCCTTCCTTCCATCTATTTACTCCTACTGCCGACTATTCATTCCTTCTTCCGTCCTTCCTTCCGTCTCTTCATTCGGACTTCATTAACATATAGTCACGGATAGTTGATCTTTATGACTGTTTCCTAACTGGAAATTTTTTTAGGTAGCCTCTACATAATCCTCAGACTGAGTCACCAGCCTAACCTAACCAAACCAAACCTAACCTAACCTAACCTAACCTGACCTAACCAAACCTGACCTAACCTAACCATTTTCTGTGTTGAATTCCGTTTTCTGTTGATAAGTATGTCTGAACCTCCATCTGTCTGGCCTTTTTCAACAGGACCTTCCATTTCCTTTGACTTTCACCCAAATTATCAACAACAAGATTTACCTGCTTCTCGCCTGAACCCCTGAAACCGTGTGTAGTGATGTATATATTTCCTGAACTAACAATTGTTTACAGGAACTTAATGGTGTTGTTGACAGTGGCCTCCGTCTCCCCTCCCCCCCCCCCCCCCTTGGCTTATAATGTCGGGAAGGAGTGATGGTTGTTACCTTTACTGACGTCTGGAGGTGTTTGATGATGATGGTGTTACAGGTGATGTCTTTATGTGGAGTTTGTTGATATTATAGTGCTAATGATTACCTGTAGTTAGCTCCCCCCACCCCCAAGGTTATTTACCTTTGAGATTACCTACACTACTGCTAATCTAAATTAACATTACTTAACCAAATATAAACTAACCAAACTTTATCTTAACTATCGTAAAATAATCTAACCTAATCTAATTTAGAGTAACCTAACCAAATTTAGAGCAACCTAACCAAATTTAGAGTAACCTAACGTAACCCAAAGTAATATAATTAAACCTAATCTAACTAATCTTAACATAAATACTTCAGAGCAAAATAAAACTCGTCTGGCAATATACCTCAGTTATATAATTATAATTAACACGTCCGTGGACTCAAACTCATTTCCTGCATCTGCCTTCCAGTGAACTTGTTTTAAGAATAATTTCATAACTCTCACGAATTAACGTTGACAATCCCGTCATTTAGCCGATAAAAATCAACCTTGTGGTAAGAGGATTATGAATTTGCTTTATAAATACTTTTATTTAGTATTTGGTAGAGGATTCAGCTCTAAATACATTCGAGATGAGGTTCACATGTGGGATTCAGATCGACTTATTTCGAGATGAAGCCTCGAAATTTAACTATATTAGGTTTTAAATTTCAAATAAAAATAAACAGTATATGAGATAGGATTCACTCGGGCATTAGTTCGAAATAGTTTTGAGATAAGTTTCACTCAGGGTTCTGTTCGAAGTATTCACGAGACAGAATTCGGAAAAATAAGTTGAAGTTGGTGAATATTTATGGATTTAGGAGAGTAAGTGGGTCTTGAATACACCTTTTACTGAACGAAATTGTGTTTGCTTCATCACTGCTTATGCTAAAGAGTGGCGCAGCTTCGTCAGTACATTGATTCATATAAAGGTGAATAGGAGGATGTTTTCGTAAGCTAAGGTGAATAGGTGGATGTTTTCGTGGGTTAAGGTGAATAGGTGGATGTTTTCGTGGGTTAAGGTGAATAGCTGTTTTCGTAAGCTAGGGTGAATAGGTGGATGTTTTCGTGGGTTAAGGTGAATAGGTGGATGTTTTCGTATACTATTGCATTATTGTACTCAGGTGAATAGTCATACATGCCTAACCTCACGTATATGAACTTACATGTATGCTCACACACACACACACACACACACACACACACACACACACACACTCTCTTACCCATTACCTCCCCCACTCCTGACCCATGACGGGGGTACCAGGCTGACCTCTGCAAAACTCACCTATTAATACGGTTTTGCCACTTTACTGGAACGCTCAACCAGGTCAAGTTGGGTCTGGCGTCGTGGTTTATTTAAAGGTGCATTGGGACCCCTTTTTTTACTTTTGAGAAGGAGGGAGTAGGAGAAGAAGGAGAGGGAAGAAGAAGGGGGGAAAGGATAACGATGGAGGTGGTGTAGGGAGGAGGAAGAGATGGAAAGTGGAGGAGGAGGGGGAAAGAATGTATTAACGATGGAGGTGGTATAGGGTGGAGGAAGAAAAGAAGGATGGAGAGAAGGAGGAGGAGGAGGAGGAGTATAGAAGGAGGAATTAAGGATGGTGGCGGTGTAGAGTGAGGAGTAGAAAGGAAGAGTGAAACAAACAAGGAAGAAGAAGATGGAGGAGGTGAAAGGAGGTAGAAGCATTAACGAAGGATAAAAAACACGGATGAAAGGAAGAGAAGATATAAAGAAGGAAGAACCGAAGGAGAAAACGAAAAAAAAAAATAATCAAAATCATTTTAAAATATCAAACAGCTAACCCATGACCTTTGACCTTGGGTTGTGAGGTCACTGAAATATAACTAAACCTTGATTAGAGATCTGTTGATTTTTTTTACTGACGATCCTTTGCTTTTATCTTCAATTATTGTATTTTATTTGTTACACTTAACGTTACTTACTGTATATAAACTCTCTTCTTAAATAATGACAATAGTCCCTTAAGGTATTTGTATTAACCAAAAAAAACAGGGAACAAAGAAACAGGGAATTTTTTTGTTGTATGTCTCTTTCTTTTTCTGTCTGTTTTTCACTCTCTTTTTGTTTATTTTTCTCTTTCTGTCTTACTTTTTCGCTTTTTCTCTCGTATTCTATCCTCCTCTTTCTTTTACTCTTGTGTTTCTTTCCTTCTTTCCCCTTTTCTCTTTCTTTCTTTCTCTTTCATTCTTTTTTTTCTCTATCTGGGGATTGAATCAACTCGGTAAATATCGTCTTCTAATTCTCACAAAATCAGAGACTTTCTTTTGCATGAATAAATTTGACTGGTTGATTTTTTTCAATACTTTAAAGAGATCGATTTTTCCTCTTTGCGGTTTGCCATTGAGCGTTGATGACCTTAATATGTATCTTGCCTTATCAGGTGTTCGTTCAGGTAACTATATCGTTTCCTCAGGTGTTCGTTCAGGTAACTATATCGTTTTCCTCAGGTTTTCGTTCTGGTAACTATATCGTTTCCTCAGGTGTTCGTTCAAGTAACTCGTTTTCCTCAGGTGTTCGTTAAGGTAACTATATCGTTTCCTCAGGTGGTTGTTCAGGTAACTCGTTTTCCTCAGGTGTTCGTTCAGGTAACTATATCGTTTTCCTCAGGTGTTCGTTCAGGTAACTATATCGTTTTCCTCAGGTTTTCGTTCTGGTAACTATATCGTTTCCTCAGGTGTTCGTTCAAGTAACTCGTTTTCCTCAGGTGTTCGTTAAGGTAACTATATCGTTTCCTCAGGTGTTCGTTCAGGTAACTCGTTTTCCCCAGGTGTTCGTTCAGGTAACTATATCGTTTTCCTTAGGTGTTCGTTCAGGTAACTCGTTTTCCTCAGGTGTTCGTTAAGGTAACTATATCGTTTCCTCAGGTGTTCGTTCAGGTAACTCGTTTTCCTCAGGTGTTCGCTAAGGTAACTATATCGCTTTCCTCAGGTGTTCATTTTGGTAACTATATCGTTTTCCTCAGGTTTTCATTTTGGTAAGTATATCGTTTTTCTCAGGTGTTCGCTAAGGTAACTATATCGTTTTCCTCAGGTGTTCACTAAGGTAACTATATCGTTTTCCTCAGGTGTTCGTTTAGGTAAGTATATCGTTTTCCTCAGGCGTTCGTTCAGGTAAGTAGTGAACAACTTACTCTAGTCACCACCTCAGGGTAGTAGACTTTCAGTTTATCTCCATATATTTTTTTTTTACTGTACAATCTGAAAAGTTTAAAATAATACTGAATATCTTTTTTAATGATTTGAATTTGTAAGAGAAAGAAAGACAAAAAAATCCCGTCACTGGCCTTGTGTGTTCGTCTGGCTTCAAAAATGAAAAAAAAAATCCCATCACCCAACACAGTTCCTTTTTTATTAATCCTGCCGCGCGGAACGTCTGCCTGTCACTGTGTCTATCAGTCTGTTGAATAATTTTTTTTTTTATGCTAGAGATTTTTTTATCCCACTTTTCCACTACTACTACTATTACAACTTTTCACGTGGCCTCCATCATCCCCCAATAAGAACATAAGAACATAAGAATGGAGGAAACAGCAGCGGGCCTATTGGCCCATACTGGGCAGTTCCATTTACACCCAACCCCTATTGCTCATATATCCATCCAACCTATATTTGAAGCCATCCAGCGTTTTCGAGTTAATGATGATATTTGGTAACTTGTTCCACTCGTCCACTACTCTATTTCCAAACCAATGTTTACCTATTTCTCGCCTAAATCTAAATTTGTCTAATTTAAAACCATTATCACAAGTTCTCTCCTGGTTGCATAGTTTGAGTACCTTTGTAATGTCCCCTTTGTTTAGCCCTGACTTCCATTTATACACCTCTATCATATCGCCTCTCATTCTACGTCTCTCGAGGGAGTGCAAATTAAGATGCTTTTAACCTGTCTCTGTACTCAAGGTTCCTAATGCCCGGGATTAGCCTTGTCATTCTCCTCTGAATTCTTTCCAAGGATTCTATATCCATTCTGTAATACGGTGACCAGCACTGAACTGCGTAATCCAAGTGAGGTCTCACAAGCGCAAGGTATAGTTTTAAGATGACCTCGCAAGTCTTGTAACTAACACTCCTTTGTTTGAACCCATGTACTTTATTAGCCTTGTTTCGAGCAAATACACATTGTTTACTTGGCTTAAGGTTCCTACTTATCACACCTTCGCCGCCATTTTATTACCTTAAATTTAAATATCCTAATATCCTACTTTTATAACTACTACTATTGTTACTACTACTACTACTACAACTACTACTATTTTTTTTTTTTTTTTTTTTTTTTTTTGACAAACGTGGCCTCCAGCCTCCCCCAATAGCCTAGCCACACCTTCGCCACCATTTAATTACCTTAATATTAAATATCCTAATACATAAGTAGCTATCCTATCTGTGTTAAATTAGTTGAGCTGCAGATCTATGCGGCATTCAGTGACAGTAGCCTCATAGTCAATATCTGCAGCAGTTGTCGGAGTTGGGGCAGAAGCTCTCGTTCCCCTGAGGCAGAGCAAAGCCGACCGAAGGAGAGAGAAAGACAGTCGACATCTCATCCAGGCTGTAACATAACTTCTGGGCTGCTGCTTCTGTTCGGAGATCACCTCCGCGAGTCTGGCGTAGAAACATCTTGCACTAATGCACTTGGTCCCATCCCACCAGAGGTTGTGAACACTAGAGGAGTGAAGCTGCCTTGATCAACGTTTTGAATTCTCTCCCCATATGCCTTTCTCTTGTCGTTCCCGTTCCTCCTATGTGGAGCATCGAGAGCTAGGTTACGGTGACATGCGGCCATGGGATAAAAAATCCTGATGTCGAAGAAAGCTCGCTGTCCGCGCGTCCAGAATCCTCGAGCACTGACGTCCACACGGGTTTCGTTAGATGTGTTTGAAGTCCTGTGTTGGAAGATCCCACCATCCAATGGAAGGAGGATCGGTTCTACTATGACATCCCGGCAGATTTCCTTCAACATATTTGCTGTGAGATCCCTTACCTCGTCATGCCTTATGCATATGAAGCCCCCTTTCTTGCACACCATGGCGTGATCGCCATCATAGGAAGAGCCACACACGCATTGGGAGGGCAAACCTTCTACTGGCCAACCGTACCTTAGAGCAATGGCATCTGTAAATTCTGTTTATTAAGAATGAAATCATTTGCCCTTATCGGTAACGTAGTTAACCAGTTCGAGGCGCCCACCTCCTGCGCTATAGCTACTTTTTTTTTAAAAAAACTACTACTACTACTACTACTACTACTACTTTTTAATTAACGTGGCCTCCAGCCTCCCCCAATAGCCACACCTTTGCCGCCATTTTATTACCTTAAAATTTAATATCCTAATACATAAGTAGCTATCCTAGCTGTGTTGAGTTAGTTGAGCCGCAGATCTATGCGGCATTCAGTGACTATTGCCTCAAAGACAATATCTGCAGCAGTTGTCGGTTTTGGGCTGATGCTCTCGTTCCACTGAGTCAGAACAAAGCAGACCTAAGGAGAGAGAAGGACAGTCGACATCTCAACCAGGCTGTGACATACTACTACTAGGTCAGTTTCTGGGCATCACCTTACACCCTGTGCAAGACGAAACACAGAAACATTACAGAGAAGCGTGCTGACCATCGTGTGTTGTGACCCGAGGTTCATGTGCCAGCCAAAACCTCCTCCTTTATTCATGGTGTTGGTAGGAGAGTGCCAGGTATGCTTTTAGGCGTATGTATTATGGATCCGTAGGTAGATATATATAAGGGTGAAAAATATCCTGTCATGGGGCCTTCCTGTTTGTGTTTATTTGGTGACGATGATAATGGTAGTTTGCTGCTTGAAGGAGTGTGTTTGTAATAATAATAATAATAATAATAATAATAATAATAATAATAATAATAATAATAATAATAATTAACGGTTTATTGAAAAAGATCTGCAGCCCGAAGGCTGAAAATATACATTGGACAAAAATGACTTATTATATACAAAGACATGGGGTGGGTGGGTCGTTTAACAAAAGCTTTCATTACTGAAAGGAGAAGGAACATGAATTGAACATACAAATTATTATAGTTTACAGCTAATGGCCCGGACCTGGGCTGGTCATGGAGACTCCGGGTGGTGTGGTGTTCACATGGTGCAGTAACTCGTCTTCGGGTGTTGATATGAAGGACCTCACGTGGTGTGTGTGTGTGTGTGTGTGTGTGTGTTCGTTCGTTCGTTCGTTCATGTTGTAATTTCAGTTTGTTTGAAAGCCCATTGTCAAATTATAAATGGGTTTTCTTAAACACACACACACACACACACACACACACACACACACACACACACCACACCAAAATAGCCCCCTTATGCTGCCATCATACGAGATAATATAATAACTTAATAACCTTTAAGAACACGAACATAAGTGTCGCTGACGCCTTTCTTCCCGAGCTGTAATAGGGACACTCCTATTACCAGTAACACAGACGATACCTATTTATTATCCCCAGCGACAACAAGCTGATGGATGACGTACAAATCACTGTCATTTGTCGATCGTGTCGTTTGGTAATTGCGTCTTCTCTCTCTCTCTCTCTCTCTCTCTCTCTCTCTCTCTCTCTCTCTCTCTCTCTCTCTCTCTCTCTTCTATAAGTGATAATTTATCTCAAGTGATCGCACCAGAGAGTAAATAAACATCAGGTCTCAGAATGAATTTCATTAAAGCAGAATAAACTCTTTCAAATGTTCATATCGTACTGAAGTAGGTGTGGATGGAGGAGGGGGAGGGCGAGGAGGAGGGGGAGGGCGAGGAGGAGGGGGAGGGGAGGAGGTGGGGGTGGGCGAGGAGGAGGGGGAGGGCGAGAGGAGGGGGCGGAGGACGAGGAGGAGGGGGAGGGCGGGGAGGAGGGGGAGGAGGAGGAGGGGGAGGGCGAGGAGGAGGGGGAGGGCGAGGAGGAGGGGGGAGGGCGAGGAGGAGGAGGGCGAGGAGGAGGAGGGAGGAGGAGGGGGAGGGGGAGGGGGGAGGGGGAGGGCGAGGAGGAGGGGGAGGGCGAGGAGGAGGGGGAGGAGGAGGAGGAGGAGGAGGCGGAGGAGGAGGAGGGGGAGGAGGGCGAGGAGGAGGGGGAGGGGGAGGGCGAGGAGGAGGAGGAGGAGGAGGGGGAGGAGGAGGAGGTGGGGGGAGGGCGAGGAGGAGGGGGAGGGCGAGGAGGAGGAGGAGGAGGAGGAGGAGGAGGGCGAGGAGGAGGGGGAGGAGGAGGAGGAGGAGGAGGGCTAGGAGGGGAGGGGAGGAGGAGGAGGGGGAGGTGGGCGAGGAGGAGGGGGAGGGGGAGGGCGAGGAGGAGGGGGAGGGTGAGGAGGAGGGGGAGGGCGAGGAGGAGGGGGAGGGCGAGGAGGAGGAGGGCGAGGAGGAGGGGGAGGGCGAGGAGGAGGGGGAGGGCGAGGAGGAGGGGGCGAGGAGGAGGGGGAGGGCGAGAGGAGGGGGAGGGTGAGGAGGAGGGGGAGGGCGAGGAGGAGGAGGAGGGGGAGGAGGAGGAGGGCGAGGAGGAGGGGAGGGCGAGGAGGAGGGGGAGGGCGAGGAGGAGGGGGAGGAGGAGGAGGAGGGGGAGCAGGAGGAGGAGGGGGAGGAGGAGGAGGGGGAGTTGGTGAGCGTGGATGGGGGACGATGATGACGACGATGATAAGGTGAAGATTGTTTTGGAGGAGGAAGAAGATGAGGTGTAGAAGGCTAAGGTAGAGGAGGAGGACGAGGCTAGGACAAGGAGCTGGGCGGGAGGGAGGGGGGGGGGGTAGGAATAGGTAGAGGCATTCCCAGACCAACCCAGGCATTTCCAGACCAACCCATGCACTCCCATCCCTTTACAGACTAACCCAGCGACTTTCAGACTTACCCAGACACCCCTAGACCCTTACATACCAACCAAGACCACTCCCAGACCTACTCAGTCACTCTCATGCCAACCCAGACACCCCTAGACCCTTACAGACCAACCCAGACACTCCCAGACCAACCCAGAAACTCCCAGACCAACCCATGCACTCCCAGACCTTTACATACACTCCCAGACCTTTACATACACTCCCAGAGCAATACAGACCAACGCAGCTCGGACTCAGACCACATTCAACAGACCGAGTTGGTGGGATGGGCCTCAGGCAGAGATGGAGGCGGGGTGGGTGGGTGGGTGATAGTGATGGATTGTCCGGACCTGGTCGAGGGAAGGCTGGCTGAATTGATGAACGGATGAATGGTTGGTTGGGTGGATGGACGGACGGGAGTACAGATAAATGGATGAATGGATAGATAGACAAGTAGGTGAATGGAGTGGATACTTAAGTGGATGTGTGTGTGTGGTTATTAATTGGTGGATAAATAGATGGGTAAGTAGGTGAATTTATTTATGTGGTTAGATAGATGGATAGAGGGATAATTAAGTAACGGATAGATAGATAGATAGGCAAGCAAAGGAGCTCACTCAAGTGGTTAGATGAATGAATTTATAATCGTCAGTGGATAGAAATAGATGATTGAACTGAATGCGGAGTGGAGGAATTTACATTGATGGGTGGATACATAAGTGGCTAGAGTAGTTGGATAGTTGGATGGTTA
This sequence comes from Homarus gammarus, assembly GCA_958450375.1. NCBI lineage: Eukaryota > Metazoa > Arthropoda > Malacostraca > Decapoda > Nephropidae > Homarus > Homarus gammarus. The sequence continues at coordinate 1,418,768 of CAUDMG010001492.1, forward strand.
GATGGAATTGATGGATGATGTAGAAATACCCATTGCTATGGATTATGGATACAGATAAAAAAACGTGGATAATTTTATATACCCTGAATGTTTGCATGAATGTATTTCTCGATTTCAAATGAATGTATGATGAATTGATAGACAGATTGAAGGAAGGAATAGACAGATGTATAATTTTTATCTGCTGACATATTGAATTATCTTAAATCATTCCTACCTACGTGTCTACCTGCTGATTAATATTTTACCTGTATAAAATTTACCTTGACATAACAACAACAAACTCCTATCTACCTATGTGAAACAAATACCTGTAATTAACCTTGACGCAACAACAAGAACAACAAATTCTTACCTGCCTATCTACCTGTATGGAACAAATACCTGTATGAAATTAAACTTAACACAAAAACAATAACAACGAAAATCAAAACAAACTCCTATTTACCTATCTACCTGTATGAAACAAATACCTGTAATTAACCTTGACTCAACAATAACAACAAACTTCTCCTGTACCTAACATATATGCCCGACTGTCCTGCTGTAATTTTGACACGAGATCATCCAGGCTTTGTTACAAGTGATCCCGTTAATACCAGACCGTTTTGCCTCTCAATTACACGGATTCCAGCACAGTAGTTGGCATGAGGTATGTTATTTACGGCTTGTTTTGATGAATGAACCAGGATAACTACTCTACTTTGGGTGTGTAATCAACTGTGTGTGTGTGTATGTTGACGAGGGAGTGCATAATTGGTTATTTTCAGCTTCATGGTGCTTCAACTTAATGGGATGGGGTTATGATGTTGATGCTTGTTGGTCAGATGGGCCCCTTGTCCTATTGGGCCCCTGTTATAATGGATTCCAATTTGACATTCGATGAGATGGCGCTATGGTATTGTTGATTGCAAGTTGAATGAAACCCTATACTTAAGGGCCCAAGTTCTAATGGACCCCAATGCCAGTAACCCTCCATCACCTAATGAATCACAGTCCTATTCGGTTTTAACCCCTATTAGAATTGGGGGTGGGGGGGGGCATTGGGATTAAGACTGCTTTTATTGGGACTAATTATATAGCGTCTCGTTAATATTAGAGTCTATTATTGCTGGTCCCCCATTAGCACTTATCGTTAATCGTAATTTGGAAGATTATTAGGAACGAAGCTCAATAGGACTTATGGTCAAGTAACTTTGGGGCCTATTAAAACTAGGACCCATTAATGAAGGGGCCAATTAGGACTTTATCCCATTCTTAATAGTTAGAATAATTTGGTTGCCTATTATGACTGGGACTTTTAGGACTGGGGCCCATTAGGACTGACGCTCGTTAGGAATGAGGCCCGTTTGCCAAGTCAGTGATAAAATCTCATTCTTACCCTCTATTTCTCATATCTCTAACATAATAAGTTCCACATTTTATTAATACTCAATAAACTTTTTTTTTTATCATTTAACTACATAATTGCCACTTGATCCAAAGAACAGCTGAGAGATTACTGTAACTCAGTTCTTTCATTAGATCTTCAGAGTATTTTAAGAGAATTACTGAATGATTGTGTGTACTGAGTGACGATATAGAGAGGGAAAATGGATAAAGAGGGAGAGATAGGGAGAAAGAGAATGAGAGAAAGTTGGAATTTGAAAGTTATTATACCTTGGTTTCCTACTTATGATGCTTGTTTTTGTGTGGGGTTCAGAGAGGGAGAGAGGGAGAGAGAGAGAGAGAGAGAGAGAGAGAGAGAGAGAGTGTACACCCTATACACCTCAGATGAGAGACTAGACTACACCTCACCCTCTCGTAGAAGATATGAATATTAATTTTAGAGAACAGAGGCAACACTCAGGAGGCGTCTCTACCCTCACACACGAGCGGAGATTACCTTGTGTGTCGTAGGGGCTCTGAATATTAATTAACAGGTGCTAGCAGGTATCTTTCTACTCTATATTGGAAGAAGATATTATTTAAAGGTTAATAAAGTAAATAAAGTACATATCTTTATTATACATTTTAAAAAGTTTCTAATTTAAGATATTTTGTGAGCATTAAAGGCGAGAATACTGTACTAACTGTATTGGTTTTCGTCTTAAGATTCTGCTTCTCACTTAGCAACAGCCAGATTCCCAAAGATTTCTACGTTAGGTTATTGTTTATCTGTCGTAGTTGTTGAGGTGATTAAAATGCTATGACAGTAGATGTATTTTTCCTATTTATGCTAAACAGAGTAAATAAGATTAACAGTGACACCAAAAATTCTCTGATATTTTACCTTAACTAGATACATCCACCTATACAGCTAATCAAAACGAAAGGATTAAAGTATAGAATATTTCAAAGTTATTCTATACATTAATTTATGTTTTTATCGTAAGTCAACTAGATGTGTATTTCTAAACTGTTCATTTAACGAGGAATATTCACCGTACTAAGTCATAAGAATCAAGACGAAAACTACTGACGATATAAACACACACACAATCTTTATCCCAAATTCTCAAACACACTTACTTTATCTTCTCACCTTTACCTGGTAATTAAGAACACGTGTAAGTAACATACCTGTAAGATAGTACATAATTAAGGTGGTGAAAATGGTGGTAGGGATTACACCATAACCTATTTCTCTTATCTTTAGTTAAGGGGAAAAGTTAACGTAGGAATGCATTGAGAATTTTGAGCGTATTGGAAGTTACAATTTAGAGTCGAGTCTCAGAGTGATTTTGGTGTCATTTTTAGAATTTTGTTGTTGTTGTTATAGCTCAAGTCTTCCAGTTAGTGAGGTTCTTATACTAGTATTTACAAGAAAAAACAAGCGTAGGAATCTTTAGTGATCTGGACACACACACACGCACGCACACACACACACACACACACACACACACATGGTCGAGGAACAGTGGCGCGAGGGATAAAAAATGCGGAGGAGGAGGAGGCAGGGTTGGAGGAGGAGGAGGCAGGGTTGGAGGAGGGACGAAGGGAGTGAGGGAAGGAGTGAATGAGATAACATGAGTAATCGAGGGAGAAATGAGAGAAGAAGATGAAAGTTAGAACATGAATGGAAGAATAACAGAGGGATGAAATCTAACTTCGATAAGAACGAGAAAGCATAAAGTGAAAGAATAAATTGAGGAATCGGTAAAAGAAACAAGATAACTACGAAGAAACGAAGATGAGGTAAAAAAGAAAGAAAAAAAATGAGAAGGGAAAGAGAGATAGACGGAAGGAGGTGATGGTGGGGAGAAAGAAAGGTAGAAAGTGGGGAAGGTGAAAGGGGACGTAATTAGGCATAGATTAATTGGGTTGTGTGTGTAGTGATAGTCATTAGGGGGCAGTTTGGGGGTTTCTCTCTCTCTCTCTCTCTCTCTCTCTCTCTCTCTCTCTCTCTCTCTCTCTCTCTCTCTCTCTCTCTCTCTCTCTCTCTTGCTTCCTCCTCCTACCTCGTCTTGTTAACCTTAAACTGTCATCTTACTGAAAGAGTTCACCTCGTCTCTTACCATCCTCCTTCCCCTTCCTTCTAACACTTCATTTATCTTCTTTACTGCTCGTGTCCTTTCTTCTTAATCACCCCCCTTTCCCTCCCCTTTCCTCCCTTCCTTATTTTATTGTCCCTCCTTCATCCCTCCCTCCTTCTCCCCTCCCTCTTTCTCCCCTCCCTCCTTCTCCCCTCCCTCCTCCCCTCCGTCCTTCTCCCCTCCCTCTTTCTCCCCTCCGTTCTTCTCCCCGTCCTCCTCCTTCCCTCCCTCCCAGAATACACTCCCTGCTGCCCCTTCTCACTTCCCTTATCTTTCTCTCCCCTACATACCGTTCTGTCCCCAGTTTCCATATTTCCTTCCTTCTTTTCCACTCCTTTTTCTTCCCATCTACATTGCCATCTCTTCCACCTCTTCCGCTTCCTTCCTTTCCTCCTCACTGCCCCTCCTCCCCTTTTCTCCACCTAATTGCCCTCCCTCCCTCTTCACTGTCCTCTCCCTCTTTCTCCCGCCCTCATTACCTCATTACCCCACCATTCCTCACCGCACCCCTTCCCTTCACCTCCACCCTTTACCTTCTCCCTCACCACCACCACCTCCCTTCACTACCACCTCCCTCCCCCCCCCCACACACACCTCCTCCCCTAACCCCCCACCCCCCCAACCCCCCCACCTCCTCCAACCCCGACCTCCCCCAACCCCCCACCTCCCCCAACCCCCCCCCAACCCCACAAAAAGTAAAAACAAAAGATCTTCAGTTAATATTTTTCTCCCTTCTTGAACAGTGACATAACGATCCATTTAACTGGCTGGTCCCTTAAGCTACGGCACTAAGATGGTCTGCAAGATGTCGCCGGGAATTGTCCATTTTTTTTTTTAGTCAGTAATGGATGTAGAGATAAGGGTGTTTAGCCTTCATTTAAGGATAGAAAATGTGAACTTTTAAAGAATCGTTGAGAATAATGAATCCTTGTCTAGTAAATTTCCACCAATGACGAGAGAGAGAGAGAGAGAGAGAGAGAGAGAGAGAGAGAGAGAGAGAGAGAGAGAGTATACTAGGTTGTGGTTTAGGCCTTTCTTACCCCCTTACTCCTCCTCCTCCCCTCCCCTCCCCTCCCCTCTCCCCCCCTCCCCCCTGCTCCCCCCTCCCTCCCTCGCTCCCCCTCCCCTCTCCTATCTTCCACCCCCTCCTCCCCTCCTCCTCCTTCCCTCCCCTCTCCATCTTCCACCCCCTCCTCCCCTCCTCCTCCTTCCCTCCCCTCTCTATCTTCCACCCCCCTCCTCCCCTCCTCCTCCTTCCCTCCCCTCTCCGTCTTCCCCCCCCCTCCTACCCCTTCCTTCTAGTTCCCCCATTCCTCTTCATTTCTTTTCGAGTTTTGTAAAAAGAAGATGAGTAATGGAGGAGGAAAGAGAAGTGGCGGTAATGAGGGATAAAACGCGAATAGAAACGGAAATAGATAAGGGAAGAGGAACAGAAGAACAAGAATGGTAGACACGGCATAATTTGATAAGAAGACGTAATATGACCCCTCTCCCTCACCCTCTTACCCCCTCACCCTCTCTCCCCCTCACCCTCTCTCCCCCTCCCCCCTACCCCCTCACCACCTCTCCCTCACCACCTCTCCCTCCCCCTTTAAGTGTTTGTGTCCTTTGACCCTTGCAATATGGGGGGTGGCTGGGTTGGGGGGGGGGGGGGGTAGTTGTAGGACATGTAAACAGGTGAATGGGGTATGGGCTTCGAGTAATGGGACATAAGGAATGGGATTTGGACATGGGGAGGAAATGATGATGGGATAGAGGGAAATGTACTTTGGACACGTAGGGGGGGGGGTGATGAATTTTGGACATAGGGTTCAGATGAGGCTAACTTTACCTTTGGACATGGTAGGTTGAGGTCTTGATATATTGGGGGGGGGAGTAATTTAGTCAACACGTATACATTTTCATCCCTCCTTTCTCTCCCTGTTCCTCCCTCTTCCTCCCGTCCCTTAATCTCCCTCCTACTCCTTCTCCCCCGTCTTTGGATCTTCCTCCTGTCAATTGCATATCACATTTAGTTACTGAGAGAGAGAGAGAGAGAGAGAGAGAGAGAGAGAGAGAGAGAGAGGTAGGTTCTTAAGCAATACGTTTCCATTACCAACAGTTATAATATTCGAGTGTAAATAGTGGCGTGGATGAGTGGATGGATGGTTGGGTGGATGAGTGGGTGGTTGAGTGGATGAGGGGTTGCGGTTGATGAATGGGTGGCTTGGGATGGGTAGGTGGATGGGTAGGGTTGCGGTGGTGTGGATTAGTGAGTGGATACGGTGGATAAATGAGTGAACGATTGAGTGGGGTGGATAACACAGGACAACAAATTTTTTATAATTCCCAGTTGCATGAGATTTCTTTACTGTTTCTTACCATTTTTGATCTGCTGATTTCATATTTGAAACCAGTTTTGTTCTGCATGCTCCAGTTTTCATGTAATTTGAGGTTTTACATTCTAGCCGTTTGCGGTCAAATTAATTAATTACACGATTATGGTATCAATAGGGAGATATAATTTTGTCTGTTTTTTCTTTCAGATTTGGTCATGGCTACAAAGAGAAATCAATGTGTGAACAAACCTGATGCCTTCTGTTATATTTGTGGATACTTCACGCTTATTCGTCAGAGGCGCAATATAACATCGTTTGTGAGGCGCGGCTATAAAGCGTACTTCGGACTTACTCTTGGCGACCAAGACAAAAAATGGGCTCCACATGCTGTGTGTCATAACTGCGAAGAAATGCTGCGTGACTGGACAAAAGGAAAACGTAAGGGCTTACCGTTCGGAATTCCCATGACCTGGCGAGAACCGAAGGACCACACAACTGACTGCTATTTTTGTCTGATCAATACGAAGGGTGTTGGCAAGAAAAACAGACATAAAATATCGTATCCTAGTATCCCTTCAGCAATTCGACCTACTTTGCACTCTGATGAGCTACCAGTTCCAGTTTTTAATGGGTTGTCTCCAGCTGAAGAGGAGGGAAGCGACAAAGACCAAGAGAGTGAACATGAAACTCAAGAAATACTTGCAGATTCCGACGATTCTTCTGATGGTACACCAGAGTCATCAACCCCTCAGAAGTTTAGTCAGCCAGAGCTGAATGACCTTGTGCGTGATTTGGGTCTCTCCAAAAATGCAGCAGAAGTTCTAGCTTCTAGGTTGCAAGAAAAGGCTCTACTGAACCAGACCACAAAAGTTTCAGACTTCAGAAAGCGGGAACAGGATTTTGTGCCATTCTTTACAGAGGAGAATAAGTTTGTTTACTGTCATAATATCCCGGGTCTTCTCCAGGAATTAGGGATTCCATTGTATAGTCCAAATGACTGGCGATTATTTCTAGATAGTTGTAAGCGTAGCCTGAAGTGTGTGCTACTACATAATGGTAATGTCTATGCAGCTGTTCCAGTGGGTCATTCTGTGTGCTTACGAGAGGAGTATAATGACATTAAAACTGTGATTCACCTGCTAAAATACCATGAGCACAACTGGACAATTTGTGTTGACCTCAAAATGGTGAACTTCCTTCTTGGCCAACAAAGAGGATTTACAAAGTATCCCTGCTTTCTTTGCATGTGGGACAGCCGAGCTAGAGACAGGCATTGGAACCTGAAGGAGTGGCCCTTACGTGAGACTCTGGAAGCTGGTATGCCAAACATTGTCAATGATCCAATCGTCAGTCGAGAAAAGATCATATTTCCTCCTCTCCATATCAAGCTGGGCCTGATGAAACAGTTTGTCAGAGCATTAAATACTGATGGTGAATGCTTCCAACACATAGTCTCTGCTCACCCTGCTTTGTCATTTGAGAAGATAAAGGCAGGTGTGTTTGATGGACCACAAATTCGTGCACTTGTACGTGATCAAGACTTTGTCAGAAAGATGGACGACAAGGAAAGGGGTGCATGGCTTTCATTTGTGGCGGTAATGGAAAACTTTCTTGGTAATAAAAAGGCTGACAACTATGAAACCCTTGTAGCAACCATGTTGTCAGCCTTTCATGACCTTGGATGCAATATGAGTGTCAAACTCCATTTCCTATATAGTCATCTTGATAGATTCCCTGAGAACCTAGGGGCAGTAAGTGACGAGCAAGGCGAGCGGTTTCATCAGGATCTCAAGACCATGGAAGACCGCTACCAAGGGAGATGGGACAAACATATGATGGCAGACTACTGCTGGAGCATTAAACGAGAGTGCCCTGAGACATTTCACAAACGCAAGAGCTTCAAGCGCAAATTCCTACCTGGCTAAAATGTGATTGGGCTTTGTCTCCTCATAGTAACAAATTTCTTACCTAACAATGAGTTTTATACAAATTTCAACCTTTGTTTTAGATGGAACATGTTTCAAATTGTGTTGTTGAATAAATTTAGAATATGTAATATTTTATTGTTTATTACCCAGCTAATTTAATGACAGTTTAATGACATATTTTTCAAGATAGACGACGAGGTCAATAAGACGAAGACGAAATTTTGAAATTTCAAAATACCTTGATTGCAAAAAAACTAGAGCTTACAGAAAGAAACTAACTTCAGATATGAGATCAGCACACCCAAATTAGGTAGAATCAAGTGTTTATAGCAATGCAACAAAAACTTTGTTGACCAGTGTAATTGATTGAATGAAGGAGTGAGGTGAGTGAGTGGATGGGGTGGGTAAGTGGGTGGGGTAGGTGGATGGGGTGGGTAAGTGGGTGGGGTAGGTGGATGGGGTGGGTAAGTGGGTGGGTTAGGTGGATGGGGTGGGTAAGTGGGTGGGGTAGGTGGATGTTAAAGCAGGTTGGCCAGTGGGTCATTCATCATAGTGTGGGGTAATAATGTAGGTGTTGTTGTGGCGCTGAATAATTTATCTTCAGGTCGGTAAAAGGTGCGCTGGTCTTACTGTTTTGATTTCACTTGTTTTTCTTACTTTTTTACTTGTTTTTTTTTTTTACTTTTTTTCTGTTTTTTCACTTGTTTTTCTTGCATTTTTACTTGTTTTTTTATACTTTTTTTCTGTTTTTTCACTTGTTTTTCTTACATTTTTACTTGTTTTTACTACTTTTCTTATTTCGTTTACTTGTTTTTGTGCATTTATACTACTTTTCCTAGTTTACTTATTTTCTTGTGTTTTTTCATTTCTTATTAATGTACTTGTTTATCTTTTGCTTTTTACTAAGTATTTTATTTTTCGTTGCATTTTTTCTGTATTTTCACCACTTGGGATTTCTTTAGCTCCCGAGAGTATCACAAATTCGTACATGTGTGTAGGGATAAGTTCACACACGCACACACACACACACACACACACACACACACACACACACACTCTCTCTTTTGAAATTCTAAATTGAATACTGAGTAAATAAAGCTATACAAGATATGAATAGATGTTTACCAAGCTCGTAGGAAGATATACCTACTATAAACTCAAATATTCTACCTATTGTAAACTCAGAGTGAAGGTTGAGAAGGTTACGCACCACAGCCCCGAGGGTATCACAGGCTGAGAATAGGTTTGGCTGCGAGGAGGCATAATAACACGCTCTGAAGAAAGGCTAATTTAAAGTGTCGCGGGAATGGGGAGCCTCGTATTGAATTCACATCTTAGAGTCAGCAGAAGAAGTCTTAAGTCTCTCTCTCTCTCTCTCTCTCTCTCTCTCTCTCTCTCTCTCTCTCTCTCTCTCTCTCTCTCTCTCTCTCTCCCCTCTTTTTTCCTCCTCCTCTCACCCGCTATCTCTACTCCTATTTGACTACTTACGTGTAGTTAATTTAAGTGACTTGTTTTTTACCTCCGGATTCACTTTTGGCCAGCATTGAGTCCAGCAGGCTGGGGATATGGCCAGCTGGTAGTACGTCTGTCTGGCTGGCCTGGTATCTGGCTAGTCGTCGGGCCGGTTGGGTGTCTATAGGTTATTGGCTGGCTGTGTATCTAGCTGTATGGCCGGCTGATCGTCTAACTGGCTAGCTAGCTGGCTATGTGGTCGGCTGATGGTCTGACTGGCTGGCTGGCTGTCTAGCTGGCTATTTGGTCTGCTATTCGTCTGAGCGGCCAGGTACATAGACGTCAGGGTTGAGCGTCAGACGGGCAGAATGTTCGTGTGACCGACAATGATGGAGTCAGTTAGAGTGATGGATGGCCGAATAGCGAGACTGTGGCAGCGGTCCATTGTGTGGCGGGATGATGGCACCTTGTTCCTGCCGGGGGTGACGGAGAGGGGCCTGGCACTATCCCTTCATGCCATGGAGCTCGCCACCCCCAACCTCCTCGCCACCCCCACCTTCTCGCCCTCTCCCAACCTCCTCGCTCTTCCCCCACCTCCTCGCCCTCTCCCTCACCTCCTCGCCACCCCCACCTTCTCGACCTTCCCCCACCTACTCGCCCTCTACCCCACCTCGTCGCTCTTCTCCCACCTCGCCCTCTTCCTCACCTCCTCGACCTTCCCCCACCTACTCGCCCTCTACCCCACCTCGTCGCTCTCTACCCCACCTCGTTGCTCTTCCCCCACCTCCTCGCCCTCTCCATCGCCTCGTCGCTCTTCCCCCACCTCCTCGCCCTCTTCCTCACCTCCTCGCCCTTCCCCCCACCTCCTCGCCCTCTACCCCACTTCCTCGCCACCCAGCTGATGACTACCCGATTGAAAATGTATTGTGGAAACTTTAGATAAATATTGATGTTAAATTTCCTATCTAGAGAACATTGGGAGGATTAATCTGGGCAGGGAAGATGATTTCTCTAAGTAATGGTCGCCTGATATATAGTTTGGTGCAGTGATATTAATGTACCTGTACTTATTAATGTACTTGTTCTTTATAGTGTACAAATTCGTGGGATAATGTACACTGTTACTCTTAGTTATGGTTTACTTGATGTACACTTTTTATGAGTGAGATTAGTGGACTTCAAAAGTTCTAAGTGTACTCATTGTTCGGGTAATGGACACTAAATGTATCTTAAGTGGTATTTAAGTACTGCTGTAACAGTGAAATATCCTCGTTTATACTTATAATTACCTTTTTCATCCGAATTAATAAATTAAGTTAAAAAGTGACACAATTCTGAAGCATTAATAAGATTTTTTCTAATGTTTAGTCTCCTACAAGTCCTGTCGCCTCTTCTGAACCACGAACTCTAAGATTTAAATTCGTGAACCCGAAGCAGAAAACATTAATGTACTATTCTATCCATAAATGCTTCGGATTCACCAGTCTGTATCTCGTGGTTCAGGAGGAGAGGATACTGAACAAAATAAAAAAATTGCATAATGAGGAAAACAAATCTTTTATCAGGAACGAAATATAGAAATGTTCCTATTGAGATTTCTGTATTAACCCTCGAGTACGATGACATTAACCCCTTGAGTACGATGACATTAACCCCTTGGGCATTATGACTTAGTAGAGAGTGTCAGATGTCACAAATAATCTTTATTATTAGGTCAGAGGTCACCAGTAATCCATACAAAAGGTCAGTGATCCGTTTTAATCGTGAACACAACATCCCTCATGACCTGACTAACGAAGGCACACTTGTTGATAAATTTACCTCTTGACAAACACGAAAGACCTGGTATGTTTGTTGTTATTCACTGATAATAACTTAGGTGGAGGGTTTGGTGATCACGGCGTCCCTAATCTGTTCGGGGGTTTATTCAGGTGGCATGGAAGCGAGTGAGCAGATGATGTGTTTTTTCGTTGTATTTTTTTATTTATATATTTTAATTATTATTTTTTTATCTATGAGTCGTGTCATTGTCTATCGGTATATTATCATTAGTATTAGTTATTACCTCTCTCTCTCTCTCTCTCTCTCTCTCTCTCTCTCTCTCTCTCTCTCTCTCTCTCTCTCTCTCTCTCTCTCTCTCTCTCTCTCTCTCTCTCTCTCTGTACATAGCAAGATAGCAAAGTGTACACACCATAGTACTGTAGAAACTAAATTACTGTACAAAACACGGTGTGGCACAGATCATAGTCCTGTGCATTAATTGGTACTGTACAAAAGCTGCTGTGCAAACCATAACACCGTGGGAATCATATGTACAACACATGACGTGCATTCAATTACACAGTGAAAATCATGTTGCTGTACTGATTATGGTGCTGTACTCATCATGTTGCTGTACTCATCATGTTACTGTACTCATCATGTTGCTGTACACATCATGTTCCTGTACTCATCATGTTGCTGTACTCACCATGTTGCTGTACTCATCATGTTGCTGTACACATCATGTTGCTGTACTCATCATGTTGCTGTACTCATCATGTTGCTGCACTCACCATGTTGCTGCACTCATCATGTTGCTACACTCATCATGTTGCTATACTCACCATGTTGCTGTACTCATCATGTTGCTGCACTCATCATGTTGCTGTACACATCATGTTGCAATACACTACACCTCATTTATACAGTCATGCGGTTATTTGCTACATAAACACTGGTGCACTTAATGTATTCTCTCCTGTGACATTATTAAAACACGTTGCCTTTCGCCTTGGTTCCCGGAAGAGTGCATCTCGATACTCAAGACGATCCCTGACGACTTAAAAGCTTCCCTGGGTCTTTAAATATTATCAGTGTACACAGACTGAAAGAATGTGGCTACCATCCTCGTCTTGGTTATTAATATTGTCCCGGCCATATGCCTTTTAAAACTCTCTCTCTCTCTCTCTCTCTCTCTCTCTCTCTCTCTCTCTCTCTCTCTCTCTCTCTCTCTCTCTCTCTCTGTAAGTCTTTCTCCGTATCATTCTCTAGATCACACACACACACACACACACACACACACACACACACACACACACACACACCATTCAGAGTTCTCAGCTTCATTACACAGCTCAAAGGTTTCTGCAACCATACTTCCTCCCCTTGGTAATCTCCCCTTCTCCCCCTCCCCTCCTCTCCCCCAATGATGCACACCCCACCCCTCATTGTTCCCGGTGATTACTGTGGATTAAGTCGGATTAATACCGGAGAGATCAAGCGATTAATAAATATAGGGGGGAGGGGTGGCCGCTGACCCTAGCTTGTGAATGTTTAGATGGAAGGCTTCAGAGTGGTGTTAGCTGGTGCTTCAGAGTGGTGTTAGCTGGTGCTTCAGAGTGGTGTTAGCTGGTGCTTCAGAGTGGTGTTAGCTGGTGCTTCAGGGAGGTATTAGCTGGTGCTTCAGAGTGGTGTTAGCTGGTGCTTAAGGGAGGTATTAGCTGGTGCTTCAGAGTGGTGTTAGCTGGTGCTTAAGGGAGGTATTAGCTGGTGCTTCAGAGTGGTGTTAGCTGGTGCTTCAGAGTGGTGTTAGCTGGTGCTTCAGAGTGGTGTTAGCTGGTGTTTAAGGGAGGTATTAGCTGGTGCTTCAGAGTGGTGTTAGCTGGTGCTTAAGGAAGGTGTTAGCTGGTGCTTCAGAGTGGTGTTAGCTGGTGCTTCAGAGTGGTGTTAGCTGGTGCTTCAGAGTGGTGTTAGCTGGTACTTCAGAGTGGTGTTAGCTGGTGCTTAAGGGAGGTATTAACTGGTGCTTCAGAGTGGTGTTAGCTGGTGCTTGAGGGAGGTGGTAGCTGGTGCTTCAGAGTGGTGTTAGCTGGTGCTTCAGAGTGGTGTTAGCTGGTGCTTCAGAGTGGTGTTAGCTGGTGCTTCACAGTGGTGTTAGCTGGTGCTTCAGGGAGGTATTAGCTGGTGCTTCACAGTGGTGTTAGCTGGTGCTTCAGAGTGGTGTTAGCTGGTGCTTAAGGAGGTATTAGCTGGTGCTTCAGAGTGGTGTTAGCTGGTGCTTAAGGGAGGTATTAGCTGGTGCTTCAGAGTGGTGTTAGCTGGTGCTTAAGGGAGGTATTAGCTGGTGCTTCAGAGTGGTGTTAGCTGGTGCTTCAGAGTGGTATTAGCTGGTGCTTCAGAGTGGTGTTAGCTGGTGCTTCAGAGTGTTGTTAGCTGGTGCTTCGGAGTGGTGTTAGCTGGTGCTTAAGGGAGGTATTAGCTGGTGCTTCAGAGTGGTGTTAGCTGGTGCTTCAGAGTGGTGTTAGCTGGTGCTTCAGAGTGGTGTTAGCTGGTGCTTCAGAGTGGTGTTAGCTGGTGCTTCAGAGTGGTGTTAGCTGGTGCTTAAGGGAGGTATTAGCTGGTGCTTCAGAGTGGTGTTAGCTGGTGCTTCAGAGTGGTGTTAGCTGGTGCTTCAGAGTGGTGTTAGCTGGTGCTTCAGAGTGGTATTAGCTGGTGCTTCAGAGTGGTGTTAGCTGGTGCTTCAGAGTGTTGTTAGCTGGTGCTTCGGAGTGGTGTTAGCTGGTGCTTCAGAGTGGTATTAGCTGGTGCTTCGGAGTGGTGTTAGCTGGTGCTTAAGGGAGGTGCTACCTGGTGCTTCAGAGTGGTTTTAGCTGGAGCTTAAGGTAAGTGTTAGCTGGTGCTTAAGTGAGGTATTAGCTGGTGCTTCAGAGTGGTGTTAGCTGGTGCTTCAGAGTGTTGTTAGCTGGTGCTTCGGAGTGGTGTTAGCTGGTGCTTCAGAGTGGTGTTAGCTGGTGCTTAAGGGAGGTATTAGCTGGGGCTTCAGAGTGGTGTTAGCTGGTGCTTCAGAGTGGTGTTAGCTGGTGCTTGAGAGAGGGGTTAGCTGGTGCTTGAGAGAGGGGTTAGCTGGTGCTTAAGGGAGGTGTTAGCTGGTGCTTAAGTGAGGTATTAGCTGGTGCTTCAGAGTGGTGTTAGCTGGTGCTTCAGGGAGGTGCTAGCTGGTGCTTCAGAGTGGTGTTAGCTGGTGCTTCAGGGAGGTGCTAGCTGGTGCTTCAGAGTGGTGTTAGCTGGTGCTTCAGGGAGGTGTTAGCTGGTGCTTAAGTGAGGTATTAGCTGGTGCTTCAGAGTGGTGTTAGCTGGTGCTTAAGGGAGGTGTTAGCTGGTGCTTCAGAGTGGTGTTAGCTGGTGCTTCAGGGAGGTGCTAGCTGGTGCTTCAGAGTGGTGTTAGCTGGTGCTTCAGGGAGGTGCTAGCTGGTGCTTAAGTGAGGTATTAGCTGGTGCTTCAGAGTGGTGTTAGCTGGTGCTTAAGGGAGGTGTTAGCTGGTGCTTCAGAGTGGTGTTAGCTGGTGCTTCAGGGAGGTGCTAGCTGGTGCTTCAGAGTGGTGTTAGCTGGTGCTTCAGGGAGGTGCTAGCTGGTGCTTCAGAGTGGTGTTAGCTGGTGCTTAAGGGAGGTGTTAGCTGGTGCTTCAGAGTGGTGTTAGCTGGTGCTTAAGGGAGGTGTTAGCTGGTGCTTCAGAGTGGTGTTAGCTGGTGCTTAAGGGAGGTGTTAGCTGGTGCTTCAGAGTGGTGTTAGCTGGTGCTTCAGGGAGGTGTTAGCTGGTGCTTCAGAGTGGTGTTAGCTGGTACTTAAGTGAGGTATTAGCTGGTGCTTCAGAGTGGTGTTAGCTGGTGCTTAAGGGAGGTGTTAGCTGGTGCTTCAGAGTGGTGTTAGCTGGTGCTTCAGGGAGGTGCTAGCTGGTGCTTCAGAGTGGTGTTAGCTGGTGCTTCAGGGAGGTGTTAGCTGGTGCTTAAGTGAGGTATTAGCTGGTGCTTCAGAGTGGTGTTAGCTGGTGCTTCAGAGTGGTGTTAGCTGGTGCTTAAGTGAGGTATTAGCTGGTGCTTCAGAGTGGTGTTAGCTGGTGCTTAAGTGAGGTATTAGCTGGTGCTTCAGAGTGGTGTTAGCTGGTGCTTCAGAGTGGTGTTAGCTGGTGCTTAAGTGAGGTATTAGCTGGTGCTTCAGAGTGGTGTTAGCTGGTGCTTCAGAGTGGTGTTAGCTGGTGCTTCAGAGTGGTGTTAGCTGGTGCTTAAGTGAGGTATTAGCTGGTGCTTCAGAGTGGTGTTAGCTGGTGCTTAAGTGAGGTATTAGCTGGTGCTTCAGAGTGGTGTTAGCTGGTGCTTAAGGGAGGAGGAGTTTCAAGATTAGGTTTTGGAGGTTTTTATGAGATAGGAGTAAATGGGAGCTCCCCTTTATCCATGGTAATAGTTCCCTAAGAATGGTTTTGGAATCCTTTATCTTATGTTAATACACCTTTTCAAAAACCTTATCCAAACACCTTATCCTACCTCTTTATCCAATAGTGTAAGGCCTCTGAGTGTAATATTGGAATCCCTTAATCTGTCTTAACCCCCCCCCCCCCAACCAAACACTTTTTTGAGACCCTTTATCCAAATTTCTTATCCTTCCCTCCTATCTAGACCCCTTATTCAAATTCTTTATCATAACCTCTTACCCTAACCTCTTATCCTAGCCTCTTATCCTAGCCTCTTATCCAAACCCCTTATCCAAACCCTCTATCCAAATCCCCTATCCAGAACCCTTATCCAGAACCCTTATCCAGAACCCTTATCCAGAACCCTTATCCAATCCTTTACTAAACTCATTGCCTAAAAAGAAAATTACTACAGTTTTTCATAATATTTTAAAAATTCTTAAAATATTGTTTAACCACTGGAATTTTTTTTACATAGGCCTATTTGTATTAAAAAAAATAAACGCACAAAAAAGTAATGCGTTCTACTACCTGATGCTTCTTGTTAGTGGAATAGTCCAGAGTCATGCCCCGTAATGACCTTCAAGATAACGCAGCTTAATGGTCGTTACCTCATAACAGCCTTGCCTCTCGTGCCCTCTCCTCCAAACCTCCTTGCCCCAGATAGAGTGATAGTGAAGGTGGTGCCACGCCCATACATATTTCGAAGAGTGTGTGTGTGTGTGTGTGTGTGTGTGTGTGTGTGTGTGTGTGTGTGTACAATCGTGAGTGATTTTGCGTGTGCCTATTGTGCGCCAGTGAGTTAATACGTATCATACCATACAGCCATAACAAGCAAATCCCACCTTGAGATTCCAATCGCAAATATCCAATCTCTATTTTTTCCAATCATAATATTTCACCTGTGTTCGAATCCAATCCCAAGACCTGAGTTCAAATTGATTCATCTCCAAGACCCAATTTCCGGGTTCAAAAAATTTCAATATTATTCTCTTGTCTCTGAGTCTCTTTCTTTCTCTTTAAGTATCGTTAAAAAATCTTATGGGTAAAGGGAACAAAAGTTAAGTTAGTGTTTAAAGCTTGTTGTTATCATGATTACGAAACTGTAAGAAAAATTCAGTGTTTAGCTGCTCCTTAAATGCGACAGTTCTTCAAAATTTGCTCCTTCTCCCACTTCCTACATCCCACCACCACCTCCTCCTCTTGCCACCTTCCATTCTCCTCCTCCTCCTCCTCCTCCTCCTCCTCCTCTTCCTCCACCTCCACCTTCCACCACCATCTCCTCCTGGCACACAAATGTTTCTAATATCTCAAGAATTTCTTTCCCCTTGAGCCTCTACAAAGATGAACCTGACGTCGCTCTCACATCAAAGGGATTTTATGTGGGGGGAGGGAGGGGGAGGGGGAGGGGGAGGCGTGGGTCGTCTTCGGGGGATTACACTCAATATCTCACTCTGTTATAACCACCCAGGAAGGATTTTTGCACTTGTGTGGGTAAAAACTGTTAAATAATGGAAGAAAAAATGAAGTGGTTTGGAGTGGGTGTGGGTGGTGGGGTGGGGTGGGGAGTGGGTGGTGGGGTGGGGTGGGGAGTGGGTGGTGGGGTGGGATGGGGAGTGGGTGGGATTGGAGAAGGGTGGGTGTGGATTGGGAGAGTGGGATTCGGTGGTGGGGAATGAGTGGGTTTGAGAGTGTGTGGTAGGAGATGGGTAGGATTGGGAGTGGATGGTGGGGTGGGAGTGGGGTGGGGTGGGGTTCGAGTGTATGGTTGAGTAGAGAAAGGATGGAGTGGGGGTAGGATTGGAAAGGGGTAAGGTTAGAGGTGGGGAAGGGTGGCAGTGGGGTGTGTGTGTTGCGGGGCGGAGGTGGGGGGGGGGGTGGGGTGGTGGTGGGGTTGAGTAATGGGGAGGAGTAATGTGGGGTTGAGCGGTGGGGGTGGAGGGGTTAATGCGAGTCTCACCTCTTTATGTACAACGGCTTAAAATTTATTACTGGTGAGAAGATAAAAGATTAAGTCATTTACAAGGGTAGAGAGAGAGAGAGAGAGACGAGGGGGAAGAATAGAAGGAGGAGGAAGAGAGGTAGGAGGGAGATGAAGAGAAGGAGAAAGAGGGAGCTTAAGGAGAAGAGGAAGAAGCAGGAGGAGGAGGAGGAGAATCACATGAGAAGGGGGAGGGGGGGGAAGAGGAAGAAGCACAAGAGGAGGAGGTAGGAGGAAGGAGGAGGAGGAGGAGGAAGAAGATGAGGTAGGAGGAGGAGGAGGAGGAATAAGATGAGAGAGGAGGAGGAGGAAGAAGCAGGTAGAAGGCTGTTGCTGGGATTACCTTCAACACCTTACTTACCTGAAGAGATATTTGCCCTCTTGAGAAAACATCAAAAAATGGTAAAAATAAATCTTACTCACTAATGCTTGTTCCGCTCAAGAGTTTTATTGTCGAGGGAGACGAAGAGGAAGGAAGGAAAGAGATGGAGGGAGGAGAGGCGGAACAGGAGAAGAAGAAGGGTGGCGTGAGGAAAGGGAGAAGAAAGGTGGAGGAGGTAGTAGGGGGACGAAGGTTGTAGGAATTGAGAGAATGGGAAAAGCAGGAGGATAAGGAAGAAGTGGTTGAAGAGGAGGTGAAGAAGAGAAGAGGAGGGAGGGAGGGATAATGTGGAGGGACAGTATAATTTAGACAAAATAATTTCTACAATTTAATAATAATAATAATAATAATAATAATATTAATAATCCTTATTATCTCGCACTGGCAATTTTAATAGCAATATCATAATTGTATTTCTACTTCAAGACTTAAATATGCAAAGAAAGATATACCTTGGATATATACTAGGTAGTAGGCAGCTACCAAACAGGGAGGTACTACCGCCTGGGAAGATATTGGAAGCATAATGTGTTGTCTAATGGTAGACCCTGCTGCCATATGGCATCACAAAAATTGTGACCAAGTCCCAGGTTGCTGATCTGACTTTCTGCCTCATTTACACACATTTGCAGGGTCTCAATTTTTTCTCTTACTTTGACAACACAACATGCATAGAGTATACAGTATTGTTTCTCACTATTTATTTTTTTATTTTTTTACATTTTGTATTTCTTTATGGTTCATTATTATTATTATTATTATTACAGTGTTGATATTATTATTATTTTTATCATTATTAATTTGTTATTTTATTTATAATTTTTTATTTTTTATTATAAATTTTATTTACTGTGGATTATTATTTTATTTTAATTTTATATTTTTATTAACAATTTTATTTACTATGAATTATTATTATTATTATTATTATTATTATCATTATTATTATTATTGTTGTTGTTGTTGTTGTTGTTGTTGTTGTTGTTGTTTCGCCCCCCACCCCCCAGTGGGTCAGTGACCTGTGCCCGGGAGAGCTAATCCCTGTAAAGAACAACATCAATCGGCTATACCCGTCTCCTATAAGTAGTCTGGTAAATATAACACCAAGGTATTAACATATATGAACTCTTTGTAATGATGGCTGACGCTGGTTGAGGATACAAACAATGTGAACTTTTAACTTAGTATAAATAGGTTATACGGATTTTACCTGAAGATTAGCTGCCCAGTATAATTCACCTCGAGATTAACAATTCTAATGTTAATCTATCCTAGCCTAATCTATTTCCTCCAGGTAGCATTAGGGTGTTTAATCTTCAGGTGAAATAATCTTAGGGGCTACTAGTCTTCATGTAATTCAAATATACAAATTAAACTCACGAAAGGTAACTCAAATATACATAAACTAATTCACTCTTCCTCCCCTTCCCAAAATAATAAAAAAAATTCACCAGGAACATGTTAAATAAAATCGAATTACAAGAGTTGGGTTTATTTTATGTTAATTTTATGCACATTTGATATTATATATTTTCATTTTTTTCTTTATTAACAGAAAAAAAAAAAACATTAGAAAAATATGTTGGTAGTAGGTTCACTGTATGTCACCACCCCCCCCCACCCCCCTCTCAACCCCCCTCTCAACCCCCCATCAATCCCTCTCACCCCCCCTCTCAACCCCCCTCACCCCCCTCACTCTCCCCCCAAGCGCCTTGCCCAAAATTATGAGTAAAAAGCACTGAAAAAAATCAAGTGAAAATATTTAGTCACTGTGTCTAAATTTCAACTTCCTAACGCAAAAAAAAAAAAAGTGCCTGAGATTTTGCCCCAAGAAGCAAACAAACAAGAATTAATATGCAAACAATTAAACAAACAAGCAAATAAATAAACAGACAAAACAAATAATCAAGCAAACAAAACAAACATACAGTACCAGGAGACAGAATAGGGAGACCAGGGGGGGGATAAACAAACAGTACCCAAACAAACATACTTAAACTCACACCAACACTGAATATTCAGATTTTTTCCCCTAACAAACTTAAAAATAAATACGATAATAATGTCACTAGCTTTAAACACTTCAGTAACTTGTATGAATTTATGAGCTAAAACACTCATATTTTTCTACCAATACTGATTACTCAATATTTTCACCAAGAGATTCATTTATTTTTTTTTTTTATTCTGATCGCCGTTGTACAAAAACTTAACCGATATAAAACGTAACCGATATGAAACTTGACCGATAAAAGTACTTAACAGAGACTCAAAGTTCCTTATTTTTTTACGATAAATTGATGTATTGTTGTGGGGTATTATTGTCGTCGCCCCAAGATGGCGGTCACGCGTCAAGCAGGATGATGACACTCATGACAACTTCTTGACGGCTGCTTTATATTTAATTAATTTCTTCCATTACTCAGTATAGGCATTTAAATCATCGTAATATTTAAACTCAATCTAATTTAATATTTAGTATGGTATTTTATCAGTTTTTATTTTGTTTTTAAGGATTTTATCAAATAATAATTAGTTTTAAATAGTAATTAGCACCTGGTTGAAGATGTGATAGGTGTATAGGTCTACGACTCAAGCAGTGCAGTTACAGCAACACCTGTGGGAGGTCAAGCTTGCGTGCCCTCCATACCTCACTGTGCTAATACCTGACTTACGAACTTAAGAAGAAAACTAAGTGATAATTTAATAAGTGAAAGTGTTATAAACTCTCTGAAATACTTAGAAAATCATGGAATATCTTGACTGAGTGAGAAAAATGTGATTTAATTGGCAGCATCGTCCTCCTTCCCTCCCATCAGCCATGACACCTGCCCACAGTGCCCATCAAAGGTATAACATTATTTAACATATTTATACAACTATTTCATTATTACCTGCTATCAATATTTTTTTTTTATTAATTCCTTTAAGTTTCTAATTTATTTTAGTCACATAATAAGCGATTAATTTAAAACAAGTAAAACTACCATCAGACACTAACACGAAGAGGTTTAAATGATGATGGTTGATTTAAAAGGATGATGGATGATTTAAAAGGATGATGGATGATTTAAAAGGATGATGGATGATTTAAAAGGATGGCAGTTGACTCATGAAGGTGATTTAGACGTCGATATATAATTTATTTGTTAATAAAGTTAATTATGTAATATCATCCTAATCATCCCATTCATCCTAATCACCCAATCATCTCATCCATCAAGTCATCCTAATCACCCGTTCCTACAGTGATTTGGATGACTGGATGAAGGAGATGATTGGGTGATTAAGATGACTGGGTGATTAGGATTGGTTGGAAGGGATGATTGGTTGATTTAGGATTGATAGATACAGTGATTGGGTAATTAGGATGACCTAATGAATGGGATGATTTGGTGATTAGGATGACTGATTGGTTATTCCATCCATCCAGTCATCCTAATCACCTAATCATCCTATTCTTACAGTCATCCTAATCACCCAATCATCCTATTCCTACAGTCATCCTAATCACCCAGTCATATCATTCATCCAATTCTAATCACCCAATCATTCCATTCACCCAATCATCCCAATCCAAATTATCATTATACTAAATCATTACATTCATCATAATCAACCAATCATCCCAATCACACAATCGTCACATTCATCCAATTATCCTAATCACCCAGTCATCATACATCCAATCATCCTAATCACCCAATCATCCCATTCATCCAATCATCCTAGGCACCCAATCATCCTATTCCTACAGTCATCCGAATCACCCAATCATCCTATTCCTACAGTCATCCTAATCATCCAGTCATCCCAGGCTATCAATCATCCCAATCACCCATTCATCCCAATCACCCAATCGTCACATTCATCCAATTACCCTAATCACCCAGTCATCATTCATCCAATCATCCCATTCATCCAATCATCCTAATCACCCAGTCATCATTCATCCAATCATCCCATTCATCCAATCATCCTAATCACCCAATCATATTCATCCAATCATCCTAGTCACCCAATCATATCATTCATCCAATCCTAATCACCCAATCATATCATTCATCCAATAATCCTAGTCACCCAATCTTGTCATTCATCCAATCATCCTAATAACCCAATCATATCATTCATCCAATCCTAATCAGCCAATCATATCATTCATTCAGTCATCCTAATCACCCAATCATCCAATCATCTTAATCACCTAATCATATCATTCATCCAATCATCCTAATCACCAAATCATCCCATTCATCCTAATCACCCAATCATCCTAGTCATCCATTCATCCAATCATCCTAGTCACCCAATCATATCATTCATCCAATCATGCTAATCACCCAATCATCACATTCATCCAATCATCTTAATCACCCAATCATATAAGTCATCCAATCATGCTAATCACCCAATCATCCCATTCATCCAATCATCCTAGTCACCCAATCATATAATTCATCCAATCATCCTAATCACCCAATCATCCCATTCATCCAATCAGCCTAGTCACCCAATCATATAATTCATCCAATCATCCTAATCACCCAATCATCCCATTCATCCAATCATCTTAATCACCCAATCATCCCATTCATCCAATCAGCCTAGTCACCCAATCATATAATTCATCCAATCATCCTAATCACCCAATCATCCCATTCATCCAATCATCCCATTCATCCAATCATCCTAGTCACCCAATCATATTATTCATCCAATCATCCTAATCACCCAATCATCCCATTCATCCAATCATCTTAATCACCCAATCATATCATTCATCCAATCATCCTAATCACCCAATCATCCCATTCATCCAATCACTCTAGTCACCCAATCATATCCTTCATCCAATCATCCTAATCACCCAATCATATTCATCCAATCATGCTAATCACCCAATCATCCCATTCATCCAATCATCCTAATCACCCAATCATCCCATTCATCCAATCATCCTAATCACCCAATCATCCCATTCATCCAATCATCCCAATCACCCAATCATATCCTTCATCCAATCATCCCAGTCACCCAATCATATCCTTCATCCAATCATCCCAATCCCCAATCATATAATTCATCCAATCATCCTAATCACCCAATCATCCCATTCATCCAATCATCCCAGTCACCCAATCATATCCTTCATCCAATCATCCCAATCACCCAATCATATAATTCTTCCAATCATCCTAATCACCCAATCATCCCATTCATCCAATCATCCTAGTCACTCAATCATATAATTCATCCAATCATCCTAATCACCCAATCATCCCATTCATCCAATTATCCTAGTCACCCAATCATATCTCATCCAATCATCCTAACCACCCAATCATCCCAATTATTCAATCATCCTATCCAATCATCATAATCGCCCAATCATCCCATTCATCCAATACTAAACACCCAATCATCCCATTCATCCAATCACCCTAATCACCCAATCTTCCCATTCATCCAATCATCATAATCACCCAATCAACCCATTCATCCAATCATCCTAATCACCCAATCATATAATTCATTCAATCATCATAGTCATCCAATCATATTCATCCAATCATCCTAGTCACCCAATCATATTCATCCAGTCGTCTTAATCACCAAATCATATCATTCATCCAATCATCCTAATCACCCAATCATGCCATTCATCCAATCATCCAGTTATCTCATTTATCTAGTCTTGTTTAGTTAATTACTACACGTTCTTCCTGGCCTTGTTACCTCTCTCTCTCTCTCTCTCTCTCTCTCTCTCTCTCTCTCTCTCTCTCTCTCTCTCCCCCGTGTTTTGCTCCTCAGTAATTCCCGTTCCGTTTGTTTTTGTTATTTATTTCGCTCATTTATTCTCCGTCCCACTTCTTTTTCCTTCCCATTCCATTCTCCCTCCCTCCCTCCCTTTCTCCGTCCCCTCCCTCCCTCCCTCCCTTTCTCCGTCCCCTCCCTCCCTCCCTCCCTCCTTCCTTCCCTCCCTCCCTCTCCTTCACCCCCCTCCCTCCTCTCCCTTCATCCTTCCTCTCCCTTCATTCCTCCCCTCCCTTCCTGTCCCTCCCCTCCCTTTCTGTCCCTCCCCTCCCTCCCTCTCCCCTTCCCTCCCTCTCCCCTCCCCCTTCCTCCCCCTCCCTCTCTCTCCCCTCCCTCCCCTCCCTCTCTCTCCCCTCCCTCCCCTCCTCCCCTTCTCCCTCCACTCCCTTCCTTCCCCTCCTCTCCCTTTCTCCCTCTTCCTCCCCTCCCTCCCTCCCTCCCTCCCTCCTATCCAATTGGCTTTCATTCGTTTCTCTTCCTTTCCACCTTTCCTACCACCTTCTCTTCCTTCCATTTACCTCTCTCTTTCTCTCTCTCTCTCTCTCGCTCGTGTAACTTTCATTTATTTATCTTCCCTTCCCCCCCCTCTATCTCCTCCCTCTCCCCCTATCTCCCCATATCCCTCTCTCATTCTTCCCCTTCTCTCTCACATAAAAGTAAAAACAAAAAAAAAATATCGTAGAGAATCGCGTAAAGCTCGAGAAAGGTTTACGAAACAGCAGAAAATTCTAATAAAAAAAAAAAGGAACTGTCATGTTTTTTCTCGTAGGTTTGTTGTGTGTGTTTCTGGTATTATTTTAAAGAATTTTAGCGGTGCCGGAAGAGAGTGTAGGGATGGAGGGGTTGGGGGGTAGTATGTGATGGGATAGAGTAGGGAGTGGTAGTGTAGGGAGGGGAGTGGTGAGGTGGGGTGGGGGATTGGTGGGGTGAGAATGGATTGATTGTGTTGTGGTGGGCTGGGAAATTAGAGTTATAGGAGGTAGAGTAGCGTGGTAGGGAGTTGGAGTGGAGAAGGAGAGAGTATGGTGTAATGGTCAGCATCCTCGCCTAGCAAGCGAGCGGCTCCGAGTTCGATCCTTGGGCTGGGTGAAACTATGGGCAAGTTTCTTCATGCCATTTGCCTCTGTCTACCCAGCAGTAATTGGGAACCTGGATGTTAATCGATTTCCTGATCGTATTACGGGGTAATGGTTAGCCAGTGCAGTTGGCGAGTTATTCTGTCTTCTTGGACTATGCCTTGATACTGAGTCATGCAGCTCGTTAACTTTGGGTGTGATTGTTGTGTTGGCGACAGCTTCAACACCTTAAACAAATTCACATCTCGGTGGCCCTTGGGCCGGTAATCCTCTATTTCAAGGGGCTTCCATTATTATTATTATTATTATTAGTGTAAGGGAGATTGGGATTGGGGGAGTTGCCTCACAAGGGCGATGAATTTTGGTGGGCAGCCAAAACGGCTGAGGGTCCACCAGAGGGCTTCCCTGTTGACCGAGTCGAAGGTCTTCGTTAGGACGATGAGAGCCATGTACAGGTCACGACGCTGTTCTCTGCACTTTTCCTGTATCTGGCGGGCAGCAAAGATCATGTCCGTGGTACCACGTGATGGTCTAAAACCACATTGAGATTCTGGGAGGAAGTTTTCCGCCTCAGGAAGGAGTCTGTTTAGGAGGAATCAGGCGATAATCTTGCCAGTCACGGAGAGCAGCGAGATCCCACGGTAGTTGCCACAGTCTGACCGGTCTCCCTTGTTCTTATAAATATTGACAATGGAAGAATCTTCAAGAGATTGGGGGATTTCCTCCTTTTCCCATATATTCTCCAGGAGAGAGTGGAAATGGCTGGTAAGCAGAGGTCCTCCTGCTTTATACACCTTGGCTGGGATTCCATCAGGTCCCGAGGCTTTATTATTTTGCATCTGTTTGATGGCGGTAACTATCTCATCTAGGGATGAAGGATAGCTGAGGTGGGTCAGTTCTGGATGCTGTGGGACCTGCTGGGTAGTCAGGACATCCACATCGGTGTTTCGGTTGAACAATGAATTGTAGTGCTCTTTCCAGAGCTGAAGGAGGCCTTCATCGTCTTTAATTAAGAAGTTACCGTCCGATGAGGGGAGGGGGGCTGTGCGAGTAGTTGGCCCATAAAATGTTTTAAAGGAATTGATAAATTCGCGCATCTTGTGCTGATCTGCATGTTTTTGTATTTCACATGCTTTATTTTTAAGCCAGTCATTCTTAAGAATGCGAGGTTCCCTCTGGGCTGCCGTTTTCTTCTTGAGGAATGTATCAGCTTTGGTCCGAGACTGAGAGTTGTTCTGCCGGTCAGTAAAAGCAGCACGTTTATCATCGATGAGTACTTTGATTGCCGGGTCATTTTCAGCACGCCAGTCCTGGTGTATTCTTTTGATCTGGCCGAGGGGGTCTCTGCAGGTTTTTGTCATAACAGTGTTGAGAGTATCCCATTCGGCACTTGGATTCATGTTGTTTGCTGTTGGGTTGTTTATAAGCCCATGTTCGAGCTGCTCTCTGAAAGCATGTGCTACTGCTGGGTCCTCTCGACGCTTGGTGTTAAAACCTCTTCTGGAGACTTGCTGCCTTTGCCGTTTTGGGGCGACGTGGAGTGAGAGCTTGGCTCTGACAAGTCTATGATCAGTGTCACAGTGGTCTGAGCCACGCATGGCACGGGTGATAAGGACATCCCGGCGATCTCTTTCTCTGACAATGATCGAGTCAATGAGTTGCCAGTGTTTGGATCGCAGTTGTTGCCACGAACCCTTGAACTTGTCGGCTTGCCGAAACAAGGTATTGGTGATAGTGAGGCTGTGCGCAACACACTTGCTGAGGAGGAATAGGCTGTTGGCTTTAAACTTGCCTAGTCCATTTCTCCCTAAGGTTCCCCGCCAAATACTAGCATCTCTGCCAACTCTGGCATTGAAGTCGCCAAGGAGCACAACCGTGTCTTCTCTGGGGATAGAGGTTAGCACTGTGAAGGTTGGCATAAAATGCCTCCTTAATGTCGTCCTCTGCATCCAGTGTTGGGGCTTATGCACTAATGAAAAAGGCATGACATAAGTGATTCAGTGAGACTCGAAACATCGTGAGGCGCTCGTTCATCCCAATGGGCATTTCAGTTAGCCCATGTAGGATGTGTTGGCGGATGGCAAAGCCAACTCCATAAATGCTGTTTTTCTCTTCAGCAGGCTTACCCTTCCAGAAGAAGGTATAGCCAGACCCCTGTTTTGTGAGCTGGCCCTCATCTGGGAGCCGGGACTCACTGATGACTGCTATGTCGATGTTATTCCTAGCCAGCTCTTTTGCCACAAGGGCAGTTTTTCTTTCAGTTCGCTCATTTCTGCCAGTATCCAGAAGGGTCCTGACATTCCATGGAGTGACCAAAAGAGGTTGTATGGTTTGTTTTTGTTTGGAGCTGTGATTTTGACTGTGTTTTCGACCGCAAAAGGATGACCTTACTGGGTAAAATTGCCCAGTCAGGTTGGGTTCTTTGGCAGGCTATGTTTAGGGCACCTTTTCTAGCCCCCTCCCCGTGTGGGGTGAGCAGAGCGGCTACTCGAAAGGGCTGCTCAGTCGCACAGACAGGACCGGCTTGCACTGCTGCCAAGATCCCAGTACTTAAACGACCATCTTAACTGTGCCGCCCATGTGCAGAGTTGTGACGAGAGACTTCCTACAGTCATCTGTGGCCGTCCCCGTCGCCACTCGTCCGTCACCATAGGACTTTTGGGGTTATAGGGGTTTTCATGATGATGAGTGGTATGATGAACTGGAAGATGGCTGCCCGTGAGTTGATTCATGTGGTGAGGCAGGAGTGGAGGCTGCAACCACACATCTTGGCTCCCCCTTTTCCTGATGCAGTGGTGCAAGTTTTGCAACGACTGGGGAGAGGGAGAGTTGCAATGGACTGCCCATAGCCCAGTTTGTTGGGTTTTGTCTTAGTAGTCTGTCCATTAGGCATTGCCTTCACCCGCCGGTGTAGTCGTTGGGTTTCCACTGTGGTCACCTCTTCCGCCTATACCACCCTTAGGGACTTGTTGGAGCTCTATAAGCATGCGGGGCTCCACCGCAGATTTTTCGTTCCGGGGCACAATAGGAATCTTGATGGTGAAGAGACTGTGTACTGGCAAGGGATAACTTATGCAAGTTGCTTCCCTGTTTGCCACGAGGGCTAGCCAGCGGCGACAGCTGAAAGCGAGAGGGAGCAAGCAGTGTTTGCACCTTAACACTAATATAGTGCTGCTACACTAGACGCATTTCACCACCCTGTGTGCTACACACACACACACACACGCACACACACGCGCACACGCGCACACACACACACACCTCTGTACATTGCGAGGCGTTTTCAAATATTTAACGTTGAACCGAGTTCACACAACCAGACTGCATTTTTGTTTCGGTTTGTGCGCGCGTGCGCGCGCGTGCGCGTGAGCGTGCGCCGTGCGTGTGTGTGCCAGCAATCAACCCCCTACAGTCCCTCACAAGTGGTGGTAGTGACACTTGTAAACGATCCAACACCTAGTTTAATTTGCATCATTCAAGGGCGAAACTTCAGGCGTTTAGAAACACTTGTGTCATGAAATTACTCGCCCAGCGGTCATGCACAATTTAACAATATATTACTCTTGGAAACAAAAACTATCTAATATGTTTCAGGAACTGAGTAAACCTTTATTTTTTACGTATAGTGTTAAATAATCACTGAGAATCTTACAACAAATTTAAGCTTTTAATGGTGAGTTATACTGAAAGTTTTTTTTATGGCTAGATTTACTGACAGCTTTTGTATGGCGAGTTATACTGACAGAAGTAAATTGTATTAATGGACAGAGTACGTTTCAGCCTGTCTGTCTAGGGGGAGGGGCGGGCCAGGAGCATCAACATCCTGTCCTATTTGCTATTGGCTGGCTTGAGCAATTCCACGTGGATTCTGAGTTCTGATTGGATCAACCATATCTTTGGGTCAACAGACTCTGTCGTAAATTTTCAGAAGCTGTGTTTATTCACAGTTAAATACATTCTGTTTATTCTAATTGCCGCAATAGTTATATCTATTGTTAATTTATGACACTGGGGCATTAATAGACACATTTAAATAGTTACACACATATTGAACTCATTGTAAATAATAATAAACCTTATTTATTTGGGATACTATGACGTCATTACCGTGTAAATAAACCTGTGTATTATTGATTTGGTTAATAGACTATAGTGAGTTATGGGTAAGCTGTAATGGGTTAATGGATTGGCTATAATGGGTTTAATAGGCAGGGTGTGATGGTAGACGGCGTGGTGAGTTAACCTACCTACCTACCTCCCTCCCTCCCTCCCTCCCCCCCCACCCTACCCTACCCTACCCTACCCGACCCTACCCCACCCCACCCCACCCCACCCCACCCCACCCCACCCTACCCCACCCCACCCCACCCTACCCCACCCCACCCCACCCCACCCCACCCCACCCCACCCCACCCTACCCCACCCCACCCCACCCTACCCCACCCCACCCCACCCTACCATACCCCACCCCACCCCACCCCACCCCACAAGCTGTACAAACTTTAGGCTTCTTCGTGCTGGAGAATTTTATGAACAATATGGCTGCCGTAACATTAAAATCGACCTCGTTATGTTCATCGCAGTAGTGGAGACGTGTGAACGTACTGTACTGTGTTGCCTCACATCAGTCAGAAGGATAATTTATAGGAAGGGTTTAATAGATGCAACACAATCGCGGCGTGGGGTTAATCCTGTGAGTACGATGGTTAAACACTTTGAGAATGGTGGAATAATGTTTTGATAACGATGGTTTAACGTTTGCAGTTAATGTGCAGTTCTTTCAATTATAGTTTAATCCTTCCAATGATTGTATTACGTTCAATAATGAATTAACAATTTCGTCCTCTAAAGGTTAACATAATTATATCGTAGATTCACTTGATTTACTTAATTACACATGTCAGAATAAGTCTTGAACTGACACAAGTTAATTTGCTACAATAATTCACATTTCAAATAAATTTATATATCTAAAAAATATTTTCCACGTACTAATTAGCTCACATGTCAATAACACATGAAATTCTCTGTGCAGTCTTACCGGGACCATGATAAGTGAAAGTTAGTCTCTGAACCTTGACAACACATTAGGGGCAGTGCGGATACAGTACACTGAATAGTAAGGTTCGGTACACAAAGAGGCGGCGTGGCATAAAGTTACAATTTTTTATTTAGTTTCATTTTGATCCGACAATGAATTACTTAGTTAAGCTATTTATAAAGACCCACCTGTCTGACAGACGGACGCAGGTAACACTATATACTTACTCCGCATTATGACGGGGCATAATACTCGTGAACATGACGATGGAATGATGGGAACTTGAGGGAACTGGTCGATGTTGTAAGTTGTGAAGGCTGTAGGATGAGGGGAACTGGGGTAGCCTACCTGAATGATGTGAGGATGACAGGCTTAGGTGGGGGTGACTGGACAGGGATCGTAGGATTTATAAATACGAACGGATGACGTAGACCAATCCTAAAGCTCTGGGGATGAAGTGGAACACAAAATTGATCCGTTTAACTGATAGGAGATCGTAGGATAAAGAAAACTGCCATCCTTGGGGGTCGTGAGGAAGGATTGGATGAAGGATGAGAGTAACTGAGGTATGATTTCCCCCAAATCAATACCGGAAGCCTTACTGGGGAGGGGGTAATGGGGGGTGAGACTGTTGTTCTTGGAATTAATGTGTTGATGATCGGTGACAGAGGGGCTTCAGTAGGCTTCACTTTATATTACTTGTGTGTGTGTGTGTGTGTGTGTGTGTGTGTGTGCGTGTGTGTGTGTGAGAGGAGAGTTATTGCGTCTGTTCTATATATATGTTCCAGTATATATATTGGGGTATATCTATCTCATTATCTTCCCATCTATTTCTGTGTGTCTCTGACTGGCCTCGATTCAACACGTAAAAAAAAAAAGGCGCAAACCTGTTATGGGACTTAATTACCTATCACTCGGTGTTCTGGATACAGCTGAGGCATTAACCCATTACATTACATTACTGGAGATATAAGAACGTTCCTACATACACTTGACTAACATGACCTACCAAATTAGACTAGGACTGTGATGTAATGAGAAACGTCCTCTGGTTTCCTCTATTTATGTACGAAAATAACAAAGGGACGTCTACTAAATCCTACACAGGTTTAAGGTAGCGGATTCCTGAGGATTAAGAGATGATGTCCACCGTCCTCCCCCCAGTCGTGTGCAGCCGTGCCTATAGGATTACCAAGTGTGTGTGTTTGTGTATAATCGTCGTAACTTAACCTTAGTGATCGTGTAGTTAGTTATTAATTATCGTTCATTATTGTGTATAACAGGCTGATGCAGACTCTAAAAATGTGTAACTGGCAGAAACCGAGATTGGTGTAGGGGAGAGAGAGAGAGAGAGAGAGAGAGAGAGAGAGAGAGAGAGAGAATGATAATAGCAGGTCTGAGGGAGCCCCAACTAACATCCTGGATATGAGAACGAGGAGGAAGGATCTCTTGTGAGGGTTTATCCTACACTTGCTGGGTCGTCGCCCCCCCTCACTCAATTATGGTTGGCTCCAGTAATTTGCAATGGGCTATCATGCTGTAGTTCCTTCACGAAATACTAACTCGGAAATTATCAAGGCGGTAACGATTCGACATTTTTTTTTGTTTTTTTTGGTTTGGGGGGAAGGGGAGGGGGCTGGTTCACTCGCCTTACATTGCCTTCCTGTGCTTTTTACTCCTCTCATTATAATTCATCTTTTCTTAAATATTCTTATCTGTCATCGTGTCGTCTCGTGTTAGGGTTTTCTTGTAGTTTATTATTGTATTAATTTTGTAGTGTTGTCATATATTATACCCCTCAATTTTGATGGGAGGAATAATGCTTTCATTCATACTGTAATGTTTGTTTGTTTGTTTTGACCATAAGACATTTTGGTATTACGAACTAATATTTTTGGGAACTGGGGGATTAAACAGTTGTATAGTAAATAAATAACAATTAATAAGTGAATAAATACGATTATAAGTTCGTAAATAAATAAACAAAATAATGACGCAACAGAGACTTCGAAAGAGGAAAATATAAATACAAAATTTAACCCAAGAAAACGCCATGCTTAAAAAAATCCTCACCCCCTCACACCACCCCCCCTCCCCTACCCCCACCTGCCGTTTTCTTTACAGGTAAATAATTGACTCATCTTCCATTTTCTATGCTACACCCCTCCTGAAAACTGCGACAAGGGCCGTAATCTCTGTCAGTCTGTCTCTCTTCTCAACATCTCACGGTTATTCCCCCGTAATTCTGGTCCCGAGCCCCACCTGGTCCAGGATATTGGGGGGAGGGGGGGAGGTAAAAGTCAACCAATTAGCGGCCAGGTAACCTACTCTTACCTGGGCATCTCCTGGGTGGTGGGATAGACACCTATGGCACGCTTTTTAAGTTGCTCACGATGGTACGGTCGTTTATGTTGTGAGGGTCTTGTGGGTGTCTATTGCGAGTTGGTGATTGGTGGGTGATGATGGTGGGTAAGATGTATGTGATTGGTTGATGGTAATGGGTAGGTGGTTTGTGATTGGTCGGTGGTGGTGGGTGAGAGGTTTGTGGTTAGTTAATGACAATGAGTAAGCGGATGTCGTCTTATATAAAGGGGGATTTAGGTTACGTTAATGGTGTTTCAGGTTAGGGTAAGGGAGTTTTAGGTTAAGTTAAGGGTGTTTTAGACAACATTAAGGGAGTTTTAGGCTATGTTTAGGGAGTTTTAGGTTACGTTAAGGGTGTTTTAAGGTAGGATAAAGGGCAAGGATGAAAGGATTCGAGTTTACACTAATGGAGTTTAAAGTTATGCAAAAGGACTCGTATTTACGTTAAGTGAGGTCAAAGAATTAGTAGTAATTAGATTTAGGAACCTATAGGATTGGATAAAAGGATTCGTGTATAGACAGTAATTAAACCTCGATAAAATAATCCCTTAAACAGTCCGATACGCCAGTAACTCAATCACCTCCCCCAAACCTAATCACCCCTAACATAATCATCCCAATCACCCCCTAATCTAATCACCCCAATCACCCCCTAATCTAATCGCCCCAATCACCCCTAATCTAATCACCCCAATCACCCCCTAATCTAATCGCCCCAATCACCCCCTAACCTAATCGCCCCAATCACCCCCTAACCTAATCACCCCAATCACCCCCTAATCTAATCGCCCCAATCACCCCCTAGCTTAATCACCCCAATCACCCCCTAACCTAATCACCCCAATTTTTCCCCTAGCCTAATCACCCCCAGTTACCCCCTAACTTAATCACCCCAATCACCCCCTAACCTAATCACCCCAATCACCCCCTAACCTAATCACCCCAATCACCCCTTAACTTAATCACCCCAATCACCCCCTAACCTAATCACCCCAATCACCCCCCAAACCAATCACCTCCCCAGCCCATACTCACCTCAACTTAATCTCTCCCCAACTTAATCACCCTAACCCAATTACACCCCAACTCAATCACCTCCAACTCAATCACCCCTCCCAATCACCACCCAATCCCCCTCCCAATCAGCCTCTCCCAATCACCCCCCTCCCAATCACCCCCCTCCCAATCACCCCCTCTACCCACTCCCCCTTAAAACCCCTATGTGTAATGGGCCAATGAACCTCCGTATGGTAATAGTAATACATAAAGTCATCGAGCATTAAATCTGGTTTATCGCCGCACTGAGACGTATATCGGCCCACCTTAAATAACAAACGTCATCTTAAACGATCCGAGATACGTCATAACTAGTTAATTACGATATTCAGTGTGGTGATAACGAGGGCCAGTCACGCTAGCCTAAGACGTAATTACTTAAGTGTTATTGTCTGCTTTTGTAATCTTTTTTTTTTTTTTGTTATTTTTATTTATTTAGTTTTTTGTTGTTCATTTCGTTTTTGTTAATTTGATTGTTTTCGTTTTGGAGAGAGAGAGAGAGAGAGAGAGAGAGAGAGAGAGAGAGAGAGAGAGAGAGAGAGACTGTCAGTTATAATAGTCTTGGTTTATTTATCATTTCCCTTCTATTTATCATCTCTTGTATGCCTAATCTTTCATATCATTCAGTCTTATCTCCCCTGTCTTAACCCCCTGTTGTATTTAATTATGGTCTGTTAACCTCCTCCTCCTCCTCCTTCTTCCTCTTTTTCTTTCTTTCTTTCTTTCTTTCTTCTTCCAATTTAATATATTATAAAAGTCACATTTATCTTCATTCGCCTCACTTGGTTTCATCTATTTCTCCATTTCTCACTTTATCGCTTTCTTCGTCTTCCACCATTTCACAGTGTGGTAAGAATCCTATTTGTCTTTGTTGAGTTTAAACCATAGATCATGTGAGGAAGAAAGATGAAACACACACACACACACAAAAAAAGTCTGGCCATTCCATTAATCAACTTCAGGTCGCTCAGGTGAACCTTAGAAACTGAAAATGTATCATACTGAGGGTTGTTAAGTGTGTATTACGAGAGAGAGATTGGTATTGTTATTAAAACGTCATTACTATGCATTCAGGTTCATTATATACAACGACTGTTTTTAAGTGAACCCTTAAGCTGTTAAACGAATCATAAATGAACCCTGTAAATGTTAAACGAGTCTTAAATGAACCCCTTAAGCTGTTAAACGAAATAAACCTCTTAACTGTTAAACGAGTCTGAAATTAATCCCTTAGGGGGGTTCACTTTTGACTCGTTTAACAGCACTTTTAAGAACTTTAAGGTTTCATATAAAACTCGTTTATGATGTTCATCTAAGGTAAGATTCGTATAACACCTTAAGCTGTTAAACGAGTCCGAAATGAACCCCGCAAGCTGGTAAACGAGTCCTAAATAAACCCCTTAAGCTGGTAAACGAGTCCTAAATAACCCCATTAAGCTGGTAAACGAGTCTTAAATGAACCCCCTAAGCTGGTAAACGAGTCCTAGATAAACCTCTTAAGCTGTTAAACGAGTCTTGGGTTAAAATGGAAATTATGTACAAATGTTAATGAGTTTTTAAGAGCTGAAAAAGGACTGAATAATTAGATTTTTTTTTTTTGAGGATCCCAGATAAAACTTTTTCAATTAAGGATGAATCTTGATGAGACCCTAATTATATTAGAAGATTGTGATAGAAACTTAGTAGTAACCTCCATACGTAGGCCTATGAATATTTGAGTGTTTTATTTATTCATTTTTAAAAGTAGGCCTATATGTTGGTGTTGGGGATGGATTTTTGAAAACTTTGTTTTGGAAGATTCTGATTGAAAATTAGTCTTTTAATGCATTTTGTAGGCTTATTTGAATTAGTATTTTATATATATATATATATATATATATATATATATATATATATATATATATATATATATATATATATATATATATATATATATTAATATTTCCATGTAGGCCAATATGTTGAAGTTGGAGATGAATATTAATGGAACCATGATTGTAATGGAACGTGCTCATCAATTCAAAGTTTAGGTCTATTAAGAGATTAGAATTTCGCTATTGCTGTTTGTCATTTTCGGATTTTTTTTATTGTTGTTTCACACGAGGAAACAACAGACATGAACTAACATGACCTGACCTCAAATTCTTTTATCACAGCGACTCTAACTGGGTGAGGAACCAGTTTGGTCTTGGATCCCAGTGGAGTGTGTGTGTGTGTTGTCCTGCCTTGTCCGGATAATTTTGGTCTCACTTGTGTTGTGTTGTAGTTTAACCCTATCACATCGGGAGGTTACCCTAAGCTGAATCGTCTAGCGGGAGCCAGAATAAAATGTCGAGTGCGTGAAGTGCGGTGAAAGGGTTAAACTGTTAATATCTCTATTTATCTCTCTATTTGGTGATTTAGTCGACTATCTCCACTAAATAGGTGCTGTCTCTCGGTGTCACTAGTTTCGTGTTGAAATTTAAGCAGTTAATATCTCTCTTTATTTCTACATCTTTCTATTTTGTGGTTTATGCAGCTGAAGAGTCACGGTTTGTTTTATAATTTCAAGATTGTTATTAATTTTTAATATATTTTTAAGTTAAAGATATTCCATACTTAATTCATACAGTTTAATTATTTTTATTTTGTCTTAATTTTTTGGTTAATAAATATTCAAGTTAAATAATTGCTTTTGATAATTCGTACAAAATAATTTCCTTTTTATATATTTAATTCATTTGTAAATCCTGAATATAAATTTTTACTCGATCATTTGTACTATTAACTACGTGTTTTTCTTAGATTTGTTATCATTTTAATGTTATCTTATTTTGCAGGTATGTCAGAGACTGGACTCCCCACCACCCCCGTGCCCACGACACAGTTTGCTGGCTTGGTGAGTAACCGAACCTAGAGTTGGTCGTCTATAGAGCTGCGTGTTTAGTCAATGACTAGCGTGTATGTTGCATAATTCGTGTTTGTGCATTAATACCTACCTCGTCGTGTGTGTGTGTGTGTGTGTGTTATTTCGCGTTTGGTTGGCGATTCGTGTTTCGTTGAGGCTTCGCGTATTGGTTCGTTGACTTACAGGTATTAAGTATAATTAAAATACGTGTTTGGTCGATATTAGTCTTGTGTGTGTTTGATAAGTCGCATTTGTTCACGGATATTGTTTAAAAATAATTCTTATTTGTACGGGTATATTTGTGCGTGTGTTAATCTTAGCTTGTTTGATAATCTATTCTTACTTTACTCCATAATTTAAGTTTTGTTCAATAATTCAGGTCTTGTGGTTAAATTTTTTCTCTTTCCCATTACTCGATGATCCGGTTTCTGGTGATCATTAAATAGCGTCTTAGTAGCGTCTTCGGTTTCAGTGTTTTGTTACCTTGGTCCCACCTGACACATCATCGATATCATGAGATCAGGGCAAGGATTCTCAATATCTGGGAACGGATTCTTAAAGATTCGTACTAAGTTAATTTTTCCCTTGGTGTTTATGATCGCTTCTATACCTAACATTAAATTTTCACCAAGTCTCCCGTTGGATTATATGCATTTAAAACTATATAGGGAATTGGATAAATATATTGAATCACTGTGAATCTGGTTCCTGGTTCTGAAATAAGGACTAATTTCTTTCCCATATACGTCGGAAAGATGGTCAAGATCTGCCATTGCAAAAAAAAAAAAAAAAAAAAAAAAAAAAAAATATATTATATATATATATATATATATATATATATTATATATTATATATATATATATATATTTATTTATTTATTTTGGGTTAAAATTAACATAACGACTGAATATATGTGTAGATACTTGGTGTTCCTATGTGTAAATCATGTATATGTGTCTAGTTTATTTATCTAAGAGAATGTGACCCTACAGATACATATTTTATCACTTGTTTCCTTAGGTTACCGATAGCTGAATTTGCATCGCTCAAAGATACCAGCGCAAGAGACATGAGTTCAAATCTTCCGACGACATTAGCATCTTAACCTTTTTCGTTTACGTAAAAAAAAATGAAAGCACCATGAAAGTAGAGCATCGTTCATTTATGTAATAGACCACAACAATCCAATCCTTAATGTTTTGTTTACTCTTGCACAATACAGGGTGGTATGACTTTGGCTCTGTCTGTGTAATTGGGGTTACTTTATTATGCGTTCAGCTCGAGTGTTTGATAGTCACTTCTGTTGAGGATGGTGTGTGGGGGGTGGCGGGGTGTTATTCCTGGTATTTCTGTTGGTAAGAAACTGTTTTGTTGTTGTTGAAGCATGCTGCTGTTTCTTTTGGTAGGTATCTTTAATACTGTTGCTGCTCTTGCTGTGCTTTGCTGCTGTTATTGTTCTTTGCTGTGTTCTTCTGTTGTCACTGCCATGGTCCGCCTTTGTCTCTGTTTGCTGCGGTCTGGTGCTGGTGATGTTAGCAATGTGTTGAGCGTAGAAGCCATAAGAATGACGCGTTCTCCCTCTTAAGGCCGCTCCTGTTTCAGCTGCTGAGTGAGTGATGGCTGTTAGCTTAGGTAAAGTGATGATACAGATTGCATTAGCTGTTGCGTGCTGCTGCGTGTTGTCGTGTGCAGTGGTGATGAACGCCAACAAGGGTGGAGGGCATTTGGTGTTATAATCACTAGTGCCCAAAAGATTGTTTTCCTTCATCCAGAGAGACATTCCCTTCCGTCTCCTCAAGGTTATAATTGTGTTATGCCAACCCCCTCTCTCTCTCTCTCTCTCTCTCTCTCTCTCTCTCTCTCTCTCTCTCTCTCTCAAGCTAGGTTGTAGTGGTCTTTACTCAGACACGCGCACGCACACATGAGAAACATATGATTTTACCGTCGGTAATTCAGATCTCTGGGGAGAAAGCAGGGCGAGGGAATGTGAGAAGAAGTAAGTGAACATTTCCAAGGTGTTTTTCTTTCTTCTTTCACAGGTCCTTAATATTGTCGCTGTGCAAATTTCTCACGCTGGGGGAATGTTTTGCCCAATGTAATTTCTCAAGGGGCGTTGTTTAATCCCAGAGTATTTTTAGTTTTTTTTTTCTTTTTTTTTTTTTTTTGGCATGGATGCATTTTACCCTCGACTCTAATGGGTCTTTGTGGCTAATGGCTAATGGAGGATGATCAAGAACTTTCCCAAATTGGAGTGTCGGGCGTGGATAATGAGTGTAATGCTGTCTGGGGTTGCTAATTGGCGGGGTTTTGTTGTGGTAATGGCTGGTTCTGAGCCTCGTACCTGGTTCTTGGCACCTGTGATTGTCGTGGAAATTGGGGAGACAGGACCAATTTTTATTGTTAATTGGGTATTGCTGTAGGTGTTTGGGGGGGGGGGGGGGAGGGCGACACCTGCCATATAACCAATCAGCTATTTGTAAGTATAGACAGGGGACGTGGCTTACGGGCCAGGTTAGTGTGGAAATACTGTTGTGTAATTTTCATTATGTATTATTTTTGTTACTCGGGTATTATCACCGTGTCTACGAGTCACTTAACGTGTTTCCAAAATATCATGGAGAGGGGGGGGGGGGGCGGCACAGCTCATTCACTAAATGCTATATGGGTTTAAAATTATTCTCTCAGATTTTTGTTTTATGAAAGAAAGTTTAGTGAGAAATATGTACTTGTTTGTGGACTCTATATAATTTTTTTTGTTTTTACTGATTTTATTAAGGGATTTTTTTATCATTTATCCTTTCTTCCTTAGATAAAACTTGTTTGGATAAGTGATTTTAAGAACAAAATGATTTGCTGATATTAGTTCGACGGTCTGTTGATGATTACCTACAATATCCTGATGAGTGTTTTACCTGACCAATCAGACTACAGTAATTCCAGAATTTACCTGTTCAAATCAAGAGTCCTAATTCTCCCTCCAGGCCAATCAGACAATCATTAATACGGGATATTTTCGCGTTTTTTTTTTCATATTTGATTTTTTTGTGATACGACTTTGCAAACTTCCGCTGTATTTTGATTATCTAGAGTCTAGACTGTATGTATGTTTATATGTATGTATATATGCGTGTATACATTTACCTGAAGTCATACATGTATCCAATGATTAATATATGTATCCGATGTTTCATGCATGTATCCGTTGTAATCCACGAACGGCCCCTGATTAAAAAAATGATTGGGTCCGAACAGAGATGAATTCCGTACCCGTAATTAAAGTGTTTGTGGGTATTAGGTGAAAGGAGAATGGTTCGCCAAAATTACCAATTGTAATCTGACCAAGAATATGATATTGACGTAGCATAATGTGTTATTGTATCTTGTACTGGTAGGGAATGTAAGAGAGTAATGTACAATAGTTAAGAGAGCGAGAAATGTACGATAGTCGTCATCCTCAAGAGTGGATAATAGTTATGACAGTGAAAAATATACAATAATTATTACCCGAAAATGTACAATACTAAGACATGTACAATAGTTATTACCCTTTAAAATATACTATTAATACTAATAAACGTAAGTAATTTGACTAACAATAACCATTTTTAGTTATATTTTTCTAATGGGGTTTCCAGTCATAATTTTCTTGCCGTCTTTTAGTTATTTCTAGTACGATATTTTAATGTGTTTAGTTTGTTTTAATTTTCTTGATGTTTCTTAATTGATTTAGGCATTTTCTTAACGTATGTATGAATATTTTTTCTTATTGTAATAAGTATTTTATTATTATTTAAATGTGTGTGTGTGTGGGGGGGGGATATCTAAAAGAGTGTGAGTTAATGAACGAGTGAGCGAATGAGTTTCTGGATAAATGTGAGACTGAGAGAGTGTGTGTGAAAGTGAGCAAGAGGGAGAGAGAGTAAATTAAAAACTTCGTTGCCTTGTTCAGTTGTTAAGTTTTTCCCCGCATTGTTGGGTGACGCACTTGTCTAATAAGCTCCCTGGTGACTCTTCTCCCTCCCTCCATCCCTTGCCCTCCCTCCTCCATCCACTACCTCCCCTGTCTCTTCACTACCTCCCCTCTCCCTCCACTACCTCCCCTTTCTCCCTCCTAACTTCACCACCTCCCCTCCCTTGCCACAGCACCTCCCTCCCTCCTACCTACAACTGCTTCCCTCTTTACCTCCTACCTATACACTTCCTCCCATCCTCGCCCTCCTTCCCTCTCTCTCTCCCTCTCTCTCCCATTTTCTGCTCCTCTCATACCCTTCCTACTTCCTAATTTCAGCAGCAGTATAACGAAAACAGTTAATGGCGACAGTGGCTTTCATCCTCTTTCCGCTTGTCTCCTGCACCCCTTCCCTCTCTCCCCTTTTCTTTGTTAATTACTCTCTTCCTTCATTTTCCCCTTCCTTTATTCGTTCGATTAATCCTTCCTTCCTTCATTGTTTCCTCCTCCTAATTTCCCCCTGTCTCCCCTTTCCTTTGTTAACTATCCTCTTCCTTCTCTACATCCCTCCTTTTCCCCTTCCTTTATTCTTCCGATTTATTCTTCCTTCCTTCCTTCCTTCCTTCCGTCAATTATTTTCTCTATATCCACACCAAATCTACCACAAAACATCTACACACAAACCCGTCTCTCAATAATATCCTCACCATCCACACACACACACGCCATCACCACCCCTCATCCACGTACACACATACATCAAACCCACCCTCACATCACACCGCCCTCAATAACCCCCCCCCCCACCCCTTAGCCCCCCACCCCTCACCCCCACCACTAAGCCCCCAGGTATCATCCGTCATCCCTCACCCACCTACCCTCTGCCAGGACACCGCCCACTCTCACCCGGACTATCTTCAGTAATTAGTGCCCGGGACGCCTAATTATTAAGGGAGATCGAGACAAGAGGAGCGAACGTCGTCTTGAGATAACTGGCCTCTTGACCTCGTGTTTTCTTCCTTGGTATTTTCTTAATGGTGTACCCAAAGGTGATATTATGTCACTTAATGTAATTATGCTTTTATACCTTGATGGTTACGTTGGTGGTGATTGGTGTTTGTGTGAAGGGGGGGGGGGTGTTGAGTTAAGGTAGGTGTGTGGGGATGGTACGTGGGGTAGTGTCTGTGTGTGTAGTTATAATCTATGTATCTATGCTAGTATATTTTGGGTACGTTCATTTTCTCACTTTCAAAAGAATTCTTATGTAACTATTCAACATATAATAATACATGTAAGGACAACGCATTAACCCACAACTCTGGTAAAAAATGTGGAGCGTTCAGAAAAAAATCCCCCAAACAGATAATTTTAGGATGCGGGTCAAACCGAGTCTGGATTATCAGATGATTGGGTCAGCGGGGAGGTCCTCATTATACTATGAACTGGAACGGAATGATATATTATTTCCGAAATTGAATTTGAATTGAAAATGGAACATATCGGTCGGAAAAAGTGCACTGATATAGTGTTTTGGCCTGTCTGTCCACTGCTAGACTGTGTGACTTGTTTATTTTTATTTTTTTTTTGTTTTAGTTGACCTGATCTGACCTGAGCTTTCGATCTTTTCGTTCAGTTAACCAGTGATCTTGACATCTTAAACCATCAGACATGGCAAGGTAATGCAAGTATAAATATGAACGTTTAAATACCTAATAACAACAGCTACTACTACTACTGCTGCTCCTAATAATAATAATAATAATGATAATAATAATAATAATAAAAATAATTATAATATAAACCTTGCTTCATATATTTGCCAATGGTTTTTCATGAATATATAATACGTTATCTAGAAACATCAACCTAGTCACTCTCAGACGGGGGTTGGAAGTGTGAGGAGAGAGAGAGAGGTGTGAGGGAGAAGGGAGAGGAGGGAGAAGAGAGAGGAGGGAGGCACATTTTTCCTATTACCTCGTGTAACTACTAATTTCCAAGAAAATTAAACGGGCGAGGAAAAGTCTAAAGCACAATGTCAGTCAAATAAATTAGCTGTTAATTTCTTTTTCTCGTTGGTAGAAAATTCTTGATCCCATTTTGTGTATTTATAAACTCAGGTGTTTACAGGTGAAGCGGCATGTAAGTGGTATGTAATGAAGTGGCATGTAAGACTGGAGTGTGTAGTGAAGTGGCATGTAAGACTGGAGTGTGTAGTGAAGTGGCATGTAAGACTGGAGTGTGTAGTGAAGTGGCATGTAAGACTGGAGTGTGTAGTGAAGTGGCATGTAAGACTGGAGTGTGTAGTGAAGTGGCATCCAATATAACATCAGTACACACGCCCTCCTGTAATGTATACCGTAGACTGAGTATTTATGTTGTTATGTATACCGTGTACATTGTGAGTAGCTATTTACGCTTTTAATCTATACCGAAGACTGAGTATTATCGTCTATTTGTGGAAGAGAGAAGGGATAGGAGTGAGAGAAGGAAGGAAGGATGGAAAAGAAGTTATATAAGGCCGAAAGGTATGGAGAAATAAGGGATAGGAGTGAGAGAAGGAAGGAAGGGTGGATGGAAAAGAGAACTGAAAGGTATGTAGAATGGATGAAGGAAGTACTATGTAGTATAATAGTATCACGCTAAATATGGGTAATTGTCTGACTAAACACAAATTAGGGTTTTGCCTATTAGGGATTTTGTTTTTATTGGTATAATTTTCTGGATATTAATTAAAATAAGGTATAGTTTTGATCTTGTCTCATTTGCATTTACTACGTCGTTCACTTCTTGTAATATAACCAAATTATACCTGAATTATGTTAGGTAAGGGTAGGTTTAAACTAGTTAAGGTTTAAGTAAGGTTAGATTGGGTTAAATTTAAGTTAGGTTCAAGTTATATAAGGTTTAAGTTAGCTTAGATTATATTAAATAAAGTTAGGTTATTTTACGTTATGTTAGGTTAGGTCAAAGTTTGGTTTGATTAGATATAGTTTGGTTAGGTTAGGAACTTTATTTATTTCTCGTTAAAATCATGACTAAGGTGTATGTTTGTGTGTCTCTCTGTCCTTCCTCATGACTCTTTCAACGTATAGTTAATGGGGCTATCAAGTTCATCCTGGAGATAAACATAATCTTCTCTGGGGCTTAATTCGCGTTCATCCTGTTTAAAATAGCCACTATAGAGCGTACTGTGAGTCGAGTGTGGTGTGTCTGTTCATCCTAGGGAAAAAATAGATGGATATGTTTATGTCCCTTTTCATCCTAGGGAAAAATAGATGTCCCTGTTCATTCTAGGAAAAGGTAGATGGAGTTATTTATGTGTCCTTGTTCATCCTAGGGAAAAGAGATGGTGTTATGTCCCTGTTCATCCTAGAGAAAGATAGGTGGAGCTATTTGTGTCCTTGTTCATCCTGGGAGAAATGTGTCTCTTAGACTACGGATAAGAGCCAACAACCTGACCTTTTTCCCTACGAGACGTTTCCTGTGACCTTTGACCTCATCTTCAAGGTCATGTGTCAACCCAGCACGCCCTTAACTCATGAGACATAAAGGCAAGCATGAACTTAGCATGCTTCCCTGTTGGGCGCTGTAAACGCTTCTGCGCTTCACCTTACACAAGGATGTAGGGGGGGGGGGGGGGGGGGGGGGGTGCCCTATAAAAAAAAAAAAAAAAAAAATCCTCCATATTTTTTCATAACTTGAGGCTTGATATAGTTTAAAAGGTTAATACTGTTGATGTTTTCTTTATTTTTCATTTTGTAGTTGTGTCTGTCTGTCTTTATGATTTTGTGTATATGTATACCTATAAATGTATCTGTGTACACTGGAAATACAGAACATATCCACCTATCTGAGAGAGAGAGAGAGAGAGAGAGAGAGAGAGAGAGAGAGAGAGAGAGAGAGAGAGAGAGAGAGAGCGCACTACTACGTCATCATGTATATAGGATCCGGGCAGATGTGAGTATGACACTGTATTGCCTCCGCCGCAATGATATAGGCTGGATGGTGGCAAGTCCCGGTGTAATGGAAAGAGTAACTCGCCTCTATGTCCGGAGAGGATTAAGTCGTCTTATCACAAGGTAGACGATTAGTGTGTCATACCTGTAATTACCACAACATGTACCTGTCCTGGGTGTGTGGGGGGGGGGGGGAGGGAGGGAGGGTGGGTAGGAGGGATGGAAAAGAGGGCCGAAAGTTATAGAGAGAGAAGGGATAGGAGT
Source organism: Homarus gammarus (assembly GCA_958450375.1). Taxonomy (NCBI): domain Eukaryota; kingdom Metazoa; phylum Arthropoda; class Malacostraca; order Decapoda; family Nephropidae; genus Homarus; species Homarus gammarus. The sequence continues at coordinate 1,462,981 of CAUDMG010001492.1, forward strand.
GAGGGAAGGAAGGAAGGAAGGAAGGAGAGATGGAAAACTGGGATGAAAGGGAAGGAAAGAGAAGGAATGGGAAGGAGGGTAGCAGAAATAGGAAAATTATGGAAAAGAAGGGACAGGAGGGATGGAAGAGAAAAAAAGAGAAAGGAAGGATGGGAAGAGGGAAGGAAGGAATGAAGGCATAATACATATGTCTTAGATGGGAGAGAATGGTGAAAGACGCAGGGAGAGAGAGAGAGACAATGAATGGAAAGGCTGAAAGTGAGTGAAATGGTCAATAACAACAAAGAGAGAGAGAGAGAGAGAGAGAGAGAGAGAGAGAGAGAGAGAGAGAGAGTATATAGCCTCGATGGCGCAGTAGGCAGCGCGTGAGTCTCATAATCTCAAGGTCGTGAGTTCGATCCTCACTCGGGGCAAGATATTTTTTCCACTCTTTTAAGGAAACTTAAATCGACCAGAGAATCATTCGACATGAGGAACTTATCGACTCCATCTCCCGTGTCTTTCGCCTCCAGTCAGTGAATGTTTTGGCTTGACACGGGCCATAGTCACCTGTCGTCGACCCCTCGGTTAGGTTAGGTTAGGTTGGGTTTGGTCGGGTCGGGTCGGGTCGGGTCGGGTCGGGTTCAGGTCAGGTTGATTCAATAACGAGAAGGTAAAAGATTGAAGAGAAGGAACGGGGTGAATACTAGAGAGAGTGAGATAACTCCCCATCTTTACATCTGAAAACTCCCACAAGGTAAAATAACAACAACCCAAAAGTAATTAAAAAAAAAAAAAGACCATCACAAACTTCAGAAAATTTTCTTGAACAATATTAAAGTTTGGGTGAATTATACTCAGATGACGTTATTATGTGACGTAATTTACTTTGGATTTTTTTCCTTCCTCGTTTTAACTTTCTCTGGTCTAATGAAGAATAAATAAATAGTGGAGAAAAGTTTTTAAAGGAGGGGAAGATTGAGAAGAGGGCTATTTAAAGTGTGTGTGTAATAATAATAATAATAATAATAATAATAATAATAATAATAATAATAATAAACGGTTTATTAATAGAGTTGCAGCCAGTGGCTGAAAATATACAAACTTACATGTGATTTAGACATAATGATATGTGTTGAATACATGTACATAAATCAGGAGTTGTTTATTATTTTAACAATAGATTAGATGATGCTATTCTTGTATCTATCAGTGCGGGCTCTTGTGGGCTGAATTTTGTTGTAGTGGTAGACTGCCGGTGGCAGGAGGTGGCGATGACGAGGATGATGCAGTAGTCCACTGCCAAACCTTGGTGGTGGAGGTCACTGAGGGATGGTATTTCCAGGGTGGAAAGAGCGTTGTTGTAGCCGGAGTAGTCTGCGCCGAGCATGATTCTACAGGCCCTTTTCCGTACCTTCTCTAGCTGATGTTGTTGTGTAGAGTTGAGAGAAGACGACCAGGCTGGTGTGTGTGTGTGTCGCAGTGATGAAATTTCGTGTTTCTTTCGTGTAGGGTGTTGAGAGAGAGACCATTTACGTGACCTAAACTACTGCTAATAATGAAGGAATGAGGAAAGTTAAGGCGCATTTAAATTTCATGCCCAGATTTTTTTTCGTTCTTGGTATAAGGAAAAAAGACCAGACTAATCACAGTTAGGTGCACCGTGTTGTGATGTTGTTACCTTGTAGGTGTGGCTGCACCTGTAATTATGTGACTGAAAACAGGTACTGTATATATAAGAACACTGTTCTTGTGGATGGATGGATGGATGATGGGGTGTGGTGGGATTGGTTGGGTTGGTGAAGTGAAACATGGACATCGTGAGGTTATGGAAAGGTGATAGCGAACTGATCTCTCTCTCTCTCTCTCTCTCTCTCTCTCTCTCTCTCTCTCTCTCTCCGATTCTCCACGCGTTATGATATGAGTGGTCGGCAATTTGCTGGTGTGATGCGATTGGCCTCGTAATTCGTAAGATGTCGTGACGATTGGTGGATAATTCCGTCGCGTCATCACCCTCTTCTGACACGTTGATTGGCCAGTAATGAGGGACTTAAAGACGCGTGTTTGACGCTAATGGAAACTTCGATCCCTCAGTCGCTCGTTCAAAAGAAGGATTTCATTGGCTGTCTTGGGCCATAGGTTCAAGTGCAAGAGAGCTGCTTTCAATGGACGCTGGTTATTGTACCGTTAAGTAAACAGGTCACAGCTAACTACGGCATGTGTGGGTTTTTTTCCGTACTTGGGAAAGAAATCGACTTTTTTTTGGTGGAGTTGAGTGAGGTGCTCATCAGGGGAACAGATCGAAGTATGGAAAAAGAAGGAAAAAAAAAACGTTGATTCACAGCCAAGAAAGAGAAAACGTTTATGAAGATTAGACCGACATGAGGAAAGTGACGGTAAAGCTTTGAACCATACAAGAGGGAGATTGTGGGACTAAGATATTTTAAACAGTTTAGAAAGTAAGTTATATGAAACGTTTTCTCTCCCTATCAAAATCTCTTGCATTACTGATTAACTTACCATTTTAATCGGGAAGGCTGAGGTCTAAAGAAAAACCACCTTGTACAATACACGTATACATTTAAGAAGATTATCTTTTCCATTTTGCCAGAGAGAGGAGAAGAGGGGATAAAAGAGGAGGGGAAAGGGAAGACAGAAGATGACGGGGAGGGAGGAGAGGATTTGATATATATATATATACCAAATCCTCTCCCTGTGCCCTGTTAGCCACCTGGACGTGAATCTAAACTGAACAGAGATTAAACCTGGGCAGTAATAATAACACTCCCTCTCTCTGCCCACCTCAGATTCCCAGTCTGTGAAAACACCAACTCGAGGTAAAACAAAATACAGAGAGTTATTTTGTGGAGGGTTATGAAAATAATTTACAAGAGGCGCCAGTTGTTGTTTTTTTTTTATTTTTTCCCACACCGGGTGTTGTGTTTGTTGGCTAAATAGTGTAATGAAGACGAATGAGATTTGGTGGGTATTGTTTTTGTGGAGGGAATTCTCTCTTTGTTATTTCTGGGTTAGTTGTATCAGCTTTGCATTCCCGGGTCTGTTCCCTTCTCCTCTTCCTCCCTCGCCTCACTAAGCTCTCGTCTAGTATAGTCAGCTGGCTTCCACTGCACAAGTTAACCCAGTAACAACACTTCTGATCTCTTGCTACTCCTCCCAACTATCTGCTTTCCATCCTCCTACTACTGCTTCTTCCTATTAACCTGTTACTCCTCCTGTCACTAATCCTTCCTACTACCTGCTGTTACTCCTTCCTAAAACCTGCTCCTCCTGGTATCTTCTTCCTATTGCCCCTCCCCCTACCGCCTCCTACTGTTACTAACTTTCTTCACTTTCCTTCACCATCCCACTCCTATTCTTTCTCCCTCTCCCATATCTATCCCATTCCCTGCAAGATTATGTCCACCCCCCCTGTAAGATCCCTCCCCCCGGCCCCTGCAAGATCCCCCCCCCCGGTTCCTCTGCAACATCCCCCCAGTCCCTTTGCAAGATCCCCCTAGCCCTCCTGCAAGATCTTCCCGGCCCCCCATCAAGGTTGCTCCACTCCCTTCGTACAAAACAGGTCCATAACGGGTTGTTCTCTCTTATTATCTTCCTCATTTATTAGTCAATATTATTCTGTTTTCCTCGCATGTTTTTGTTTCCTGTCGTATCCGTTCTTCTAACACTACAAATCAATTATCATTCAACTTGCAATCCACAATTAGTGACTGAGTGGCTGCCGTCTATTCACCATCTATATTAACCCGGTACACAGATATATATCCTCAGTATTGTAAGTAAAGACAAGAGATTGAGGAGACAAAGCTGAAGTGACCAAGGCAAAGGTCTCACTTCCTGTCTCTAGTCAGTAACCAGTCCGCCTCAAGGTACAAGTGCGTCCATTTCTTCATTAACCTTCACTTTTTGGGGGGGAGTGGATCTGGATATCAGTCGATTGACAAGGGTGTTCATTCCTGGGTTAACAGTTAGCCAGTGCAGTTAGCGAGTTGTCTGGTCTTCCTGGGTTACTCCTTGCCGACGGGTTTATGTACAAATACCTCGTTAGGATATAGTCGTTTTGTTTTGTTTCAGATGCAGGTTTTTGTTTTCATGTCTTTGTTTTCAGGAGGAATGGGGGAATATGAAGAGGTGTTGGGAGGAGGAATGGGGGAATATGAAGAGGTGTTGGGAGGAATGGGGGAAGATGAAGTGGTGTTGGGAGGAGGAATGGGGGAATATGAAGAGGTGTTGGGAGGAGGAATGAGGGAAGATGAAGAGGTGTTGGGAGGAGGAATGAGGGAAGATGAAGAGGTGTTGGGAGGAAGAATGAGGGAAAATGAAGAGGTGTTGGGAGGAGGAATGAGGGAAGATGAAGAGGTGTTGGGAGGAGGAATGGGGAAGATGAAGAGGTGTTGGGAGGAGGAATGAGGGAAGATGAAGAGGTGTTGGGAGGAGGAATGGGGGAATATGAAGAGGTGTTGGGAGGAGGAATGAGGGAAGATGAAGAGGTGTTGGGAGGAGGAATGAGGGAAGATGAAGAGGTGTTGGGAGGAGGAATGGGGAAGATGAAGAGGTGTTGGGAGGAGGAATGAGGGAAGATGAAGAGGTGTTGGGAGGAGGAATGAGGGAAGATGAAGAGGTGTTGGGAGGAGGAATGAGGGAAGATGAAGAGGTGTTGGGAGGAGGAATGAGGGAAGATGAAGAGGTGTTGGGAGGAGGAATGAGGGAAGATGAAGAGGTGTTGGGAGGAGGAATGGGGGAATATGAAGAGGTGTAACGAGGAGGAATGGGGGAATATGAAGAGGTGTTGGGAGGAGGAATGGGGAAAGATGAAGAGGTGTTGGGAGGAATGGGGGAAGATGAAGAGGTGTAACGAGGAGGAATGGGGGAATATGAAGAGGTGTTGGGAGGAGGAATGGGGGAAGATGAAGAGGTGTTGGGAGGAATGGGGGAAGATGAAGAGGTGTTGGGAGGAATGGGGGAAGATGAAGAGGTGTTGGGAGGAGGAATGAGGGAAGATGAAGAGGTGTAACGAGGAGGAATGAGGGAAGATGAAGAGGTGTTGGGAGGAGGAATGAGGGAAGATGAAGAGGTGTTGGGAGGAGGAATGAGGGAAGATGAAGAGGTGTTGGGAGGAGGAATGGGGGAAGATGAAGAGGTGTTGGGAGGAGGAATGAGGGAAGATGAAGAGGTGTAACGAGGAGGAATGAGGGAAGATGAAGAGGTGTAACGAGGAGGAATGGGGGAATATGAAGAGGTGTTGGGAGGAGGAATGGGGGAAGATGAAGAGGTGTTGGGAGGAGGAATGGGGGAAGATGAAGAGGTGTTGGGAGGAGGAATGAGATGAAGAGGTGTTGGGAGGAGGAATGGGGGAAGATGAAGAGGTGTTGGGAGGAGGAATGAGGGAAGATGAAGAGGTGTTGGGAGGAGGTAGGGTGAGGTGTTTCCCATACATATGTCCTTTCCTCCCCCAATCACAGTGATGTTTAAGCTCTCTCTATTTCTCTACCCATCTAGTGTTCCTCTACCGTCCATCCAGTCAATCTTTCTATAGTTTTTCATTTATTTGCATCCAATTCCTCTCCGTATTTCCTCCTTCTCATTCTCTTCCTTCTCCTCCTCTTCCTCCCCCCTCCTTACCACCTTCACCCTCCTTCTCCTCCACACCACTATCACCCTCTTCCTCCTCCTCTTCTTTCTCCACTCCCTCTTCCTCCTCCTCCTCTTCCTCCTCCTCCTCTTCCTTCTTCTCCTCCTGTTCCTCCTCCTCCTGCCCCCACCTCCTTCACCTCTCACCAGAAGTTCTCCAGACGAAGCCTTGTAATTGACACGCTATTTATTCCACGCAAGCCATTCATCAATAAGGTCCTGACACAACTGTAAACAAACTCCTGAGTCACGGCGCCCCCTAATTCTCCAACAATCTTATAAGTTTCCCTGAAGATACGAGGACTCTGGACGCATTTAAAGTAGAGTCTTTGGTGATATTCAACTCCATTTTGACCGTCTTGTATACAGTTATGTTAGGTTTGATAAGGTAGGAGGGAAATTTAACGTAGGAAGTTTTGGGAATTCTTAGATCGCATTGGTTGTATTTTTAGTCGTGTGTATGTTGTATATTCTTCATTACTGGTGGTGTATGACCATGCCTTGATGATTGACTGTAGTTGATACACGAAAATAAGTTTGATAATGGGATGGAAATTACACCTGTGACTGTAACTTGATATGTTCATTGTTCACCTGTTACGGTACTTTATTTTTTCCAGGACTCTCTGTGAATTGTTCGTTCTGTTGATCCATGATACGCTCGCACATCACGAGTTACGGGGAAAAATGTTAAAGAATCCTTTGGGAATCCACGCTGCCCGACCAGGCCCACCATCAGTTTGTGTTGGGGCCACCAAGGGTGCCGGGCCGTCAGCGTGGGCTCACATATCCATCTTCACTTCCAACGCTGTGCAGGGGGTGATGACGACAAGGGTGGCGGGTGTTGGACGGGTGGCTGCCAGTGTGGGAAGGATGAGGCGTGAGGGGTGGCACACACACACACACACACACACACATGTTCTTTCAATAAACCGTTAATTATTATTATTATTTTACTCGCGCGCGCACAGAGAGAGAGTGAGCCAGTTAGAACGAGCTCGAGGAAGAGAAGTTCTCCCGATACTTAACGTTAAGGGAATGCAAAGAGAGCAGCCCAGGTACCAGAAGATATAAAGAGCAGTGGTCCCAAAAACTCGCCTTGACACCTCACCGTGTCCACGAGTTACCCAGCACCGTAATGACTCGACCAGGCTTAACCAACAGAGAGAGTCGCACGCTCCTCTCATCTGGCAATGCTTGTTATTTCCTGCATGTAACTGCGAGGGAGAGAAGATAACCTTTAAGACGATAGTATTATCTTTACGCTTCAGTGGTAGTTTATTAAAAGAATTTACGAGGTATGTGAGAGAATTAATAGCGTGATCGAGTCGAGCGTTAGATTTTTCTCGTAAGGTGAAACACGTAATTTTGTGTCGGCTAAGATGGTGGGAAGAGATAAATGTGTATATATATGTAGCAATTGTTCCTCTTTATCAGGTGAGCTCCGAGTCCTCTGTTATCCCGTTTACTAAAGTATTTTACGCTGGAATGGTTCTTGCCTCTTGGTTCACCTCTGGCTGGGGGGTGGTTCTCTTAAGATTCCGTGCCTTTACTTTATAAAACTTGGTATAAGAACTAAGACCCTTTTCTTCCTTGTGCTTTGAGACTTTCTGCCGGTTTTTGTGTTGTTGAATGTCACGGTTATCGTCGTTTTATATACCTGGGGCAATTATGTAATATATAAATTATAACACTGAAAATCCCAGACAAAAGCATTGTTTGTAATTCGACCATCGGAATATACAGTGCTGTTATATACAGTATGTTATACTTTATATAACAAGATACTAGATATTTTGTTTCATTATCAACATTTTTACACACACACACCAACAAAAACAACGATTGAGAGAGAGAGAGAGAGATGAATAAACCATTGCAAGAAAATGTCATCTCGAGCAGACAGTCTCTCCCCGTAACAACACTTAACTGTACCGTCGTAACTCCCGTACCGGCAACATTGGACATGCTTCCTTGTGGTTTGCTTAATAATGGTGTCGACAAGTTTTTACTCGCATAATCGTTAGAATGGATATAGAAAATTATAAGGGAGTTTACCACTTTATAACCTTCTCCGACTTACGATCTTCTGAGGCACAATGACTCGCTCCAAGTTTTGAACGGTAATATAAGACATTTAGAAAAAAATAACATGTTGAAATAAAATGAATATTGGTGAATAGATCTAGTGTACAGGGTAGGTCGTTCAATAGGCATGACTACTTGTTTTCTCGATAGGTAGTTGTGTTATTGAATTTTTGTATTGGTTTATTGTAAATTTGAAAGGAAGTCTATGATTATTTTATATTTTTTTTATTGGCGGGAGTGATGTCTGTATAATCTACCACAGTATTGGTCTCAGAGTCGTGGGAAAGGTGGTTTAAAAGGTGTTAGCTGTGTGTACTAATATATGTCATCCTTATTATGGTCTTGAGGGTTTGGTTAGGTTAGGTTGGCTGGGTGAATTGATGGTATGTTAGGTGAAGTTTTGGTTACAATAGGTTAAAGTGGGATTGGTTTGGCTAGGGTACATTTGGTGAGTTTTGGTTAGGTTAGGTGGGTGAATTGACGGTATATATGTTATATTAGGAGAGGTTAAGATTGGTTAGGTTAGGTTAGGTTATATTAGGTTGCAATTTATATATATACACATTACAGACCTAACTTATAACAACTTAGTAATGGATGATCTTATTCCTGTTACAGTAAACAATTCTTATCGGTAAGTTTTATTGAACGTATCTTGTAAAAATGAACTTAACATCCACATCATCCATCACCCATCATACCCATTTGACATGTCTACCACATCATCCACCAGCTACTGTACTCAGCTGATACATCCATCACTCCCAGCTACCATACTCATCCGACACATCCACCACGTCATCCACCACCCACCACACTCATCTGACACATCCACCACGTCATCCACCACCCATCGTGACACATCCACCACGTCATCCACCACCCAGCACACCACGCTGACACATCCACCACGTCATCCACCACCCATCACACCCAGCTGACACATCCTCCACCCACCACACCCCGCTGACACATCCACCACGTCATCCACCACCCATCACACCCAGCTGACACATCCTCCACCCACCACACTCCGCTGACACATCCACCACGTCATCCACCACCCATCACACCCAGCTGACACATCCTCCACCCACCACACCCCGCTGACACATCCACCACGTCATCCACCACCCATCACACCCAGCTGACACATCCTCCACCCACCACACCCCGCTGACACATCCACCACGTCATCCACCAGCCATCATACTCAGCTTTGACCTTATCACATGAGCCAATGGGAGCACAAGTAACCACACCCGCTGCTCACCTGGCATTTCCCCCCACCTGGACGATGGTCATGGTGCGTGGGCGTGTGTGGGTGGGTGGGTGGGATGATGACCGTTAGGGGAGGTGGGTGTGTTAGTGGGTTGGTAGGCATGGGTGTGAGAGTGGGTGGTAAAGGGAAGCTGGAAGGATGAGTGTGTAGTAAAGAATTGGGTGTGTGGGCGATGGATGTGTGGGTGATTAGTGTGGGTGATAGATTTGTGAGTTGGTGGTAGGGATAGTGAGTGATTTTTGATTTTGCCGCTTGCAGCGGCTACTTTATTGTGCACCCCACACTCATCCTGTGAGCGGTAGCGCAAAAGGATTACAGAGTAGGGTTTACAAAGGGTCATAATAATTAACCCCGGTTGTCAGGATATTATGGCACTGAAAGTTACACAGTATTTCATTTACATTATTTGTATAGTTCTATACATAAAGGGTAACTTATTCACAAATGCGTGAGAACAGGCGTATGAGGCAGTATGTCTGGCCTCACACTTTGTTATTCACATTTACGTGGGAGGTATTCAAGCACATTGCGTATTTGGTTCTGTACATGAGAACTGATATAGTTACTAAGTGCAAAAAAGTGGATACAATCTTAATATGTCGGCTATCTTGCCATTAGAGATGAAGTGTTGTGCCATTTCACACACAGTGTGCTTGGACCTGTCCCTGAAAGGTTCTATCTTCACACAGTCGAGGACGTAGTGTTCAAGTGTGTGGCCATATGTATGGCCACACACTTTACATTTAGTTTTGTTTACATCTGCTTGAGGAACATACTGCCAAAGGTACTTATATCCTAACCTTAATCTAGCGGTTACAACATCTTGTAATCTAGTGATCTTGTTACTTGCTCCATATACATGTTTCACTTGATACATCTCACCATGGTAAACTATGGATCGACTAGTGCCTATTTGCACTTGTCTACTTGCGTCAAACTCATCAATAAGTTCTTTCCTAATTACAGTTTTAAGGGTTCTTTTTGACAGACCCAAATTGTATTCAACGGTGTCTTTGTTAGACGCGAGTTTGGCGAGGGCATCAACTCTGTCATGTTTTATGAGGCCTATGTGAGAGGGGATCCACAACAGTTTGACCCTGACACCCCGGTCAACAAGGCACGCATATTTGTGTCTGGCTTCAGAGACATGATCGTGACAACCTGAGTCGAGGGTGCCAAGGGCAAGTAGTGAGGATAGAGAGTCAGTGATGATGAGACTGTCAGTAACAGTGGTTTCAATGAATTTAATAGCTGTGAGTATGGCAACTAATTCAGTTTGTAGAGTGGATGCCCAGTTGTTAATTCTAACTCCTTTCTCAATTATATTACCGTCAGGTTGAGTCACAACAATAGCACTTCCAGCCCTCCCACAGGCGGTGTTTAGAGATCCATCAGTGTAGATGGTCTGTGTGATATTATCATCAGTCTGTAGAATGTGTATGTGTTCAAGAGCTCTCAATTTGGCAGTGTGTTGGAGATAAATGCTTTGTATAATTAATTTTTTAGGCGGATACGTCGGTATTGTGATATCGAAGGGAACTGTCCGCCAGGGTGGCAGGAAGCGCTGTTGTGTCTCAACTTTGTACAGGTGGTCTAGTCCAAATATCTTCATATGTGTAGCTGTAGTTTGGATCCATTTAGACTCAGTAGTCCCATGGTTCATACATTCTAGCAATTTTAAGGAAACAATGTTATCAGGATAGTGGGTGTGTGGGTTGGTGTGGGTAGTGGTAGGTGGGTGGGTGTGAAAAGCGGGTGTAGAAGGGAGACAGGGTAGCCGGCTCGGTGTCGGGAAGGGGTGGGTGGAGAGAGGGCAGGTGACCAGAAGGGCGTGACGGGTGCAAATTCCTACGCCATGGTCCAGTAGGGCGGTGACTGGCCTGCAGGTGTGTATGGCTGGCGTGTAACCATGTATGGCTGGCGTGTGACCGTGTATGGCTGACGTGTGGGTGTGTATGCCTGGCGTGTGGGCGTGTATGGCAATCACGTGACCGTGCATGGGGGGCATGTGACCGTGTATGGCTGACGTGTGACCGTGTATGGCTGGTGTGTAAGTGTGCATGTCCAGCGTTTGACCATATATAGGGGCTTGTATGAGGGCGTGTGACCGTGTATGGCTGGCATGTGGGCGTGTATAGCTGGTGTTTGACGCTGTATGGGGGCGTGTGGGCGTGTTTGGGGACGTGTGACCGTGTAATGCTGGCATGTGGGCGTGTATGGCTGGTGTTTGACGCTGTATGGGGGCATGTGGGCGTGAATGGTTAGCCTATGGATGAGCGTAACCTTCTTATGGGCACTCTCACGTGTGTGTGTCTGCAGAATAACAGGACAGTGTGCCGTGTACGTACATGTTTATGTAACATGTGTAGGTGTAGACTAATCACCGTGTAAGTGTACGTGATTGTGTACGTGTGTGAGCAAGGTAGAGGTGTGTTAGTTACGGTCACTGTGTAGGTTAGTGATGTGGACGGTGCTGGGACTTGTGTGGGCGGTGAACTGGGTGGCGTTAGGACTGGTGTGGGCGGTGAACTTGGCGGCGCTAGAACTGGTGTGAGTGGTAAGCTGGGCGGCGCTGGGACTCCACAGGGAATAGGAAAGTACTATTGTTATGAAGTGTGACTAAGGGATTAATTATATTTCCATTTGTATGTGAGTGGAGGGAGGATGGGTGGTGGGTGGGGAAAAAGTTTGTGTGGGCTGTGGTGGTGGGTGGGTGATGGGTGGGGAGGGAGGTGAAGGTGAGTGTGTGGGCAGTATTGTTATTATATTTGTGTTTTAAGAGTTTTTTAGTTGGTTTATAATACCCTGAGTACGATGACTAAACCCCGATGGCTTAACCCTTTGAGTACGATGATTTAACCCCTTGTGTACGATGATTTAACCCCTTAGCTACGATGACTTAACCCCTTAGCCGCGATGACTTAACCCCTTAGCCACGATGATTTAACCCCTTAGCTACGATGACTTAACCACTTAGACACGATGATTTTACCCCTTAGCCACGATGACTTGACCCTTTAGCCACGATGACTTAACCACTTAGCCACGATGACTTAACCCCTTAGCCACGATGACTTAACCCCTTAGCTACGATGACTTAACCCCTTAGCCACGATGACTTAACCCCTTAGCCACGATGACTTAACCCCTTAGCCACGATGACTTAACCCCTTGGCCACGATGACTTGACCCCTTGTGTTCGATGACTAAACCATTAACTACGATGACTTAACTCCTTGAGTACGATGAGTTAACTCCTTGATTACAGTAACTCGAAACCTGTGATTAGAATATTATTGTACTCAAGGGGTTAAATTAACTTACACTCTGCATCCCAAACTTTGACAAATGTAACCCGATATAATTAATTTTTCTTCTGTTATGACACAAGAATTACATCAGCCTCGTAATATTAATTTTATATCTTGGTTATTCATTGAATTTTTGTTTAATACTTTTAGTACTTTTATTAATATGATCTTTTTAGGAATGGAGACAATAAGGACTTTTTTAATTAACATTTTTCGTTATGTGTTGGTGAGCTTCCGTGTGTGAATTACTGAAGTGAATTATTATTGTGTAGTGATTTTTATTTTACAAATTGGTCCCTCTTGTGAAGCCCGGATTAATGGCTTTACTGATTATTATTATTATTATTATTATTATTATTATTATTATTATTAATAGTGTTTTTGTTGTTTTTGTTTTCTTATTATCATTATTATTATTATTATTATTATTATTATTATTAAGAATATTTAGTCGTTAAAGTCCCCAATTTACTGAACTGGTTGTATAAGTATTTATTTTTACAATAATTCAACAGTAGGGGAGATTAAATACCGATCAATCTCTTCTTGCTTCTGTTAATACGATAAAAACTGTAATATAAATCGATTATTTTTATAATTAGAAAATCAGTCTATACAATAACTTAAACCTGGTAAGGAGTCAGTCAGTGTCATGCCACCTTACACCTGATTCGGAGTCAGTCAGTGTCATGTTACCTTATACCTGGTTAGGAGTTATTGTCATTCTACCTTACACCTGGTTAGGAGTCAGTCACTGTCATGCTACCTTACACCTGATTAGGAGTCAGTCAGTGTCATGCTACCTTACACCTGGTTAGGAGTCAGTCAGTGTCATGCTACCTTACACCTGGTTAGGAGTCAGTCAGTACACCTGGTGGGCTCCACAGATCAACATGTAGCCAGGGTAGCCCATGACCTATCACCTGGGCGTTAAGCTGAACTACTGGCAAACCAGGTTAATTGGCTAACGTCCTGTCCGGGGCGCTAATCACTCTCGCAGCTCGTTAACTGTGTGTGTGTGTGTGTGTGTGACACTTACATACCTCCTTGTAATTCTGTGATGGTGTCTGAATGTGTGCTCAGTATACAAAAACTAGGATGTTTTAATCTACGTGTGTTAGGTTCAAGGTTATCTGTCTTGATTTCTCCATTATGTGTATAAATGTATGTAGCGTTGGTCACTGTGTATTCATATGTATGTAGTTCGCAGTTAGTATAGACGTGTGGGAATGTAGTAGTCGCACTTACACGTATATCGGGTATATGTATTATGTATATGACAAGAGTTTTTTTTTCATTATTAAGTACTGGTTTAATGAAAAGTTCGACAGACGGGTTTAGTGTCAGCTGTTTTATTTTTTTTTGTATACCGTAGCTGCTTAACTCCTTCCATATTGGTAATTGGACAATGGGTGAGTGAGTGAGTGAGTCAGTCAGTCAGTGAGCGAGTGAGTGAGTGAGTCAGTGAATAAGGGAGTGATTGAATGTGTTTTTTCGTATCCACAACTAAGGGAAAACATTAATGAAGGAATCTTACATAATCTGGGCCCTATAGCTTGCCCATTTTTGAAAACCGCGAGATACAACCCGTTTCCTTCGTCTCTGCCTCGTCCTACAGCCTGATGAAATTCGTCAATGGCCTGCCTACTTCCTGCCATTAGTTGTGCGTGTCTGAAGAGGTGAGATGCCTTCTCAAGTGAACCTTTGTTTTTTTCTGGTCGCTTTTAATTTCGCGCCGTTGCAATTCCCATAACTTGTTTGTTTAGCTGTGTGTGTGTGTGTGTGTGTGTGTGTGTTAAATTAAGCCAGAAGAGTAAAGCAGAGCATATGGACAGTAATCCAATGATGGTGACAGATTATAGAGGCTGTCAGGTACTGTGGCGCCACACCTGTACTAATGACACCTGTCCTGACATCTCTGACGTCAGGTCGTCCAACATTACCTGCCCTGACATCTGGTGAGCCTGATCTGATATCTAGTCTGACATTTCCCCTTGCAAAATCACCCAAGTCACCGTCACTCTCCGCTCACCCCACCTAATACTGTATTCACCAGTCTTGATGTCAGGGGTGCGTCAGAGGGGGAGGTGCGGGAAGGATGCGTCGTGGGGAGAGGGTGCGGGAGAGATGATCGGGGGGAAGATGCGGGAGGGATGGGTTTGGGGAGGTGAGTTGCGGGAGGAATGCGCCGGGGGATGCAGTATGGTGCGGGAGGAATGCGTACTTAATGAATGTTGTTCCTGCAGTGTTTTGGCAACAGGTGACGCCCCTACATATTCCATGAGGGTTAGCGGCTGACAAGAGGAACACCTGATCATCGAACATTGGCCAGGTGACAACAGATGAATGTTAACAACAGGTTGGGTTTTCAATTTTATAATTGCATTTGAAAATTTTAAATTGGGTTTTTAGACTGCAATGAACCTTATCTTTGATACCCGATTTTTAAAGTGAGATTGGATATGAACGGTTTTCAGTTTTAGATTGATTCATAGAGATGACTAAGAGCATGTCTTTATAAGTTTATAGTAGTCCAGTGTCTTAAACCTTTCGATATCATTTGTGGAGGGAGAAGCGACATACAGGACCATTTTTTCCCTTGATTTCCCTTAGTTTATTGTTACCAAAACTGTAAGTGACCGGGTGTGTTTATGTATGGGTGCGCGCTTGCTGCTAGAGGCGCTGTCGTCACGAGTGTTAGCGGGGAATCCACGAAGTGATTCTGCTATCCTCCGCCTCGCTGGTTGTCATGGAGAAATTCACGGCACACATCCAAATATTTTTTTTTATGTTTTTCCCTTTGGAATTTTTGGTTATGGTTGAAAGAACAACAGCATCCCTGGTGAGTCTCCCGACATTTTTTCTTCTCATACCATCGCCTCTGTGACAATCCCGGGGGACCGGAGATATAGATTATAGAAAACCTTTCACCGTTTTTCGAGCCATTGCATCACAAGACGAGATTTACGAAAGTACACACAGCGACGCTCGCCAAGTACAGTGCCGGGTGTTGAAATGTCTTGGTATAGAACTCCTGTTGTTGTTGTTTTCATTATGTATCGACAATTCTTAATCTCCTACAACCCCTCTCTCACCTTCCCCTCTCTCACCTTCCCCTCGAAGAATAATTAACGCAAAGGTAATGATGATAGATTTATTAATTTATCAGTATATAGAGAGATTACTATACAAATATGTAGATAGAGAGGAAATATTGCAGTATGTTGATTGAATTAAGGGTTGTATATGTTTTGAAGGCAATTTAACAGGATTTTCTTTTTCCCAAAACTTATTTACTAGAGAGAGAGAATTATAAAACATTTTCACTCTCCCTGAACGGAATAATACAGTGAACAACAACACATTCTAACAGGGGCGGAAAATAATACAAAAATAAACAGTTAGATGAGTGAATAAACAGAATTTAATTAGATAAAACAGTTAAGGGAAAAACAACGAACTCGTGGGCATAATGTAGAGACAGAGTGACCTCGGGTGGTGTGTGTGTGTGTGTGTGTGTGTGTCAAGCAGTGTCTCCAAATTGCTAGACATTCAACTACCAGTCATAGAATAACAACCACTCAACAACCAACCACCACAAGCCCCCCCCCCACTCACCACCACAAGCCCCCCCCACTCACCACCACAAGCCCCCCCACTCACCACCACAAGCCCCCACTCACCACCACCAGCCCCCACTCACCACCACCAGCCCCCACTTAACAAACAACCACCACAAGCCCCCACTCACCACCACAAGCCCCCACTCACCACCACAAGCCCCCACTCACCCCACCAGCCCCCACTTAACAAACAACCCTTCAGGAAACTAGAGCAGTTAGCGACCAAACTGCCGAATTATCGCTTGTTCCAATTACAAAACTGCCATACGCCTCCCAGATAACTGCTCCCCCCATTAACGAAACTGCGCGATTATCGGCACTTCTAGTGGGGAAATTACCGACAGTACCATTTCGTAAGGATTTTTTTAACCCCAGGATGACGGACGCTCGACGCAGATGCTGCCTCTCCCATTTCCAAAGAGAATTTCCGTCCATAGAAGATGACTGGGAGAAAAAAAATGTTGTTTGCGACAGAGGACGTTTAAACACCATATCATTTGAGTATTATTTTTGTGGGTGATTTTTTTTTCTTAATTTTTCTTAACCTGTAGGAATTTTGACCACACCCATTGAATGTTTTGACTTTTGGCTGTTTGGGTCCTGGGTGACGTCTGAACTGTTTATCGTTGTTAATATCATTTTTGTTTTATTGTTGGGTTGTGGTTCTTGTTCATAATTTTTTTTTTATTTTTCATGATTATTTCTCCAGAAAATGATTTGTTATCCCTTGCTATTACTCCTAGGTCTGTGTGCTAGACACCGCTGCTCAGGAAATGGCTGCAAACTGCTCCTAAAGCAAGGGCTATATACTGTTCCTAGGAAAATGTCTAGTGCTCATAGGACAATGGCTTGATACTGCTCCCAGGACAATAGCTAGATACTGCTGCTAGGAGACTGTCACAGGAACAGAAGTATATTGTCACCTACCACCGAGGGGGTTGAAGCAGCGTTGGATGGCCTCGTTGCATAGTAAGTTAATTATGAGAGGCGGGGCGGAGGGGGTAATGTGGTGTAGATCCCCGGCACAATGGACTTCCTCGAGCGCCTCTCTGCTTCCATCCTCGCTTATTACTCTCCCCCCTCTTATAACCTTCCGTGACAGGGCGTCGGCCTCATGCTGGGGTGAAAGGGAGGAAGGGGGACGGGGACTAAATAGGGTAAGTCGGAGGAGGGAAGGTCGGAGGAAGGGTGGATGGAGGAGAGTGGGATGACGGGGAATGTGGAGTAAGGAGGAAGATGGGGTAATGAAAGAGGGGAGGAGGGTTGGGAAGGAATATGGGAGGAAGGAAGTATGGAGGAGGGAATGATGTAGGGGAGGATGAATAGCTTATAGAGGTTTGAAAATCGAGGGGATAAAAGTGAATTGAACTAAAATAGGGTTTATTTATCTAGATAGTAACAGCATTAGTAATATTGACAAGGTTGAGACGTTAGGGAGGTGCAGTTCTCTCTTTACTCTCACCTTATCAGTGCGTTAGTTCTTTGACGTAATAATGTTGTTAGTTTATTAGTGCGCTTCAACAGCTAAGGTCTTGAAACGCGTAACAAGACGCGTGATTAGAGTCATTGTGAGGTTACAGGTGAAGTGGAATAAAACCTTCTTGGTATATCGCCAAAGAGTCTCCGCCAACAAAGAGTCTCCGCTAAGAGTTTCCGCCAACTAGAGCCCCCGCTAACTAGAGTATCCGCCAACTAGAGCCGCCGCCAACTAGGGCCTCCACTAACTAGAGTATCTGCCAACTAGAGCCGCCGCCAACTAGGGCCTCCGCTAACTAGGGCCTCCGCTAACTAGGGCCTCCGCTAACTAAGGCCTCCGCTAACTAGAGCCTCCGCCAACTGGAGTCTTCACTAATTATAGCCTCCGCCAAATAGAGCCTCCGCCAACTTGAGCCTCCGCTAAATAGAGCCTCCGCCAACTTGAGCCTCCGCTAACTAGAGTATCCGTCAATTACGCCAACTGGAGCATATTTCTTCAGTGCACGCCTCCCATTTTCTAAGACTCTGATAGACTCGACAGATTGGCTCCTGATTGAATTGTAAACTCCTTCTTCTCCCTTATCCCTCCCTGCCTCCCTCCCTCTCCCCCCCCCCTTGTCTCTCATCCTCCCTTCCTCCCTCCCTCCCTCTCTCCCTCCTTACCTCCCCACCTCCCTCCTTGTTCCCTCCTTCCCTACCTCCCTTGTTCCCTCCCTTCGTGTCTCCCTCCCTCCTTGTTCCCTTTCCTTCTCCCTGTCCCTCTCCCTCACGGATGTAAGAACCACGCACCACGTAAAGGTCTTGTAAACACCAGAAATACAGTTGTAAACATCACAGACAGTTGTAAACAATAAAACGTACCTGTAAACAGAGACAACAAACAATTCAGTCATCCAGGATTACAGGCACAAACTCGGGAAAACTGTATTTTGTTAATATAGCTAAAAACACTCACCTGGTGATTGAAAAGCTGTTGAGAGTTCGATACAGCTGATTGTCCCTCTCAGCTGATTATCTTATTCAGCTGATCGACCTACTCAGCTGATCACACCACGTAGCTGATCACTTCACTCAGCTGATCATCCCTCTCAGTTGATCACCCCGTTCATTTGATCACTGTCTCAGCTGATATCCCTCTCAACTTATCGGGTACATGACAAAAATTCCACCGGACAAAATCCCTTTGGACAAAATCCCCATCGGACAAAAAACCCACCGGACAAAAACTCCACCTCTACCGGACAAAAACCCCATCTCTACTGGACAAAACCCACAATGGACAAAATCCCCTCACAGTAAAAGATAAAAAAATATCTATTTATAGTTTTTAATAGCTAGCATTATGAAATGTAATATACCTGATAACATTTACCTCAGGTTAAAAAAAGAAGACAAAATCTATTTGGAGTTTTTATTAATTCCTTACAAAACCACTTTGAAAATATCTCTTATTGCAACCTAACCTAACCTAACCTAACCTAACGGGTCCCCTGAGGTCTCAAAAAGTAAGGACAGTAATGGTAAGATCTAATATCAAAGTGGGGTTTTTGTCCGATAGGGGTGGGGATTTTGTCCTAGGGGATTTTGTCCGGTGGGGTTTTTGTCCGCATCCCCAGCTTATCACCCCACTCAGCTGATCACCCCACTCTGCTGATCACCCCACTCAGCTGATCACCCACTCAGCTGATTACCCCCACTCAGCTAATTACTTCACCCATTGACTTTTCTCAGTTGATTGATCATCTCAGTTCGTTCTCCAGTCAGCAGATCATTCAGTTAATTGTTCTGTTTGACTGGTCGGACCACTCAGTTGATTAAGCCGTTCTGTTGTGTTAGTAAGTCCACTCCTCTTACTGATATGATTCATTCAGACGAGCCAGTTGATAGGTCCAGTCCCTTGATAGGTCCAGTCAGTTGATAGGTCCAGTCAGTTGATAGGTCCAGTCAGTTGATAGGTCCAGTCAGTTGATTGCTCTAGTCATTTATTAGCTCCAGTCATTTGGTCCCTCCAGTCAATTGATATTTCTACTGAGACTCCATGTGACCTGAGAGAGAAAAGGTGCCAGGAAAAGATTGAGTCAAGGTCAGGTCTCGTGAGGTGAGGTTAGGGTTAATTGTTGTTGATGTGGTTGAGACGGAAAAGGAGGGGAGGAAGGTTGGGTGAAAAAGACAGAAATTAAGGAGTGTGTATGTGGAAGGTGGAAGAGGGTGTGAGGGAGGTGGAAGAGGGTGTGAGGGAGGTGGAAGAGGGTGTGAGGGAGGTGGAAAAGGGTGTGAGGGAGGTGGAAGAGGGTGTGAGGGAGGTGGAAGAGGGTGTGAGTGGGGTGGAAGAGGGTGTGAGTGAGGTGGAAGAGGGTGTGGTGGGAACGGAACAAGGTAAGGGTTTTTGAGAGAGAGAGAGAGAGAGAGAGAGAGAGAGAGAGAGTTAGTTTTGTTGGATGAGAGAGGGAGTGTGGTGAGGGGGAAGGAGGAATGGGGAGAGGGATGGGATGGGAACAAGAATGAAGGGAGTGGGGAAAAGAAGAGAGGGATTAAATTGAACTTTGAATCATATCGCGGACCTGGACTAGTATATTGTGCACCCCATGCTTATCCTGTGAGTGGTAGCGCAAGTGGAAGCAGAGATAGATGCCACAACGAGTGCTTTCCAACCTCCAGTGGTCAGGTTATTGTGGGACTGGATATTACACTGTTGATTTAATGCTTGAGACCGAAGACTATTGCCATGGTAATTGATTTTCTACTTATTGGAAAAATGGGGATATAGACTCAATTAATGAACTATCTTACTGTTGCTAATAAAGTGCCCTGACATGTCTAGTTGGCACATAGGGTTTATTTAATGTTTTATAGAGTCAGAGGGTTGAGTTTGGAGTCTTATGTATTTTGTTTGTGGTGGGGAAGAGTTGTGATTGTGGTGGGAGGAGTAGAGGGGAGGAAGTGATGATGGGGTGGGCGGGTGATAATATGCGACTGTGGTGGGGAGAAGGAGGGGGGGAGGAGGGTTAAGAACCTCATAATAGTGTAAGTGGATGAGTCGAATTTATGGCTTGGGGAGAGATGGAAATGTGATGTGTAGGGAGGTGTGGCAGCAGTGGGGAGAAGATCCAGGAAATGGTGTTGGTCCGTAAAGGGGGGAGGGGGGGAGCAGTATCATGTTGTCGTGTGTGTGAGTTGAAGGGTGAGGGATGGAGGGAGGGAGTGGTGAGGATGGGTGGTAGTTTGGCTGGTACATTATTGATATACACAGGGCGACAGCGAGGATGAAGCGTTGTGTTGATTAATTCGTGACTAAAACCCCCTGGGCGAGGGCGTGGTGTGGTGTACTGTTGCTGCCCACCACTGCCGCTGTGTAGTAGAGGTGTATAGCAAGGGACACACCGTCGCTCGTTTCTCTTGTTGTCTGGCCCCAATGGATGTTTTTACCCTCTTGACTCACCAACGATTTGATAGAAATATATTGATTTACTCTATCTTTCAGCTCTTGGATTCGTGATCGATTACATTGTGGTATAAGTAATAGACACAGACAACAAACCTTCCGAATCGTTATATAGTCATTATTCAGTGAAGGTTTAAAGAACACAAGACACAGGTCATAATTTGGGTTCAATGTTGGTGCGATATTTATTCGTGTGAGTGAGACGTTCATAGTGTGTCATCGGTATAAAAAAGTCAAGGGATCCTAATGACACTGATGTATAGGGCCATATAAATATTAAACACACACATACACAAGTACTTTCCCCGATACAGTATTGTGTGTGGCAGCTTAGAACCCCTGATGTTACCCCTTGACTGATACAATTTGAGCTAAAATCTGGCTAAAACTACAGTCCACCAACACCACTGTGACCCTCTTTCCTTACCTTGGGAATGGAGGAAGACCGTGTTGTTATACACGTAAAAGACAAACAGACAGAGACACAGACACACACACACACACACATAGACAAAGACAGACAGACAAGGACCTCTCAGTGTTACCTTAAACAAGAGGGAATATACCCAGAATATGTGATGAACCCAAAATGAATGATCACCCCCTTTCAAGGAGGAATTTCTGAGCAGCGTCTCCTGGGTGTATCGTAGGTACTTAGGGAACTTGAAAAAGAGTTCCTGCCTCATAATGGACCTGGAAAATGAGGAGATGAAGTTTGAAAGCAGATTATGCACATCATTTTGGAAGGAGATTGGGACAAACTATGAAGATGAACTGCGAAATCACATTAAGGCGTGAGTTTGTGATGTTTTGGAAGGGGTGATCAGGTCGCAAGGGTATATAACATTGTTTTGCTTAAATATTTTCTGTTCGCTGTTTCCCTCATTTATTCTCTCTCTCTCTCTCTCTCTCTCTCTCTCTCTCTCTCTCTCTCTCTCTCTCTCTCTCTCTCTCTCTCTCTCTCCTTCCTTCCTTCCTTTATTTGGGGTTTTCCTTATTCAGTTTTTACTTTTCCTTTAATCTTTGTTATTTTATCTATATTTTTGTTTTCAATTTATTATATTTTTGTTTTGTTTTTTACGCTGTTTTTAGATACGATTTGTTTGTTTTCGACTCCGTGTTCTTTTCATTCTGTGTCTACTTATTCTACTTTATCTCCTCCTCACTGTTCTATTTTTGGACAAGACATATTTTTATTTTCTCGTTTCTATTTCTTCCTAGCCCTTCTTAGTTTAAATTTTTATATCCCCTTTTTTTGTCTTTTTCTGTTTTCTAGATACGAGGGAATTTTTTTATTGTGTTTTAGTTCCCCCATCTATTTTTTTTTTCGTTTTTCTTGTTTTCTTTTTAGTCTGTTTTGTTTTCCAATTTTTTTTTTCTTCATTTTTTTTCTACCCTTCCATTTCCTCTCTCGTTTGGTCAGTTACATTGCCTTCTCTTCGCACTTTTATTTTTGGTTTATTGTGTTTTATCCGGTTCTCTTTTTCCGGATTTCTTTTATAACTGTGTCATTCTTTTTTTATTCCTCCTTTTCTCCTTTGTCTTCATCTCTCCCTTACTCTTTCTCCCACTCTTCTTCTTCTTCTTCTTCGTCATCCGTCTTTCTCCCTTTCTCTATCTTTCCCCCATTACTCTCCCTCATTCTTTATGTATTTTTTTTTTTACTCCTTTGTCACCGTCTCCCTGTCTCATGTTTCTTCCTCCCTTCCTTCCTTCCTCTCCTGTCTCTTCCCTTTTCTCTCTCTCTCTCTCTCTCTCTCTCTCTCTTTGTACCTTTCTTTTTACTCCTTTGTCTCCATCTCCCCTTCTTCCCAGCTCTCCCGTCTCTTCCTTTCTCTCTCTCTCACTCTCTCACTTTCTCTCTCTTTGTACCTTTCTTTTTACTCCTTTGTTCCATCCCCCCTCTCTCTCTCTCTCTCTCTCATCAAACTTTCACCTGTTGTCGTGGCCCGAGAGAGATGGCCGCTCTTCGTCGCTTCATGCAGTAGTAATGGACAGTATTTATACACTGGCTCTCACCGGAAAAAAGATTGCCAGTGCGAGCATGAGGCGGCCGTACGTTCGTCAGGCGTTGCTTCCATCCGGGTCGAGAGGATGTTTTGGTGTTGTGGTGTACTTTGATGTTTTTGTTGATGTTTTCATTTTTATTTCTAAGTATTTTTTTCTCCTCATTATTTCTCTCTCTCTCTCTCTCTCTCTCTCTCTCTCTCTCTCTCTCTCTCTCTCTCTCTCTCTTTGCTGTCTTTGCTCTCTTTGTCTCTGTCTCTCTCGCTATCTCTCACCCTTAATCATCATCTCTACTACCACTCCCTCACCCTTGGGTCTGGCCTCTCTCTCACCCCGCAGGCTCGCACTGAACTGATGATCTTTCAGTTTCCAGAAAAAAAAGATGTAAGCGTTGTATATTATTTTCCGCTCTGGCTACACTGTTGGGATAAACTGTAGTTAGTGTGTTGGTAGGTGTGTGTGTGTGTGTGTGTTGGTAGGTGTGTGTGAGTTGGTAGGTGTGTGTGAGTTGGTAGGTGTGTGTGAGTTGGTAGGTGTGTGTGTGTTGGTATGTGTGTGTGTGTGTTGGTAGGTGTGTGTGAGTTGGTAGGTGTGTGTGTGTGTGTGTGTTGGTAGGTGTGTGTGTGTGTGTATTGGTAGGTGTGTGTGAGTTGGTAGGTGTGTGTGTGTGTTGGTAGGTGTGTGTGAGTTGGTAGGTGTGTGTGTGTGTTGGTAGGTGTGTGTGTGTTGGTAGGTGTGTGTGAGTTGGTAGGTGTGTGTGTGTGTTGGTAGGTGTGTGTGTGTGTTGGTAGGTGTGTGTGTGTTGGTAGGTGTGTGTGTGTGTTGGTAGGTGTGTGTGAGTTGGTAGGTGTGTGTGTGTGTTGGTAGGTGTGTGTGTGTGTGTTGGTAGGTGTGTGTGTGTTGGTAGGTGTGTGTGAGTTGGTAGGTGTGTGTGTGTGTGTGTTGGTAGGTGTGTGTGTGTGTGTTGGTAGGTGTGTGTGTGTTGGTAGGTGTGTGTGTGTGTTGGTAGGTGTGTGTGTGTTGGTAGGTGTGTGTGTGTGTTGGTAGGTGTGTGTGAGTTGGTAGGTGTGTGTGAGTTGATAAGTGTGTGTGTGTGTATTGGTAGGTGTGTGTGAGTTGGTAGGTGTGTGTGTGTTGGTAGGGGTGTGTGCTGGTAGGTGTGTGCTGGTAGGCGTGTGAGTTGGTAGGTGTGTGTGTGAGTTCGTAGGGGTGTTTGCTGGTAGGGGTGTGTGTGTTGGTAGGGGTGTGTGAGTTGGTAGGTGTGTGTGTGAGTTCGTAGGGGTGTTTGCTGGTAGGTGTGTGTGCTGGTAGGTGTGCGCTGGTATGTGTGTGAGTTGGTCCTTGTTTGTGCTGAAGTGGATGCCTTTGTTGGAGAGAAAACGTATATAAACATATGCATATGTATCTCTGAGTAAGATATACAGCAGATACATGTATTATCGAATGAGATGTAAAGCTACTGTATATGCATTATAACCTTATTGGGGGTAAAAATTTGTTATATATTGAAGCTTATTTGTTCCATTTATGCCAAGATGTAGTGGGTTCGTATCTAGGTCTCATGTGTGTGAGTGGCGAGTATGGTTGACACTGTACAATCACCCAACTCCAAATAGGGAATAATTTAAGGGTGATAGTGCAATTTGTTTTCACCTTTCACTGGGTTACTGTTGGTGTTTTTACCTTAAGCCTTATATTCAGATGAGGGTTCTATCACCTTGAAGTTTATTATTATTATTATATATGGTCATTTTTTATGTCGACGATAATGTGTGTTGTAAAATTGTTCATGATAATTACTGTATTCGTGTGTGTGTGGGGGGGGGGGGTTGTACAGTATGTGTGTGTGTGTGTAAATATCAGACCACCAGAGGGCGCCTTAGGGACCTGAACCCAACAATATAGACTACAGAAGAGGAATAAAAAAGTACACAAAGATAAAATAGAAGCGATCGTAGAATTTCTGTGTTGGCGTCAGTTCTGAAGTGAAAAAAAATTAAAATAAATAAAACAATTTGGCTTTACCTTGGGACTAGTGGAGGCAAGAGTCCTCCAGCGTACTGTGTAAGGGAGGAAAGTGTGGGACAAAAACTGTATATGTACTGTATGTGTAGCCAGTCGACATCTGCGGGATATAAAGGGAAACACCTCACTTGGAATCGTTGTCTGCAGGAACCAAACTTGACTGCCACAAATTTAATCACTTGTTGAGGAATGACTTGAGGTGGAAATAGAAGAATAAATAATTGATTTGGTTCCGTGTGGTTTTATTTTCAGTATGTAGGTGTATTTATTAAATTGTTTGTTTAGTGTGTGAAAGGAACAATACGAAAATTAACCTTCTGAGGATGAAGGGTTAAGTCATCGTCTTCAAAGGGTTAAGTCATCGTCCTCAAAGGGTAAAGTCATCGTCTTCAAAGGGTTAAACCATCGTCTTCAAAGGGTTAAACCATCGTCTTCAAAGGGTTAAGTCATTATCTTCAAAGGGTTAAGCCATCGTCCTCAAAGGGTAAAGTCATCGTCCTCAAAGGGTTAAGCCATCGTCCTCAAAGGGTTATTAAGCCATCGTCCTCAAAGGGTTAAGTCATCGTTCTCAAAGGGCCGTTCTAAGACTGAGATGTTTGCAGATGACAGTCAGTGATTTTCAAGCCTTTGGATTTGAAAACACAAGTCCATAATAATAATAATAACTTGGGTTGATTTTGAATATGCCCTCCCCACCCCCCTTTGCTTCCCCCTCCCCCCCGAGGAAAAAAAGCAATCCCATTCACATTATTACGCCCTTACTAACAATGAATTAACAGCTCCTTGTAGTGCCATCTAAAAGAAAATAGTAGGCCATCGTGTTTAAATAGCTAAGACATCGTATTTAGTGGATTAAGTCATTGTAATCAAGGGTTTAAATATATCTTACTGGCCTAATCTATTCTCCTTAAGGTGGTTTGAGGGGGAGGGGGTTAAATCCTCTTAAAGTAGGTTTAAATTAATAAGATATAAAACTCAGTCATACAATATTGCTGGATGTTTATTATCTCTCTCTCTCTCTCTCTCTCTCTCTCACACACACACACACACACACACACAGTGACGGACACAGGCGGGCGGAGATTGGTGTAATCGGTCCAGCGAGTTCCTGCATCTGATGACAAATTTCGATGTAATTGCAAATGATCTGGCCATTGTTAGCGGTAATTGACTCCGGGCGGCGTAAAGTTTGACAGCGGGGAAGGACGTCACTCTCTCTCTCTCTCAGCCCTCCAAGTCCACCAGTTGGGCGTGTGTGTGTGAGAATTTTTGTCCTTCCTCAAAGTAAAAGCCAATTTTTATCTCCGTTCCCCCTTGTTAAATGTGTTTGTTTGTAGAAAGTGTATGTTAGGGGGGTCTCTCTCTCTCTCTCTCTCTCTCTCTCTCTCTCTCTCTCTCTCTCTCTCTCTCTCTCTCTCTCTCTCTCTTTTAAAATACATGTTAGAAATTATCAATATCTACATAGTAACGTATAAAAGGAAGCTAACATAGTAATATTGACGGAACGTAATACTGGTCTATCAAATGTCGCCACTTTAATAAAATTATAGACAAAAAGAACAAAGAAAAAGTTAGATAAAAATGCAAAATATATTTATGAACATTTAAAAAGTAAAAGGTGGGAAAAAATGAAGATATGTTGGCGTGGAGGAAATTTAGAATATAAATAAAGATTTATTCACACATTTTGGCAAATTCCGGTGTGTGGAGAACAAAGCTCTCCTAGATTAAATGGAATAGGGGAAACCTTATCAGTGGTGAGAGAGAGAGAGAGAGAGAGAGAGAGAGAGAGAGAGAGGAAGATAGATCACTCGGTACAGGGAGTTTAGGGGGAAAAAGAAGAAAAATGTTTCCCTGTTATCAGAAAAAGCAGGAGACGAACAGTAACTTGAGCTGTGGCGTGGGGAAAAACCTCAGTAATTTCCCCGTCCCTTCTTCCCTTTCCCCACCTTCTCGTTCCTTCCTAGTTGTGTCGTACTTTCTTCTTGCCTTTATCTTTTTAATTCTTCTTTGTTCATTTCCTCGTCTTCTTCCCATTCCCTCCTGTTTTGTTTCTCTTCCTCTTTCTTCCATTGTCTTCCTGTTCCTTCTTACTCTTCGCCTCCATCTTCGCCATCCAGTTCTTCCTACTTGTTTCCTCATTTCTCTCTTCCACCTCCTCTCCACGTCTTTTCACTCCTCTCTCCCCTCTACGAACGGTAATGAACGGTTAACGTAAACGTACAGAAACGCCATTAAAGAAATCAACAGAAAAATCCATTAGCAACGGAAAAACTATACAACAGAAATATAATAAGGAAGCAACGGGAAGTACATTAACAGTCGACAGAGGTGCAGTAGAGGAGGATGAGAGAGAGAGAGAGAGAGAGAGAGAGAGAGAGAGAGAGAGAGAGAGAGAGTGTTAATAATGGAAGCCTGACATGTGGGCTAACAAGGCTTCCCGCCAGTCAATCAGATGTTGTATTTACCTTGTGTGTGTGTGTGTGTGTGTGTGTGAACGACTTAACGATGTTGGTTCAGGTAATTAGCCCAACCATTAAATAACGAGCATCTCCTGTCTCATAGTTTAACCACCCCCTCCCCCACCAGCCTCATTCTCCTACCACTATCCTTAATACTACCACCACTATTCCCCCTTCCCCTTTTCATTTTCCTCCGACCACTCCCCGTTTCCACCTTCTCTTACCCTACCTCCCTCTTCCCCCTACTCCACTTCCCCCTACTCCTTTTCCCCCTACTCCTCTTCCCCTTACTCCTCTTCCCCTATCCTCGTCCCCTACTCCTCCTACCTTATCCCCTTCCCCTGTCCTCCTACCCCCCTCAACCTAATACCCCCTCCTCCTAATACCCCCCTTAACCTCCTCATACCCCCCTCCTCCTCCTCGTACCCCTCTCCTCCTCCTCGTACCCCTCTCCTCCTCCTAATACCCCCTCCTCCTAATACCCCCCTTAACCTCCTAATACCCCCCTCCTCCTCCTCGTACCCCGCTCCTCCTAATACCCCCCTTATCCTCCTAATACCCCCCTCCTCCTCCTCCTCGTACCCCTCTCCTCCTCCTACCCCTCTCCTCCTCCTACCCTCCTCCTCCTACCCTCTCCTCCTAATACCCCCGTTTCCACCTCCTCCTACCCTCCCTTCTTCCCCTCCTACCCTCCCTTCTTCCCCTCCTACCCCCCCCCCCCCCCCACCCTTACCACCTAGAAGCAGTGTTTGGTGTTGTCATGGTGACGTTGCCGGTAAGGGCCTTCAAGTTACGTTTTCCTCGCGTAATGGGTTTGGTATATCCGGCCCCTCCACGGTATACCCCTGTAGTATATATATCCTGAGTGTAACGACCATTGTCTTAAGGGTATATCTACTTGGTGTATCGACTTCAGCATATAACCGTATGATTTTGGATATACAGCTTTCGGTATATACGTAGTTATACACACCTGAGCATACCTTTGAGGTATATACTTCATACTTCACTATATTACAGTATGCCTTTATACATTTCCTCAAGTATGTCTGTGGATTATATCAGTTATACTTGGGTTATATTAGAAATCTATACTCGTACATGTACACCAAAGAATATACCTACGGAGTATACTTAGACCTATAACTGAACGACCTTTTATTATACTTTAACCTATAACTAAACGACCTTTTATTATACCTTAACCTATAACTAAATGACCTTCACCCTATGAACTCTGAGTTAGACCGGAACCCGTTATAATAATTAGGAAAAGTCATTAAATATTCTGTGTTTTTTTTGTGTGTTTATAACGAAGCTTATTAAAATTAAGGATGGTAGAGAAATGTGTTCATCTTGTTAGTGTGTGACACCTCTCTCTCTCTCTCTCTCTCTCTCTCTCTCTCTCTCTCTCTCTCTCTCTCTCTCTCTCTCTCTCTCTCGATGCGCAGTTGTCATTCCAGTTAAGAGGAAAGTCAATCTTGAGAATAATTTTTTGTAAAGTAAAAAAAAATAAATAAATAAATAAGCATATTGGTAATGGAGTCTTTAAAAATAATATTGTGATCTAGGGTAAAATATTCAGTGTCTGGGGAACGTGTTGGGGGTGTCCTTGTCCCAGCTGTTTGTGGCATCGTAAACACTGACCACATAATGTTAATTGTCGCCCACCGGCTCTCGCCATATGGTCCGGACACGTGGACATAGGCACCCCGAGACATGTGGACACGACACACTGTAGATACTGGACACGCACACACGCACCTTAGACTTCGTGGAAACAATAGATTCCTTGAAGATACTCACAATAGCCACACACATACTCTCACAATAGACTCATACTCGTAGACACACTCACAATAGACACATAGGCACTCACAATAGACAAACAGATACTCTCACAACAGACATATACTCGTAGACACACTCACAATAGACAAACAGATACTCTCACAACAGACATATACTCGTAGACACACTCACAATAGACACACTCGCCAAACACAGAAATACAGAGAGTACATACAACCATCAAAAGAATAAACATAGAAATGAAAAAATTTAAAAAACATCCATGAACGAAACAATATGGCCTCCCCTCCCCTCCCCTCCCCTCTCCCCATCCCCCTCTATCCCTCCCTCTTCCCCTCCCTCCATCCCTCCCCTCCCCCTCCTATCATTTTTGACCTTTGACCCCAGAAACATCAACACTATGGTGAAAAATCTCAACTGTGCAGCTGTTACTGGGAGGGAGAGCTGTGGGAAAAGTGTCTCTCTGTGTAGGTTAGTCAGAATATACAATTATAGCCGCCGTATAAAGAGAATCGTATTTTGCGATATTTCACCTTTGTTGTCTTGTACAGTGTATAAACACGTACATATTTACCCAAGCGTGTGTATATGTGTAGGAAATATGTGCATTAGTGTATACGTGTGTAGAATGTGTGTATCTTTGCAACTGTTTATGCGTGATTAAGTTGTGTGTGTGTGTGTATGTGTATATGTGTGTGTGTGTGTGTGTGTGTGTGTGTGTGTTAACCTCGCTATTCACCTACACGTCATTCGAAATACATACACCGGGTTTATGTCTCACCAAAAAACTCATTAAGTCAGATATATACACACAATTAGGGATTATACATACCAGTTTATGTCGACCAAAACACGGACGTCACAATACCTACCTCCCGATGAGCGCCACGAAACACACACACACACAAAATTAACCTCCGCTGCTTGATGATGAAGACATTAGCCACGGGTCGTAATAGATGGTTTCAATATGCTAAGACGATGATGTAGGCAATTACTAAAGTGGTCCCTGATTAATTAGTGGTTGAAGGAAAGGCTATTGAAAAAATTGACGTGATTATGACCGCCCCATCTGCCATTACTTACTTGTGTGCTGAAGGTTAAAGTTTTATGTGAGAAATGCTTTTGATTTCGTATGCTAATTTGTCCTGTGTTGAACATTGGTGAACTATTACGTGTTCACTTTTTTTAGTGGGTAAGGGATTTTTAATTGCACGAATATGTTTTAAAGGAGTGTTATAATAGTGAAGAACAATGGAATAACGTTTTTGTTCATTCGGTTTTATTTTTTGTCTCGTAAGAATATTTTAAAAGTTTTCATGGTGTTGAACAGCACTGAACTATACTATAAAGGAGATAGGGAGTATGTATGTATGTATGTATGTATGTATGTATGTATGATAAGCAACAGGTAGCCGGGAGAGGTACAGTATTCATTACCATCATTCTGAATTTATATTAGGAAGTTCTGAACGCGTCCACCAGCTGTGTGCTCTCTCTCTCTCTCTCTCTCTCTCTCTCTCTCTCTCTCTCTCTCTCTCTCTCTCTCTCTCTCTCTCTCTCTCTCTCTCTCTCTCTGATACACGGAGATCACTCTAGCATCCTCAGAGAAAGTGTCCAGACTTTGGCTAACTTATACATCAGACTGCATTAACAAGTCCACCAAGTTTTGACGGTCCAGGACTTGAATTTTAATGAGTGTACAGCGGGTGAGTTCAAGGCCGGAAGTGCATTAACTCCATTATGTAGGGAGAAGAAACGCAAAATTAATGTTTAGTGTTATGATTGATAAGTGTAAAGTGAGTATTGGACTTTTGTGTTTTTACGATAAATATCATTGAAAAATCCAGTATAAAGTAAGTTCATTATTTTCATTTAAAGTTTTTGGTTTTGTTTTGATTTGGATGTTAATTTGAGTTTTATGATTGATATTGAATGGATGTCTTATTGGTTTGTATGTGAGTAAAAGTTGCCCAGAGAGAGAGAGAGAGAGAGAGAGAGAGAGAGAGAGAGAGAGGAGGGCTAATAAATACAGAAACAAATTATGAGAAATTGTCACGTGAATGTAATCAATTGGTGCAGTCATTGACAAAAAAAAATCACAAAAGCCACATATCAATCCAATAACTGGTGATTGACACACAAATGACACTAAACCACTTCACATCGACGTATAAACTGGTAATTGATGTAAAAACCACACACAAACACGTGTCATCCATCCCTACATTGGTAATTGATTGGAAATTGATATAAAACTATGATTTATCGGTCCAGCAACTAACGGTCTATTACAAATTTACCCAGAACAATTTTTTTTTACATTAACCCAGTGAGATAATCTATTCTGTAATGTCCCTGAGTTTCTATTAAGCCGTTCTGTGTGTCTGTCTGTCTTTTCAGCCATTGAACTTCCTACCCCATCTGTTTTTAACCCATAGTTTTCAAAGTTAACATAGGGCGAAATTTTTTCCCTTTGGGCGAGTGTAAGTATGGTACAGGTAACACAGGTGGGTATTATGGTGTTCAGTACAGGTAAAAAAAAGTGATTAAATACCTTTAGTTTTTTTTAAGTACAGGGATACCATATGAACAGTAACATGTGCTAACTGGGGAAAACTAATTTGGACTCGTCAATGGTGCGTTTGGCTGAGTATTGAAAGTCTAGGATCAGAGCAATTAAGTTTCGAGAGGCCCGGAGAGATTCAAGTGCTTTTAACAGGTAGTTGGGTGGACGGTTGTAGGTCAAGTTGGCTCCAGTCCTAATGGGTTTCAACCTATTAGGACCGGCGGGGGTAAAGGGGGTGGTAGGAGGTCATCAGGATTAGTGCCCATTAGGGTAAAGAATTCAACAGGATTGGAAGTCCATTTGGGATTATTTTTTACATTAGGATTGGGCTCCAGTATTCCGAATTGATTCCTTTTTCGTAAGATGATGATTAGGTGGTTCTTCGATGACCTCTGACCTCGACCTGTGTGAAATGTTGAAGCAAATTAGGCATTTACCAGACCTATTGCCGAGGCCGACCAACTGTAAACGTTTGGTCAGGATCGGATCAGAATTGTCAATAGCGAGAGTGAGAACAGACAGACAGACAGACAGACAGACCAAACCAAACCGAATCTGGGAATTGGCAAGACTACAGTTTCGCTCACCTCCCCTTTTGTTATTTATTTATTTATATTTTTTTGGAACATGAATATTTTTTTATTCGTTTTTCGTTTATCCATCCCCCCCTTCTCCTCTTCTCCCCCTCCTCTCTTCTCCTCCTCCTCCTCTCCCCCCTCCACTCTTCTCCCCCCTCCACTCTTCTCCCCCTCCTCTCTTCTCCCCCTCCTCCTCTCCCCCCTCCTCCTCTCCCCCCTCCTCTCCCCCCTCCTCCTCTCCCTCCCTCCTCCTCTCCTCCGTGGTTTAATTGTTTGTTTACCTGTTTACCTGCCTCCTCACCCCTCCACCTGCAATATATACTTACTGAAAAATACTCCTCTCTATCCATCCACTTACCTACCTACCCACTTGCCTACCTACCCACTTGCCTACCTACCCACTTACCTACCTACCCATCCACTTGCTTACTTACCCATCCACCTACCAAACTACGCATCCACTTACCTACCTACCCAAGAATAAACTCCCCTTTCCATTCATCCACTTTCCTACCGAACCATCCACTTGCCTACCCACCCGTCCACTTGCCTACCCACCCATCCACTTCCCTACCTTTCTACCCAACAACACACACACACACCTAGTGCCGACCTACTTCCCCTCAGTCGTTATTTTCACCACGGAGACACGAGGTGAAAAAATGAACCGGAGTAACGAGGTGTGGGGGATTTAAGCGATTAACAAGGGGAGATTAAGCGAGGTGGGGGAGAGATTACTTATAACCCGGTGAGGAAAAGAAGGAAGCCTTGTGTGTATGTGTGTGTGTGTGGAGGAGGAGGAAGAAGCCTGCAGAAGCTCGTTGAAGCCCTCTGCGAGATGCCGAGGTGAAGGGTCAATAGCCTTAAGGATTAGCTGCAACTGTCAACACCGAGGAGGAAATTTTGGCTACAACTAAGATTCTCTCTGCTGCTTCCTCATTAAATCTTGAGGGATTGAGGAGGATTTTCTTTCAAGGACGTACGGTGTGTGGTATGTGTGTGTCGTGTTTACTGCTTCTTGCATAGTTACCATTGTATGTTTAAGGTGAGTTTGGATTAATGACTTGTTTGTTGTGTGTGTGTTTGTGTGATATTGTTTGTTTGTCTGTTTGTTAATGAGTAAGGAGAAAACAGTATGTGAAGTTTGAATGATAATCTTCTGAGTTATCATCATTATTTTAGAGGAAGAGTAAGGCTTAGGGGGAGGGAGGAAGAATGGGGAGGTAGAGCGCAGTGCCATGTCGGGGGGTGGGTTGCCTCCTACACGTGTGCCACAGACCACTACCTCGCCGGAAGTAGGTTAGGGAGCACTTATCTATAGTCAATTAGTGTGTCTCGTTTCCCCTACCGTCCTTACTATGACCTCCAGGACACATAATGGTCCCTACCGCGATGAGTAAGTAGGCGGTGTGGCCAGGTTTTGGCGTGGCAGTTGTCGCCGTTATTTTGGTACCGAGTTAGTGTGCATAGTTTCTGCCTTTACTGATCTGATCGAGTGTGTTTTGAGTCCTTGAGGGAATTTTTCTTGTGTGATTTATCTTGCGAGTGTTTTGTCTTAAGGGAATAGGTCATGGTATTCAATGGCCTGATATATTGTTACTCGAAGGATAAGTTAGTGGACTCTAAGGGTTAATTGATTGTACTCAAGGGGTTAAATTATTATATTCAAGGGTATTAATTGTACTCGAGGTTTTAAGTGATAGTATTCAAGGGGTTAAGTGATCGTACTCGGCGGGCTAATTCATTGGACTCAAGGTGTTTGGCATCATATCCAGATGGGTTAAGGTTGTGGGAAGTAAGGGAGGCGCCAGGGGTCATCAGTTACGGCTGGAAACGTTAAAGATTTTTTTTAATTATCATTTTATGTTGTTGATTTAATAACGATTTGAATAGTGATGATGTTGAATTACAGTGACTATCTATAGGATCACCTGTAGCTAAAACACCGTCACTTGTTCCAGATTTTTACTCCTCATTTTCCGAAATCTGCTTTGACCTCTCATTCCCACACACACACACATAGAACCATTGTCTTAATTTAACTCCCCTGACAACCAACAGATGGCGCCTCCAGTGTTAGACATCCTAGATCTTAGTGCTAGGGTGTTCACTCGGCTTCCCACCTCAGTTTCCTATTAATTTTACATTCCGTGGAGGAGTTGAATTCATAACAATAGTTCCTCTATAATTATAAGGTAAACGCACTAGATTATACTGTATACTTTTTATAATGAGAATTCTAAGTATGAATGTTCACTTACCTCCTAAAGAGACTCAAAAAGCTACACCCACCTACTAAATCTGTATATAACTGTATTATTTGTATTATTTTTTCTAATTAAGTAAAACATTTTCAATTTCCATACAGCCTCTCGTCCATTGTTCTCAGTGTAGGCAGTCAGTTTACCCTCATTATGAATTTATATAAGAAGAATACTGCCTCAAGTGTTTATTGTTGTTGTCGTTATGAACACAGCCATGGTCTGTGCCCACCCCACCCCACCCCACTTCACTTCACCCCTACCTCCACTTCACCCCTACCTCCACCTCCACTCCACCCCTACCTCCACCTCCACCCCACCCCACCTCCACCTCACCACACCAGGAAACACTACCTCTTGTGATATACGCTTCAGTCGCCACACCGAGGAGCAGCCAGTGTTTCTCTGAGCCATACCACATTCAGGCTTAGTACTCACATTCATAACCTTCTTTTGGAGGAGTCTTGTCCAACCTAATGTAGATGTAATAACCTAGGAACGTAATTCTTTTCTCAACTTGGGGAGGGGGGGTAACTCCTCTCTCTCTCTCTCTCTCTCTCTCTCTCTCTCTCTCTCTCTCTCTCTCTCTCTCTCTCTCTCTCTCTCTCTCATATTTCCCTTTCTACACACACACACAACGCCGGGAGTTTTAAACACTCTTTCCGTTGAAGAGGGTCGTCGTATTTCAACCCGAGTTTTGAAAAAAATGAGTCCTAAAGGACACCGCAGTACAATACTGAACAGGGTGGTGTGGCGGTAAAATTAACTAATTCCAATAAAATTAATTTATAATATTGCAATTAGTTAATTTTACCTCCACACCACCCCGTTAAGTACTGTACTGCGCTGCCCTTCAGGACTAAATTTTTGTTAAAACTTTGGTTGAAACACGACGATCCTCTTCAACGGAAGAGTGTGTTTCAAACTTCAGGCGTAAGACCCAGTTGTCTAACACTGGAGGCGCCATCTGTTAGTTGTCAGGAAAGTTGAATTATGACAATAGTTCTGTATATGTATGTGTGTGGGAGGGGGGGGGGGGGCAGGAGAGGTCAAAGCAGATTTCGGAAAATGAGGGATAAACCACCTGAAAACTGGAACCCGATTTTAGATTTCCGATTTGTACGAGTATTAGGAGTTTTGAACGTACCTGTAATACTTAGGAGTAAAAAATCTGGAACAAATGACGGTATTTTAATTACAGGTGATCCTATTGATAGCCAATGTAATTCAACAGCATCACTATTTGAATCGTTATTAAATCAACAGGTGGTAAGACCACGTGGGTTGGGATGAATTACGTTCCTAGGTTGGTATAATAATAATGTGTTGATATCCCTCCTTGGCTGCGGGATCCATCTGGTTTTAAGTTGGAAGAAATTTCGCCTTTTCATTATACAAAGTTGTCTGTATTCCATCAGAGTGGAGCTATATGGATTTCTGGTTAAAAGCGCGACCACTGCAGCCTCATTAAAATTCAAGTCCCTCTCTGTCAGAAGTTGGAGCTGTTTAAATGCAGTTTGACGCAAAAGTTCGTCAACTTTGGAATTTTGATTGACGAAACGCGAATACGTTTTCAGTAGTGGAAAGAATGTGGATATTGGTTGAGGTTAACCCTTTGTTATGTGCTAGTGTATATATATATATATTTATATATATATATATATATATATATATATATATATATATATATATATATATATATATATGGATGGATGACATTATGATACAATGTGGTCGGACAGGAGGTGGCGACGGTGTGTGTAAACAAGACTGCACCGTCACTCTCACGTTTATTACACAGTAAACTGAAGTGACTGTTGATATATGCAAATTACAGTCAAAACATTAGATTTCCCTGATTTTATGATCTTTAAAGGGTGGCGGGTGAGCGTATTCTTGTGGCGTTAAAAACTCACTCTTGGTGTAGCCACACACTTAGAACCCTTGTACTTATAATTGTGTACGTAATATGTATCATCAGTGAGTCGAAATTAGAGTGCCTTACACAGTGACGCGCCACACACTTGGGGAAACTAAGCTCTGAGGTAACACCGCACGAGTGACTCAATTAGGTGATGCTTCACACCTGTGAGCGCCGGTGTATGTCGTCTCAGGTTGGTGGCTTTGCCTGCAGCTGGGTTAATGGCGAGAACAGTGTCGTGGAGCCTGACCATAGATCCCCAGATCGAGAGGTGCGATGTGTAGCAGACAGTAACGCCTTGTGTGGGGTGAGGGACGCGCCCTGTAAATAATATAATTAAAACAAAACACAACGATGAACAGATGGGATAGAACTGAGCAGGTAGGTTGAGTGTTGACCATGGTAAAGAAAGTAAATGGCATTTTATTGCTAGGTCAAAGTTCAAGTTGAGTTAGGTTAGTCGGAAAATGTTGATCGTAGCGGAGTTAAGTGCCGTAAGCCTGGCACACTTATAATGAGACGCCGTTGAAAAATATTCCCGGCAAAACATTGTCTGTCAGTCTGGTAAAGCGGGGATTCAGCTAATGAACTCGATCAAAAATATCCAACGAATTTCTAGATTAAACTACACGATACGTTATGCTATGTTATGTTACGTTGTGCTATGTTGTGATTCGTTGTG
Organism: Homarus gammarus; assembly: GCA_958450375.1. Lineage (NCBI taxonomy): Eukaryota > Metazoa > Arthropoda > Malacostraca > Decapoda > Nephropidae > Homarus > Homarus gammarus. Next base: position 1,500,148 of record CAUDMG010001492.1, read on the forward strand.
CTGTGTAGTGTATTGTTAAGCTTTGTTACGTTACATTATACTTTAAGTTGCGTTATAGTTTGATAGATGTTACATTTTAATATTTTGTTACTTTACTTTACTTTACCGGTATCGCTAATCGGGTTACCGTGATAGCCATAAATATGTTTCGATGTAGATAATAAATAAGGAATTTTAATGTGAAATGTCATAATGTTGCTTATTAGTTAAATCTGTATGTAAGATTTTTTCTGAGCGTATGGGTTTTTAATATGATTTAAGCCCTAAATATTGAAAATCTCATTATTTTTAATTTCCCCAAATTCTCACGTTACAAAGACATCATCTCATGCCAAAATCACCTCGTCACAAAGACTATCCTCACGTCCCAAAATCCTCACGTCCCAAAGACCATCCTCACGTCCCAAAGACCATCCTCACGTCCTGATGTCTTGAAAGATGAGTCAGATCGCGTATAATCCATCCCTTTATCCATTATGTTCCACTTAGGTAAATTTCTCCCCCTTGCACCTCAATCCACGGGAGCTGCGGCCACCTGTGAATACCTGATCCCTTCATTATATTAATAGGATTAAACCCTCCAGTGGTGACGATTCTCAGTTGCTTGTGGCGGCGTGTAGGGTGAGTGTCAGGCAGGTGAGAGATACACAGGTGGGGGTCAGGTAGTGGATGGAGGGAATCTCTCTCTCTCTCTCTCTCTCTCTCTCTCTCAGTATAGTACCCGCAGGCAGTTTGACTTCTAGCTCTCGTCTGCTAGTGAAGTCATGACCGTATGTGTGTGTGTGTGTGTGTGTGTAAGCAAGTAAGTAAGTGTGTACCTTTGATGCTGGGCTCAGCTGCCTTGGGGTGACGGGGGGCGTAGCTGTAGTCTCTTGATCCTGGGGGAGGTGTAGAGGCCAGCTGGTGACACACTTGTGCTGAAGAACAAAGAACTTGCCAGAGGTGAGAGGAATGATGGGGGGGGAGATAGAGAGGGGGTGATGGAGGGTAGAGAGAAAGGGGGGGGGGTAAAGAGGAGGGATAGAGAGGTTAGAGAGAGTAAAGGAGGAGACAGACAGATAAACAGTGGTTGAACCAAGACAACCAGGGATGCACACACACACACACACACACACACACACACACACACACACACACACACATTTTAAAAGAATAGAGAAAACGAATATTTCTCTATCTATCTCTCCTATTTTTCTTCCTTTCCTCACCACCTTCTCCTCCTCCTCTTATCCTTCCCATTAGCCCCAAACGTGGCAAAAACAGCTCCTCTGGTCTGTTCCAAGACTCATTATCTAAAGCACTTTGCCCTCCCCCACCCCTCTCGCTCTCTCTCTCTCTCCTTCGTCCTTTACTTCTCTCTTTTTCGTCTGTACTTCCCTGTTTCCTCCTCCCTTCTTTTGTCCTAGACATTCCTAGTTTTTCCTCTTTCATTCTCCCTCGTCTTTATTCTTTCATCATTCCCCCTTTCCTCCACCTTCTTTTTCTTTCCTCCACCTTCTTTCTTTTCCCTCTTTTTATTTTTCCCCCTTTTATCTTTCCTTCTCAACTACTATCCCTTCCTTCCTTCCTAACCTCAACACCTACTGCACCACAACACCTGTATATTTTCATTTCCCTCCTCACTTGGAAGGTCTCCTGAGGGATCTTACCTGTAATTGGGAGCGTCTTAAGTCGCTCTTCTCCTTCGCCAATTTTTACGTAATGAGATCATATCCGTTCCCTCCCGGTCTAATGGGCTATTTTCCCCATTAGCTCCTATACGTCGCCGTTCCGTATAGGTTTTTGGAAATTGGTGAGCGAGCTAATTAGGTTCAGGTATTGTTTTGTTTTTAATTGAGCTACGGTAAATATTATAAAAATGACTGTGGAGATGGTATGAATAGGGAGGTGGTGGGGATGTGTTGGGGAGGTGGTGGGGATGTGTTGGGGTGGGTTATGTGATAGGGGATGGTTTGATGTACTGGGGAAGAGGTTGTGATGTTCTTGCTATTACGTGGTTCATCTTTTTCAACTTCATTCCTGAAACCAATGTGTTACCGTAGAGCTTTAAAAAACATGTCGCTAATATAACGTTAATGATTCGAATATTAATTTATATTTGAAAAAAAAAGTTTATATCTGAAGCTGAATTGATGATGTTAATTGAATGTTGATTTATATAAAAAAAAGTATTGCCGACTGAATTGAGGATGCTAATTGGAGACTATTTTAGCAGATCTCATTACCTTGACTGGTATAATGGTGTGTCTGTGTCAGCTTACACCTGTGAGAATTTCAACAGGTGATTGTGTCTATAATGTCTATCGGTATGACCTCATTAAAACAAGAAAAATAACTGAGCTCCCGGCCTGGCCATTATTGTGGAAGTAATGACTACACGTGAACTGAATTTTCTGTATAACTAATGCTGGGGAAATTAGGTTAAGTCAGTAGTTTTTAATGATTGTAATTGAGTAGAATACAGAGACGCAAACAGCTTACTAACAAGCCATTATTGTTGTAGAAGTGATCCTAGAGATTTTTTTAATTATAATGATATATGTATTGTGAAAATTAGGGTAAATCAGCGATAATTAATCATGTCTTTAATGATAAATAAAATCAAACAATAGAGCATCACACTGGTGGTTGCTGCTGTTGTTGTCATATGAAAGTGTTATCAGAATATATACAGTTTGCGTTATTAATTACAGTGAATTATATACATTTTCTTTAGGCGTAATGCGATGATTAGGTGCTGTTAATCATATTGGCTTAAATGATCTCGGTTTGTTTCATTAATTACACCTAGTTCTGAATGGTTACATACCTGTACAGTTTGAGAAAATATGGCAATCCAGTGTAGTACCTGTACCTTGATTCTTTGTGTACCGATAGCTGTGTGTGTGTGTGTGTGTGTGTGTGTGTGTGTGTGTGTGTGTGTGTGTTAATATTGGTTATATACACACCTATAATCTAATTAGAGGCACTTGTCCAAACACACACACACACACCGATGATACCAGAACAACATGCCTGGGGGCAGGAGGAGTTAAGCCAACTCAAACCACACAAAAGGAGAGAGAGAGAGAGAGAGAGAGAGAGAGAGAGAGAGAGAGAGAGAGAGAGAGTGTCCACACTTACTTGGCATCACCGGTTCCTTTCATCTGGCCACTAATTTCCTTCCCCAATCACAAAGTAAACAGCAATTACAGCGATAACGATCAAATTTATTGTTACAGGAGCCATCTTGAGCAAAGTCCCTCTGAGATAAGTAAACTGCAGGGATCTCGCTCGGAAAATCATTGAAGAGAGAGACAGACAATAGTATCGTGCAGGGACAAAATGTGTTTATGAGAACAAATTGATCAGTATATCAGGAAAAGTTTTGTTCGTGTTTTTTTTTTCCTTTAAATTGGTAAAGTCAGCGGAAATTGTTATTATAATCATGAAAAAAATTATACATTCTGCTAATTAATGTTAATCTCAAGTAACATAACTGGTAGCCTAACTGAACCCAAATTGAAATAACTTTAATAAATTTGAAGACCAAAGAAAATTCACTTGTGATGTGTTGAAATGTAGTGGAACTTTTTTCATCAACCTTATTCACCTCGTCCAAGCCACACGGCCTTGTTTACATGGAAAGTGAACGTTTTTGTTTACATTTATAGTGAACGTTCTTGTTTACATGAGAAGAGAACGTGTTTGTTTATATCCAATAAGAGTATCGTTTAGAAACCAGATGACAACATAACGACATTAAATCTGAAAGTACCTCCCTCAAGTTAGAAACAAAATCCCATTGTTAGTTATTGGTATATGAACCTTATCGTCATTCATAACTATCCGATATCATAACGTTGGCCACTTCCTATGACAAGAGGATAACGTTACGATATCGGAACTTAGGTATTGTTAGCTATCGGAATTTTGAGCTTTATCGTCTTAAATTTTCCGATATCGTAATGTTGATCACTTCGTCAGAAAATAAGATGGAAAGTGAAAGTATATTATAAAATGGAGAGAGAAAGATAGAATAAATGAAAGGATATTAAATAATGACTAAAGAACAAATTTGAGAGTAAATGAAAGAAAATTTAATAAGTGAGAGTGAGAGAGTGAGCGTCACACGTGGTGGGGTAACGGGACACTAAAGTGACGCTGTGTTGTAACAAATGAGATGTAGGGAAGTGAAGGATAATGTCATGTTAATGGAGCGTTGGGGGAAGGAAGAGAAGGTGGAAGGAGGAGGAGAGGATGGAAGTAGGAGAGGGGGAGGGAAGAGGAGAGGGAAAATAGAAAAGGGAGTAGTAGAGAGGAGGAGGGAGAAAAAGGAGAGGAGGAGGAAAGGAAAGATAAAAGAATGCAGAGAGAGAGAGAGAGAGAGAGAGAGAGAGAGAGAGAGAGAGAGAGAGCCCCCATCACCCTCTCAATTTACAAGGTGCCACACAGTCAGCCGGATGGAGACGAGCCGCCGTTCTTAACCGGATGCACACGGAACCCGTAAATCCCCCTAAATGCTTCCGTGAGATGATGGAAGGACGGATAAATGATGGTGATAATGGTGACGAGAGAGAGAGAGTGTTTTTGGTCAGGGTGCACCGGAGAATAACCGAGGATTTCCATTATTGTCCATGACTTGTCACTATGGGCTGGTTGTTTTATGCTGCCCTTATAAGACCATGGTGGTAGTGGGTCACATGACGGTGGTGCTTGTTCGTGATATCGAGAGGAATTTCTGTGTCTGTCTCCCTGTCTGTGTTTCGTCTATCTGTCTGTTTCGTTCATCTGTTTAAGTTTCGTCTGTCTGTTTAAGTTTCGTCTGTCTGGTTTTCTGCTTGCCTGAGTTTCGTTCGTCATGTCTGTCTGTATCCGTAAACCCCCTTTTCTTAATTGCTTCAGTGGATTGCCTTGAAAACTTTTAATTCCATTTAGTTTATTTGATCTTGAGATAAAATGATAATTGTGAATGAGTTTTACCACGTCTCTCTCTCTCTCTCTCTCTCTCTCTCTCTCTCTCTCTCTCTCTCTCTCTCTCTCTCTCTCTCTCTCAGCCGTGCTACACCTCAACATAAAGTACCGTTCTTAATATTTAAAACGTTCATTTTTCTCCCGGCTCTTGTATTTACGAGTCCTTTTGTTAGCTGTGGGGAAGTACACACACACACACTAACATAGCCGTGACTGTGGAAAAAGAGAGTGCGTTGGCTTTTGTGTGTGCGTTGAAGTTAACGAGTGTTGACGTGTACCGTGTATGTAGGATTATGCGTAAGAATGTGGGCGTGTAAAGTTACGTTGGTGTGTATATGCGTATGTGTGGCGACCTGTGGTGTAATGGTCAGCATGCTCGCCTCGCAAGCAAGTGGACCTGGGTTCGACCCCCGGGCATGGTTAAACCATGGGCAAGTTTCTTTACGCCATTTGTCTCTGTCTACCCAGCAATAATTGGGAACCTGGATGTTAATCGATTCGCGGATCGTGATCCGGGTTAACGGTTAGCCAGTGCAGTTGGTGAGTTGTCCGGTCTTCTCGGCCTATTCCTTGACACTGGGTCATGCAGCTCGTTTACTTAGGGTGTGGTTGTTGTGTTGGCGACAGCTTCTACACCTTAAACAAATTCACGCGTAGGTGGCCCTTGAGCCGGCCATCGTCGTTACATGAGGGGCAACAATTATATATATTGTGTGTGTGTGTGTGTTGATGTTGGTTGTTATGGTGGTTGTGGTGGTAAGGGATGGTGGTTGTTGTGGTAGGGAGGGTGGTCACACACACACAAGTCTCTCTCTCTCTCTCTCTCTCTCTCCGGGTCGTATCTTAACAAGGGGTAATAAATAAACTCATAGTCGAAGATAGGCGAAAGTTATTCTGGTCGTTTTTCAACCAAGTCGCGGCCAGCTGAAAGCATTTCGGTAATACTGGAGAGGAATTTTATGCTTGCGGATAAGTATAGCTCGTTGGCGCCTCTTCCTTCACAATATAGCTGGATGGGAGTCTCTTGCTGCACACTATAGCCCGGTGGAGCCTCTGATTCTAAAGTGTAGTCCGGTGGAGCCTCTCTCAAGAAACCTACAATATAGCCTGGTGTAGTTTCTCTCTTCATGGTATAATTTCTAAGTTTCTTCCTTCTTTTTTGATTCCATTTGAAGCTTTATGGAGTCTCTTGCTTCAGTGTTTTATTAATCTTGTTGGTCAGGTACTTTTCAGGTGTTTGCTTAGGGAGGATAAGACTTACTTTTGATGAGTCAGTTTTTAGGTTATGAGTCTTTTTTTTTTTAGTCAGTCTTTTGATTTTTGAGTCTTATTCTTTACGAGTCAGTAAGTCTTCAGGTTATGGAGTATTAGTCTGTATATGCGTCAGCCTTGGAGCCATAGAGATATACTGCAGGAGTCAGCCTCGGTGTTTTAAAAATGTAGTGTTGTTTGTTACAGAGAAAGAATGCCTGACTATATCCCTTTGGAAAAATATATTAGAAAATGTGTTTCGGTTTGTTCTACAGTATGTCACCAGGTCAGGGCTGGTACAATATATCACCAGATCAGGGCAGGTACAGTATGACACAAGGTTAGAGCAGTTACACTATGTCACGAGGTTAGGGCAGCTACAATATGTCACCAAGTAAGGACAGATACATCCGTGAAGGACGTCTTACCAAACCTCTCAACTAGACCTTTACTTGTCAACAAAAACACACACAAAACTAGAACACTCACCTGACGTAGCTACCAAAAGCATCGTTGTAGACACTGTTGACTCTCCTCGACTTGGTGGTGTCTTTTATGGTAAGGACCTTTAAGCTTCAGAACTGTCTCAAGCTAATGAACCACTTAACAGTCTCAATCCCTTGTTATTAACGTCAGGATACAATGGGCTAATGAGGATACACGTCCACCTGATCCCTCGTTATACCGTAAGGTGATAATAGATTGATTAGTATAGAAACGCACCTGTAGCCCTTGGTGATGAAGCGTTTGAATCTAATGAACCTGTTTGAATATTCCGTTGTCTTGAAAGTCTCATTGTGTGCAGGTGAGTGATACCATGGGAGGCCTTGAATGTTCGAATCTACTGCTGAATCTTCGGACCCATTGAATCTACTCGAATATTCGGTGGTGTTGAAGTTGCATGTTGTGTAGCGGCACGAGTCAGTCTACAGGTCAATACTCTCGTCCTGTTTCCTTGATTGTTCCCCTCAAACAGTGGAGTAAATTAGCCTTACAGATCTCTTTGACAGTCCTCCACCGTTTCAAAGTCAATCAGGGCCGCCCCCACTGCCTCGTTACGCCTCCCAATAGATGGTACAGCACCAGGCTGGCTGGAGGGTCGAAGCCTCACATGCAGTAATGTTTGTCCTGGCGAGAAACAGTGCAACTCTCCGATGGAAAATGATTTTGTCTCGACGGCAGGACGCCTGAGGATATATGTCTTCGTTTTCAATTCAGATCTCGCGGTGCTCCTCACTGTAGGTTGGTTCCTGATGTCATCTTGGACTAAATACTATGACGAGATTAGAACGTAACATTTGTTGAAGTACGCAAACTATATAGAGAATTAAAGGCATCTTGTGTTGGGAAGACTTACAACAATGTGCAAACAATATCAGTCATCTCGAGGGTTCTTCACCGCCAACAATTTGCTGGTTTTAAACTTAAGTTTAACATTTGACGCTTCTTAAATGAAAATATCTCCCTGGTGCTTTAAGAATTCTCTCTGATATTGCTTATTAGTTAACCTGGGCAGACACGGAGTTTGATCCCACTGTCTATGGTAATATAAAGTGCAGCACAGTGTATGGCCGACCCCCAAGTGCTGTAGTCGTCCATTTAACTGTCGTTGGCGTAAACAATATTGAATTTGATGGCCAGTCGTACCTGCAGGTGAGCTTTGTTATTTTTTGACTTATCCTGTCTACCATTTTCTGATATTTCTTCGTCAACATTTGTGTCCAGGGCAGTTCTCAGTTTGTAGCTCTTGCCATTTCTCTTTTCCGAATTGATTTGAACATGGAAATTTAACTAAGGTGTGAAGGTGGATGCTGACGTGAAGATAGGAGAGTAGTTCTTCCTCCGACTCATAAAGACAAACTGCCAAATATGGGTTCCGGTCCTCACAGTACAGGTGGCCGGGGATCACTTGAATCTTCCCTCGAGGTCACTTCATTTCAGGTCACCTCTCCGCTAATTTCCCTCGACCTTTTTATTTTTATTTTTTTTTACCTCTGACGTCAAACACTATTTATCCTCAGATTTGACCCCCTTATCTTTTGTTCATGTGACCTCGGATATGACCTGACCTTTACTTACCTAAGTTGACCTTGATGACCTTCACCTGGTATTCTACTTACCTAATCTTCCCATCACTTGACTTGTCCCCTTGCTTGGTTTCCCTTTCCCTCCTTCTGTTCCCCTCCTACCACCCTCACTTACTTCTCACCTTCTCCCACCTAACCTCCCCCTTCTCTCACTTACCTCTCATCTTCCCCCACCCTATTCCCTCACCCCCTCTCCTCACCATCACCTTCCCTCTTCTCCTCTCACTAGCACATGCCCCTTACCATCTCCTCCCTCCCCCTCACCCTCCCTTACCCTGGTAGCCAAGATAACTACTAGACATCACAGGCGTCCCTCATGTTACGTCACCTTCCATTATATGTCCTTCATCCCCTTTGTTGCGTGTCGGTCCTTAAAGCCTGACGTTCGTTCGGGCTTCAGGCTTCACCAGAGTTCAGACTTAATGGGTTTCAGGCTTCACCAGAGTTCAGACTTAATGGGTTTCAGGCTTCACCAGAGTTCAGATTTAATGGGTTTCAGGCTTCACCAGAGTTCAGACTTAATGGGTTTCAGGCTTCACTAGAGTTCAGGCACAATGGGGTTCAGGCTTCACTGTGCGTGCGTGCGTGTGTGTTGTATATTCATAAACTAACAGTTGACGAGGATACAGTTTGTAGGTCATCTTCCCATTTCGTTGTCCCATTACCATCTGTAACCTCCGCTCGGTAACACAAGAGGTACTGGCGGTCACCCATCTCCTGCCCGACACTCCCACTGACTTTGAGAAATGATGCTGTTGGGGGTGGTTGGACACGTGGCATTGGGGCGTGTCTCCGTGCACGTGTCACTTGGGGATATGGGTGGGTAGGGGAGGAAGTGGAAGAAAGGGTGTGGGGGGAGGAGAGTGTAGATTATGGGGGACGGTGAGGGAGAGAGAGAGAGGATGGGGGAGGAAAGTGTGTAAGGTGAGGGAGGGAGGGAGGAAGTATGTAGGATAAAGGTGGGGGGGGAGTGTGTATGGTTAGGGAGCGGGAAGAGTGTGTGTACGATGAGCTCTGTAATGGAGAGAGAGAGATGATTGTTGGAGTATGCTGCTGGAGGCGTGGAGTAGAATGATATTGGTGGAGATAAGAGGAAAGGAAGTGTGGGAGGACATTGAGATTGGGGGTGATTAATGAGTGGAATGAACAGGTAAGTATGTGGGAGGGAAGGTGAATACAGGTGTGGGAAGGAGGTAATTAAGTTGGAGTAAATGAGAGAAAGGTAATTGAAGTAGGGAAGAACCATATAAGTGAGGGAATATGGAGTGGAGTGGAATGTTTCTAGGTAGGAGTGGAATGTATATATGTAGGAGTGGTTTAGCATAGGAGGCTTTTGGCAGACATGGTACTCACAAAGCAGACACGGCAGAATAAGCCACTCAAAGCAGACAGGTCAGAATACGAGACCACTAATGTCGTGAGGTGGTCGTGCTTGGTGCTGCGGCTTGGCTCTTTTTTCCTGTCAACTCTTAAAGGGGACGGAGGGGTCTAGCTCACGGTGGAGGCGACGGCGAAGCTGGTTGTGGTGTAGGTGGTGGTGGTGGTAATTGTAGTGGTTGTAGATGGTGGTACTACTACTACTACTATTACTACTGTTGTTGTTGTTGTTAATATTCCGGATGTATAGTTCGTGTAGGTTGTGTTAATAACAGTTGTTTTTAAACATTAATTAACTTGTATAAGCACAGGTATACAACACTCATAAGCCCTACCACCCATAACAACAACAATCACCACAAGTTCCACACAACAACCACCACCCACAGCACCAACAACAACAAAAACAAGAATATCATATACAGTCCTATCGTAACAATAACACGATTCTAACATGGAAAGTTTAGTAATGAAAAGTTAATGGGAAAAAATTCTTCCAGTATTAACATTAGATTAATTTATTCTATGTGTTTATATTTGTAAAACTTAAGCAGTAATTTATTTTATTTTATTTTATTTTTGGGGCAGATAATAATTTTTGTGTGTGTTAAGCTCAGCAGAAGCAATAACATTCTCCCGGTTTAATTTGCACCTGTAATGTTTTGTTTGGTGTATTGTATTACAGGTGGGCGCAGTAGTCCCTTCACCTCCACCTTCCTGGTATTAAAAGTTGATGTACGAGTTGGAATTATTTTGGATTTGGTGATCTGATACGACTTGACAATTTAAAGAGGACTTAGGAGTTAAATCGGACTTGCATTTTGACATTGTAAATCTCGTGGACTTTAAAATTGAAGAGAAAAGACTTGGATTTGAAAATTAAAAAAAAAAAAGACTTGAAAGAAAATAAAGACGGACTTGAATATTAAGAAAAGGCCTTGGACTTTAAAATTTAAATGCAACTGATAATTTGAAAGGATTTTATTATTAATTAAAAAAAATGATTTTGATTAAACTTTAAAAATAAGGACGATTTGAAAATTAAAATGAATTTGATCTTATAAACTAAAAAAAAAACTTCGAAATTAAAACCGTCATAGAAATAGAAAAATATCCCCGAAAAAGAAACAAAAAACAATAAATAACTTTAAACAATAAGAACTCCAAAACGAAAAACAAAAAGGGATTTGATCGCATCATTTCGTAATGTGATTATTGAATATCGAAGCTCACTAATAACACAGTTACAAATATAATTATCCTTATAAAAACACAATAACAACACAATTACAACCACAATTATTCAATGTTAAAAAAGTGGACAGTAGTCATAGTTCCAATTATTCACTTACAAATATAATCATACATTGATAATTTAATAAGAATGTAATTAGAATAAAGTAATAATTTATATACAACATTTCGTCTTTAAAATGAGATAATTACGACTCGAATGTAAATGTAATTCCTCAAATAAGAGAATTACAAAATAATGCGATAAATATAATCCGTTCAGTGAATCAGAGAATTACGAAACTAATTAGCAAGAGAGAGTTAAGTAATTAGGTAGGTAATCTAATCAATGTACAACCATAGCGTGACCGTAATACCTCCTGTATATTGTAAACCTGTTACCCAAGTTTATTTCAATAGTTAGATGGTTGTAATTTCCGGTAGTTAGTGATTAAGCTGTTAGTGGTATTTGTTTATGGTGGATATTTATACACATGAGAGACGTATACGTGTTAAGGTGGTAATAATAATAATAATACGGTAATATTTAATAATTATATAACACCCACCTTCTCTTGTTTTCCCTTATTTTTCCTCATTTTCATCATTGTTCTCTTATATATCCTTCTCATCGTCTCTCTTCCTTATTCTCTCTTTCTTCACCTTCGTCCAACCTTTCTTTCTCCACCCTTATTCTCTCTTTTGTTTTCGTCCCTATTATTTATCCCTTGTCATCATTTCCTCGTGTTTGTTATTTTTATTTTATTATTTTTTCGGAAGTTCGTAATTTCGTCAAGTTCGGTAATTAACACAATCACAGGTGTACGGTACTCAGGTAAAAGTCAGGAGAGTAAGCAGTCACAGTACTTCAGTATACTGGTTTTTATCTTTTGTATTAACTTTGTTGTTTTGTTGTTGTAGTTTTTATTATTAATCTTATTATTTATTTATTATTATTATTACTATTATTATTTTGAACAGCTTCTTAATCCCAATTTTCCCTAAGGACTAGAAATTGTTTTTGGGATTAAGTTTACTTTTATAACCTAACCTAACCTAATCTAACCTAACAACGTAAATATTATACAAGGTTGCCGTACAGGTGTTGATTCCTTCACCCTTAACAATCGGCAGGTAACCGTAGTGTGTAGTCCAGACGATGATATCTCTCTCTCTCTCTCTCTCTCTCTCTCTCTCTCTCTCTCTCTCTCTCTCTCTCTCTCTCTCTCATTGAGTGTACAGTACAATATTGTAACGAGTGTACAATGCGGGTACTCAATCATCCACCTCTCCTACCCACAGGGAGATCGAAACCCGAAAACTGTTGCTCACGAGGAGAATCCACTACTACTGAGTTATAAATAAAATATGATAATAGGTTAAGGTAGAATGTGGGGTATAGAATTCAGAGGTGTGTTAGTGCCTCATCCACTTATAGCGGCGGACGGTGTGATGTGTCTTGGAGAAAATTGAAACTCGCGTCTCCCTGTACACTTTAACTAGAATTGTGGGCGTTACAAGCACTCTCTCTCTCTCTCTCTCTCTCTCTCTCTCTCTCTCTCTCTCTCTCTCTCTCTCTCGTGTGTGTCTCTTTTTCCTCAGGTCAGGAAATTAATTTATAAGCAGATAATAGTTCACCTTTTACCTCATTGTCCTCCCCATCGTTTCTGTCCCTTCTCCCTTCCCCCTCCTTCCCCTCTTTCCTCTTCCTTACCCTTTCCTTTTGAACATGTTTCCCCTCCCCCTTTCCTTTGAAATTGCCCCCTTCCCCTACCCATCCCCTTTGAAAATTCCCTCCTTCCCTTACGCCCCTTCGTTCGCGGATGACTTTTCACTGAGTCAATTGATCAACCTGAAACTCCTACAATTGAATTTCTTCCCTCGCAAGACAGGGGGGTGAGCCTGACGTCCTTGGCTGGGTGGAGAGTGTCCGCAGAGCCTCCATTATGACCTTTATGTGAGCCTATCAGGAGGGCGATAGTCTCCTGCTGCTGGTGGTGGTGAAGGAAGGAGGGAGAGAGGGAGGGGAGGGAGGACTAGGTGAAGTTCTTCCTCTTATAGAAGCGCACGAAGATTGGCTCTCTCTCTCTCTCTCTCTCTCTCTCTCTCTCTCTCTCTCTCTCTCTCTCTCTCTCTACGTACGTCAGATGAGTTCTTACATTGTCAATTACGAAGAACTCAACTTACGAACCTTGAAGTGAATCTCTTAGACACTTTCCGAACATTGTCACTTAGGGGGAAAATTAAACGGGAACCCCCTTAGAGTATCCGTCTTTATATCGTAGCTTAAGTGAATCAGTCAGATAAGTTTGTACATCTCCAGTTACGAGGAAAATTCAATGTAAGAACCTTTGAGAATTCCTGGACCAGGTAAATGCAATTTGTAATTTTTTTTTTTTTGTCTTGTGCTCCGGAATTACGCTATTTCGCTGCAGAATTTCGGGGGTCGACATTAAAATGAATAGTGCGTAGTTAATCTTCCTTGATGAGTTAGGGTTTATTGTTAGTCTTCACGCGTCTTGGAGAACATTAACTAGGAGGCAATCGTGGTTTTTTTTTTTGCCCATGAGTTTCTCGCTTCCAACAGTAGGCATCACTTCTTACAATGTCTCAAAGCATTAATTAAGTGTTGTGCCTTAATGTCTCTTTGAAGCATAACGTGCGTGCTTTTATATTTACTTTGTGTTGACCTTTATTCTCTATTGGGTCTCTCCTGTTATTGACGCACTGTAACTTGGATCGTGTTGAATTGTAATGAGAAAAGGTTTTGCTTATATACGCATTTGGTCACTTTTTGGCGTATATTCAGTGTATCTTATTGCGTTTCAAGCAGTAAGGTGGAGGAGTTGGTTTTGCGTATATGCGTATCAGAAATTATTAAATATTTTTTATGAAAGAGAAATAAGAAGAAACCAAGTAAGCAGAATAACGAAAGATGAAGTGAATCGATGTCTGTTAACAGTCTCCGATTTGAAATATTTTGACCGTATAATGAAACTCTCTTTTTTTTATCTATCTGTTCAGAGGAGCCGTAAAGCGAACTCTTTAGTCCACCACACGTTGCAGTTCCCTTCTCACACGTCTTCCAAGAAACTTACTAGAAGAGTGGGCATTGAACTGTCCCTCAAGCGCTAATGTGATTTTCTTTTTGTGTGTGATAAGTTGTAGTTAAAGTCGAAGAACATGACGAATATGACTGAGGAATATGATTAATGGTGCCTGATGGGGTCTCTCTCTCTCTCTCTCTCTCTCTCTCTCTCTCAGGTACTCAGTAGTGTGAGTAAGACTACTACAAGGTATCCAGTAGTTTCGGTTCTAGACACATCAAATAATTCAGTGGTGTAAAATAAAGTTGCCAATATTCAACAAGATCTCCCAGTGGTGTGGGGTAACGACACAACACCATTCATATATAGTGGTATAGACTCGCAGTAAAATATCGTAACTTTGTGTCTTTCAACTGTTCAAAACTTCGAGGGAAAAAAACGTGAAAAAATGTGGAATGTTTTTTTTTAGGACACTGAAGGGGGCGTGGGCGGGGTGGTGGGGATGAGCGTGGGGGGGATGGTGGGCGGGATATACGAATAATATATAAAGATATTTTTTTTATTGTTGGCAATGACATATAACGTCCATATATTTCATTTCGCGCGTTGCTCTCTCGTTTATTCTCGGTATTTATTGTATATTTCGTTAAAAAAAATATATACTGAATTTGGTGTTCCGAGGTTAGTGATGATTCGGCGACACGGGAGGGCATAAGGTGTGAGAAGAGTAACTTATAAATTATGTTTGAAATAATTATATACCTGAATCACCTGAAGATTATTAGTCCTCCTAGTATGTTTCACCTTAAGATTAACAACCCTAATGGTAACCTGACCTAACCTAACCTAACCTAACCTAACCCAATACCCCAGGTGATCCGAGAGTAATTTAGATCAAAGTTTCGTGGTCTACGTAAACTTAGGTCAGGTCAAGTTATGTCAGGCCAACTCATAACAGGTCAGGTCAGATAAGGTAGGATATTGTTCTTCATACCTCCCCTTCCCTCCCTCCTTCACTCCCACCTTACCCCCCCTCCTTCCCTCCCACCTTACCCCCCCTCCTTCCCTCCCTCCTTCACTCCCACCTTACCCCCTCCTTCCCTCCCTCCTTCCCCCCTCCTTCCCTCCCTCCTTCACTCCCACCTAACCCCCCTTCCCCCCTCACTCCCCTACCCCCTCCTCCTCCCTCTTCACTCCTCTTCCTCCCACCTACCCCTCCTCCCTCCCTCCTTCACTCCCACCTACCCCCTCCTTCCCTCCCTCCTTCACTCCCCCCTAACCCCCCTCCTTCCCCCCCTCCTTCCCTCCCTCCTTCACTCCCACCTTACCCCCTCCTTCCCTCCTCCTTCACTCCCTCCTTCCCTCCCTCTTTCCCTCCCTCCTTCCCTCCCTCCTTCACTCCCACCTTACCCCCTCCTTCCCTCCCTCCTTCACTCCCACCTTACCCCCTCCTTCCCTCCTCCTTCACTCCCTCCTTCCCTCCCACCTTACCCCCTCCTTCCCTCCCTCCTTCACTCCCACCTAACCCCCCTCCTTCCCTCCCTCCTTCACTCCCTCCTTCACTCCCACCTTACCCCCTCCTTCCCTCCCTCCTTCACTCCCACCTTACCCCCTCCTTCCCTCCCTCCTTCCCCCCTCCTTCCCTCCCTCCTTCACTCCCACCTAACCCCCCTCCTTCCCTCCCTCCTTCACTCCCACCTTACCCCCTCCTTCCCTCCCTCCTTCACTCCCACCTTACCCCCCTCCTTCCCTCCTCATAACACACACACACACACATGTACACTTTATCACACCACAGTTCTCCGTTGCTCCGTAAGGTTGATAATAAAACGGAAATGTGCCGTGAATGTTGAAAGTTTTGGGGCGGAAAGTCTGGCGTTTTTTATTGTTAGGGAAGCGGAATACTTTTATGGGGATTGTTTACCTGTGTAAGTTGCCTGTATGGGCTTTGTTTACCTGTATAAGTTACCTGTATGGGCTTTGTTTACCTGTATGAGGATTGTTTACATGTTTAAGTTGCCTGTTTGGAGATTGTTTACCTGTATAAGTTACCTATATGGATATTGTTTACGTGAATAAATTTCGTGTATGGACTTTGTTTACCTGTATAACTTACCTGTGTGGGGATTGTTTGCGTGTATAAGTTCTCTCTCTCTCTCTCTCTCTCTCTCTCTCTCTCTCTCTCCCTCCCATGCAAAATTACACTAGCCAGTTTTTCTCCGGCAAAAGACTAATTAGTAACAATCACGAAATTTGGCTAATAAGTTAGTAGTGTAGAAGAGTCCCACATCAGCTATGCTAATTGCGGTAATTAGAATAAGGTGTTTTTGTGGGCGTTATGTAATTTACGTCGCATTGCAATTAACTTACACGTATAGAAAATGTATTAGGATGATTCAAGGTGTCGGGAGTAATTTTTTTTCCTGCCGTATAGTTCAAAAGGTTGACGTTTGGCTACACTATAGTTGAGACTTTCGACCTTATGTGATGTTATCGGCTTGTATTGGTGCCGAGAAGGGGATTTTGTGGGCTTGTTTTTAGGTGAGGATTAGTCAGCCCAGCTAAAATCCCACCCGCCTCCCCTGACTTGACTTGTGGATGTTGTTGTGTGAGGGATTAATTATTTATATATTTTTTTTTATGTTTTGTGTTGTGTTTATTTGTCTTAATTAATGCGTGTTATGTCTGTGTATGTCTTTGTGTCTGTTTCTTTCTCAATGTATGTCCCAGTGTGTGTCTGTGTATGTCTTTGTGTTTGTATCTTTCTCAATGTATGTCCCAGTATGTGTCTGTGTATGTCTTTGTGTCTGTATCTTTCTCAATGTATGTCCCAGTGTGTGTCTGTGTATGTCTTTGTGTCTGTATCTTTCTCAATGTATGTCCCAGTGTGTGTCTGTGTTTGTCTTTGTGTCTGTATCTTTCTCAATGTATGTCCCAGTGTGTGTCTGTGTTTGTCTTTATGCATGTCTGTTGCTTTTTCTGTACGTGTGTGTGTTGGTGTTTCTATATCTGTCATAAATTCCCGTGTCTCTTATTCACTGAAGTCTCTAATCAGTAGGACACTGCATGATGTCCTAATTTAGTCAGCCCCTCAGAACTGGACACACAACCAAAATATATGATGTCCTAATTTAGTGATGTCTAGTTAAGTGAGTACAGACGATAGGACACTGTACGGTGTCCTCTTAGCGGGAGTACAGACGCCAAAACAGTACATGGTGCCCTCATAACTGGGCAAAGACTCCTAGAATATATGATGTCCTAATCCAGTAAACACTTGTTAACTGGATTTAGACTCAGCCAAGGTAACTAAGAGGCTGCAAGTGCTCTCAAGTTACTGCAAATTAAATAAATGGCCTGGCGGGAGTCTCCTAACCTGATGTTGTCAGCCAGTGAGTGTAGGCATTTACTCGTCTCTCTCTCTCTCTCTCTCTCTCTCTCTCTCTCTCTCTCTCTCTCTCTCTCTCTCTCTCTCTCTCTCTCTCTCTCTCTCTCTTGGTGTTTGTTCTATTTTGTTGATTCTGGGTTAACAGTCTGGGAATTTTAACACACACACTTTTACTTACTAACTTAGAGAGAGAGAGAGAGAGAGAGAGAGAGAGAGAGAGAGAGAGAGAGAGACTAACTAACTATGAAAGGGCGACCATCAATCCGACATTAAAATAAACATCAAATGCCAATGACGCGTGTAGGAGGAAGTTTACTGACAGATTTGCGACTTGCAGATTCCATTTGGGTGTCGTCAAGTGTGATGGGTGAACCTTTGTGCATTGTTCAGTGACCTCTTGAATATTGTTGACAACTAGACGACCTTTGTATACTTGTTTGATAATCTCTGGTAATTTGCGACATGATGAGGCATTTAATAACCTTGGTATTCTAAGTTTGCGATCTCTTGTTTACCTGTTTCATCATGTAGTTGTTATAGTGGTCTTAGAATTGCGATCTCATGAAACCTAAATTTTCATTGCCATACTTTTCCACGGTTATACGGCCTCATATATGACTTGTATATTATTAATACGGTATAAATATCCCCTCGTAAGCCGTATTAAGCCAGTGTTCTAGGTACCGTCTTAACAAGATTTCACCTAACTGGCCAGAATTTATTTAGTAACGGTAGAATAAGTGTAATTTTGTTCCTTATGTGGTAAGAAGGTAATATACATAGTTATGGTAATGTGTTGGTGAAATTTTATCCTGTAATTTGTGCTAAGTGAAATAATTTAGTAAAAGTTAAACGCATCGTGTGGATCTTTCCCTAACTGGTGCTAACTGAACATGTCTAGTTAAGGAAGAGTCGAAATGTAATTGAATTCACGAGGCAATATGAACATACGAGTTAAGACCAAGTTTCTCTCTTATTTTGTCTCCAAGTGAACGTTCCTAGATAGGGTCGAGTCTCAATGTAATTTCTCTTCCATTTTGATTGATTTTTTTTGTTTGTGGTTTAAGTTTGGTAGTTTAGTCGAGTCTTAGGTCTCCAGTTAAGGCCAAAATTCATCACAGGACCTTTGGTGAATCAGGGTCTAGTTTATTAATATTAAATGGAGAGAGAGAGAGAGAGAGAGAGAGAGAGAGAGAGAGAGAGAGAGAGAGAGAGAGAGAGAGAGAGTAATTTGGTAATAATAAAAAAAACAAGATGCATAATAGAAGGGAGTATAGGCTGAGGGAGAGAGATAGAGAGACTCAGGGAGAGAGGGAGAGGGGAAATGAGTGTGTATTAATAGGGGTGAGTGGTAGGGGAGAGTTGTGGACATTGAGAGAGGGGAAGTGTAGAGGAAGAGAGGTGATGAAAGAGAATGACCCAGCCCCTCTGTATTAAGTAAGAGATGGAAGGGGTGACACTCTCCTGGGTGTTGGTGCTGTGTCCCTTCCTTCCTTCCTTCCTTCCTTCCTTCTCACCAATACTGAATGAGAGGAAACACTTGAGATATCTA
This sequence comes from Homarus gammarus, assembly GCA_958450375.1. Lineage (NCBI taxonomy): Eukaryota > Metazoa > Arthropoda > Malacostraca > Decapoda > Nephropidae > Homarus > Homarus gammarus. The sequence goes on from CAUDMG010001492.1 coordinate 1,519,036, forward strand.
CAGGGTGTTATTCTTCACATTTAGGTTTGACTGGGTGGTAGTTGATCCTCTCTCTCTGTTACATTGGCTTTGGACTTTTTTTGTGTTTTCGCTTCGATTCAATTATAAGGGTATTCACTTCTCGGAGTGGAATTGTATGTTTTGTTATTATTATTATTATTATTATTATTATTATTATTATTTGTTGTTGTTATTTTTTTTTTATTTATTGATATTAGTGTTTTTACTTTTTGTTATTATTATTATTATATTTCTTTTGCTGTTATTGTTTTAGTAGTAGACGTAGAAGTAATAATAGTACCTGCATCTCTTTTTTAATTAATCTATAATCTTACTTGTATTTACACCTGTACCTGTAGTTTAATGTATACATAACTTTATTATACCTGTACATATATTGTTGCCTATACCCCTACACTGGTCTCGAAATGAAATGAAAATCCTGTGAAATCCGCGAAGTTAAACAATTGAACACGTTTCCTCCGCTTCAGTTGTCCTATTCTCAGTACTCGGTAGGGCGGCAGGGGTGAGGAGCAGAGCGATATCCTTCTCACTTCATCAGAGAGAGAGAGAGAGAGAGAGAGAGAGAGAGAGAGGCATTTACTGTCTTAGTTGGGGAGATGGAAGAAGGGTAGATAAATAAGGAGATGGGTAGAGAAATGGGGGAGAAGAAAGAAATGAATAGAGACTTGTGGTGGGGAGATGGGGAAGGAAGACAGGAAGGGAGATGGGAGGGGAGACGGGAAGGGTGTAGGTATGTGGGAGGGGAGACACTGCCACTTTCCAGCCATTCCTTTACGACCTACTTAACTGGAAAGGAACGATACTGATTCGCTCAATTAAAGATGGCCGGAGCTGGATTGCTAGGCCATATATTGGGAAGGGGAAGGGAGAGGAAAATAGGAGGGAATGGGAAGGAATAGGATGAGAGGGAAGAAGGCAGGAAGAGGCAGATGTAAAAGGAAGGGGGAAGATGATAGAGAAAAGGAATGAACAGAATAATGAGGAATATAGGACGGTATAGGAGTGAGGAAAGATGGAATGAAATAGAGCAGAATTAAAAAAATGTATGACAATGAGAGAAAGATAGAGTGAGACAGAAACAGTGAAATGAGAAATAATAAGAAGGGAAGAAAAGCAGTAAGAGAAAAAGGAAAGGAAGAGATTAAAGGTAAGAGACAAATAGCGGATAGTTATAAATGAAGTCTGTACAGTCATGCATTTAAAGGTCAGTATATGCTTGCATGCACAGTGTAAAGCAAATATGTCATGGATATTTCCCACGAGGTGAATTAACAAGCAATTCTGTTACATTTCACTCGAGTGAGAATTACCAAACACACAATTATTGAAAGTCCGTGATTGGGGCTTAGTTGAACACTTAACAGCGTAATAGTAACATAACACCATCAGCAATACAGCAGCAGCAGCAGTAACAAGATCACAAATTAGGTGCTGCGTGTTTTTGTTTCTTTACAAGATAAATGCGCGATATATCCCAGAATGGCAACTCGAACAGCAATACAACAGCAGAGGCAGTAACAACACTTGCCCTTGCTCAGATGCCTCATGCCCAGATGCCTCATGCCCAGATGCTTCTTGCTCATCAATTGCCCTGAGGTCTCTTGTCCAACATTTGCCCAAAAATCTCTTGCTAAACTTCTGCCCAACACTTGCGTAAAAATCTGTTGGCCAGGTCTTGTTTGGAAGTCTTCTCCCAAATTCTTACCCCAAACTTACATGGCCAAAACGTGCCCAGAAATATGTTGTCCAATTATGTCCAGAAATCTGTCCTGCGCGCTAAGAAATGCCTTGACCAACACTTGCCCAGACAGCTGCTGCCCAACACGCCAAAGAAGTTTCTGACCCAGCACTTGGTCAGAAGTGTCTCGCCCAACTCTCGTGGCCCGCGTTACAGGCCACGATTCTCCTGTAATAGCAAAACCATATTGAGGGTTTAGTGCTAACCCTCAACCCGACCTTACAGCTCATCCTCCCATTCCTTCGCTGTTAAAACGTCAACCTTACGGGAGTCAGGCGAAGGTGACGGTGTCGCAGGTGTGGTGCGGCGAGGTGGACAAAGGCCACCTAAATTAATTAATTAGACCACAAAAAGAGGGCAAATTGGTGCGTGTCGCGGATCGCCTGAGGCAGTCCGTGGTCTTTTGCGTCTGGGACGTCTTTTGGGGGTCTTCTTTTTGCTTCTTCCTTCTTTTCTTCCCCTTCCACCATCCCCTGGAGTTCCTTCTTTTTTTGTTTATCGTGGACGGGAAAGCCCGGGAGGAAGTGCATTCCGCCAGTGGTGTGTTGTTGACTTGATCCGAAAAGTTGGAAGTTGAGGAATAAAGATGCGTGTTAGGGAAGTAAAATACTTCTTAGGGAAGTTAAATGCGCCTTGAGGAAGAAGTTTGGTCTTGAGAAAGTTAAACGCGGTTATGAGGAGGGAGATGTGTCTTGGGGAATTTAAATTAGTATAAGGGAATTTAAATTAGTCTTAGGGAAATTAATTTAATCTTGGGAAAATTAAATTAGTCTTGGGGAATTTAAATTAGTCTTGTGGAATTTAAATTAGTCTTGGGGAATTTAAATTAGTCTTGGGGAAATTAATTTAATCTTGGGGAAATTAAATTAGTCTTGGGGAATTTAAATTAGTCTTGGGGAATTTAATTTATTTTTAGGGAAATTAATTTAGTCTTGGGGAAATTAAATGTATTTTAGAGAAGAAAAAAAAGAATGAGGGAAGCCAAAGAGAAATAAATTTACAGGAATAAAGTGAAGGAGAGACTGTAGAGAGAGCATGACTTGGAAGGAGGTGAAAAACATGACAGCGAGAAGAATGTAGTGAGGGAGGGAGAATGACTTGGAAACAAAGAAGGTGAAATGTGTTTAGTGTATACAAGCTCCTACCATTTCCCTACCTAATGTAACAGCCTCTCCTTCCTTCGTTCCTTCCTTCCTTCCCTTTCTTTTATTTTTGCTTCATTCCTTCCTTCTTTTCTTTCAGTTTTACTTTCTTCCTTCCTCTTCCATCTTTACTCATTCTATCCAATATCATCGCGTCTCCACCTGAGTTAAATCTTAATTACCTACGTTCACATTGGATTTCACCTACGGATTATTGAGAGAATTCCCCCCCCCCCCCCTCCACCCCCACACCAAGCGTTCTGGAGGTGGGTGATCTTCGTTAAGGGCTGAGTCATCGTTCTCTGGGGGTAAGCATATTGTTGTGTTGAGAGAGAGAGGGAGAGAGAGAGAGAGCGAGAGAAAGAGCACGTACAGTATTAGAATAACGAGACACTTCTCTATCGGGGGGGGGGGGGGTATTTATCTACTTTCCAAGGTGTAACTTATTTCTCGGGGGTAAATTAACCTCCGAGAGAGACAATTAAATCCCTATAGAGAGATAACTCCTTCGAATTTTGTTTTTCCAAAAATTATCTCTTTTTTTTTTCTCGTTTTTTGCGTCGCCATAAGTTGACATTACACTCGCCTCTTGAACCAATGGTCGGCGATTCGAGTCCCGCGGTTGGCGACTGAATGGGGCACCCCGAGTCGACCCAGCTGCATAATGGGAGCCTTAACTTAACATTTGAGGCGACATAAAAGGTGTTAGAGTATAGTTACAGTGTCGGTCAGGGTTTTGCCTTGTGTATACCGACTGTTTATAGTAGTAGTTACTGTTGGTCTCTTCTCTTACTGCCGACCACCAAGCCTATATGGGACCCACTAACGCCCCTTTTTTTTCGTTGTTTTGTGACCTAAAATTTTACCCTAACCTACTGTAAGATGATGATTGAGTTGAGAACCTCCTTGTTTTCTTTTAGTATTTTTTTTACTTGTATGGATTTGCTTTTACTTGTAACTGTTTTTTTTTTTTCATACATTTCAATAACGTTTACATAGCGTTTTTTTTTCTTTTGTATGACGCCTTTTTTTCTTTTTTTCCTTTTCTTTACATATTTCTTGGCTTTAATAGTCGGTATTTTTTATATTTTTTTTACATATATCATAATTTCTTCCCTATACATATGTTATTAGTTTTTTATTAACATGTTATATATCCGTCATTCTCTCAGAGAAAAATGACAAGACTAATCCCGGGCATTAGGAACCTTGAGTACAGAGACAGGTTAAAGCATCTTAATTTGCACTCCCTCGAGAGACGTAGAGTGAGGGGCGATATGATAGAGGTGTATAAATGGAAGTCAGGGCTAAACAAAGGGGACATTACAAAGGTGCTCAAACTATCCAACCAGGAGCGAACTCGTAACAATGGTTTTAATTAGTCAAATTTAGATTTAAGCGCGAAATAGGTAAGCATTGGTTTGGAAATAGAGTGTTGGATGAATGGAACAAGTTACCAAACATCATCATTAACTCGAATGCGCTGGATAGCTTCAAACATAGGTTGGATGGATATATGAGCAGTAGGGGTTGGGCGTAAATGGGACTGCCCAGTATGGCCCGCTGTAGTTTCCTCCATTCTTATATATCAAGAGTTTTTTCCGTAGACATATTATTTTTTATTAACATGTTAGTAGCTCTTAACATTTTTGCATTGCTTAGCGGCACTGATGTGATTTTTCTGGCGGGACTTAATATTTCATGCACACTTTACGACCCGGAAGAACGAGACAGGCAGTAAAGATGAGAAATTTTGTGGCCCATTATACATTTCCGTCAGGGAGGGGAGTTGGGGCTGCGGGGGGCTGGGGGAGAAGACTGGGAGAGGAGGATGGGGGAGGCTAGTAGAGAGGGGGAGGGAAGACTGGAGGAGGAGAGGGGAGGGTAAGGCTAGTAGAGAGGGGGGGGGGGGAATCTGCGAGAGGAGAAGGGGGAGTCTGGCGGGAGAGGAGGGTAAGGGGTGTAGGGGAGGGGAAGCCTGGGGGAGGAGGATGGGAGGGGGAGGCTGGGGGAGCGTGGGAGATGGGGAGGGCATCCAAGTGAGGTATCTAGGGGGGTGTAGGGGGGGATAAACGGGAAGGGGTTGGAAGAGAGGGGGAAGTCATGGAAGGAAGGGAAAAGAGGGAGAAAGACCTAAGGGTGAAATTGAAGGGAGAAGGGAGAAAGGGAACCGAGGAGGGAAAGGGTACCGGAAGTTTCACCTCCCCTCTCCTTTTTTTGTCCCCTTTCATCCATCCCCTTCTTTCCTTTCAACCTTTTAATTTTTCCCCCCTTTTCCACTTCTCTTTTCTTTCGTCTCCCTTTGTGAACATGTGTGTGTGTGTGTGTGTGTGTGTGTGTGTGTGTGTGTGTCTCAAATAACAAGCCTCCATCACTCACAAACTTGTTAAAATTATTTAGTAGTTATTAAACATCCTCTTGAAACAATAAATAAATATAATGAAATAAATTAAATATGTGTAATTATATGGATTATTAAATTTCATCCCAGTTTGTCATTTGTATATCTCGAATTAATTACTTTTTTTTTTTTTTTTTTTTTTCGTGTTTATCCATTACCCGCCTTTACTGACCTGACTGGTGGAGGTTTTCCCCTGTATGGGATTTTTTTTCTTAATGTGGCTTAACGCAACAAGTGACCGAATCTTGATGACATATTTTCTGAATTGATTATATTTATTTATTCATTCAAGTGTATTTTATTATTTTAATTTCCATTTTGGTATTATTTATCTTTAGAATTATTAGGTTTGTAAAGAATAAAGTGATTGAATAGAAGAAAAGATGAATGAAATGAAAATAAATAGAATAAGAAAACTTTAAACTAAACGAAAATTTCACCCAAACTAAAAATAATTATCGTTTGCATTCTATTTTTCCTTCTTCTCTTTCGTTAAGTCATCGTTTCAGCTTCCCAATAAATTTTTCGTATTTTATCCTCTTATTTTCGTGTTGTTGGTCGTGGGTGTGTGTGAGTTACAGCCTCTAGGTACCCTTAGCTCACTCTCATGAGAGATAAAGCAATTTAATGATGTCGTCTAGCTGGTTGATGCAGGTGTGTGTGTGTGTGTGTGTGTGTGTGTGTGTGTGTGTGTGTGTGTGTGTGTAACGTAACTAGCACCACCAGGTATCCAATTACATACTTCATTTTTAACGAGGAGGCCGACACGTTCCGCCACGCACCCTGGCTGCTCACGTCTAAGAATCCTCGAGAGATTCCAACCTTTGATTTTTACCCTAGCTAGTGATGTGAGAGCGAGTCTAACTGGTTCACGTAACTTACGACACAAAGATGCCTTCGCCTAACATCATTTCAGCCCCTTAACTGAGAACGCATCTAACCGACCGGCTTTCGAAATGGGTTGTAATTGCATCCTGGAAACTTTTTACGCCATATTTTCACTTAAACACGTGAGAATACATCTAGCTGGCTCACTTAACCTACGACACGAAGGTGGTGGTAAAGAAAATGTTTTGATAAGTCCTAGTGCATTTTCTACGCCATATTGACAAGCAGCTGATTGTGTTGTTTCAAATAGTAGCGAGCTGTAGCGTGTAGAAGCGTGCTGTAACGTGTTGTAGCGTGTAGTAGCGAGTTGTAGCGTGTAGTAGCGAGCTGTAACGTGTTGTAGCGTTTAGTAGCGAGTTGTAACGTGTTGTAGCGTGTAGTAGCGAGTTGTAGCGTGTAGTAGCGAGCTGTAACGTGTTGTAGCGTTTAGTAGCGAGTTGTAACGTGTTGTAGCGTGTAGTAGCGAGTTGTAGCGTGTAGTAGCGAGCTGTAACGTGTTGTAGCGTGTAATAGCGAGTTGTAACGTGTTGTAGCGTGTAGTAGCGAGTTGTAACGTTTTGTAGCGTGTAGTAGCGAGTTGTAGCGTGTAGTAGCGAGCTGTAACGTGTTGTAGCGTGTAGTAGCGAGTTGTAACGTGTTGTAGCGTGTAGTAGCGAGTTGTAGCGTGTAGTAGCGAGCTGTAACGTGTTGTAGCGTTTAGTAGCGAGTTGTAACGTGTTGTAGCGTGTAGTAGCGAGTTGTAGCGTGTAGTAGCGAGCTGTAACGTGTTGTAGCGTGTAATAGCGAGTTGTAACGTGTTGTAGCGTGTAGTAGCGAGTTGTAACGTTTTGTAGCGTGTAGTAGCGAGTTGTAGCGTGTAGTAGCGAGCTGTAACGTGTTGTAGCGTTTAGTAGCGAGTTGTAGCGTGTAGTAGCGAGTTGTAACGTTTTGTAGCGTGTAGTAGCGAGTTGTAGCGTGTTGTAGCGTGTAGTAGCGAGTTGTAACATGTTGTAGCGTGTAGTAGCGAGCTGTAACGCGAATAAGCCAAGTCTCACATTCTCTGTGAGCCACAAATTTAACGTTAGAGTCTCTGAGAATTATGACATAAGTTTTTCAGCTCTTACCACCAGTACGAGCAATTACCCGCGCTTGGCCTCCCTTTTCACCCCACAATGTCACGCTTATGGAAGCAACGGCAGACGTTAACGTTCGCCTGCTTTCTGCCTGCAGTGTCGCTCTTTTCTGGCCGGGGGCTGGTCAGTGGTGGATGGTCAGAGGTCAGGTCAACCATTCACATATTGTTTCTTTGGCATTTAAACCTTTTGAAGCATTTTTTTTTTAATCTCAATGAGTTTCTGAGTTATTATTTATTCAGTGTTCGTCATACAGCTCTTTGACATGCCATGATTTTTTTTTCGACGACAATAAATTTACAAATTATAATTTATTCACCTTTCGTCGTATGAGACTTTGATGTGATATTTTTTTATACAATGAGTTTGATACATTATTTACTGAGCTTTCATCACACAACGCTTTGACGGTGTAATTATTTTCGGTTGGGATTATTTCCAGATTCACAGCGACAGGATTTCTTTATCAACTTTGTAGGTCAGACATGATGGAAGGATGTGTAGGAGACAATGACTTAGGGATTAACACTGAGACCTGGATAAATATAGACATAAAAACAGCTCCTACCTGTAATTAAGGCTTTTTTTGTCGATAGATCTAAAAAAAATGGCTGTTAACTGTAATTGATGGAATTTTGTAAACAAGAGAAGACTTTGTGATACAATTAAGAATTATTTAGATGGATTTGTTTACATAACCTAACGTGTGGGATTTTTTTTTTTTTTTTTTTTATTTATTGGGCACCCCCTTACATCCTTGTGTAAGGTGAAGCGCAGAGGCGTTTACAGCGCCCAACAGGGAAGCATGCTAAGTTCATGCTTGCCTTTATGTCTCATGAGTTAAGGGCGTAGAAGCCTGAAGAGTCACGGGCGTAGAAGCCTGAAGAGTCAGTGGTTTTATGTCATGAAGTTATTGGAAGCTCCAACAACTTTCCCTGAATACGAATTCGCAATTTTCAATTTACACCAGGTACCTAATTTACTGCTAGGTGAACAGGGACTAATGGGGGGCAAAGAAGTAAGTCCAAACAACTTCCACCGGCCCGAGAATCGAACCCGTGACATCTCGCTTGCGAGGCAAGAACGTTACCGCATCTACCACCGATCCCCCAAACGTGTGGGATGATAGTAGTGTAATAAAGGCTAGTTTACATTACAGTATTACCAGTCAAAACGTTTTACACACTTAGGTATTCAAGACGTTTACAAAAACATACACTCATTGCGTTTACAGAATTATACACTGAAGGCATTTACAATATTATATACGCCTGGCATTAACAGAATCACACATTGACAAAATAATATACACTGACAAAATTATATATAGTTTTCTAAGTATTTCCAAGTTTTATTTTAGCCACATGAACTGGATATAATTATGAGACTATGCTAACTATTTACAGGTTACAAAGTTTTGACGTTTATAAATTATGAACTCGTACTATTTATTTACTCTGGATAAATACGGATTATGTTTTGTGGATATTAAAGAAAATTCTGAACTCTTGGTATTGAGAAAATCGTATACTTAACTCTACTCAATACTCTCAGCTCGTTCAGAAAATAATGATCTCAATGCACTTTAAAAACATACATTAACTGGCCTCTCTAAGCAAGTGGAATTTTTTATATATTCTGCGTAGTTAAAGATCTGTTTTCATAATGCTATCTCTCGTCTTTATCCTCTGTTCCTCTTCCTCTCCTTCTTTTATTTCCATATTGTCCTCATGTTCCTTTTCCTTCTCTTTTTCCTCATTTCAATCCTCCACTATTTCTCCTCCTTCTCCTTCAATCAACTTTTACTTTCTTCTTCTCTTCGTTCTTCTTCCTCCTCCTCTTTCCGACTATTTCTATTTCTTCTCCTTCGTCGTCCCCTTCCTCCTTCCAGCCACTTCCACTCTGTCCTCCTCCTCCTCCTCCTCCTCTTCTTCTTCTTCTTCTTCTTCTTCTTCTTCTTCTTCTTCTTCTTCTTCTTCTCTGCTAATTTACGCTGTGGATCAGAGACGCTGCACACTACTTCTAGGATTTTATTGATCTTTAAAAACACTTTGATATCGACCGTGTCTTGAGGCTGTCAGGTGTCCAGAGAGGTGAAGGAGAGCCAGACAGAGAGAGAGAGAGAGAGAGAGAGAGAGAGAGAGAGAGAGAGAGAGATCCTGTCCCCCCCGTCCATTAAAAAAAAATATATTCAGTAAATTAAATATTCTCAATATTTTTACCAAATATTACCAAATCAACCGGAGCAGATAATCCAATTCCAAGTCGGGGGTAAAAATATAATGACAATTTTTACCTACCGGAAAAAAATAGTAACTCGCCTCCTTACGCAGATACCTCATGCGGCCCCCTTAACGGCGAGTCACAACTTACGCAAATGTGGCGTAGATGGTCGTAGGCGTTAACACACCATTACGCAGTGAATGTAGAAGTATGGCTGGTTTGTTGGCGCTGGTGGCTGGTTCAGGGTTGTGTAGAAGAGGTTTCTCACTACTTCTTCTTATGTATGGTGAGGTTTTGTTGCATAAGGGAGGGTGGATGGTTGTGGGGGGGGGGGGGGTGTTGTCGTACTCTTCCTGAAATTGTTGTACTCTGAGGGCTGTTGGTGATGGAAGTGTACCCGAAGGAGATGATTTGTTGTACTCAATGGTTGAAGTTGAAGTAGTCAAGAGCCGAGTGTCGCCTCCTCCTCCTCCTCCTCCTCCACTTTTTCCTCTTCCTCCTCTACTTCGTCTTTCTCCTTCACCTCTTCCTCTTCTTTCTTTTACTCTTTTCTTTTTCTCCTCCTCTTCGTCTTTATTCTTCTTCTTCTCCACTGTCTCCTCCTCCTCCTCCTCCTCCTCCTCCACCACCCGTCTCCTCCTCCTCCACCCGTCTCCTCCTCCTCCACTGTCTCCTCCTCCTCCACTGTCTCCTCCTCCTCCACCCGTCTCCTCTTCCTCCACCCGTCTCCTCCTCCACCCGTCCCCTCCTCCTCCTCCACCCGTCTCCTCCTCCTCCACTGTCTCCTCCTCCTCCACCCGTCTCCTCCTCCTCCACCCGCCTCCTCCTCCTCCTCCACCCGTCTCCTCCTCCACCCGTCTCCTCCTCCACCTCCACCATTATAGCTACATCACAAGGTTTTACCATTATTCTGAAGTGCTTCTCGTGACATTATTTTTAAGCGGTGTCCATAACTGTAATATTATTCATCTCATTTTTAGACAGTTTGCTTATACTTACCACATAAATATTTCTTGAAGATATTCCTCTTTTATCCTCTTAAATATTTAATTATGTTATATTTCTTATATTTAATTATAAGGAAAAATATTGCAAAATTAGAAAGAAAATTATTACAGGTGAATTGATCTTTAGGTTAATTTGCATATTATGGTAAATATATACCGTATATACTGTACACATCATGGAAAGGTGAAAAGAAAAAACAATGCATGAGAAATAGATTGACTACCATAAAGAAAAGTTTAGGGATATACTAGCCAATGAAATATCTCTCCAAAATGTCTCCCACAAACACGAAGACATAAAAAAAAGAAATCTTGAATAAACTCCCATTTCACAACGATCGGATTTCTTCATCAGTTTCTCTACCTTCAATTTCCTCCGTGTCATAAAGTCTCAAACCTGAACTTCTGGAAAACGACGCTTGGATCGTTCTTTTATTTGGGGACGGGAGAGAGAGGGGGGGGGGGTGTAGGGGCATAAGTCGGGGTTATAAAGGAGCGAATTAGTGAGATGTCTATAGGATGACGGTAAGGGATCATTTCAGGGTTCATAGGTAGTCCGATAGTGTGTGTGGGTGGGTGTGGATGTTTGCAGTTTGTCTATGATACCTGTGAGTGGGGTGAGGTCAGGTAAGTCACAGGTTGTGTTGTATCGGGAGTCTCTTTTTTGGCTACAAACGTTACAAGTTTATCTTACGTACACTTAATCTCAGTTTGTGCACATGGGAGGTCTGTTGGTATTCATGGGTGACGTATTCCTACAGTACTCACATAATAGAATATGTTAATTATTTTAGTATTAATATGTCTGATATGTTAATTATTTTAGTATTAATATGTCTGATATGTTAATTATTTTAGTATTAATATGTCTGACATGTTAATTATTTTAGTATTAATATGTCTGATATGTATTATATTTCTCTACCAGCCACTTATATTAACATAAATATTGTAATAGATAAAGTAATTAAAGTTATATTGAACTAAAATGCTCTCCCTCCCCGTCCCCCTTCTCCCCCTGTCCCCCTTCTCCCCCCCCGTCCCCCCGCCCCCGTCCCCCTCTCCCCCGTCCCCCCTCCCCCGTCCCCCTCTCCCCCCATCTCACCTCTCCCGCCCGACATCCCTCTCCCCCGTCCCCCTCTCCGCCAGTCCCCCCTCTCCCCCCATCCCCCCTCTCCCCCTCTCCACCCTCCATCACCAGAGAAACTTGTCGCTTACAGGAAACTGACTGTCAAGTGTACATGAAAGTCTTCTATATTTACGTCTAGTTGTCAGCCTCGTGTACTGTAACCTCTTGTCGTGGGTATGTATTTAACTTTGTTATTTGTGTAAACATGTTTTGTAACTTAGATACACACGGAGTCTGTCAATCGTGTAAACATTAGATTCTCTTAATCCTGTGTACACACAACCCACAAAAATATCTTTACCTTATTGTGTTAGACAATAAGACACAGACGAAAGATTTTGATAGCCTTACTGATGACACAGGAGTCGTAGTGTTCATTTTGAAATTCATCGGACCTTCCGTAAAGATATTTTTTTTGATTATGTGTACATCTTGTTATGTCATCGTGTACACAAAAGTTAATTTTTTTATTTACAATTAATAAAGGTTATATTTACCCTATAAATGTAAGAGTAGTGTACACAGTTCACAAATGGCAGTGTACATAGTTATATGTACACCAAGAATCTTCCTCATGTGTACACCCAGCTGCATCAGTCATGTACACACAGATTTATCTATCATGTACACACAGATGTATTATGCATGTACACAGGGCTGCTTCAGTTATGTACACATACTCGCACTAGTTGTGAAAACATACAGGTGTGTGTGTTTTGTGCACAGTTACATCCGTCAGGTACACACGCATATGCAGCAGTCATGTACACACACACACACACACACACACCGCCATGCACACACAATCAACAGATTTCATGCACACACAACTCCGGCAATCATGTAAACACAAAACTCTGCCGGACCGCCGACACAACAACATGTTTCCCTGTTTGGTAGCTTGTAAACACTGCCATCCTTGTCACAGCCGCCAGAGTAAACAAACCCTGTTGAATTTTAACTCAGAATTTGCCTTTGAGTGTCTTGATGGGTGTAAGTGCATGTGCTGAGCGCGTTTGAATAGTGTTTCTGAGTGTTGACCAAGTTCCGGGGTACAGCGGTGGGAGATACAGAAGGGAACTTTGTATTATTTGTCGATATTCAGATTTTATGAATTTGGTTTCGTGTGTGTGTGTGTGTGTGTGTGTGTGTGTGTGTGTGTGTGTGTCAGGCGTTATTCAAGGGGCAGGGGGGGAATGCACTTAAGGCTGGACTATCCCTCGTGGTGAGAGTGTGTGGCGTAACTCAGTTTTATGGGAGCTTGTGGCCTGGGTTCTAACTGTACGTATACTGTATATAAAATTGGCCATGTAATATGCTAGGTGAACTCCTTATATGTAAATACTGTATACCTGTATATCCTTACTTATGACCTGAGTGCTTTTGACTTCTAAATCCACGGAAGCACATGCACTCACTGGCGCATACACTTGCACACCTAAAAGATGCACTTAGGAGACACACGCTAAAGGAACTAGTTATGATATGCTCTTAGGAAGAAATAGTTATAGGGTGACACTTAAGGTAAGGTAGATATATGTTAAGGTAGACTTATGTATGAAGGTGAGGAGAGATATTCTTAAGAGGTGGTGAAATGGTTCAAGAAAAGAGGTGCAATTGAAAGTATCACCTGTAAAACCACTGAAGACACTGACAGGTAGCTAGGGAGACGGTCATATTTCTATTAAAAAAAAGAAAAAAAAGTCAGGGTTTTTTTTTACTCTCTCTCTCTCTCTCACCAGTCGAGAACATGCGGCGGTTGTTATAATGGCTGAACAACCTCGCAAAGTCAAAATCGTCAGAATGAATTCCAAGTTTGACACAAATATTCCCGCTGCCGGATGGGTGGTGGCGTTCAGAGGCTTTTACAGTAATGGACCTACACACTGAACCTCTGATACATGGAGCCTTTAAGTTTTAGTTTATTTAGGCCGATTCTAATTTATAAGAGAAGGAAGATTCTAATAATGTTGGTGGAGCCGTTTGGTTTGGTGTGTGTGTGTGTGTGTGTGTGTGTGTGTGTGTGAGTAAAGAAAATGGACTTGTGTTATTTTTTTGTATTTGTAGTAGAATAGACGTAAGTTTTGTTATGGGTTTGTGGGAGTGTTTTGTCTTATATATATATCTACTGTACTGAGTGTCCAGATGTTTGTTTGTCTTGGCGTGTTATTGTCGTGTTTGTTGTTGTTTTCGTTGTTTTTATCTTTGTTCTCCTCACTGTTGTCGTCATCATTGTCGCCATTGTTTTGTATTCTTTTCATTGACGTCATCGTTGTCTTCCTTGTCGTCGCCATCATCATCATCATCATCAGCGAACGAGGTACTTACAGTAGATAGGAACTGAGGGAATGAGTAACCTTGACCCTTTGACCTACAGTAGATGTCGAGGTCAGGGATAATTTTGGTAACAGGCACAAAGTTGGTGTCAGCACGGTACAGCTCGCATTGTTTTATCTCACGAAAAGTTGGGTGTGGGGTGAAAAGGCCTCAAGGTTTGAAGTTGGTGGGAATAGTGCCAAAGTGAATTGAATGTTGCAATTTTTTTTTTAGGCTTTCATTTTTTTTTGCTGTTTTTTCACTTATACTTTTTTCTTGCATCCATTATATAGATTTTCATTTTTATTTGTTTAATGTTGACACCTAGATCTGGTGCTTAAAGACCTCCTGTTCCTTTAAGGCCTCTAAGCCTTTAAGACCATAATCCTTTAAGACCCCCTAGCCCTTTAAAACCCCTTGTCCTTTAAGTCCCGAAACGGTTTAAGATTTCTTAAAGTCGCCTAGACCTTTAAGACCTTTAGTTCTTAAAGACCCCTAGCCATTATAAAATTCCCTACCCTACCTCGCCCCTTTAAAACCCATAGCCCTTTAAAAGCTCTATCCCTTTAAGACTTCTATCCCTTAGATACCTATATATATTACAAACTCGTTACTATAAAACGCTCGCCAAATAACACTCGCCAAATTATATTCGCTAAACAGTAGTAAATTATATGATCTATACCCAGAATTTATGAATAATTATTGTATGTTAGTCTGTCACATAAATTCTAGAGGAATTGAAATGAAAGTAATTTAGAGATTATATTTTGTCATGTCGCTTGTAATGATATTAATAAATGTTTTTCATTAAATTATTCAATACACTAATAACTTTCAGTGTTTTATTTGACTTAATAACACACATACACACACACACACACACACACACACACACACACACACACACACACACACACACACATTAATGCACTTTACCGCGTATATTAGTATTGAAGTGCTTCCCATCTACAGTTCTAATGTAACCCTTCAGATTGGTTTTCCGAAGAGGAATAAGGTGTGTCGAGCTCGGATCATAGATGGGGTTAGGTTAGGTTAGGTTCGGTCGTAACCTAACTGAGGGCTTCAGAACGACTGTAGCCGACCCAAGTAATTTTAACACAACTGTTACTTCTCAGAGATTATTACGTAAAATTTTCCTAACCCGAGGATGTTAGAACGCAGCTAATTGATTCACTGAAGCTACGGCTCAGTCATGGTATTGATTGTACCAAAGAAATTGCACTTTGGCTCTTCCTTGAATAGATGCCTTCTCGTAGCCCCGTCAGGAGAAAATAACATTTACCACACGATTGATGAGGACAACTCCACTGTACTGCCATGAGGACAAGTCAACTGTCCGACCATCACAACACGTCAAGTTCTTTTTAGGATCACCTGAAAAATAAGTACTGCAAATACTGCCGGTCGTGTGTTCTCTCCCCATAAAATCCGGATTCATATTACAGAGTGAATCCTTTACTAAAAACGAATCCGTGGTGTCTGCAGTTAGAATCAGGTACTATCGTAATAATGTGAGAGAGAGAGAGAGAGAGAGAGAGAGAGAGAGAGAGAGAGAGAGCATAAAGTTTGATCTCTTGTTTCCCGTCAGAACTCACTCTTAAAATTTTGTCCGTTGTCGTAAACCTGACGATCACTGGTCAGGATTCGTGTAAAATGCTTTGGACCTTTGGGAACAACCCCTCGTTTCAATGTTGAGAGAGAGAGAGAGAGAGAGAGAGAGAGAGAGAGAGAGAGAGAGAGAGAGAGAGTCTGTTAGCCTACGTCGACGCCCTGTAACAGTGAAGGCCTTTGTTTACATGCTCGTGTAAACAGCCTCTCAGACATAAAGCAGAGGAGTGATTGAACATTTGTCTCCCAGTTAGCGAGGACCTCTTGGCACGCACCTGCCTGCCTCCTTGATTAATAGTCGTTAGGGATCATGTGAAGATTAGGCAGCCCAGCTTATTTCACCTGATGATTAAACACCCTTATGCTATATTGTTAGGTTAGGTTAGTCTTTATCCATCAGGTGATATAATTCGTTTACCTAATCTTCATGTGACCCGTTGTTACCTCAGATGACGGTAGAGTATAGGCCTACCCACGCAGTCCCCTTGTGTGGTCGGGGTTAGTGTTAAGTGTGTTGTATCCGCAGCGCCTCTGATGGGTTGTCAGACAGGCCCTTGGGTGCGTTCAGTGACCTTTAACCCAGAGGCAGAGATTAATAACCACAAATATATTAATAGTGAAACAGCATTGAGGTCTCAATCTGGGTGAGAACTCTCTCTCTCTCTCTCTCTCTCTCTCTCTCTCTCTCTCTCTCTCTCTCTCTCTCTCTCTCTCTCTCTCTCTCTTTTAGGAGACCAAAAGACAAACAACCATTAACAAAGTTCTTAATGGAAGCTGTGGAAAATTTCCCTACGTGACGTCATTTCAGGAATTCGATTATAACGTGACTGCCCGGCGATAAATTTCCCCGGAAATGAATCATGTTTGACTCATCAAGGCGCGAGGTGTGGCGGGGAGGGGGGAGAGAGGGGTCGGGTAGACGCTGGGGAGTTGGGGAGCGAGTGGGGAGGGGGGAGCGGGGGACTGGGGAGGGGGGACTGGGGAGCGAGTGGGGAGGGGGGAGCGGGGGACTGGGGAGCGAATGGGGAGGGAGGACTGGGGAGCAAGTGGGGAGGGACTGGGAAGCGAGTGGGGAGGGAATGCAGGGGAGAGAGAGAGGGCGGGCGATAGTGATGTTCCAATATAGTTTTTTCTTTCAAAGGACGTCGTGAAAGTTCATTATACATGGTTGAAAGCTTCTCATTGTTTCATTTAAATTAAGCTTTCACGTGTCCATCCACCTCAGGTGCTGCTGTGAAAATACTCTCTCTCTCTCTCTCTCTCTCTCTCTCTCTCTCTCTCTCTCTCTCTCTCTCTCTCTCTCTCACTTTATTACGTCGGGGGAAATCATCAAAACAAGAAATATGATCAACAGTATATCTCAGTTGGTAGACCCTGTGTGTGTGTGTGTGTGTGTGTGTGTGTGTGTTATGCCGCTCTAAGGGGTTGCCATCAAAGTGCAGATGGCCTGTAAGTGAGAAGTAATGAATAGATAAGTGCCCTACAAGTAGAACACGGTGAACTAGGAGTAGAACACGGTGAACTAGGAGTAGAACACGGTGAACTAGGAGTAGAACACGGTGAACTAGGAGTAGAACACGGTGCACTAGGAGTAGAACACGGTGCACTAGGAGTATAACACGGTGAACTAGGAGTAGAACACGGTGCACTAGGAGTAGAACACGGTGAACTAGGAGTAGAACACGGTGAACTAGGAGTAGAACACGGTGAACTAGGAGTAGAACACGGTGCACTAGGAGTAGAACACGGTGAACTAGGAGTAGAACACGGTGAACTAGGAGTAGAACACGGTGAACTAGGAGTAGAACACGGTGAACTAGGAGTAGAACACGGTGCACTAGGAGTAGAACACGGTGAACTAGGAGTAGAACACGGTGAACTAGGAGTAGAACACGGTGCACTAGGAGTAGAACACGGTGAACTAGGAGTAGAACACGGTGAACTAGGAGTAGAACACGGTGAACTAGGAGTAGAACACGGTGCACTAGGAGTAGAACACGGTGCACTAGGAGTAGAACACGGTGAACTAGGAGTAGAACACGGTGCACTAGGAGTAGAACACGGTGAACTAGGAGTAGAACACGGTGAACTAGGAGTAGAACACGGTGAACTAGGAGTAGAACACGGTGAACTAGAAGTAGAACACGGTGCACTAGTAGAACACGGTGCACTAGGAGTAGAACACGGTGAACTAGGAGTAGAACACGGTGCACTAGGAGTAGAACACGGTGTAAAAAAAGACAAGGTAGCGAGTCATTGGTAGGGATCATCACAGGGCTTAAGGGATTAACTCCTAGTCGATCACGGATTCCCAACAGCTGTATCTCGTCCAAATTACATGTGACGTTACAGCATTCTAGCTTTTTCTCGGTCGTAAATGGGACGAATTTTGTCCTCGCTGTACGCTTTGGTTGGGAGGAGAGATTACTTACTTGTTTTATTACCCACACATGATGCTTAAGGGAAGTAGATGGGGGTAAGATGTACGCTAGTGGTTTAGTATGACTCTTCCCCTCAGTACACTAATGCTAGAGGGTAATGCCACGCGAGGGTTTGAATTCTTAGTGTGTGTATGTGTGTGTTAACGTACCGTATCTTATTAAGGTAGGGTTTCAGTGAAAATATAGTGTCATTACCGATAATATTGTTAGGGTTATAACTTTAGTCAGCCATTTAAATGCGTTCTTAAACCTATAAGTTACGAGTAAAATCCTAACCTAAGTTGTTGTTTTTTAAGACTCCTTCCCTGGCCGGCAGTTTACGTGCTCTTACTGAGTGAGTAATGCAGAGGTGATGAGGCAAAATATAGCTTTATAATAATTGTCTGTCATTTAATCACTCCTTGCATGTGACCACTCCTTATTTCCCTGTCTGTTTATTCAATTGTCCATTCTCTAAGTTTCCATCTGTCTAAATTCGTTGTAGTATTTGGGTTTGTACTCCTGTGCGTTAGTGTGTTTATGTATGTCTTTTCACACACACACACACACACACACACACACACACACACACACACACACACACTTTTTTATTATATCCTTATCTTCGTTAACTTTTTTTTTGGGGGGGCGAGGAAGGGACCGAGGTTGAGAATGACGTGGCGGCGAGGCCATTATTCGCCTTATAGTCCAAGTTAATTCATCTTCCTTGGTCAAATCTTTGTTAAGTGGGTCTTAAAATCTTGGGTCTTGATGGGACAGTGAGCATTTACCTCTCTGGTGATGAGTCTTTGGAGAACTTAAGTTTAATATTAAGTGTTTACGATAATTAACCTTCCTTCCTCTTTCCTCCTATTTTCCTATTCTCCTGCCCCTTCCCCTGCACCCTCCCCTTTCCCTTCCCCTTTCTCAACCCATCCAGATACGGAGTGTGAGGTACTTTTGAATCATTTGGTCTGTTGTAGGTTAGGTTAAGTTAGTGTTTGACGAAGTACAAGTAGCCTGATGAGCTTAATAGGACTTTAATAAACACGAGGAAGAGCCCCAAGTCGTTACCATATTTGCTATTGTGTGACCAAAATGTTACAAGTCTTATGTTGTTATTATCACTAACACGTTATTATGGCCTCACGTAACAATAGTCTTGCTGTGTGTGTGTTCCTGTACCGTTGTGTGCGTTCAGGACGATATTAATTTAACAAGTGTGACTATCGTTAGAAGAGAGAGAGAGAGAGAGAGAGAGAGAGAGAGAGAGAGAGAGATATTGCAGTGTGTCATTGTGTTTGTTTCCTTGTTCTTCGTGTGTCGTTATTCCCGGTGTGTTCTTGTTCTCTTATGTGTTCTCCAGGACGTCACGAGTCATAATATTGCTGGGTTTTTTTTGTGATGATTCCACCAAGAAAGCGACTGTGCTGTTTTTCCTTGTGCATCTTTCAGCCGCTTTTGGCCGCCTGACTGGCCAAGTGGAGCACTGTGACACTTCCTTCCTCTTATACTGTACAGCGAGTGTAGGACGCAGGCGAGCATAGAGGAGCCAGATATCAGGCTCTTGAAGGACACGGCGCCCGGGGTAGATAAAGGCTCGGCTATGTGTCGTATTGTAGCTTCTTGACCGAGTTACCGCACGTGAAGACGATCACTGTCATTGGTTATGGTGGTATTATTTTATTTTATTAATACAGAAATGAAAGTACAGTACAGAGACACTTGCTTGGGATAAGTATACGTCAATCTGTCTTGGTTTCTGCTACATAAAGAAAAGAAAAAGTATTCTATTCGCGTGGAAGCTGTGACGGTAACAGTAAATTATCGGAACAATCTGAAGAGCTCATTAGATTTCGAGATAAAATAGTAAGAAATACATGTTAATAGTGTGTTGTCTGTATACAGATGTTGTTAATAATGTTGTGTGTATAGATGACGTTTATAGGGTGTTATGTGTGTATAGTAGGTTAGGTTAGGTGTGTGTGTGTGTGTGTGTGTGTGTGTGTGTGTTGAGTTTCTATACAACTTCATTTGTGTCTCCGAGTTCCCCCGCCTTACTTTTATCTCTGGTTTATCCTTTCCCTTTCAACTTCTCTTCACTTCAAACTCTCGCCTCCTTTCTTCTTCTACCCCTCACCCCTTACTCCTAAAGCCCTCTCCCCACCTCCTCTCTACCTGTCACCTCTCCTCATTCAATTTACCTTTCATCCTACCTCGTTCTACATTCTTCACCTATTCCTCCTCCTCTCTCCTTTCTCTCCCTCCACGCCCTTCTCTCCTCCCTCGTGATCTCACCCCTATCACGCCTCACCCCCAACACACCTGCCTCCCCCCCCCGTACTCCCCCCCCCGTACTCCCCCCCCGTACTCCCCCCCGTGCTCCCCCCCGTACTCCCCCACGTATCCCACTCCCCCCACGTATCCCCCTCCCCCCCCGTACTCCCCCCCCCACGTACTCCCCCCCCACGTACTCCCCTCCCCACGTACCCCCCACACTCCCCCCCTTATTCCCTTCCCTCTAGTCAAGCCGCTCGCCCCCCACCACCTTACACCCCTCCTATCACCCTTCTTCTCTCTCCTCAAACACGCTCCCCTCATCCTAATCCTCACTCGTGGGCGTGGGAGTAGGCGTGTCTGACGGTGTAATCTCTGGACGCAGTGTCAGCAGCCGGCAGCCAGAGGACGTAAGCATGACCGAAGGACATGGAAAGGCCACCGCCGCTACTACCACCACCACCACCACCACTACTACCGCCACCACCACCACCACCACCACCACCACCACCACACTACCACCACCACCACCACCACCACCACTACTACCACCGCTACCACCACCACCACCACCACTACTACCACCATCACTACCGCCACCACCATTACTACTACTACCACCACTACTACTACTACCACCACCACCACCACCACTACCACCACCACTACTACCGCCGCCACCACTACCACCACCACCGCCACTACTACTACCACCACTACTACCATCGCCACCACTACTACTACTACTCCTCCTCCTCCTCCTCCTCTCGCCACATACCGAGCTCATACGCTGTTGTTCTATTTCTAGGTCATTGTGTAAAGACAGCTAAAATATAATTGACTTAAAAAATCAAGTAAAGAAAAAAACAAAAAAAAACATCCATAAGTCAGGTCAGGAAAGGCGTATGTTGGCAGAACAATGCACGACTAAAATATAATTTGTAAGAGAATTGAATTTTATGAAGAAATGTTTTAGGGGGAAATGTTTGCTGTGTTTATATTCTCGCCCCTCACTTTCCTCCCCCCCTTCTTTCTCCCAACCTCTCCTCCCCTTCCCCCTTTCTCCCAACCACTCCTCCCCTCCCCCCTTCTTTTAACCACGCCTCCCCTTCTCTCAACCATTCCTCCCCCTCTCCCTTTCTCTCAACCATTCCTCCCCTTCTTCCTTTCCCCCAACCACTCCTCCCCTTCCCTGAGCTTCAGCCTCTCCCACCCCCCACCCCCTTGAGAGTAAGCTTACAGTCCCTCAACTGGCTGTATCGAATCCTATTATTTACAGCAAGAACTCCCTCACCCTCCTCACCCCCTTTCCCCTAATCCCCCCTCCTCTCCCCCCTCCCCCTCCCCCTCACCTCCTCCCCTCAAACTCTGTCAAGAAATAACCTCCATTTAGAAAAGGAGATTTGTTCCCCCAAATAAATTTTTATTTTTATGTATTTTTTATTTTTTTTTCAGGCACGCAAAAGTACTGCTGTAGGATGTTGGTTTTTGTCCGTTTTTCTGGTGCCCAAAAAAGCATATACAGTATATATATATATATATATATATATATATATATATATATATATATATATATATATATATATATATATATTTTTTTTTTTTTTTTTTTTACCGAATTCCAAAAAGTGTCGGACGTTTAGCTTTATATTTTTGCGTCCTGAAAAAAAAAATGTCTGTTTTAGGTTTTTTTTTCTCGTCTAAAATATATGTCGGTTTTGGGGAGCTATTCACACACAGTCTGTTCTCATCGTATTTTCCCCTCATGGAGAAATAAATGTATATTGAAAATTGAGATTCGACAGTTGCCGCTCCCGACCTGTAAGTGTTGTGGAGGTTGTGTTGGGTGGGCGGCCGTCGTGGTAGTTGTGAGGGGTGGGCGGCCGTCGTGGTAGTTGTGAGGGGTGGGTGGCCGTCGTGGAGGTTGTGTTGGGTGGGCGGCCGTCGTGGAGGTTGTGAGGGGTGGGTGGCCGTCGTGGAGGTTGTGAGGGGTGGGCGGCCGTCTTGGTAGTTGTGAGGGGTGGGTGCCTGTGAGGTTGGGTGGGTGGCCGTCGTGGAGGTTGTGTTGGGTGGGTGGCCGTCGTGGAGGTTGTGAGGGGTGGGTGGCCGTCGTGGAGGTTGTGTTGGGTGGGCGGCCGTCTTGGTGGTTGTGTTGGGTGGGTGGCCGTCGTGGAGGTTGTGTTGGGTGGGCGGCCGTCTTGGTGGTTGTGTTGGGTGGGTGGCCGTCGTGGTGGTTCAGTTAAGTTGCAAAATTTTAGTAGAACACATAAAAAACTCGTGAAAAGGCGAAATTTAGCCAGTCAAAAAAAATGGTTATAAAATATCACTCGAACCGTAATATTTCGTAAACTGCCAAAATTTTCTCCCTAACCACGAATGTTTAGTGAAGCAGTTCGTGGAGTGACCATCACCACAATCGGTTAGGTTAGGTTAGTACACGTGGTCAACACCCAATACTAACTCTGTACGAAACATTTCCCCGAGAATTCTGGCTCAGGTTTGGCTATCACATAAACTGAAGCAGTCGCCAATTACTTGTCGTAGAGGAAAGGGAAGGAAAGGTGTGTGTGTACGCGCGTGTGTGTGTAAAGAGCCGAGATTCTCCTCTCCTGGTAGCGTGTACACCAAGGAAGGGGAATTACATGTAAGAAAACGGAAAAGGAATTAAATAATAGAGGGATAGGAAGAGATAGGGCTAATAGAAGTATGAAAATAAAGGTTGTAGATAACTATAGACGTAAAGGAAGATTAAGGATGTAAGGAAACAGTCACAGATTGAAGAGAATTAGAAGTAAGGATAATAAAGTAGAGATTAAAACAGTTAAATTAGACATGGGGGTAATGAAAGAGGAACAGTATAAGGAAAATTAGCAAAGTAAATGGAGGAGATGAGAACACGAAATATATCCCACCAAAATATTACATTGAGTTTTATAATTTAATTTGTTTTGATGTTTATAGGTGGTAAATAAACTAAGATAAATGTGCCGTTTGGTTTATATCTAAAGAAAAGGAGATAAATCTACCTCACTTCCTTCCCTCTTGGATAACTGTTGTCGGATTAATGGATGAACACGACCACTCAAGACTGTAAAAGTGCCAAAGGCCAGGCTGCCCCGTCTCTTGTCTGCACGTGAAAATGTTTGGAGGTGATGTAATTGGAATTGTATATTTATCTTTTGTTGTGAGTGATTGATTTCTAGATTAAGTGGATCTTGATTTTCTAGCAAGAAATATATCCGTTTGCGATAGACTTGTGTTAATAAATGTCTTCGTTGTATTTTGTCTTAGTCGTTGATGTCACTAAACCTCGATATATTGTTGTATGGAAGGAGTAGAGCAGTGAAGTGTGTTGTCCTGTTACTGTGTGTGTTGATGGTGTGTTTTCCAGGATTTAGGTAAACTGTAATTGGTCGAAGTCTTTGTTTCCGTTAACTATTGTGTTCCATCATTGCTGTCTGTCTTACGATATAAATGACATGACTCGCTGAAGGTCATAACGAACTCTAGATTTTTTGAATTGTAGTGGGAGATAATGATGCGTTTCTCTTCTTGATAAAGTTGTTGTTCAGTGTGTGTGTGTCAGGCAGTCAGTCACATTGGTCTATTAGTAATACATACGAGGACCATCATATTGAGTTACAACTTAAAATAATAAACAGTGTACATGTTCTGTTTCTTGAAGCTCGAGTTTTACTGAATTTAGTAATATTGGCTTTGGTAGGTAAGGGATTTCTCGTTCATGTTATATTACTAACTAGTGCATGGCCAGGGAACTTTCTTCCATTCTTAATTCATGGGAAGTCTGTAGAAAGTGAGGTGCATGCAACAGAGGGTATTGCAAAATGTTGAATTCACTTTGCAAGGGGGACATTTATTACTTCCTGGTTGAGACACGAGTTGAGAAGTGTGTTTTATTTTTTCTCAATGTTTTGTTGCAATTGCTCGACCTGTAGTTACCTGTAATCAAAGAGAATTGTTAAGGGATAGAATCTTTATGTAAAAATCGATTTGTGCTGAAATTCTGCATGATTGAGTTATGTTTTGGGATTATTGCAACTGAACAAAGATCTCGGTGTATTTCTGACGATTTATTTTAATAATTCGGTTTGTTGTTCACGTAAGAGCAATCATGTAGTTATCAATCTACAAACGAATATCATCAGTTAGCCACAAATTTAACTATGTAGCCTAACCTAACCTAACTTAACCAAACCTAATCTGAGTGAAAAGATAATTTTTTTGCATAAATTTGTATCGTTCATTTGTTTTTTTTAACACATTGAAAATAGTTAATCGTGAAGTTAATATCTCCATAGGGTAGCTGGAGGTACCTCGTTATTAAGTTCACCAGTCCTCAAGTCAGTTGGATTAATCCTACTCTGGGTTAACTTGTGTTAACTCTCCTCTAAGTTAACCTATCCTTGGTTTCACTAGATTATTTCGTGTCTTAAAGCTAACTCATCTCGGAATTTTATCGACTCCGGGTAGACCATGTTAACTCTTCTCTGGGTCAACACGATTTAACTTGACAAAGATTAATTGGACTCTTAACATGCGCCATCTCCAGGGATAACCGTGATAACTCTGGGGTGAAACGCATGACGCTCGGTGCCGTGATTTAAAGCGCTCATCCCCCATCTGTAAAACGGAGGGAAGCGTCGGGTTAATCTTTTCAACACTTGTTTTATCGTCCTCTGGCGAAGCATTAAAAGATATATCACTGGCCAGGGGGAGAGAGTGAGAGACGAGAGAGAGGCGGGAAGGAGAATGGCAAAAAGAGAAGTGTGTCAAGGAGAGAGAGAGAGAGAGAGGGAGGTGTTGGTGAGCAAGGAGAAATGAAGAAAGAGTGAGTGAGAAGATAGACAGACGGTCAAATATTTAGACACTGATTGAGGGAGAGTGTAAGGGATTGAAAAAAAGAATATATATATATATATATATATATATATATATATATATATATATATATATATATATATATATATATATATATATATATATATATATATATATATAGTCACGTCACCACCCTTCTCTTAAGCTCCTCTACGTGTGTGTTGGTGTGTGGATTAGTGGATGTCATCATTTTGACCTGACCTCATGTTTTTAGGTCACCCTGTATATTTAAGCCTCTCTCTGTCCATGTAATCCAGTTGCCTCTGAAGATGTCTTGAATAAAGACGAAAGCTAAGGTACTCCGTTGTTTCCATTTTCCCGTGTGATTTTATCAAGATTTATCTTATCCACGTATTCATTGTGGATTTTCATAAAATATATGGCGGGTTGAGGTGTTGATTGTATGTAGAAGTCCGCGTGCTTTATTGGGCTAATGAAATATATATATATATATATATATATATATATATATATATATATATATATATATATATATATATATATATAGAAAGAGAGAAAGAGAGAAAGTCTCTCTCTCTCTCTCTCTCTCTCTCTCTCTCTCTCTCTCTCTCTCGTTAAATGCTCTTGAAATTTCGATATCGGCAGGAGAAGGGAAGCTCTTCGTCCACGTTGTAAGGGTCAATATTCCAACAGCATCTGGCCCGGGGCGACAATACGCCTTGTCAGGAGAGCAAGAGCTGTATTCCTCCCCCAGGTCTCGACAATATAATAATACCTTTTCTTTCCTCAGTAAATGAATGGGTGTGAATAGGGGAAAATATGGAGTCGTGTAGAATCTCTAGTTTTAACGCCTTTAGGTTAGGTTATAATACATGAATATTCAAGTCAGAGAATTACTTACCTGAAGCTAATATTGTAAATGTACTAAATGTGATTTTTATTCAAGTCTTCGCTATATATCAACAACGGTTCAAGTTCAAGTATATTCAAGAACCTATGCATGCTCAGTACAGTTATTGATGTATGATTGGATATGTTCAAGAGCCCGTGTATACTCAGTACCTGCATTGGCACATATTGACGTACTTTAGAGAGTCGGTAAATGTCCAGTACCTGCATTGAAAACATCACCAGGTACATGGAAGATCCGGGGTATACTTAGCACCTGTATAAGAAGCGTATACAGGTAGTGCCAAGACCGTATACGCACCTAATACCTGTCAACAAGGAAACAAAAGAAAGTCGACTGTCTAGTGGTGAAGAAGATTGACAAATTAATGTGAGTGTGAACCCAGAAGTTACATACCTCCTCTAGTCTTGTCATCCATCACCTCTGCTGCCGGAAAACGACTCCTTTATGAATCGGGAATCGGAACAAGTCGGTGGGGGGTTGTGAGGTGTGGCGTTAAGGCAGCCGATGGAGTATGTCTTGCCTTCCAGTGTGTTGTGTCTTTGGTGAAGGGGGAGATTCTGGAAAGATTTTGAGCGTTGTTGTGAGGGTTTTCATTCAGCTGGGTTTCTTAACTCATATGTGAGGGTACAGGAGTGTGAATTATTTGCTGTGATTGTTGGCTTCAGCTGTGAGGATCCAGAAGGGGGTGAATTTTTAGCTGTGAGGGTAGAAAAGGTGCGATTTTTTAGCTGTAAGGGTAGAAACGGTACGATTTTTTTTAGCTCTGAGGGTAGAAAAGGTGTGAATTTTTAGCTGTGACTATAAGATCAGCTGTGAAGATCCAAAAAGCGTGGATGTTTTAGCTGTGATTACAGAACCAACTATGAGGATCCAGAAAGCGTGATATTTTTTGCTGTGACGGCAGGATCAGCTTATGAGGATACAGCAGGTACGTGTCCACCTCTGTATAGCCAGGATCACCTCTGTTGATATTATTGGGCTATGTTAGGGGTGGGTAGGTTGAGGGAGTAATGCTCTCTCTCTCTCTCTCTCTCTCTCTCTCTCTCTCTCTCTCTCTCTCTCTCTCTCTCTCTCTCTCTCTCTCTCTCTCTCTCTCTCTCCCAACCGGAAAAAAACCAATATTGTCTTTTCTCATTATGCTGGAAAATTAGTTAAACCCAGAGACTAAAAGCTGTCGTGTTTTTCTCCTCTGAACTTTGAATTTCTTTAAGTCTGACTGACAAGGCTGTCTTGCTTACTCTGGTCGAGGTCTTATGAGACGCCTGTGTGCTGTGCTAATTGTCACAACACTTAACCAGAGCAGAATTTATGGCTTTGTTACGTTGACCTTTGACTTCTGTGAGATTCTAGGTAAAGGATGCCTTGATGATGATGATGAAAGTATAGTGACATTGAAGGGGAGTCCTCGTCGCCCCCATCCTCTTACCTTCTTCTGAGTTTTCTTCCTCCCCCAGTTTCTTCTTCCATTTCTCTCCCCTTCCCTTTCCATAAGTTTTATTTCTCTCTCTCCTCTCCCTCTCCTAAGTTCTCCTCTTTATCCTCCCTCCATCCCTCATAATTTCTGCTTCTACTTTCACCTACACTTCTACCTCTCCCCTTTTCTCTCTCACTTTTCTCTTCCTTTCTACTTTTCCTTCTTTATTCTCTTCCCCTCTCCTAAGTTTTCATCATTCTCTCCCTTTTCCTTCTTCACTCTCTCCTTTCCCCATTCAGTCCCACTCTCCACTTTCTTCCCAGTCACCCGTCACCCCCCACTCCTTTCTCTGCCCCCCCCCCTTCCTTCCCAGGAGAAAGCGAGAGAACTCTGTATCAAAGTTTAGGGAGGCAACGTCACATTGTGCAGACTTTATGCCCTTGTGTGCCAGTATGGGAAGCCGTCCATTGTTTATTGTGCCTTATATGTGCCACCTCCCCTCCCCAAACACCCTTCCAACTCCTCCCCCCACCCAACGCCACCTCTCCCCTCCCCAAACACCCTTCCAACATCTCCCCACACTCTCCCAATACCTCCTCACCTCCTTCCCCAAAACACCCCCCCCCCCCATCATCTCCTCCCACACAACCCTCAAAAAACACACATACACGCACTCTTCTCCAAACAACCACCCTTTACACTTACTCCCCTAACACACACACACACACCCTAAACATTTCTCAACACACACACACACCCTAAATATTTCCCAACACACACACACACACACACCCTAAACATTTCCCAACACACACACACACACCCTAAACATTTCCCAACACACACACACACACACACACACACACACACACCTCTGACTTAGTGTCCGCCGAAAATATACTGTATACACATGGTTTTTTCTTTATAAATCGTCGTAAGATATAGAAGGAAGAGGGACCATCCATTTCCTTCTAAGACTTTGCGTGGCGTAAGGCTCCTCGTGGGTAGAACTGATGTTTGTAAACAATTAGATAGAAAGTCAACCAGTCCGTTCGATGGTTAAGCTGAATGTATTGGGTCACCGTCAACCTGTGTCTTGTTGGGTCTCTTCTAACCTAACCTAACCTAACCTAACCTAACCTAACCTTCAGCCATTTATAAGTTTGTTTTCTATTTTTTTTAAGTACTGTTGTGTAGCTTTTGTATTTTCCTTGTATTTGTTTGTATCTTTTTGCGTCAATTTTGGAGTTACTCTTTGTTTATTTTTATGCGGTTATCTTTGTTCTTTGTTAATTTAGTG
Organism: Homarus gammarus; assembly: GCA_958450375.1. Classification (NCBI taxonomy): domain Eukaryota; kingdom Metazoa; phylum Arthropoda; class Malacostraca; order Decapoda; family Nephropidae; genus Homarus; species Homarus gammarus. Next base: position 1,547,832 of record CAUDMG010001492.1, read on the forward strand.
ATCCTTTCATTAAATTATATATATTTTATGTCATTGTTTTATGGACTACTTTCTTTATACTTGATATGTTGTTATGTAGTTGTGGGGGGGGGGGGGGTTGTTATTAGTTTTGTATGTAGTTTCTTAGATTTTTCCTATTATTAGTTGTCCCTATTGTATTAGTTTTATGTTTTTTTTCCATTATTTCATTATTTTTTTTCCTATACTCCGTTATTTGTCGTGTTGTTGTGGCGTCAGTCCCGCTGTTTGTCATGTAGGAATCGCTGCCGCCACCGGATTCCTGCCGCTGTATTTTCTGTCACTGGGTCCGGACTCTGTGTTCCTCCCTCTCCAGCCCCCTCTCTCACCCTACCCTCTCCCCACCCTCGCCTCCACCTTACCCTTTCCCTACACCCCCAACCCAACCAACCACTCACCACCTTTCTCATTTATTTATTTATTTATTTATTTATTTGGATGTTTTTTGTTGAATTAGTTTATGTATCAATGATTTGTATATTGTTAAGTATGTATACTGATGTATTATATATTATTACTTGGCCTCCTGTCAGAAGATGTTTTGTTATAATACAAAAAAAATAGCAGCAACAACAAAAACGACGACAACATTGAAGTAAAATGGAAATATTAATATAATAACGACAACAACAACACAGGAGACTCGACTATACACACACCAGACCCTCATCATAAACTTGAAAATGAACCCATTTATTTTCACTTCACGTTAAGTGTCTTTCATACAGAACCCAATAGTAGTTTCAGTCATGCCGCGGAGCTGTAGACTTTCTTTTACTCTTTCTATTGTGAAAATAAAAAATAGAAATAAGGGTAATATACTTTTCTGTCAAAATCCTGAACCCAATTTTCCCATGACGCGAATTTTTGACTGTGTGTGTGTGTGTGTGTGTGTGCGTGTGTGTGTGTGTGTGTGTGTGTGTGTGTGTGTGTGTGTGTGTGTGTGATTTAAATACGGACTTAATAATTTCATAGTTTAAGCAGCGTGGGACTCTATTATTTTATTTTACAACATGCTATACTGAGGCACAAAATTTTACTTAATGTTACAACTTAATTTAGAAATACAGCGAGCGCTTATAGCCTGGGGGGTAATATGTTGTATAATGTTAAAATACTGCCACCTAGTATATTTAACACGCACCATTAATACAGTGAGCTGCCATATTGTATTATCCTCCACTCCAATATGTTAAAAGGGCCGTAATGGGAACCTCATAATAAATACAGCTATCGACGATATTGTATTTCATTGTATTGCATTAGCGAGATATTGTATTACATTGTATTAAAATTTACCCATGCCTGTTATTGTAACTAGTCAAATACAGCGAGCGGCTATATTGTATTACAGTATTGTTATTTGAGAGGGATATTGTATTAAACTGTATTATGTTGAAGAAAATACACCTGGCTGTAAGAGGAGGATCATAAATACAGCGTCTGGCCATATTGTATTAAACTGTATTGTGTTATGTAAGGTCACAAATTGGACACAGATCCCCCGTTGTATCCCTACAGTGTGTGTGAGGGTGACTGATGACCGCCTCGTGTAATGAATGAGGGTGGTCGCTGTTATCGCCTGATGGATATTATCAATAAAAATCACTATATTCACGGCTATAAAGTTGACGGAAATGGTATCAACACGATGCTAATTGGTGATATATGTTGGTGGTGGTGATGATAATGGTGATGGTGATGATAATGGTGATGGTGATGGTGGTGGTGATGATGATAATGGTGGTGGTGATGATAATGGTGGTGATGATAATGGTGGTGATGATAATGGTAGTGGTGATGATGGTCGTGATGATGATAATGGTGGTGATGATGAATAATGGTGGTGATGATGGTGTATTGATGACTGTGGCGCTACATGATGGTAGTATTTTGTGTATATATATATATTTGTATTTTTACCTGTGGTTGTGTATATATATACCTGTATTTATGTGTTTGTAGTGTTTATAAGTGGTTGTGCTTGTATATGTATCCAGTGCTTGCATATGTATCCAGTGCTTGCATATGTATCCAGTGCTTGTTTAGACACACACTCAAAAAAGTATCTTCACGGAGCGGGTCGATGAATTTCATAATGAACACTGTGACTCCTGCTGCCTCGGTAGGGTTGTCAAAATCCTTCGTCCTTGTGTCGTAATATGTAGTAGTACTTGTATATCTACCTGTTCTAGTATTGTTGTTTCTGAAGTAATTGATTGAGAAACTCACAAGGGATTTTCGTCTAGAGTATTTCCACTCCCCCCTAAATATGACTTTTTTTTTCTTTTTGCAATTTGTCCCCCACCCGGCTATTCCATTTACCATCCTGGGGGAAAAATAAAATATCTATGGCCACTGTATATTATAGCCTAATTTTCTGGTAAAGAAATTCGCCCTATCGAATAGAGGTTTCCGGGGATAATTTGCTGTGCTGTTTCCCCTGGTTCTACTTTCTTTTCTATAATATTTCCCTCCTTATGAGCAATTTTTTCCCTGCTCCATGGATTTCTCTGCCTTTATACTTTGTTTATTTAACTTTCCTTGCCAGATTTTTCCGGTCTTCTTACTGACTTTTCCATAATTTTCTTTATTTTGTTTATAACCAGTTCCGAAAAATTTCGCTATTGTTTCCTGCCTTCTGAGTTCCCTAAATTAATCTACTGTCTAATACCTCCTCAAATTTTCCCCAGTTTCCCCTACATAACTCTTTCTTTCCTTCTACTTTCCCATTCTTTAACCCATTATCTGTCCTTTTACACCCCAATTTTTTCCCACTCCCAAAATTTTCCCCCATTCTCTCCCACAATTTTCGCATCATTTAACCCCCAATTTCAACATGGACTTGAATGATTGGTTCCACACTGTTAACATTCCTATTTCATCCTCCAGTTTATCACTTCTCTCCCCAAGTCCCTAAGGTCAGTTTATCTGCACCTCTTACCCAGTGGCCACAACATTTCGTACCCAAACCTTTCCTTCCTCTTCCCCAAATTCCCCAGCGTTCTCCTCTGTTCCCAGCCTCTCCCCTCATGACAGGAACACGATAGGGAATCCTTAACATTATTTACAGAAGAGAAAACTTTTATAAGCATTTTTAGCTGAGGTGGCCAACTCAATGAATGCCTTTTCATGACGGACTTGAGAGAAAAATTTTCCTTGAGTTCCTGGCTCACTAATTCCATTGGGTTCCTCACTGCACCTCCGGCCCACTTATTCCATTGGGCTCTCACTGTGCCTCAGGCCCGCTTATACCATGAGCTCCTCACTGCACCCCCTGCCTGCTTAACACCATGGGCTCCTCACTGCACCCCCGGCCCGCTTAACACCATGGGCTCCTCACTGCACCCCCGGCCCGCTTAACACCATGGGCTCCTCACTGCACCCCCGGCCCGCTTAACACCGTGGGCTCCTCACTGCACCCCCGGTTTCTGTGCTAGAGATCACTCCATCTTTCTTCTCGTTTAGTAAAGTAATTATTCCTATTCACTGCATCAGTTTCAAGTCACAGTATAAAGAACTAATTTTCGAAACATTGTGTTAAGGTTTGTCGTACAGAGGTAATAAAACGTGTATGGAGTTGCTGTCTTATATTCTGTTATATTTAGAAAATAATCATACATACATAAATACTGTACATTCATTCATACATACATACATACATACATACATACATACATACATACTGAAACGACCAGTTCCCAATGGCTCTTAAATTTACAACCCTCGGGACAAGTATTATCCTTGAATAAAAGGAACATATTACCCCAGACTTATTACATCTGCTGCCATCTTTATTCTCTGTTTTACAAGGATAAATATTCCTAGGGAAGTATTATATCCTCAGTACTCTTTTCATGTTAATTTGTACTTGTAGAAAGATGAGTATTTCCTGCATATATATATGGACTTTATAAGATGGGAAATATTCCTCCCAAATATTATACCTTCCACGTTCTAATCAGGTTCTAATGACGGGAGAAGTATTTCTTTGTATAAGTTTAGTCGTAATATTAACTTCGGGTTGAAAAGTAAGATGAGAAATATTCCCCGGGAAATATTACATATCCTTATTATCATCTTGAGGCGCTAGAGACGTGCCGGGAATATTTTAGTGGGAGAGAAATATTGTAGAGAATTTCAATTATGTAGAGAGGCTGATGGGCGTCCAAGTCTCTTATGTTATGAAGACCTTCTTAGGCTAGACGCATTTAATATATATATACTGCTGAGCTTGTTTCTACCCCACTCACCCCTCTAGCTTTACTCGGTTAATTTTTGAAGTGCTGTTTCCTCGTCCCATCCCCTCAGTTAATTTTTAAAGTGCTGTGTTCCTTTCCCTCTTCTTCATAGTTATGGTTAACTTATTTAAAAACTATTGTGCCTATTCACCCTCTCTCCCCCTTTAACAGGATTTAACTAATTTAGAAAAGGTGAGCCCAACTAATTTAGAAAATGATTCACTATCTCCCCACCCCCAAATTTCCCTCTGGATAAGCTCGACTAATTTATAAGCCTGGATAAATACGACTCTTCATTTGATATATTATAGTTGATAAGGCTCAACTCATCTAAGAAACTCTTGTGAATGGGCGCAGAAGTACGTGATTAGTTGTCTTTGACGTGAGTGATATGGGAAAAGTCCCGTGTCTTTGTCAGCCTATCCTGCTAAACCTGTTAGAACGCAACTTGTATTCTCTCTCTCTCTCTCTCTCTCTCTCTCTCTCTCTCTCTCTCTCTCTCTCTCTCTCTCTCTCCTACTACTACTACTACTACTACTACTACTACTACTTTGCTGTCACTCGGAATCAAGTATGACGATCATCCAGCTATGATACAATTATATGAGTTATTACGAATGTCACCTAGGTTGGTGAGTTTTGAGGTGACTAAAGAGGCCGATATGGGACCCGCAGGATCGTCCACATTCGTTGCACATGTGGAGGGCTGCATTTTGCGCGGGAGGGGCGGTGGTAGCGTCTTCCCCGCCTTAGCGCTTATCTGCCTCAATTTGCAGTCGGATTAACTCGAAAGTATTGACACCTTCTCGTGTGGTGCTTCTCCAAGCGTTACGATGTGGAGTAATCGACTCCCAGGTGAGGGGGTCGATTTGGCACTTTTTCAGGTTTGTCTTAAGACTCTCCTTATACCTTTTCAATTGCCCGCAAGGTATTGGTGATAGTGAGGCTGTGTGCAGCACACTTGCTGAGGAAGAGTAGGCCGTTGGCATTACACTTACCTAGTACATTTCTCCCTAAGGTTCCCCGCCAAATACTAGCATCTCTGCCAACTCTGGCATTGAACTCGCCAAGGAGCACAACCGTGTCTTCTCTGGGGATAGAGATTAGCACTCTGTCAAGGTCGGCGTAAAAGGCCTCCTTGATGTCATCCTCTGCATCCAATGTTGGGGCGTATGCACTGATGGACAAGGCATGACGTGAGTGATTCAATGGGACTCGAAGCGTCATGAGGCGCTCATTGATCCCAATAGGCATTTCAGTTAGCCTGTGTAGGATGCGTTGGTGGATGGCAAAGCCAACTCCATAAATGCGGTTTCTCTCCACAGCAGGATTATCCTTCCAGAAGAAGGTATAGCTAGACCCCTGTTCTGTGAGCTGGCCCTCATCTGGGATCCGGGACTCACTGAACCAGTGGTTCAAGTTTTGCAACGACTGGGGAGAGGGAGAGTTCCAATGGACTGCCGATCGCCCAGTTTGTTGGGTTTTGCCTTAGTAGTCTGTCCATCAGGCATTGCCTTCGTCCGCCGGTATAGTCGTTGGGTTTTCCATGGTGGTCACCTCTTCCACCTACACCACCTTTGGGGTCTTGTTGGAGCTCTGTAAGCATGTCTGCCTTATGCGGGGCTCCACCGCAGATTTTTCGTTCGGGGTTTACTCCCGTAGCCTTATACCTACCAAGGTTAATCCACAAGGCAGCGGGGCAATGGCTGGTAGGCGCCAGAACGTGTCTACATGCCAGTGGGCCTATGCGCCGTCCCTCTGGGGCCCACTGCTACTCCGAGATCCCCTGCTGTTCTAGCCTGGGCCCACGAGGCACCCAGTTACCGTGTGTTGCCGCGAGGAGGCACAGCAGGAGTCTTGATGGTGAAGAGGCTGTGTACTGGCAGGGGAAGACTTATGCAAGTTGCTTCCCTGTTCGCCATGAGGCTAGCCAGCGGCGGCAGGTGAAAGCGAGAGGGAGCAAGCAGTGCTTGCTCCTTAACACTAACATAGTGCTGCCATGCTAGACGCATTTGACCACCCTGTGTGCGACACACACACACACGCACGCATACACACACACACACACACACACACATTAAACTTAAGAGAATGTCACTGAAGCATCAGGGCTCATACCCTGCAAATCACATTACGGCCACTTGGACCATGCTAATGCTCAAGATCAAATCAAGATGTGTTAAGTCTTGCGCGCTTGTGCTTGGTGTGTGTCTGTGTGCACGTGTGTGTTTGTGCGTGTGTGTGTGTGTGTAGGTGAGAGAGTGCGACTGTGTGTGTGATATTTGCTTTGTGTGAGGGAAAGTGAGAAAAACAGAGAGAGTGCATGGAAATGAGATAAATGTATACTGTATGTGATACGTATTTCATGTGTGAGAGAGAGAGAGAGAGAGAGAGAGAGAGAGAGAGAGAGAGAGAGAGAGAATATAAAACAGTGTGATATATGCTTCGCGTGTGTAGTATGGAGGGAGAAAGTGAGAGAAGAGAAATTGCGCTTAGAATGTAATATTTGACTAAATTTGCATGTGTGTGTGTTTATGTATGAGAGAGAGAGAGAGAGAGAGTATATTGTGAGATATACTGATGTACTCTGCCTTTCTCCTTAAATAGGTCATTGTGTCATAACCATTACATATTCAGAAGCTTCGACTCAATTGTATTGAGATAACCATTCCATATTTTCTGAGTACAGTCATGAAAAAAAAAATTCTTATATACGTCTGGTTGAAACTATACTGAAGTGAGGTACATTACTATAGTGGTTATCTCTGGGTATAGTCTAAATTGCGGCGTGTACAGGGAGTTTTGCCCGTTGCTGTACATCCAGACAATTTACAATATTGACAGTGGAAGATTAACGAGGATCTCATTTTGACAGACCCCCGCAAGCTTATGCAAAGTCGCTACATGATAATTTGACTTGTATATTGCAAGTGTCAGGGGGGAAAGGGTGTGTATTGTATTCATAATAATTCCGCGTTGATATCTAGACTACACGAATTTCCCTGATACTGAGATATCCGAAGTTGCTTATTAATTACACCATCTTATCTTACTAATTACGCTATTTTATCTTCCATCAGTAATTATAATGTGACCCAGATAGGTAATTAAGCTTACAGAGTTCTTTAGTGGCATATTCATGGACTCAGGCTCGACTGTGTTATACATAGTATCACGTTCAGCCACACATGGTTGAGGGGTATTAATTAGCTGGTGTGATGCCGGGGCAGACATACAGCACGTAGCTCCGTGTCCTCTGTATGGCTTAAGGTATTAAAACAGGTGTTGGCTACATAACACTCATACTTTACCTTACTTACCATTGCTGTTAATTCATCAGTTTAACATTTGTATTAGTATAATGTGAGGATGCGAGCTGTATGTGTAGGTGTGTATATCTGTGTATGTTTGAATTATTATTGCATTTACCTGTATTGCTGGACATTTGCATCATGCATCATTACTTCACTCTGATATATTAATTTTTTTACCTGATATTCTATGTATATATTATATAGATAGAAGCATATGCAACATATTAAGAATAACTCTTTATATTATTTAAATTCACCTAAAAAATTATATATACACGTTAAAAATGTAAAATAAAATAGAACGATACTAGGAAGCCGTTCTGGGTAAATTGCTCGTATGAATATGTAAATTTATTTTTAGCGAAAAATTTTGGCCAAAAATCCGCTCTTCTGTTCTGGCGTGAATAAGAATGTAATTTTAGTTTGCGGCCACAACACGTTCATACCTCAGAGACACACGGGTACGGACACTCAGTGAAGTAGATTCGAACACCTACTTTCAACACCTAATTACTCACACCTACACTCGCATATACACTACCTATACACACCCTCAGTATTTCCTTAATAACTGACACACTTCACAGCATCCCACCCTCAGCATCCCCATCTTTAACACTCAAAATCAGCCACCTCATCACTCCCCACACCACCCACAATCTAAACATCACACTACACGCCCACCACCCCACCCACTAACTCCCCACTCTCAGCTACCCCTTATCCACGACAAAAAAAATTCCACCCAAATTCTCAACACCCACCCAATCCACCACCCTCCACCTACAACACACCCACCACCCTCAACACCCTCAACACCCCACCACCCTCCACCCACAACACTTCACCACCCTCCACCCACAACACCTCACCACCCTCCACCCACAACACCTCACTACCCTCCACCCACAACACCTCACCACCCTCCACCCACAACACCTCAACCATGTATATATCAACGCCATAGAAAAAACAACGCAACAACAAAAAAATTAAATAATTCTCCAGTGAATATAATATTCAACTGTGTTCCTTACAGTAGTAAATTTGGTTACGGGTTCTCCCCAGAGAGAACTTCTCCCGGCGTCTCCTCACAGCTGTTTAATTAATACTGAGAGACGCTGAGGCTTGCGGCTTATACTTGTCACTTGAGTAGAGTTTCTCTCTTGTGCGTCTTGGCTTGACTGTCTTGTGTTCACTGTTGTGGAGAGAGAGAGAGAGAGAGAGAGAGAGAGAGAGAGAGAGAGAGAGAGACTCTAAAATGTTTCCTTTATGTATTTCAGGTAAGTGGATGAGGAACAGTGACAGACGTACACAAAGGTAACGTGGCTGAGGAGCTTGAATTGCGGTAAGGAAGTGTTGTGAACTTGAAGTGATTTTTATAATTACTTTTAGTCAATGAAACTTTTAATATCACTTTATGGTTAAATATAAATTCTTGGTTGTGTTAGTCACCTCATTGGTCGCCTTTCCTGACTGACTGACTGAATGTTTTATCAATGTTAATTCTTCAAACCCGTCTCATTTTACTGCCAGACGCACTACCAGCTACACGTTAACGCAGATTTGATTCTTCTGTATGCAAGTTGGGATGCATGTAGCGATGATATTACACAATTCTCTAGACAGCTGGTACGAGTCTTGTCAATATTACTATCACCATCACCACTATATCACCATTAAAACTACCGTCACCATTATTAGTATTACCCCTTATCACCATCATCCAAAGCCACCACACTCACTGCCATTAATTGCTATCCATCATTAATTACCACCCACTATTATCTACCATCATCACATGGCCTCGTGAGCACTATACCACCACCACCTACAACTACCATCCTTCACCACCACCACTATCTACCACTATTAACAACTACCATCGTTCGCCACCACTATCACCCACCATCCATCACTACGCCACCAAACTCAAACCACTCTCTACGCACTCCAAACAAACACCAAAGTTTAAACAAACACCAGATTCCAAACACCTCCACACCCTCTTGCAACGAATCATAGCTGGGTTCTCCTCACTAGACCCAGAGTCGAGAATTCTCCAAAGCTCTTACGTTATTTCAGATTTTCGCTTAAGTGGGGGATAAGATAAAGCCTCTCGTTAAGGTAGAATCTCACCGCAATTCCGATGTTTATTGCACCCTTCGTCTGTAAAAAAAAAAGCCAGTTTAGGTGTACAATAGTCTCGCATCTCCAGCTGAGAGGATGTTTTAACTTACGAGCGATTGAGAATTCGTAGCTGGTGAGCGCGCCAGTCGGTTCTTGTTTAGCTTTGCGCGCCAGTGGTAATGAATTTGGCGGGAGATTACGAGGGCCGTTGATTGGACGGTTCGAATTTCCCGCGCTTCCTGAACATCTGGAGGGAAAATTCTTCGGCATCAACAGTGAGACTCCAGAAGGAATTACTTTCACCCGCCATTGATCAGCACCCATGCCACTGTTGACGCTGTTGCTGTTGTTTTAGTAAGTTGATAGAATTCGAGTTTCCACGTATTGTACTAGTGAACTTGACCCTGTATCAGTACCGTGACCGAGGGAGAAGGAAGGTCGCTATTGATTGTGGGGTTACGGGGTCAAGGTCGTTGCTACTGCTGCTGTTGTGTTTTTGTTGTTATTGTTGTGTGTGTGGCATTGCTATCAGTTTGACCGTCTGCCATGATGTTTGATGTGTCTTTATGTGCCATTCTGTCGATCTGTCGGTCTGTCCTCCTGCATGTCATTTTGTCCTTTACCAGAAGTTTGTATAATTGACTCATGTTAAACTTCCCAGGAGACTCACGAAACTTTGTAGATGTGACTTAAGTTCATAGTATACTTATGACTATGTTAGATTACTTGGATGGATTTTCCCAGGGGTACCAACTGTCCCTTTGTCTGTTTCTCTTATATTATCGGTTACTATAGTAATTTTATCGGAAAATCTGGAAGCATATAAACAATGTTGGTCTATATAGAGAGATGGTGTGCATACGATTAGGTGGTTCAAATTGGCGAAACTTTTCCAGAATCATTGTCTATCTGTGGACGCCTTAGTGCTTAAAGACAGACAAACAAACAGACAGATAGACATAAATAGGACCACAAACCGGCCATTAGACTTAACTTACTGTAGATTTCACCAAGTCCAGAAGTTTAAACGAAAAAAGAAGTAAATTTAGAGGTAGAAGTGTACTAATGTTGTTCCTTTTGCCTGGGTGATGTAAGAACCTGTCTCTACGTATTGTTATACTAATGGTAAATTTCACTCGGTAATAATTATATAAACAGAGAGTAAGGAGAAAGAGGAATTGTCATTGTTATTTGACCTTTTTGGGAGGTGTTTTAGAAATTGACAAGTAATGCAGGTAAAAAATATAGGAGATTCAGAGTAAAGGACTGGCGTAGTTGTTCCTCCTGTGGATCCCGTAGGTAGTTAACAGAATAGTGGATAGTAGATAAAGTTAGAGAGTAAGAAGGAGGAGGTGCCGTAGTTGTATCTCCTCTTAACTGGGTCACATAAGATCCAGAGAGTGTACGTAATTCATCTCTGGGCTGATAAGGAGTCGAGATGCCAGTCTGGGAAAATAGTGAGACAATTCCTCAAGCAGAGATGTTATCGCGGCAGGGCAATTTGAGTTCGTCATTGCTGTGTCCTGCGGTCTTGTCCTTCTCCCCTGAGATACCGTTGGCCAAAGTTGTTATAAATTTACCGTTTTTTATGCTTTATTTATTTGTTTAATATTTTTTGTTTCCGATAGGACGAACAAAAGAAAGGGGAAATGAGGTAATAGGTATAGATGCCTTTTGTAGGTCCGTTAGTGTTAATCATGGCAGATCCCGGAGTGAGGTACTGTACGTATTTTGAAATTTAAAGAAACGTACAATTAGGGTAGAAATAGGCTAATATTGGACCTGCACACCTATTTCTAGTATTAGTTGTAGCAGAGGATTAAGTAAAGAGGTTAAGTGCTGATAGTTTGCTAATCTGGTGACCAGTGTTTCTTGATTCAGTCGTTTAATGTTATTATTATTATTATTATTATCACATTATTATTATTATTATTATTATTATTATTATTATTATTATTATTATTATTCTAATATTATTATATTATTATTATTATTATATATTAGAGTATTAGTTATCATTCACTATATTATTATTATAGTATTATATATTATTATTATTATTATTATTATCACACTTATATTATTATTATTATTATTATATTATATCATTATATGATTATTATTTCACTAATATTATTATTATTATTATTATTATTTTATTATTATATTATCATCACTATGATTGCATTATTATTATTATTATTATTATTATTTAGGATTATCATCACTATTATTATTATTTTATTATTATTATATATATTTTATCACCACTATTATTATTATATTATTATTATTATTATTATTACTGTTATTATTATTATTATTAATTATTATTATTAGTATTATTATTGTTATTATCACTGTTATTTTATTATTATTATTATTAATTATTAGTAATTTTATTAGTATTATTATTATTATTATTATTATATTATTATTATTATTATTATTATTATATCACATACTATTATTATTATTATTATTATTATCATCCCTATTATATTATTATTATTATTATTATTATATTATCACTATTATTTATTATTCTTATTTATTATTATTATTATTATTATTATGATATCACTAATATTATATTATTAGTATTATTATTATTGGATTATTATTATAATCACATATTATTATTATTATTATTTATTACTATTATTATATCACTATTATTATTATTATATTATTATTATTGTATATCACGTTATTAGATTTATTATTATTATATTATTATTATTATTATCACTATTATTATTATTATATTATTATTATATTATTATATTATTATTATTACCAAGGAAAATATTCGAATCCTGTAATATATATACATATATATATATTATAATATATATATATATATAATTATATATAATCTATAAGATATATATATATATATATATAGGGTGGAGGTACATATAGGTGTTGAAGAACATCTTCTATAGTGTTGGTAACACAAAGGTCCTGTCAGTGCCGACACAGCTGACAAGTGAGCATCGGCCTGGTGGGTACGGAGCCGGTGTCGGACGGGGGAAAAGGGGGTTTTGATGGACACCAGGCGCCCAACACAAAGAATCTAATCCTTTGGGATGTTGACATGTGAGACGCTTATGTTTTCCCAATAGGGAGTGCAGCAGGGTGTGGTGCTTCTCGTCTTTTAGGGGGAAATTCATGGGACGTGAGTTATATTTAGCTCCCATAACTCTCCGTGCACCTTACGGGAGGAGACGCGGCTGGTGAACACTTGTACCCTGCAGAGGGTGTCAAGATAATTATATTCTTTCATGTGGACGATGTCCATGTTTCTTAAACCCCAAATATCATTAAATTAAAGAAATAAATCGATCCAGAAATAGACAACAGACGGCCTATAACGCCTCTCAAGTACTTACCTGCGTCAGCCTTGCCTAGTGAGCCCGGGTTTATTTGTCTCCATTCATTAGCAATTAGAAGGAATATTAACTCATACTGTACACACACGCTGAGCTGGATGGTTAGGTTATTATATTCCACGCCTTGTTCTTCACCTGTCCTGACCAATGGGAACCTATTACGAACAATGAATTGATGTGAAGCTTTGTGAATCAAAATAATGTTAGGATTTACTTTATATACTCTGTACAAGGAGAGAGAGAGAGAGAGAGAGAGAGAGAGAGAGAGCAGAGAGCGTGTAGTTAAGTTAGTGTTTCTCTAGACAAGCTAATATGGAGGCTTCAGTAGAGGTAGTCATAAAGAGTAAACATAGAGAGCTCACACCCGCTGGGATGTTAATACAAACGTACACAGATATACACGGATTTCATGGGGTGGTTCTCACGTACACATGAACGGATCATTAACTTCCGTTCATAAGTCAGGTTCACATGGGTGGGTTTGATGACACGTATACACACCATACACGTTCACAAGAGCGGCGAGCCTGATAGACGTGCACACGCAGACACACTCATATACACGATGGGCCAGCTTACACACCACGCGTTCATAAGTATCCAATTCTCCAAAATAAACCGTAAATTATTGTATGACAAAGACTTACACACAAGTAGGCCATTGAGAGACACAACATCGTTTCCTCCCACCCACCTCACCCAACCCCACTCCACCCAACCCCACCCCACCCAACCCCACCCCACCCAACCCCACCCAACCCAACCCCACCCCACCCAACCCCACCCGAAAATCAGGCCACTCAAAAGTGCACACCACCTTCTCCTCAGCCACACAACCCACGCACACAAGGAGTCTTCACGCGCACACGGGCAGGCCATTGAGAGGCGCACATAAGTTGCACACACACGTTTGGCCACATTCACAAAGGCACATTCCTATGCACTCCAGCGTCGACGGCAGCCAGCGAGGACCACACGTCACGCCGGGGGATGAGCAAGGCTTCCGCTGCCTCGCTCCCTTCGTGTGTGTGTGTGTGTGTGTGTGTGTGCGGAGGGTGCTTGTGTGTGTGTGGGGGATGTAAGAAGGTAGGATGTGTGTGTGTGTGGGTGTGGAGGGGTGCGTGTGTGTGGAAAGGTGTGTGCGTGTGTTGAAGGATAAATGAAAGTAGGGTGTGTGTGCGTGTGCGTCGGGGGATGGCGGTATGGGTGAGTAACTGAGTATGTTGGGGTGTAAGACTGTATGATGTGTGTGTATGTGTGTGTGTGTGTGTGAAGCAACATGTCACAGTCAGGATGAGGATGGTTTCCGTTGCCTTCACTATGTCCTTCAGATGAGCTTCTCTCCTCTCCTCACTTGACGGAGGAGGAGGAGGAAGATGAATAGGAAGAGTAAGAATTGAGGGAGGAGGAAAAGGAAGAAATGGGAGGCATAGGAGAGAAAGAAGGAAGCTACACAGGTTGGAAAGAAAAGCAGCAAAATTGGATTGAGAATGGGGAGGGCGAGGAAGGGAAGGAGAAAAGTCAGAGGAAGAAGAATAAGATAGAATAAACAGAGAGGGAGAGAATGGAAACAAGAAACGGAGAGTGAGGTGAGACAGAAGAAGAGGAATGTAACAAATATAAGGGGAAGAGGAGAGATAGAGGTACAGAATGGAAGAGAGGAGATAAAAGAGGTAGAGAGGGAGAGAATGGAAGAGAGGAGGTTAGAGGTAGAGGAAGAGCATGGAGAAGAGGAAATTAGAGAGGTAGAGCGAGGAAGAGAGGAAGATTATGGAAGAGGAGACTAGAGCGGTAAAGAAAGAGGATATATAAAAGGGAAGGGAAGGAATTATATAGTATGTCTTTCCTCTTCCTATATCACAAACCTTCAAGTGTTGGAACAGTTACCTGAACACTTGACACTTTTCGGTGGCTTCATTGAGTTTGAAATCCACTTCAATTAAGAACTAAAAAGTGGTATTCCCTTAAAAGCTTCGAGTCTCTGAGCCTCTTGGGATGAAATAACGCCCATGAGTAAGTGGGGTACATTTTAGATGTCTCTTTTAGGACACCTTCAAGTTAGCTACACCTCCTCCTATGGCTGTGTTCTGGGGAAGATTGGATACAACCTGGGGAGAAGCTCGTGTGTAATCTTTCTATGGTAACACAGTGAGTCCGTTGTGTCTCAGGGAGTTGGGTTCTCCTTCTTTTATATAATGAAGAGTGACTTGTGTTCCTCTTGGTGGTACTTGTGACTTTGGTTGCTATTTCTCGAAGGTACTACAGTTGAGGGCTACACCGACAAGGAGGACTAGTAACTAACAGCAAAGAACTAAGGGGTAGCTTGTAGTGGCCATTAAAAACTCTCCAGCGTGAGGGGCAGTCGCCGTTTGGAGGTGGACTCTCTCCACTGCGGATTACGTTTGCTCACGCATGGCAGCGCCAATCCTCTCCACGATGGTCTCGCCCTTGTAGGCTTCCTTGTAACCCTTATGGGCGCGTCTCTGGCTGTTTGGACTGTGAGTGTATCCCATTTGGCTCCTTCAGTGAACATGGGTTCGTGAACCCTCACAAGGTTGCTCTCATGTCCACGATATATATATATATATATATAATATATATATATATATATATATATATATATATATATATATTATATATATATATATATATATATATATATATATATATGTATATATATATATGTGAGAGAGAGAGTATGTGTGTTATGAAGGCATCCTAAGAGTGGAGTTTGTTAATGTTACCATACGGCTAAAAAAAAACTCGTAGTGACAGACTATAAACATTAGAGGCAGGGGAGACGATGGCCCCTCTCAACACATCAGCTGTTAAGGTCTACAAACTATGTTTGTTTACTTGTCTTTTTTTTTTCATTCGCATTAATGTAAATATTGTGGACAACAGAATGTTACTAAATTATACCCAAGTTTTGTTTTCATAATTCTTTTTAGTAGTAATATTAATATTATTGTTGTTGTTGTTTTTGTCAAAATTTGTATGCCTATTATTATTGTAATTATTCGCTTTATTATTATTACTTATACAACTGTTACTCCAATTAATAATTATCATACAACAGAACGTAAGCAAATAACACCAAACATTAAGACACTCACCACACACAACACTTTTACCACCAAACAAACAAACAAAATACAAACAAACACTCTCAACAACAGGGTACAGAGAACTTGAGAGAGAAACATAATCATTTTGGATTTATAAACTTCAATACCAATTTCGGACAGTAAATAGTTGGAGGAGATTTGAGATTTTTTTAAACGTATGTCGGACTTATTGAGACAGTGAATTTTGGACCGTAAATGGCTGAAGGACTTTTAAGACTTTTGACGAATTTCGGAAATTAAATAGCTTGGAGAACATTGGGACGACGTATTTCGGGGCCGTAGTAAATGCCTGGATGACGTATTAAGACGACGTATTTCGGGGCCGAAGTAAATGCTTGGATGACGTATTAAGACGACGTATTTCGGGGCCGAAGTAAATGCCTGGATGACGTATTAAGACGACGTATTTCGGGGTCGTAGTAAATGCCTGGATGACGTATTAAAACGACGTATTTCGGGACCGTAGTAAATGGCTGGATGACGTTTAGAAGCAACGTATTTCGGGGTCGTAGTAAATGCCTGGATGACGTATTAAAACGACGTATTTCGGGGTCGTAGTAAATGGCTGGATGACGTTTAGAAGCAACGTATTTCGGGGCCGTAGTAAATGGCTGGATGACGTATTAAAACGACGTATTTCGGGGTCGTAGTAAATGGCTGGATGACGTTTAGAAGCAACGTATTTCGGGGCCGTAGTAAATGGCTGGAGGTCCACAACACTGAAGCTGCAGAGTGGCATAAAATTTTTACTGGCTATAAATATACAATAGAGATCCATGAAGTGGTTATAGGATATTTCACCCACGTAGGAAGAGGTTGGAGAATTTTTTAATACATTTACAAAACAATGGGAGGATTGGGATAGAGTGGATAGAGGAAGGAAGAGGAGGAGGAGGTGGTAGAGAGGATTGGGATAGAGTGGATAGAAGGAGGAGGAGGAGGAGGTGGTAGAGAGGATTGGGATAGCGTGGATAGGAGGAGGGAAGAGAGGAAGGGAGATAGAGAATGAGTGAATAGAGAGGAAAGGCATAGGAGGAAGAGAGGAAGGGAATAAGAAGAATATAATGACAAGGAAGACGTGAGAAAAACAGATAGGATGAATAGGAGTACGAGGAAAGGGAAACGGAGAAAAGAGAGATAAATGACATGAATAAAAGAGAAGGAAGGAGAGAAAAGGGAAAGATTAGGATAATTTTGATGGCTTAAGACAAAATTGTATGTTGGTTCATGATCAAAGTATTAATTAATGAAGAAAAAAAAAGTTGAAACGTATTTGATATATTTTCCCCAGAATGCATGATTAAAGTTGTAGAAGTTTTTGATGTTAAAGTATTGGTTATATTAAAGAAGTGGTGACTGTATAATGAAAAGTTTAATTTGAGTGTTCTTAATTTTTTTATGATAGGAATTTACATTTTCTCTTTCTTTTTGTTGTTTCTTCTATCCCATTTTCCTTTCCTTCGTTTTTTCTTTCGTTTTTATCCTCTCTTCTTGGGCTTTTATTTCCCACTACCTCCCTCTCTTCTTCGTTTCTCCTATTCCTCCTTCCTTCTTTCCTTCTACACTCCCATTTTTCCTCCATGAGTCTGTTCCCCTTTTATCCCCTCCTCCTCCTGAACTTCTTCCCCTTCCTCTTCTTTTTTATCCTCCTCTTCCCCCTCCTCATCTTCCCCCGTCCTCCTCTTCCTCCTCCTCCTCTTCCCCCCTACCTCCTCTTCTTCTCCTGCTTCTTGTTCCTCCTCTTTCTCTACCCATTCCTTATCCTTCCTCCCTCCGTGCCGTATCTACGGTAGTTGTACTTACACTGTTTACGCCCCTTTCTTTTAATTAGGAAGCTAATTACCTAATCCATAACTTCCCCCTTTCCTTAATGAGGCCTCAGTTATTAGGCGTTACTAAGGAGAATTTGATTACATAGAAATTAAGGTACATCGATGGGTCTCCCCCCCCCCTTCTCCTTCCCCTCCCACCTCTTTTCCCCCTTCCCTCTCCCCTACACTACTCTATCCCCCTCCCCTCTCCCCTACACTACTCTAGCCCCCTCCCCTACACTACTCTATCCCCCTCCCCTACACTACTCTATCCCCCTCCCCTCTCCCCTACACTACTCTATCCACCTCCCCTCTCCCCTCCACTACTCTATCCCCCTCCCCTCTCCCCTACACTACTCTATCCCCCCCTCTCCCCCACACTACTCTACCAGCCTCTCCTCCCACCCCTCCCTCTCCCCCTCTACACAACGCCATCCCCCTCTCCCCCTACACTACTCCATCCCACTCCCCCCCCTCTCACCTCCCCCATACTACCCCAACTTCTTACCCATTCCCTTCCAATTACCCATTTACCATATTTTTCCAGTTCTCCATTAACCTTCCCATTAACTACGTCCCCATTATCCTTCCTATTAACCACGTCCTCATTAACCTTCATATTAACCACGCCCCCTATAAACCCTCATATTAACCACGCCCCCATTAACCTTCCTATTAACCACGTCCCCATTAACCTTCCCATTAACCACGTCCCCATTAACCTTCCCATTAACCACGTCCTCATTAACCTTGTGATATTTCCCCATCATTTCCAATTCCCTAACTTCTCTATATTATCAAGTATTATTTTTGTTCAGTCCACCCTTAACTTCCCACCATCCATTGCCCTTTATTTCCCTTGCCCCCCCTGATCCCATCCCATTACTTTCCCATTTATTTCCAAGAGCCCCTTTTTATTATTTACCTCAACCATACTCTTAATTTAACTATTTTTTCCTTTATAACTTAAGCCATTATATTCCCATTAACCTTTAATTCCATCTTATCTTTCTCCTGTTGTTCTTCTTCGTTTCAATCTATTTATTTTTTCCAACCTTGAACAACGCCCAACAGCTCTCTCTCTCTCTCTCTCTCTCTCTCTCTCTCTCTCTCTCTCTCTCTCTCTCTCTCTCTCTCTCTCTCTCTCTCCTCCACCACTCCCACCACCCAGGTTATTTATGTTAATTAACCATAACAATAAACTCACGTCACTGCAGTTGGTTCCTTAACACAGGCGAGGTCAGGACGGGTCATCGCTCACCCGTGACCCAGTTATTGACCTATCTATCACAGTCTTGTAAAGAAGAGGATGGTCGTTCATCTTTGTAATCGTGATTGTATTCTCTTAACTCTCTGGGGTATATTTTGGATCTGATTACTGCATTTTGTTTTTAATTCTCGTGTGTGTGTGTGTGTGTGTGTGTGTGTGTGTGTGTGTGTGTGTGTGTGTGATACCTCCACAACAAAAATTAATCTGACTTTTATCCCTCAGAGCTTTATTACGTGGTTAGGGTCAAGGTCAAATTAGGTCAGGTTCTAAGACCTCTGTTACCTCCCTTAAATGCTGGCCGTGTATCTTAATGAGACCTCATGACGTCGTGTTTCATTTTGGTATTAATTTCGTCGGAATATTAACAATGAAATGGTAATTTATATGAAGCGCTGCAATGTAACCCGGATTAGGCTAAAGATTAGATTCCTTTCACTGTTGATACTTTAATATAACCCTGATTAAGTAAAAGGTTAATTTCTTGCAGTTGTAACGTAACCCGGGATTATTATTTTTTTTAAGAGGTGATTCTTACTCCAGGTTGCATGTAGACGGGATGCCATAATTTCACCCGGAACTGTCAGTAGGTTATGGACAGGACGACGTAACGTAATCCGGAACTGTCAGTATATCATAAGACAGGAGGACGTTAAAGTGACCCGGAACACGGTACTAAAACCCGCGGAAGAATTTTACGGTCAGAATTTGGTCTACGTCCGCTTCACGTGTTCAGTCTTCTTCGTTATCCATTTATTTCTCTTCCTTCTCTCCTCTCTCTTCTCTTTTCTCTCTCCTTATTTCCACTCCGTTGTCCTTCTCATTCTTCTATTCCTCAGCCTTCCCCATCTTTCTCTATCCTCTTTTCTCTCCCCTCTCCACTTCGCTCACCCCTCTCCCCTCTGCTCTTTCCTCTCCCTTCTGCTCTTTCCTCTGCCCTTTCCCCTCGCCACTCCCCTCTCCCCTCGCCATTCATCCCTGGCCTCTCCATCCTTTCTCATTCACCTCTTCCCTCCCCATCATTCTCCCCTGTATTGCCTTCTCCGCCCCCTCTTCTCCCATCCACTCATTCTTAACCTCTACTTATTTCCCTCCCTCCCTCCTTCCCTTCCTTCCTTCCTTCCTTCCACCCCTTCCCCTACCACCCCCTTTCCTCCCACCCCTTTCCCCTTATCTCCCCTACTCCCTAACCTCACCCTAATCCAAAATTACCCCACGAGCGGTCAGTGTAATCCCATAATTTAAATCCTAGACCTAAATTCCCGTGTTTAGTGTCATCCTGGTGGCTAATTTAAGAAACTGTAGATAAGGTCTGGGTCGTAACAGAAGGCTGGCGGAGGTCTTCTTGTGTCGTGTTGATGACGTGTTGGTGGTTAGGTGAAAAGATGTTTTGGGGCAGAGGCGTTGATTATTATTATTATTATTATTATTATTATTATTTGTTGTTGGGGAACGGGTGTAAAATAGTTTTCCACAACTTTGATGATCAGCAGCTCCCCCAAATGGCTTTCATTAGTCACACTATGAAATGTCCACTACTAATGGATCTCCCCATATAATAATAATATATTAAACCCTCTAAAATGTGTGGGGGGTTTTTAGGGCTATATAGTACCGTGTAGAGTGCACATAGCTTAGTTTATGGCTATTTCACAACTGTTTAAAGTGAGTGGGTGAATGTGAGTGAAAGAGTTGTGTTTTCCAGCCAGATACATACAGGAATAACAATAGAAAAAGAAATAGATTGAAATTTTTAAAGAATAACGCAATAAGATGAAACACTGTGGGAATAGACGTACAATAATAAGATAAAAAAATAAAGGGTGTGGAGAGAAGAAAGAGGACTCCTACCTTTGAATTTTTTTTATAATACACACAAGAAAATGTGTAGGTCAATTAGTGAATCTCATTAGTAATTAGTATTATGGATTTACCTATATATATAATGGTCATCTGATGTCAACCTTTTGTGTGCTCCAGAATGCAGTAAATTACATACCTGGGACCTCTTTAATATGAGACACCCTGTATGTACATTAATATATATATATATATGTACAGAGTCCCAGAAAAAAATATTTCCATTTTTATATACAGGGAATTAAAGTTTATTTTCTGATACTTAAGTAATTCCAATTAATTTAATAGCTAGTTTTTTCCATAAGTACAAGTGGGTCATCATAATAATTACCTGAATTACCTGAGTGTTAAATGATATATAATTTTGATGTTTTATTTAAAAGTGGTAATATTGATTTTCAGGTGGGAGGCTGATGTTATATTACCACTATATAACCTTGACTTGTGACGAGGACATTTAAATGGAGATAAACACCTCTAGATAATGACCTACACGTATATAATGACTTCACACTTGTAACTAATGATCGACGTTAATAAATGATGACCACTACTTATAAATAATGACAAACACTGTATAAATGATGACCAACATGATGACCAAATAATGACAGACACTTTTACACAAGGACCAACACGCGAAAATATTAACCAGTGCTTGTAAACAGTGACCAGCACTTGTAAACAAAGAATGACCAGCACTTGTAAACAAAGACTGACCAGCACGTGTAAATAAACAATAACCAGCACGTGTAAACAAAGACTAACCAGCACGTGTAAACAAAGACTGACCAGCACGTGTAAATAAACAATAACCAGCACTTGTAAACAAAGGCCAGTACTCGTAAATGATGATAAAAAAACCGTGTAGAAAATGACTAAATTGAACAAGGAATGACATCAGACAAATAACGAATAAGAGGAGAGCTGCTACCAATAACCCAACACGGATATAATGACGGCGCAAAGTGTTAAAGGGAGGTCATATAGGAGGCTTAAATTACATCCAGAGATAAATGTGTAAAACTTGACGGAGATAATTGCATATTAAACCTCCATAATCCCTCGAAATGTGAGACAAAACGAGTGTACTTTGTCATATATTTCTAGTGTGTGTGTGTGTGTGTGTGTGTGTGTGCCAGAGAGAGAGAGAGAGAGAGAGAGAGAGGTCTAATGCCACGTCAATTTCGGTAAAGCATTCAACTGGAAATTTCATTGCCAGATCGAACCATTTTACGGTTTAATGGAAAAAAAGATCCGATATTTCCGGCGATTATTTAAAAAAAAAAATGAGAGAGAGAGAGAGAGAGAAAGGAGATGCGCCTTCAATGGACTGGATAATATTGCTCTAAAGTCCGCCATATTGGATCACGGTGACCGGGGGGGGGGGGGGGGGGGGGGGATTTTTATCATATATTCTATTTTTTCTTATATTAATGTGTTTTTTTTTCGATTTTTGCTTTAATTTTCGTTCCATTTTCATTTTCTATTATGCAATATTGATTTTCTCGTTATTATTATATATTATTTTTGTGTATTTGTTATTTTTGTTTGTACTGTTTTAATCGCTGTTGTTTATTTTGTTTTTATTATTATTATTATTATTATTATTAATTATTATTATTATTATTATTATTATTATTATTTTGAAATAATTGTGTGGGGTTGCCAGTTATGTTATTATCGCTACCATTTGTTTGCCTGTTTTCTTCTTTTTTCCCCTTCCTCTTCCTCCCTCCCCTTCCTCTTCCTCCCTCCCCTTCCTCCTCCTTCCTCCCCTTCCTCCTCCTTCCTCCCCTACCTCCTCCTCCCCCTTTTCCGGGACAACACAGACTACAAGTGTTTGCCTGTAGAGAGAGAGAGAGAGAGAGAGAGAGAGAGAGAGAGAGATGCTTTTTATAATCTTTGAGAACGTCTTGATTGATAATGTGGATGGTAGAGAGATTGATTGATTGAATGACCGCTTGTTTAGTTAAGTGATACTTGATTTAATGATCCATTGATTGACAGACATTGATAAATTATACTACTACTACTTTACTACTACTACTACTACTACTACTACTACGATTTTCTATTGAAGCGACTATAGTACAAAGAGGAAACTAAACGATAAATAAATATACAAGTGTGTGTGTTAGTGTAAGTTTTGTGGTACATGTATATAAACATCGTTATCTGTGTATTTGAACGTGTACAAGTGCGCATCTGTATTCGTTTCTGAGAGAGAGAGAGAGATAGAGAGAGAGGGAGAGAGAGAGAGAGAGAGTATATGTGTGTGTGTGTGTCTGCCTGAACGTGAAAGTGACTGAGACAGAGAAAGAGAGACGGTGCAAGACCAGCTGAGGCAACAGAACCACATGTAAAGTGTAGTTGACCATGACTCACTGTGTTGGTGAATCATATACAGCATCTTAGTCTCTCTCTCTCTCTCTCTCTCTCTCTCTCTCTCTCTCTCTCTCTCTCTCGTCCGTCATCCTGTTTATACTGCCCATTTTTTTTACGGTTGTTATCTGTGTTTTCGTGTCCTCATTTGCCCTGTTGTTATCACTTCCTGGTATATCATTCCGCCTCTCTTTGGTCGTCATTTTGTTTTCACTGATTTTTTTGTATTTATTTTATTTTATTTTTTCATTGATTCGTTATGTTTGTTAACGTGACTTTAAAATCCTTCTTTCCTTTCATTTCCTGTTATCGTGTCTTCCCTTTCTTTCTATTTTCATAATCACGTTCTTTACTGCCTCCAAGTTTGATTTATTTTTTATTTTTCACCAAATTTTCATCAGTTTATTTAATTTTTCATAAAATATTTTTCTTCATCTTTTTGTACGTAATCTCAATGTACCTATTCTCTTGTCTTCTCAGAACATCATCTTCCTGTTTGTTTCTCATTTGTTAAGTTTTCAGATCGCTTTAAGTTTTTTTTAGAAGAGTGGAAAAAAAAATACCTTGCCCCGAGTGAGGATCGAACTCACGACCTTGAGATTATGAGACTCACGCGCTGCCTACTGCGCCATCGAGGCTATAAATTTGCTCTCTCTCTCTCTCTCTCTCTCTCTCTCTCTCTCTCTCTCTCTCTCTCTCTCTCATATTTTAATCATATTCAAATTATCTAATATCAGAAAGATTATTTAATCCGTTATGTAAATAAACTACGGGGAATTAATTAACATTAAAATACCACAACAAAAAATTTGAGATTAAAAATATTGTTTAATGCTCAGAGGAAAAATTACGAACTGATATTTTGTTAAAGGAAACCGAAAAAAAAAAGAATAATCTTTTTTGTTTAATGTAGATCAAGCGGAGGCGGGGATGTCGAGGTCTAGTTACTGCGTCTGTCAGTCTGTACGTTGTTTGTACAGTATATAATAACTAACATTTATATTAATTTAATGTGGTGTTTGAGAATTGGGTACTTTTATGATTTGATTTCAGTGTCGTGTGTGTGTGTGTGTGTGTTTTACAAATACCCGTAGTAAGTAGGGATACGCTTATATAACGCCACGACCAAAATCTTCCTTCACTCGCCTGTTCGGAACTGTACCAAACCCAGATGAATTAATACAACGTTCTACAAATTCAGACTCAGGCGTGTAAAGCGACGTTTGTTTATGTGTTTGGGTCGGTAAATAAGTACCCCACGTGTGTTAATTACTAATTGTGGGAGGTGTGGAAGCTCCTTAATACCTGGCAAGTTAAAGGCTTCGAAAAATGAGAACTTTGCTAAAAAAAAAATGAAAGTAGTTATTTTAGGTTTTTATGTCTGTATATATTTTTAAGTGATTTGATTTGATATTTTTGAGAAATTTAATTCCTCGCCCTGAGAGACTTCCAGCAGTCAGGTCGGGAAAGGTTGGTATTGGAGTGACTAAACAAATTAATTTTGAATCATGTTTTGTTCTCTTTTATCCTCTATTTCTTTCTTCCAGTCTTTTTCTCCTCTTCCTCTCTCCCTCCTCCCTTTACCATTTTCAATACATATTCCACTCTCTATCCTTCAATCTTCCCTCCACTCCTTCCTTCAACCTTTCTCTCCTTCCCATCATGACCATTTCCTCCTCCCTCTCTCACTCCCTCCCAAGAGAGAGTTACAACTTACAAAATCCTAGTTGCATCATCCTCTCTCTTTCTCTCTCTCTCTCTCTCTCTCTCTCTCTCTCTCTCTCTCTCTCTCTCTCTCTCTCACACATAATTTAGATAAATAGAAATAGAAATGCATTTTTATAACGTCAATTACATTTGTTTTTCGTATTTTCAGGTAAGTGGCAGAGGATGTTTGACTGAGACACTGACGCAAGTAGCAGGAGACACTCACCTGGTGGTAAGTGATTAAATACATTGTTTATGTTTGTCGTTGTTGATTGGTGTAATTTGTGTACGTTGGAAGCATTTCGTTCCATTGTATATATTTGTAGAGTTTATATTACTGTTTCAATTATATATCTTGGGAGTTATACTGGGTCGGGTAGTTTACGTGGGGTGAGTTAGCCGATACAGTCTTCCACAGTAGACCTTTTGTTTACAGAGTTTGAAGGAGGTATTAATGAGGGTGTTGTGTAGGAGGAAAGTATGAGTGTAAGGTAAAGATAAGTATGGAAGACTATCACTGTCCGGTATGTCATTTTGTGTTTTTCTTTGTCCTTCCATGAGCTAGACTGATATTATTGTAGTCACTCAAAAAAATATCGCTACTCGGGGTGATCGATGATTTTCATAATGAACACTGCGACTCCTGTTGTCTCGGTTGGGTTGTCAAAATCCTTCGTCTGTTGTGTAATATTTTCTCAACACAATTTTGTATAGAATGTTTTTTGAGTGACTGTATTTATGTGTTTTTAAGGTGATGACTCGATGTTTATTGATGGATACAGTCGTTTATCTCTGACTTGTTTCTTTTAGTGTTTTTTGGGGGTGGATTTGTGTTTATATTTTAATTTTCGTTTATTTTTCTTTCTTTCGTTATTACCCGTTTCTCTTTATTGTTCATTCGTGTTTGGTTATTTTTTTTTCGTTTCTTCTCTCTCCTTCGTTATCCTGTTTAGCCCCATGTCTGCACTATCCTCTTCATTCTTCATTATTTCATTCCTTCCCTACTCTCCTCCCCTTACTCTTCTCCTCCACTACACCTGTCTGTTGTGTAAACCTCGTCAAAGGTGTAATTTACTATGAGCGAGGGACATTCACTCACCTGCTTGCAATAAACAAAACCACACCTTGTCTCGTACGCGGTGTCCTTCCTTCCCCTTCCTTCTTTATGTGTGTGTACTTGGGATGTATGTGGTCCCTATGTATATGTGTATGTATGTTTAGAATATGAATGTATGTTTGTATGTGTGTTTATGTTTATGTATGTCGACCTGCTTACATGTCACCTTGTGTTGGTAGATGGGTGGATCATCAGACACTCACTTATCGCAGTTTAAGACCGTGGCCTCTCTGACCTACAACTCATTGACTATGCATGTATGTTTAATGGGATTTTAACCACATGTTCTTTATGATGTAGATTATATGTGCTTCTTATTTAATTGGGAGTGCCGTAAACTATATGATGGGATCCTATTTCATTTTGAAGCTAATGGGAATTCCTATTAATTTTGGAGGTAATTGGGAATCCTCCTTTACTCTGAGACTAATCGAAGGGTCCTATTTAATTCAGTAGTTCATTAAGGTTCGTATTTATATATCTATTGGGGACATAATCCTAAAACTAATGGGGATCCTACTTAATCCTGAGACCAAGGGGAATCCTACGTAAACATGGGAGTAGGATGTAAGGAGAGAGAGATAAACAAAAGGAAGATAATCAGAATAACAAGAAGATAAGATATTTTCTGATCCAATCATCAATAATTTGTTGGTGATTGTAATTATTTTGGGACCATATTTTAGGTGTGTGTGTGTGTGTGTGTGTGTGTGTCGTTTGGAAGATATAAGTGTGTATTACTTTGTATATTGTTAACAGACTTGTATAGATAAATACATATATAGACACAGCGAATGTATATATATTTTGTGTATGTGTTTAAATGTTTATATATGTGTGTGAGTGCACGTATCTGTGTGTGTCTGTCTACTTATATATATATGTGTTATGTATATTTATGTATGTATGTGTGTGTGTGTGTGTTTGTGCAAGTGTCTCTTTGTGGTGTGTGTGCGAGTTTCTGTATTTGTGTCTGTTTGCTTGTGTGTCTGTGTGTTTGTGTGTCTGAGAGAGATAGTTCCACAAACTTAACACTCAGAGCAGCTCGTTGCTTCTCAATATAATAATAGTTGGGGGGGGGGGGGGATGAAGCCGGAGTTTACCAATAACAATAAGTCATGGTTATCAATAGGCGAACGTAGTTATGTATTCAAGCAGTGACCCCCACAGCGAGGAAGGGGGGTGGGGGAAGGAGGGGTGGAGTACGTGGGGGGATGGGGAGGGTGAAGGAGGAGGGTGGTGTGTGGGGGAATGGGGAAGGTCGAGGAGGGGTGGAGTACGTGGGGGAGAAAGAGGACGGGTGGGGGAATTGTGAAGATAAGGAGGAACGGGATAGGGATGAATTATGTGGGGCGAGGAGGATGAATAGGGGGGGAGAGACGTGAGGATGGAAGTAAGAGGGGAGAAGGGATGAATGAGTACGGGAAAATGATGCGGAAGAGAAGCAAAGGAGGGGGAGGAGGAGGGAGAAAGAATGAAGGGAGGAAGGGAAGAATTGGGTGGGGGAGAAGGAAGAGATGGAGAAAATATAAAAAGGACAAGAATGGGGAAGATGTTTTGGTAAGAGAGAAAGAAGGGTAAATATTGTGTTGAGAAAGAGAAAAGGAGAAGAGGATGAGTAAGGGATAAGTGAATGAGTAATGGAAAAGGGAAGTAAGGGGGAGACACACATTAGGGGGTAGTAACTGGTACCGAGCATAAAGGGTCGAGTCATTCCATTTAATATAGTGAAAATACATTCAAGTGAAGACTCTCTCTCTTTTTCTTTCTCTCTCTCTCTCTCTCTCTCTCTCTCTCTCTGATTTTCCTCCTTCACGTCTTTCCTCCCTCCTTTCCTCTCCCCATTCACTTTCTGACTACCTACCTCCTTCCTCCCCTCTCCCCCTCCCTCCCCTCCCCTCTCTAGTGAGTGTGAGGAGGAGCACTAAACGAAGTGATGAGTGAACCAAGATTACTATTTGTCTATTATCTAAATAAATTGCAGTTCTACGCCATTACTGATATCCTTCAGTGAAAAACCAGGAGTTGAGTTGTAGCGGCTGGGCCCATTACGTACCTGACCGAGCGTGTTAGTGTTGGAATGACGGGAGGTGGGAGTGATGGTTGACGATGGAAGGAGGAGAGGGAATAGAATGAGGGAAACAGGAGTGATGGAGGAGAATGGGAAATAGAATGAGGGAGACAGGAATGGTGGTGATGATGGAAGGAGAATGGGGAATAGAATGATAGGATAATGGAAAGGGTACTAATTTGAAGGACATAGGAACGTCAATAAGAAGCAGTGTATGTAGCAAGAGGGTAGCAGTGGTCCTCTTCCTCTTCCTCCTATTTCTTCTCTTCTTCCTCCTCCTCTTCGGCACTGTGGCCCAACTCGACCTTGGCCAGCCACCACCAACACCTCGCCCCAGCAAGAAATAGATGTGGTCGTAGCTAACACGTACTGTCTCGTAAGTAACCACACCACCACCACCACAACAACAACCACTCGCCACCACAACCACCACCCAGCACCCTACACACCACCACCCGCCACCACAACAACCACCCAGCACCATACACACCACCACACCACCACCACAACCACCCGCCACCACAACAACAACCACCCGCCACCACAACAACAACCACCCGCCACCACAACAACAACCACCCACCTCCTCAACCACCACCCTACCCACACACCACCACAACCACCACCCGACAAACACAACCACCACCCACCACCACAACAACAACCACCACCACCACAACCACCACCCACCACCACAACCACCACCCCACCACCACCACCACCACCACCACCCAGCACCCTACACACCACCACAACAACCACCCACCACCACAACCACCACCCACCACCACAACCACTACCCACCACCACAACCACCACCCACCACCACAACCACCACCCACCACCACAATCACCACCCACCACCACAACCACCACCCACCACCACAACCACCACCCAGCACCACAACCACCACCCAGCACCCTACACACCACCTCACCACCACCACAAAAACAACCACCCGCCATCACAACAACAACCACCCGCCACCACAACCACCACCCTACACACACACCACCACCACAACAACCACCCTACACACCACCACAACCACCCTACACACCACCACAACCACCACCCTACAAACACAACCGCCACCATAACACACCACCACTACAACAACAACGACCACCCGCCACC
Source organism: Homarus gammarus (assembly GCA_958450375.1). NCBI lineage: Eukaryota > Metazoa > Arthropoda > Malacostraca > Decapoda > Nephropidae > Homarus > Homarus gammarus. Next base: position 1,577,414 of record CAUDMG010001492.1, read on the forward strand.
ACAACAACAACCACCCACCACCACAACAACCACCCATCACCACAACAACCACCCACCACCACAACAACCACCCACCTCCACAATAACCACCCACCTCCACAACCACCCACCTCCACAACCACCCACCTCCACAACAACTACCCACCACCACAACCTCCACCCACCACCACAACAACCACCCACCTCCACAACAACTACCCACCACCACAACCTCCACCCACCACCACAACAACCACCCACCACCACAACAACCACCCACCACCACAACAAACCACCTCCACAACAACCCACCTCCACAACCACCCACCTCCACAACAACTACCCACCACCACAACCTCCACCCACCACCACAACAACCACCCACCACCACAACAACCACCCACCACCACCACCACAACAACAACCACCACCACAACCACCCACCACCACGACCTCCACCCACCACCACAACCTCCACCCACCACCACCACCCACCACCCACCACCACAACAACCACCCACCACCATAACCACCACCCACCACCACAACAACCACCCACCACCACAACCACCTCCCACCAACACCACCACCACCGCCCACCAACACCACCACCACCCTACACCCACCACCACCACCACACACCCACCACCACCACCACCACCCTACACCCACCACCACCACCGCCACCACCACAAAAAACACCCACCACACACCCCCACAACCACTACCCACCTCCCTACACACACACACACACACACACACACCTCCAGCAACAACATTATTATGCATTAAAGGAGTATGTTTGAGACGGTAGTAACAGGAGAGGAACTAGTCTAGGGCTGTGTTTGTGTCGTGTGTATGTTAATGTAAACACAAACACAGCCACAAACTGCAGCACATTAGTAAACATTAGTTGAAAATGTCTCTTGAGATCATAGGATTGGAGACTTAGTTAATTTACAAGTTTCTTTGATGATAAACAAACTTAATTCTGAATTTCTGTTAAGTGTGTATTTTAATAAGACAAACAGTACTGCTACAGTCGCTCGGGGCCTTATACAACAGTGTCTGAAACTATAGACTTGAGGATTTAACCCAACCGAGGAGTTTGTCTGAATAATTCGGACAACACTTTTATTTGTGGTGGGGTTTTGTGTGTGTGTGGGAGGTTGTGTGTGGGGGTGGGTTGTGTATATGGGGGGTTGTGTGTGGGGCTTGTGTGTATGTGGGGAAGGTTGTGTATGTGGGGGTTTCTGTGTTTTTGTGTTAGGATTGCGTGTGTGTGTGGGGGGGGGGGGCGTTGTGTGAACGAAGACATTTGAAACCATAGACTTGTGCACTAAAACATTGAGGAGTCTCTGTGAAGGAAAGCGGACATAACCCCTGTTTGTGTGTTTGTCTTCTCACAAACTTAGACAAAACAACAACATTATAAACGAAATAATGTTGTTGATAATAGAAGTGTGTGTGTGTGTGTGTGTGTGTGTGTGTGTGTGTGTGTGTGTGTGTCGCATACCTCGTCAGTGGTGTATTGTTCGCCAGTAAAATATTGGGTTCACATTCGCGGTGTCATTAAATGTTGAGTAATATTCAGTTTATCTTATTATTAAATTATTATTATTATTATTATTAGTGGTAGTAGTAGTAGAAAAAATATATAATGACAATTTATTTTATTATTTTTTGTTTTTATTACTTTTTAATTACTTTTTTTGCTGGACAACTCTTACTCCATATTAAAAGCAAGCCAGTTTGGTCTTCACCTCCCCCCCTCCCTCTCTCCCACACCCTTCCCCTCACCCCTTCCCCCTCCCTCCCTGTCCCCCAGCCTCCAATAATCACACTATTTAATCGCAGGTAATTAAACTCAGGTGTGTGTTGAATGCCTCTGAAGTAGTTTCTTAACAGGAGGGGTCGAGAAAAACTCCTGCCTCTTGGTGATTAAATGCTTGTTTTGGTTGAATCTAAATGCGTGTTTGTGTTGGATGCATTTATACCTGGGCCGCCTATCTGGGTATTTACCAAACGGCAGCGGGCCCAGCAGCTCACCATGCAGGGAATTGCAATATTAAACCCTCCTGGTGATTGCCTAACGTGTTGCAGACAATGGTTCTCTTTAGAGGGTTTTGTTTTTTGTTTACCTTCGTAGTTTATCCGGGTCTCTCTCTCTCTCTCTCTCTCTCTCTCTCTCTCTCTCTCTCTCTCTCTCTCTCTCTCTCTCTCTCTCTCTCTACACAAGATAGTTTTCGGCAGCGTGGGGCTACACTCGGGACAATGGAATTTTAACGAACGAACACGCGTATCGGAGAAATCTCAAATATTCTGATACATTGCGTTTGTTATATTGACTCTGGCAAGCTGTAGGGGCGAAAATGTTGAAGGCGGAGTATCTTGTGTATGCCACTCCGCAGTGTATATTCATCAGTGCCTTCGGTATTGCAAGTCACAGTTGATACCTCCTGTGATTGAGATGCATCCGTGTGTGTGTGTGTGTGTGTGTGGTCTAGAGCTGTTTTGGGTATTGCATCAGTGTGTATGTTTGTGTGAGAGAGTACCACTGTAGTTAAGAGCTACTGTGTATATGTGTAAACCAATGGTATATTTATTTTATATTTAATTATTTTGTTCGTTGTTTTTTTTGTTCGTTATTTTGTTTTATCAGAAGTCATAACCTAACAGGGTCGTATCAGGAGTTAATAATAATGAGTAATATATTGATTTGGGATTATGTTTGTTTGTTGGTAAAGTTGTTGTTGATAATGTGTCATTGGGATTAAAAAAATAAATAAACAGTGTCATGCCAACGCCATCCTCTACCAATGACCGATTAACGTCTTCTGTACGCTGACCAATCATCGTTCAAAGTCTTAGTGTTCACGAACCAATCAACCACGCGAGGCTATCTACACTCTTGACTAATCACCGCCAAGGAATTATTCTGAATCCGACCAATCTCCTCTCACAGCCACAAACGTTCCCTTCACCCTACCCTCTACCTCACCCTCTCTCACCTCTTCCTCCCTTCACCCTTCTCTCCCCTCCTCACCCCTCTCCCCTCCTCACCCCTTCCCCTTTTCTCTCTCCCCTCCTCCCTCCTACCCCTCTATTCTCCCCCTCCCCTCTCCCCATCACCCCTCCCAGTATCTGACCACTCACCGACCAGATAATGCTTGTGCACTAACCAATCACCACCCAGAAACCAGCCTCACTACGTGCCTTCACCACTTTCCTCCTCATCATCCCCCAGACACAATTCCCTCCGTCAGCACTTACAAGGCGTGGAGTGGAGCGGCCATTACCTTCGTCAGTAGCGACTCAGCACCTCCACCTGCCCTCCACACGCTTCAAGAAGGACCCCGGGGAGCTGGAAGGGGGAAATAAAAAGCGCTCACTTCTTCAGGAGGAGGAGGAGAAGGACGTGTCAAAACTGGTGGGGTGAAGTTTGTCGTCAATAGGTTCCTGAAGGTGCAGGTGTAGGGTCTCTTATTTAGGTGGCGAGATAGAGAGACAGATAGAGAAAGAGACAAGAGAAAAATGAAAAAAAAAATACAATAGAAAAGAGAGTTATAGTGACAGAAGGAGACAATGGAAAAGAGAGATAGTGACAGGCAGAGAAATTGAGAAAGACAGATGGAGGGAGAGAGAGAGAGAGAGAGAGAGAGAGAGAGAGAGAGAGAGAGAGAGAGAGAGCAGTCTTATATACATATTTTTCGATATGTGACTTTTCTTATTTTTCGTCGACCAGATTATATTTCCAGAAGAACATATAACTACCAAAATTTGCATAAACTCTCTCTCTCTCTCTCTCTCTCAGAGCAGGTAATTGCCGCACACCTCAATTTATTGCCTTCCTACCGGGATGGTTATAAATAAATGATTAATTGATTTTTGTTTGAATATAGCGCCCCCCCCCCAACCCTGGCCTACCCGGCCCCCTCCCAGCCCCTCTAACCACATCTCTCTCCAGTCCTCTCCCAGCCCTTTCTCTCAGCCCTCACTCTCACTCAGCCCTCTCTTCAGCCTTTCCCCCTTAGGTCGTACTTTCAGCTCTTAACCCCCAGCCATTTTCACAAACCCCTCCCCTAGCCCTCGTCACTTGCCTCTTTGAGCCCTCTCTGGTAACTCCCCTCTAGCCCTTATCCCTCTTCTTTAACCCTCTCCCTCAGCCCTTTTCTCTCGCCATTCAGCCCTTTTATATAGCTCTTTTCTCTAGTATTTTTCTTCAGCCCTTATCCCCAGCCCCCCTCCCCAAGCCATCTGCCTCAGCCCTCTCCTTGTCTACCCCTTTTATCTACCCCTTTTCTTCAACCCCTTTTTAGCCCTTTTTTCTAACCCTATTCCTGAGCCCCGTTCTCTGCCCTCTCCTCAGAAAACATAATTTAACATCACACAAAGTTATTTCCCAAGTGACCGAAACTCTTATTTATTTTTATTTGCTTACTAGTGATTTTTGTTCCCGTCTTGACGTTTAGGCTTTGATAACCTATTTATGTATAGCTGTTTATTTATTAATCTGTTATTCATTTATTCATTCATTTATTTGATAATTTAATTTATAGTATATTCATTTATGACTTAATGAATGCCTTAAGTATGCATCCAATAATGTGTTCGTGTTGTGTTTGATTATTTAACAGAGGAAAGCGTTACAATATTGGACACTAAATTAATTTAACCTAACTTAAAATAACCTAACCTAACTACAGCTAACCCAGCCTAACTTAAAGTAACTTAGGCTAATCTAATCTAACATAACCTGACTTAACCTCACCCCACCCCACCACACCGCCCCACCCCACCACCCCACCTCACCACCCTACACCACACATCATCATCACATATCCCACCTCACCACCCTACACCACACATCATCATCACATATCCCACCTCACCACCCTACACCACACATCATCATCACATATCCCACCTCACCACCCTACACCACACATCATCATCACATATCCCACCTCACCACCCTACACCACACATCATCATCACATATCCCACCTCACCACCCTACACCACACATCATCATCACATATCCCACCAGTTTTAGCCAACAATTCCTCGATCACTTTGCTAATGAACTTTTAATCTCTCAGTTTATAGCCGAAACATGATACACTTTTTTTACCACTTTCATGTGCAAGGTGTAAGTTGATTATTGGATTTAGGTGGGGAAAAAATAGAGTAATTCTTTCCCCTGGAGTTCAAAAGGGAAAATATTGTAACGTGTTATTGGGTACTGATAGGAATGAACGGGGGAAAAAATTATTATTAGCCCCAGCAATACATGTGTACTTTCGTTGGCTGTGTGTGTGTGGGTTATATGACCCTTAGCTGGTGTGTTTGATGCTTGATTAATTACAGGTTGGATCTCTCTCTCTCTCTCTCTCTCTCTCTCTCTCTCTCTCTCTCTCTCTCTCTCTCTCTCTCTGAAATAATGAGGGTAATCACCATGGTTTGTTTACTCGTGAAAAGTGGACACAGGAAAGTACCACCAGAGGGAAGTACACAGATGAGGTAATGTGTTCCTACGCCCCCCGAGGTAACCCGTGTCTCCAAACGGCCAACCTATATGACCTACAGCAAACCTATCCACCAATCACGTCCGTCGTTACGCAACCAATACCCATTCATTCATAGTCATACTACTACTGTGACGTTGCCGTTTTTAGCTACAATAGGGAAGTGACAAAGGAAAGTGTACACAGGGAAGTACCGCCAGAGGGAAGTGCCCATGTAAAGATTATCTAGAGATTTAGCTACAAGAGGAAAGTGTACACATGGAAGTGCCGCCAGAGGGAAGTGCCCATGTAAAGATTATCTAGAGATTTAGCTACAAGAGGAAAGTGTACACATGGAAGTGCTGCCAGAGGGAAGTGCAGCCAGAGGGAAGTGCCCATGTAAAGATTATCTAGAGATTTAGCTACAAGAGGAAAGTGTACACAGGGAAGTGCCGCCAGAGGGAAGTGCCCATGTAAAGATTATCTAGAGATTTAGCTACAAGAGGAAAGTGTACACAGGGAAGTGCCGCTAGAGGGAAGTGCCTATGTAAAGATTATCTAGAGATTTAGCTACAAGAGGAAAGTGTACACAGGGAAGTGCCGCTAGAGGGAAGTGCCCATGTAAAGATTATCTAGAGATTTAGCTACAAGAGGAAAGTGTACACAGGGAAGTACCGCCAGAGGGAAGTGCCCATGTAAAGATTATCTAGAGATTTAGCTACAAGAGGAAAGTGTTTTTCAGGGAAGTGCCGCCAGAGGGAAGTGCCCATGTAAAGATTATCTAGAGATTTAGCTACAAGAGGAAAGTGTACACAGGGAAGTACCGCTAGAGGGAAGTGCCCATGTAAAGATTATCTAGTGATTTAGCTACAAGAGGAAAGTGTACACAGGGAAGTGCCGCTAGAGGGAAGTGCCCATGTAAAGATTATCTAGAGATTTAGCTACAATAGGAAAGTGTACACAGGGAAGTGCCGCCAGGGGGAAATGACATACCGTCCCAGGAGGGTGCCTAGGAGCCAAGACACAAGACGGATGCTGTTCACTACCTCGTCTCACTCTGGATGATGAATTGCCCTGAGTTCCAGCATCCTGTTCTGTGTGTGTGTCTGTGTGTGTGTGTGTGTGTTTGTGTGTGTGTGTGTGCTTGTGTGTGTGTTTATTTATTCATGACTACCTGTTAGCTGCTTCTCATTATCCGTTTTCTGTCAGGGTCAGTTTGTGTACCTGTGTTTATAGTTGGTTGTGACTTCGATAGGTGAATGGTGTGTGTTTTGTTGCGTATGGTCACTGTATGTGTGTTGATAATTTTTTTAATATGTATAGTTCTTGTTAACAGCCTTTATCGTTACTCTTTCCTCCTCCTCCTTCTTCCTTTTCTTCTTCCTCCTCCTCTTCTTACTCATCCTCTTCCCCCTCCTCTTAGCACCACGTTCTCCTACTGTCACCCTTTATTTGTCTACCCCACACTCCTTTTTATCTCACTTGTCCATTCCATAATCCACTTTCCTTTTATTCACTACATTTTTCCACTGTTCCACATCTTCATTCCTCTTCCATCTCTCTCCATCCACACCATTGCCTCCCTTCGCCCCTGCGTTCACCCCCATCCACCGTATTCTCCCCCTCCACTTCCCTTTTCTTGTCTCCTCTCCTTATCCATTTCTCTTTTGCCCTATCTCCAACCTCCTCATCCTCCCCACCTCCTCCTCCCCACCTCCTCCTCCCCACCCCCCATTCCCCATCTCCCTTCTCCCCACCACCTCCCCCTCCTTCCCCTTCTCCTCCCTCCTCTCCACCTCACTCCTCCCCCAACTCCCTCTCACCTCTCCCCACCTCCTCCTCCTCCGTCTCCCTACTTCCCTCACCTCCTTCTCCTCCTCCTCCACCTCCTTCTCCTCCTTCACCTCCCTCTCCTCCGCCTCCCGACCACCTCCCTCCTCCCACCACCTCATCCCTAGGGGGAAGAGGTCATTCCAATTAATCAAATCCTTAATTGAAACTTCAGGCAGGTGAGAAGGTGTCGGACACTCAGGTAGTAGTGAACCGGGGAGCATCTCATCTCCGGGATGCTGCTGAGGAAGATCTTGTAGAATCTTGGGTGTTGTTGTCTCTGGATGAAGGGGAGAGATAATGAGAGGTTACCTTAAGATGGTGAGATAATCTGATGGTGTTGAGAGATTAGGGTGAGATAAAATTAAGTTGTTTGGTTGTGAAGGTGATATATTCAGAGGTTATCTTAAGTTGGTGAGATATACTGAGACTGTTTAGAGATACAAGTGAGATATACTGAGATTGTTTAGAGATACAGGTGAGATATACTGAGATTGTTAAGAGATACAGGTGAGATATACTGAGACTGTTTAGAGATACAGGTGAGATATACTGAGATTGTTAAGAGATACAGGTGAGATATTCTGAGATTGTTAAGAGATACAGGTGAGATATACTGAGACTGTTTAGAGATACAGGTGAGATATACTGAGATTGTTAAGAGATACAGGTGAGATATACTGAGACTGTTTAGAGATACAGGTGAGATATACTGAGATTGTTTAGAGATACAGGTGAGATATACTGAGATTGTTAAGAGATACAGGTGAGATATACTGAGATTGTTAAGAGATACAGGTGAGATATACTGAGATGGTTTAGAGATACAGGTGAGATATACTGAGACTGTTTAGAGATACAGGTGAGATATACTGAGATGGTTTAGAGATACAGGTGAGATATACTGAGATTGTTTAGAGATACAGGTGAGATATACTGAGACTGTTTAGAGATACAGGTGAGATATACTGAGATGGTTTAGAGATACAGGTGAGATATACTGAGATTGTTAAGAGATACAGGTGAGATATACTGAGATGGTTTAGAGATACAGGTGAGATATACTGAGATTGTTAAGAGATACAGGTGAGAGATAATCAGAATTCGTCTTAAGAAGGTGAGATAATCTTAGGTTATATTAACATGGAGGCGAAAGAATCAGGAGAAATTAAACAGGGAGAGACCTTATTAATTGTCATATGCCAAGATGGATGGTAAGATATTTTGAGCATACGAGAGAAATTGAAGGTAAACCTCAGGTAATGCAACTGTTAGATGACGTAAGGTTGTCTAGGGAGGAAAGTAAGGTTGTCTAGGGAGGAAAGTAAGGTTGTCTGAGTTTGTTGTAAGTTGTTATATAAGGGTAATCGTATGGCAGAAAGGAAGGTTAGAATTAGTATGGAATAATTGTAAGGTTTTTGGAATTGGAGGAAGGGGAGGAGGGGAAGAAAGAGAGGTGAGGGTAGGAGGAAGAGAAGAAAATAATGGAGGATGGGAAAGGAGGGAAGAAGCAATGGGGGAGGTAGGGGGGGGGAGAAAGAAGAGAAGATGGAGATAGGGAGGGGGATTAGGGAGGAGAATGTAGAAGGAGAGGAAGGCACATATACTGTATACGTATGTGTGTTTGTGTCTGTCTTTGTCATGATCTATTTACGCCTGTGTGTGTGTGTGTGTGTGTGTGGTGTAATGGTCAGCATGCTCACCTAGCAAGCGAGCGGACCTGGGTTCGATCCCCTGGCAGGGTGAAGCTATGGGCAAATTTCTTTACGCCATTTGCCGCTGTCTACCCAGCAGTAATTGGGGACCGGGATGTTAATGGATTTGCGAATCGTGGTCCGGGGTAATGGTTAGCCAGTGCAGTTGGCGAGTTGTCCGGTCTTCTCGGATTATTCCTTGACACTGGGTCATGCAGCTCGTTAACTTAAGTTGAGGTTGTTGTGTTGGCGACAGCTTCTACACCTTAAACAAATTCACGGTTAGGTGGCCCTTAGGCCAGCCATGCTCGTTACACGAAGGGCAACCATTATGTATGTATGTATGTATGTATGTATAACTACCGCCCTTATCCACGTAAGTCATTAATACCTTTCAAGAACGCTTTGGATTCCATCTACGGATTTTCCTCTTAGTTTTCACAGACACCCCCCTCTCCTGCCTCTCTCCCAGGTTATCACCCCTCTAAAGCCACTAACAATTTAGATATAAAGTTATTATTATTATTATTATTATTATTATTATTATTATAGTTATTATTATTATTATAACATCCACCTTCTATCCACCCACTCCACCCTCCACTCTACCTTTACCTCCACCTTCACCCTCCAACGCACCCCACCCTCCACCCTCTCCACACCATACATCATCCACCCACCCCATCTTCCATCCTCCCCTCTTTCCACCCTCCCCTCTTTCCACCCTCCCCTATACCCTAAACCCTCCACCCACATTCCACCCCGCCCTCCACCCACCCCGCCCTCCACCCACCTCACCCTCCACCCACCCCACCCTCCACCCACCCCACCCTCAGCCCACCCTACCCTCCACAGCTTCCCCTGGACCAAGCAGCCACCAAGTCTTTGAGTTAATCAATAGCCTGACTATCTCTTCCCCTGATGGTCTTCTGATGGGCACCGCGCCACTGTCACCCCGCCTGATGGGGTCGTTAAGGCCACGTTTAAGGTGCAGGAGGTGGAGGTGTGAGGCTGGGGAGGGAGGGAGGGAAGCTGGAGGAAAAGGAAGGGAGCCGGAGGTAGTTGCTGGGATGGTTTGGTAGGAGGAAGATGGCAAGGGAAGACGGGAGCAGGCTGAAGGGGAGGAGGAGGAGGAGGTTGGAAGGATGGGTTTGGAGAGGGAAGGGGACTGGAGAGGAGGAGGATTCGGTGATCATTGGAGGGATGGTTTGGTAGGAAGAGGTTGGAAGGAGGAAGTGTTGGTGATTAGCGGGACGAAGGAAGGAGAGGGAGAGGTGATGGTTAGCGCGGGGTGGGGGGGGGGGGTTATTGGAGGGAGACAAGTTGGAGGAGGAGGAGGTGTAGACAGTCTGGTTTGAGGAGTAGTAGGAGGAGGAGGTGTAGAGAGTCTGGTTTGAGGAGTAGTAGGAGGAGGAGGAGTGTATAGATGTTGGAGTGAGTTGGTGAGAGAAAAATATTGTTTTGACGAGAAGAAAAAGAGAGGAAGGAAGGGAACGGGACGGAAGGAAGGGGAGGCGGTGGGTAAGGAATTGTGTATAGAAGACATGGATCATTGTGATAGAGGAGAGAGAGAGAGAGAGAGAGAGAGGGGGGGGTAACAGTAGCTGACATAGACGTGACTCCTCAACAGCGCCTGGCTTTCCGTCTCTGCTCCCGTAATATTACCTTCTTGAGTGTTACGCCTGACGAACGTTCGCCCGTCTTATGTGAACATTAGGGCTGGAATTGTTTTTATGATGGGACAAAATCAAACAAAATATAATAGTGTCCCATAACTTTAGCTGTTGTAGATTATAATACTGTATACAGTATATCATTGTTGCTCTATTAATGAACAAATGATAAATAGGTAGCAATATTGAAGTTAATAATGATAATAATACCTGTAGTAATAGTAAGAATTATATCTAATTACGTAATATATAGTAATAACGGTAATAGTAACTATGATTAAATTAAGGTAATATTACTACTAATAATAATAACGTGATTAATGATAAGATACGGCAGACTCTCTCTACACATCAAGCAGGGACGAGGCTGATAATCTAACAATGGAATTTTATTTTGTGTGTCTGATTTTCCCGTTGAAGTCAATTTATATTTGTTGATTGTGTGATGGACTTTATTGGGATGAACCCTGTCTAATGTCTGTCCGTCTACTCTACCCGTCCAATTTTCATGAGCCTGTTAAATTTTGTGATTGGCCTGTCTGTTTTTGTTGTGGGGGGAAGGGGGTGATGGGAGGGAGTATTTCTTTTTTAATGAGGGGCAATGTATAATAATACTCTCTCTCTCTCTCTCTCTCTCTCTCTCTCTCTCTCTCTCTCTCTCTCTCTCTCTCTCTCTCTCTCTCTCTCTCTCTCTCCTCCCTCGATGCCTTGTACACACTATTCTCACCCTGGCCACGTACTCGTCCAGGCCTCAGTCACCCTTGCTACCTGGAGAACCTCGAGACATCAAACGCTCCTGTGTATTTGTTGGTGTATGTTCTTTGCGTGTACGTATAATTGTTGGTATGTAAGTATTTTTTTTGGTTTTCTCTGTATGTTTTATATGTATGGATGTGGACCTGCCCTCTTCCTACGTGGTCCTCCTCTTCTCTTCTGCCTTTTACCTCTTTCTCTCAACTTGAATCGGAAAAAGAAGTTACCGATTTCCAGCATTTCGTCTCTTGAATAGGTAAAATTAACCCCCATTCAACTAGGAAATATTTATGACGTCACATTTCTCAGTGTTGTCAGTGTCCCATTTGAATAGAAGAGTTTAAGGAACTTTTACCCCCTAGTGTTTCAGTTCCTCATTTTACCCTCGGCAAGTGTCATAATACTCCAGCACTAGTACTGCCCGCCTTTACCTCAGTTCGAAGTTGAAAAGTTTTGATTTAAGGAACTTTCACCCCAAAAGACGTGAGGTTAATGGTATCAACCCTTCCTTAAAAAAGTTCAATATTTCGCCCTTGCTCTCTGGTTTCCTTACCCCCTTTGATACAGTATAAAAGTGGGAAGTTTTAATTTAAGGTCTATCCGCTGGTGTTTGAGGATCTCGCGTCTGCTCGCCTTCATAGAGTGAAAATTTACCCCCGGCGATTTAGTTTTTGGATCTAATCTAAATCACAAAGTTTTAATTTAAGACGTTCCAGCCAGTGGTTTTCGGTGTCTCGTGTCTACCATCGCCAGTAAAAAATAATATATAGTGCCTGCTGTCTCGTGTCATTCTCTCTCTCTGACATAATATAAATGGAAAAGTTTTTAAAAGATGATTCATTTTGTAGTCTTCCGTCCGTCTGTCTTCCATAATATTGTGAAATGTAGCGAATGTCGTACTTTTCTAACCCAATTTAAGTTGAAAAAGTTTTAATATATTGTAATGTCATCCGGTGGTCTCGCCTCTACATACTATTAGATAGGGTGCCGTGGTGGAGTGGCCATATCACTGGCCTGGCACTCCCGTGGTTCCTGGTTTGAGCCTCTGTTGAAGTGATTGTTGGTGATGATGTCTTGTGTGAGTCAGTGCTAGCAGTATACAAGCTTTAACACCATTGGCTTATCGCGAACTCCCAGATAGATTACAAATGGCCAGACCACAGAGAGATTCATGTATCTTATATCACCTTGTGTGTGTGTGTTACGTGACGCGTGGCTGACTCTGTGGGTTCACTCCTTAATGCCCCCCGGTGTATTAAGTCACAGTAGTTTGTGTGTAGGTAACAGTATCAGGGAACACCTTTTTTTTTTTACCTTCCGGTTCTCCATCCAGGTAAGCTGAGCCTTGGGGGGGGGGGGGGGGGGGGTAATAATCCATCTCCACTAAGCACGGAGATTGAATCTTTTCTTCAGTACACAAGGAGGCACTGTACTTGACCACTTTCACTACCTAAACTTTAATATCAGGCATCGATTCAGATCTGGGATGGGGGTGGGACTCGGAATTCCCCTGGCGTGAAAAAATAAACTCCACCATTTACGATAGCAGGTAAGCTATGAATCCACTCGGCCACCGCACCACTAGACAAAGGAAACACTAAAATATGCAGCGCTACACACCTGTCTTTCCTACCATTCCACCTTGACCTGTTGTAAATTGAAAAAGTTTTTAATTCAAGGCGATCCATCCAGTGGTCCTATAGTTTCCCCTCACTCCCTTAAAACTTTGAATTTTTTATACCAACGTTGAAAGTTTCCCGTTTCTCTCTCTATCGTGTGTGTGTGAGAGATTTCTGATTCTGCGTTTGATCCTGTTTCTTTATCCTGTGTTTATTTTTCTTCTGTTATCTCTCTCTCTCTCTCTCTCTCTCTCTCTCTCTCTCTCTCTCTCTCTCTCTCTCTCTCTCTCTCTCTCTCTCTCTCTCACAAGGGTATTCATTTTACCGCCTCAAGGTTGTTTAGGGGACGTTTTCGTCGGCACCAAATTCGTCAGTTTTTTTTGTGATGTGTTTAGCGTTTTTAAGGGAAGTTAGTGTTCAAACTTTCTCTTTGTCGCATCCATTGTACACACACACACACACACACACACACACACACACACACACACACACTCTCTCTCTCTCTCTTTCTCTCTCTCTTTCTCTTTTGTTGTCATAGCTGTTTTATCAGTGCGTTTCTTCTGTTCTTGTCTTCATGGATGATAATAATAATAATAATGAATGATAGTAATAATCATAATAGTAATAATGATAATAATAACAATGATGATGATGATGATGATGATAATTTTGGACTTGTCTTTATATGTTTGTGATAATGATAATAATAAATCAAGAATTGCGCTAGTAACAACTGATAATAACTGTGATTAAGCCTTTGTGGAGACGTTCAACTTGTGACATCCGACAGTACAGTAGACCCGCTCCACAGTACAGGTGAGCGAGGCTGAGTTGATCACCTGTGTTGTATCGGGGCTTCCGCTTTAAGGTCGGTGGGAAGAGTTTTAAGAGATCAACGAAAGGTTTGTCGTCGCGTCGCAAACAACTGTTGTGACTTGGGCAAACTTTTAAAGTCTTTTTAGCAAACTTAACACTGGATGATCGTCGAGTTACTGAAACAGGGATTACTGTCGGCAATGTTGAGACAGATGTTTACTTACTTGTTCCTTTACCTGTCAGTTGTGTGTGTGTGTGTGTGTGTGTGTGTGTGTGTGTGTGTGTGTGTGTGTGTGAACAATCTTGATCACCAACACCCAAGACATCTCGAATGGTCTTGTGTCTTGGGATCAGAAAAAGTGAATTACGTGGATAATCTTAATTAACCGATAAGTAATACTGACAATAGCCAACAACACCATTGATTGTAAACCTTATGTAGGCAGCCAGTCGGAAGAAACATCCCAGACTAATGGTTCAAATTAGTGTAATGATCATCTTCACACGACCCAGAACTGCACCTAACAGCCCAATCCATCCCTTCCCCCCAAAATTTAATAACCTTGGTATTATTATCTGCTCGGGCTACTGTAGGAGGAGGAGCATGTTGGCGGGTAGTGATTCCCGTTATATACTCAGACTGTATATCTTGAGCCCACTGATATCACGTGTGAGTCTCGATACGTAGGGCAATATTCCATCATGGTGTGGCATGATTTTGAAGTGCCGTTTTCTCTCTCTCTCTCTCTCTCTCTCTCTCTCTCTCTCTCTCTCTCTCTCTCTCTCTCTCTCTCTCTCTCTCTCTCTCTCTCTCTCTCTCTCTCTCTCTCTCTCTCACCTTGACCGAGATATATAAGAGGGGCGTGTGAGAGAGAGGGTGGGGGGGGGGGAGAGGGGCTATGGAATGGGTGTGAGAATGGATAGAGTGAGGGGAGAGTGTGCGTGAGGCAGACAGGTGGAAAAGACGATGTATCCCGCAGGTGCGTGAAAGGCAGAAGGGTGTAAAAAAAAGATGAACAAAAAGAGGGAGTCAGTGGTGAAAAATTACACCACCTTGATGATACATGCAACCCAGCTAACCAAAACCCATAACGTGAAATATAACGTATTGACCGTGAACCCGTGAAGGGGAAGGGAGAGGGGGGAGGGTATTATTGGGTAAGATGGATTGGGGGAGGGAGGGAGAGCATCATTAGTTGGGAGGCAGGGAGGGATAGTAAGAGAGAGAGGGAGGAATAGTACTTTAAGGAGGGAAAGGTGAAGAAGAGGAGATATATACCAACAGAAAACGAAAAAGACAAGTGAAAAATAGGGAGAAGGAGAAAGAGACAAAACATAAGGGAGAGGAGGTGAGATAGGAAGGAAGACAGACATTCAAACACAATTAGATACATAAACAGACAGACAGACGGAGACAAAAAAAAATTATCATAACAAAGGAGTAAAAAAATGATGAGTTTGATAACATGTGTGTACATTAGCCTCCTGGTGTAATGAACATATTTATCGCGCTAATATAAACTACTCGACCCGTGTCCATTAATGCAGCAATGTGTGTGTGTGTGTGTGCATAGATGGTTAAAATTATGCATCGAGTGCGTAACTTAACCTAAACTAACTTATACTTAATCTATAATTATCCTCACCTAAACCTAACCTAACCTAAACCTAACCTAACCTAAACTCACCTAACCTAAACCTAATCTAATTTAACCTCACCTCACCACACCAACCAAACCCCCCCCAACTTAGTTAATAACCCAGCCAAAACAATAATCTTTAATAAATCATAAACCAAACCAATTACCCAGAAAATATGACCAAATAAAATGATGGATCGAGTCGCTTTTGTTGATGTGTTTGTGTGGCGTTAGTTTATTTTTACCAGGTGATGCAGTTATGATGACGATGGGTATTTTATATTTATTTAATGTTTTTTTGTTATGGATACTTTATTTATATGGTGTGTGTGTGTGTGTGTGTGTGTGTGTGTGTGTGTGTGTGTGTGGATAATATAAATAGTAATACATCTAATCATAACAATACCAGGCAAGGCTCTGGGGTCCTACTGATATTTTTGCCTCCACAAGCTTTAATCCTTTGCATGTGTCCATTACTTCCTCCTCTCTCCCCTTCCCTCTTTATTTCCTTCTTTGTCTTCTTTACCCTTTTTTTTCCCACTTCAGCCTTACTCCTTAGTCTGCTGTCGCCTCATTCGATCGAGGTCGTGTGGCAGGGTCGTGTGGTAGGGTCGTATGGCAGGGTCGTGTGGCAGGGTCGTATGGCAGGTTCTTGTGGCAGGATCTTGTGTCGGGGTCGTGTGGCGGGGTCGTGTGGCCGGGTCGTGTGGCGGGGTTGTGTGGCAGGATCTTGTGTCGGGGTCGTGTGGCGGGGTCGTATGGCAGGTTCTTGTGGCAGGATCTTGTGTCGGGGTCGTGTGGCGGGGTCGTGTGTCCGGGTCGTGTGGTAGGGTCGTAGTTTTGGTGCTTCTTGCTAAAACAGGGAAACTTTTGAGAGGTCCCGGGCGTCCACGAGAGAAAGAGAGAGAGAGAGAGAGAGAGAGAGAGAGAGAGAGAGAGGGGGAGGGAGGGGACGGGGTGGGGGTGTCTCTGCTCTTATTATGTGTTGAAGGTGAGAGTTGGGTCGGTAGTCGTTAGCCATGGGTCACCTCTTCGGCATTCAATAGTAATGCATCTACAGTACAGCAAAATAAGAAGCAATAGCAAAAACACAAACAGCAACAAAAAACAATAACAGAAGCAGTAAAATCAGTAACAAAAATGGCCGCAACAAAAACACCAGCAATAAATACAGAAAAAACAAACAGCAGCAGCAAAGATATTAACAATAGCTGTAGGAACAATCGTCTTTTTTTTTAATCCAGAGGGATGTTGTTAATACCGACCCTATTATTATTATTATTATTATTATTATTATTATTATTATTGTTATTGTTATTGTTATTATTATTGTTATTGTTATTGTTACTTATTATTATTATTAGTGTTCTTGTTCTTCTTCTTCTTCGAGTCTTATTATAAATGTCTTAAGTTACCAGCTACGATAAACTTAACATATGATAACTTTGACTTCTGTACACCAGATGCTATTGGTTGTTTACACTGGCGTTTGATTTCTCTGTATGGTATAGGTCTTGCAGTTTATGCCTCAGATGCGTAGTTTGCGTAGTTTTGAGGTAATTAACTCGTGGTTCATTAGTGCCAGGTGAAGTGGTTGTTGGAGGAGTTTGTGGTTAAGTGGGTGAGTCTTGACACTAAATACACCTGCGTATCAGATAACTTTGCATATTATAAGGTATTACTCGTTGTTATTTGCTGTTATTCGGTGTTATTGTTATTTGTTCTTATTTGGTGTTATTTGGTGCTATTTGTTGTTCGGGGTTATTGTTATTTGGTGTTATTTGTTGTTATTCGGCGTTATTTGTTTTTGTTTGTTGTTACTCGTAGTTGTTTGCAGGGTTTCCACAGTCATTGAAAATCCTGAAAACGTCATGGACATAAAAGCAATCGTGGAAAAATCACAGGAATGTCATGGCAATTTTTGAAAGACTTACCAATCATGAGAAAGTAGGAACAAATCAAGGGTATCTTTCCAACATTTATTATCTATGCCTTCTACATATTTCTCTCCTGGGTTCAAGTCTTTCATATTATGTGTGTGTGTGTGAGTTAAGAACCTATGAGAACAATATCTTTTTAGGTGAGGGATATTGGTGAGAATATTCCTAGTTACTACACCACTGCCTTCTGTTTCAGGTTCAACCATATATAATACATAATGTAGTATCTTTAACAATATTTACCCTAGGATTTCAGTTACTCTACACAATCATAACTACAATAAGATCAATCCTGTAGACTTTGAAGACACGTATGGTAGTGATACACCGCCTTACATCTTCTGGCATTAAACAGAAAATATCCCCAAGTGTCAACAAAATGAAACAATTAGAGAAAAGAAAACTAAAGTGCATTAACATTACTATAAACTGTAGACTCTCAATTAGACATGAGATTTTTGGTTTCACTAGCAAGTTCGCATTGAAGCCTTACAAGCGGATCTGGTCATGGAGAAGTAATGGGAAATATAATTCTGATTTGTGTGGAAACCTTCTATTTGGTGGTGTTCGGTTCTATTCAGTGCTAAGACTTACGCGGTCCGGGGTGTATTGTGGACTGATCCTCGTGACTGTCGCTGGCCAAATGGATCGTTGTCGTAGCTGGATGACGGATGGCGAGCAACAGAAGAGGGTCGCCAGAGTTGATATCCCAAGGGGGGTGGTCTACCTCTCCATTGGCCATTAGTATTGTCATATGTTTGGTCGTATTTGTGAGGTATTTTCCCGAATGATCTGACGTCACAGCAGTTTTTCGTTGTTTAGTACAAATTTTAAGAGTAAATAAATAATCACATCTCAAAAATTTAATGTGAAAACGACAATAAATTTATAAACCAAACCAGAATTGTTTATTTTACTTTGGCCATTTATTTAATACAGAAAATAGTGATACTGGTTGATACATTTGGTGATTGCTTCTCTACACGCTTACACACAGTCCCTGTTTTTGCTTCAAGTAAAAACAATACGACACTGTAATGAAAATGCGCTCGGCGTCGTATTGTTGTCGTCTTTGCCTCTGTCTGTAATGCGCTGGGTGTCTGTACTGTATGTCCGTTTGAAGGGCGCTTGGCATAGTTTGTATGTTTGTTTGTTGGTACAGTATAATGTCCATTAGTAAATTGCTCTTTGTTTTGTATTTAGTGTTGATGAAGCGTGTTGTTGTAAATATATTTGGTTGGCGTTATTATGTGAGCGGCTAGTACCGTGTGTGTGTGTGTGTGTGTGTGCTTGTTTGTTTGTGTGTCTGTGTCTGTTTGTTTGTTTATGCTTGCTTGTTTTGTTTTTTGTACAACTAGCCAAACTTAATCCTGGAATCACTTCAAACGGCAAAACCGAACCCTATCTGGACCTCTTCGGCAATAACGAACCCCACATCACGTTCCCCTCGGCAATAACGAACCCCAAAATCAGATCCCCCCCCCCCCCCCCGTCGGCAATAACGAACCTCGAATCACGTTCCCGAGATTGTCCTCCCACTTAGCGGAACAAGATCTGGCTCAGAATTACTCTCTCCTCCAGGTCTTACAACACGTCTTTCGGGGAATTTAGAATTTGTCTTCGCTAATTTCGTTTTAGGCTCACCTGGTCTGGACGCTGCTGATGAGATATTTTTTGTTTAGAAATTATTATTATTTTTATTATTATTATTATTATTATTATTATTATTATTATTATTATTATTTTTTTTTTTGTATTTGCGAAGGTTTTTGGTACTATTATTATTATTATTATTATTATTATTATTAGTAGTAGTAGTAGTAGTAGTAGTAGTAGTAGTAGTGTTATTCAGTTTTAACTTATTATTATGATTTGTTATACATTTAGGGTAAAAGTATATATATATATATATATATATTTTTCTAGCACTTTTTATTCTCGTTTTTTTTTTCTTTTTCATCGACCGTAAAAGCATTTCTCTCACATCTGTTGACCAGTTTTTATTCTTTCCTCTGTTGGTTATTCTTGACCCAGAAGCCATCAAGAAATTATTACGAAACTTTAGGAGTAAAAAGAAAATAGAAAAAAATTGTTCCGCCCCCCCCCCACCACAGTAACTTTCCTCCTCCCTGGTTGACTGTTCTCCTCCTCCCTGGTTGACTGTTCTCCTCCTCTCTGGTAGACTATCATCCTACTCCTTGGTCGATTGTCCTCTTCCTTTGTCGACCTTCCTCCTCCCTCGACCTGTAAGAGAGAGAGAGAGAGAGAGAGAGAGAGAGAGAGAGAGTTCATAAATAACGAAATAGCTGCGAAAAATTTAGTAGCACTTATTCATGAGGACTGTAACCAACCCGACTATGCTGACTTGTGTAATAAGTCATGGTAGTTTTGAATTACACACACACACACACACACACACACCATCACACACACACACACACACACACCATCACACTCACACACACACACACACACACACACACCCCCGCACCATCACACACACACACCCCCGCACCATCACACACACACACACACACACCATCACACACACACACACACACACACACACACCCACACACACGCACCATCACACACACACACCCCCGCACCATCACACACACACACCTACACCATCACACACACCCACACTATCACACACACCATCACACACACATACCCACGCCATCACACACGCCCACACCATCACACACGCCCACACCATCGTACACGCCCACAATCACGTCTTCAGTCTCCTGCAGAAGAGACACGGGCACTCTGCGGGATTGGCTTCAGTGTACTGATGGGAATTCAACATACGCTTCAAGATAGGCTTCTGTTTTGGGTGAAGCAACTATGGCAATGGGAGGGAGAGGCAGTGGAGGAAGAAGCGGAAGGGAGGGGATGGGAAGGAGTGTTAGTGAGAGGAAAAGGAGAGGTTGAATGTGAGAGAGATGATGTTGGTGAAGGGGAGGCACTGGGAGGGTTGAGGGGAGAGGAGGGAATAGGGTGATGGGGTATGGAGGCAGTGAGGGATAGAGAGACAAGGGAGAGGCTAGGTGAGGGAAGGAGATGCCGTGGACTTACGAGAGGTTTAATTATACTTGTGAGATACATCAATTGTGTACTTAGATAACACCTGTCTCCATTAAATTAACAGGTGCTCAGGTGATGTCTGTGATAGTTTGCTTAAATAACACCTGTATACAGTGAATTATCAGGTGTTAAGCAGATGTTTATTGATGACACACAGTACAGTTTCCTCGCTTTTGTAAAATAAGCCGACGTGACAAAGGCCCCTCTCGTGTTGAGGTCCAGGTTTGTTGTGGGTTTTGAGAGGCAGCTTGTCCTCGGCCAACCCTTAAACGGTATGGACTTCCTGTTGGTCTATTGTGCCTCTGACTGACACAGGAAGGACGCAGCTTTGTGGGTTAATACCGACCCTGTCAGCGACTTCAATCCGGAGCGTCTGTTTCCGTCCGCCAGCTGAATCTCAAAATCCACCACGCGCAAAACAGGCAGAGTGTACACTGATTTGTCCCAACCCCCCGCCCCCTCCGTGGCCTTCAATAGAGCCTACACCAGTGTATGTCAAGTGAGGAACTACAATGGACAGCTTATGGTGTGAATTTTGAGCAGAGAAGAGAGAGAGAGAGAGAGAGAGAGAGAGAGAGAGAGACTGGGCAGCAGCAGGGATATATAACCCAGCTTTCCTCGGGCGAGTTTAATGAACTGGGAAGACACTTCATATTTCTGGAGATCTCATGTAATCTGCCCAAGCTGTATCTTCACAATCTTTCTCCGTTATTTTCGTCGTTCCCATTTACCTCTTTCAGTGCTGAGTAAATATACTCTTTCACCTCACACCTCGAAACTGTGAGCTATTGGGAGACCCGTTCCTAACTTGGGTGTATAAAAAATAGTGGTTTGGAGATGTGTATTACGTAGAATTTTTTGTCTTAAAGTATACTTAAGCTTCATAAATATAGCTGTCATGTTTAGCTGTGTGTGTTTTTGTCATGCTTCTTCCTGCCCTTGATTCAGTACAGAAAATAACTATCAAGATAAGCAACACAACTGTTCGGAAAACATACACCATGAACACGAATACATCGTTGTTTCCCCAAGTCTTTAAATTCTTCCTGTACACAGTAAATGTTTCTGACCTACTTGATAATGTCATCACTTCTTGATCTCACCCTCGGTCGACGAGAACACTCTGCCAGGATTCATGGTTCTCTGTAAAGTTAAATCTAACAGAATGTCTCCCTCTCAAAATTCCTCAATACCCAGCACTCTGGATCTCCCCACCACAGTATTTTCTCTGTATCATATAACTCGCTAACAATTCAAAACATCCTGCTTCAAATATCTTCAGTCTTAGGCAGCAGGCAAAATCCCTTTAGACCCTGGGGATTACCTTAGGATAAAAGCTCACCTTCGGGCAGTATTTGCGCGCCGTTTCCTCCTCTTGTCTTCCGAAAGCTTGGCATTGTCCGCCTCACAACATTTTTCAAGACGGTTTAATTAGCAAGAATTTTTATTTCTTTTGTTCTTACCGAAGTTAGAATATTGTGTTCATACTTGGCTTTCTGCTGAAGATCCTCGTGTAAAAACTTGTGAATAAGATAATGAATGTAGTCAAATTCCTCAAAACTAACATTTTTCTTTTGTATTAAATATTTGCCATCGTCTTTCTGTTAGTGCGCTGGTCATTCTCTAAACAATTATCAATACAATATTCAGTTATCCTGAACATCCGCTTCACTGAGTACTTCTGGAGCCACACCACCCAGTTCGTGTCTCCCTACAAACGTTTGGGGTGCACCTACATGCTCTTCCCCCCATAAGCTGTCACATAACGTACTTCTCCAGGTGTTTCCTTCCCGCAGTAGTGGGATGCCTTACCGGGCAGTGTATGGGAAGGTGGTACTGTGAGACATTTTAAAGTGAAACCCAATGCCTTTTTATTGACCTTGGTATTCTGAGTCCAGTTTTAGTCTTCAAGTTGTTTTGTACTTTTTTATGTTGTAGTATTTATGTCTTTTTTCCTCTTTTCTTTTTATCGCCGTGTTCTGTGTATACCTTGTTGGTGCCTTCTTTGGTTGGTTTTTTATACTATGACTTTTCCACGTGAGTGTTTTGTAATAATAACACACACACACACACACACACACACACACACACACACACACACACACCTCCCTGAAGTGCATACTAAAGAATTAATTTTTTTAAGGAAAAATAATCAAGCTCCGTTAACATGAGTAGCAGTAGCAGTATGAGGAGAAGTAACAGCTGTCAGAGTGGAAATAACAGCAGCAGGAGTGGTAGCTACAAAAGTTAGGGGTATGAGTAGCAGTAAAATTAGCAGCAACAAACAGTAGTGCCGGCAGTAAAACATCACTTGTGGTAAAACAGCACCACCAGCAACGTCTGCGGCGGCATTAGCCAAAAAAAAAAAAAAAAAAAAAAAAAACACTTATAACAGCTGTAGTGAAGACCGTCTTTTCATAACTTGTGTGTAACAGTGTGTACCTTGAGGGGAGAGAGCTGATTGTAGGTGACTTTGGACACCATCCCTCTCCTCTCCAGGCCAGGTCAAAACATCCAGAACGAGGCCAAATATCACCCAAAATGTTCCTTCATTGAATATCCTATTTCATTTACCTCCTGTATCCCAGACAATACATCTATATGATATTTTTTAGTGTATTCAAACATTAGTTACCTTTACAGATTTTGTGAGTTACGAGGAGACAAGATACTATTATTTTATTATTTTTATTATTTTTTAAGATGGATTGTTGCAAAGGGAAGAATACCCAGATTTGTAGATTGCAGGAAGAAATTAGATTTATTTATTTTTTTATTCCGGAAATGTATCTCTCTTCTGGGTGTCACCTTCCTCCGCCACGCCGTCAGGAGATATCCCTTCTTCTTCTCCTCTATCTGATTTTTTTATTTCTGTTTTAGGTGATTCTTTCTTTCTTATCAACACCGTGACTTGATTTGTTAAAAGCGGTGGGGGAGGGACGGATAGGAGGAGGGAGAAGGGGATAGCAGGGAGGCTGAAATTCAATAATCCTCAAAAGGGAATCCAGTAAAAGACAGAATTCATTTGTGAGTTGCAATAAGTCGAATGTCACTGATTATTTTTTGTCTTCATCTTCCTTCTGCCTCCTCTGGTTCCCTAACAGAGTGCAATAAAGACTGATGTTCCTCTCCCCGTTTTTTTTTTTTTTTTTGTATATTCTGGTGTTGTCGGTGGAGGAAAGTCGATACCCTGACGGTGCTGGAAACGTCTGACATACGAGTCCTTCCTCGGTACTCGGGTGCTCTTAACCCACGACGGGAGGAAGGCCATATATACAAGGTGGTGCTGTATATAAGGTAGTGAAATCTCGTGTTACAATAAGGATTTCCTAGAAGGTAGGTTTTGGAAAAGTGGTTTTGGTGTTGGTGGTCTAGGGGAAGTTGGGTGGTGATGTTATGCAATTTATGGAACCTTTTGAACAAGTGGTTTACGGAAAGTGGTTCTTACAGTCATTCAAGTGTTTTTATTTTTTTTTTTTTTTACATAGTTGGTTCATTAATTTTATTTTCCTATGTGTTTTAAATTTCTTTGTTTAATTTTTTATTTATTTTTTTTACTTTAGGATTTGGGGATATTTTTTCAGTTTTTTCTTTTCTCAAATCTGGGGACTGATTTTTTTTTTTTTTTTTATACATAAGTAACATTTGCCAACTAATTTTCACTTAAGTACGATAGCTCTTCGGACAGGTATACGGTAATCTTGCATAAATAGTCTTTTGAAAGGTAAAGTTCACAGCGACAGCCATTGCAAAGGTCACCTCCAAGAAGAAAAACTCTGGGAACTGAATTATTACACGACCTTACTATTCATCAAGTACCTTCTTTTTCCATTTATTACGTACGTTTCCATCCATTCATCACGTACTTTTTCCTTCATCATGTACGTTTCCATCCATTCATCACGTACTTTTTCCTTCATTATGTACGTTTCCATCCATTCATCACGTACTTTTTCCTTCATCACGTACGTTTCCAGCCATTCATCACGTACTTTTTCCTTCATCACGTACGTTTCCATCCATTCATTACGTACTTTTTCCTTCATCATGTAGGTTTCCATCCATTCATCACGTACTTTTTCCTTCATCTTGTACGTTTCCATACATGCATCACGTACTTTTTACTTCAGCGTGTACGTTTCCGTCTTTTCATCACGTACGGTACCTTTCCATTCATGACGCGTGACTTTCCTAAATGACTCGAACACGGTGGTAATTAATCCTGACTCGGTACTGACATGGCCAGTCATGCACAACCCTTAACATATTGGCCATACACACCCCTTAACATAATGGCCAGGCACAACCCTTAAAATAATGGCCATGCACAACCCTTAACATAGAGGTCATGTACAGTAGCGAACACAACTATCTGTGCAGGTGAGGGTCATTATGCTCCAAAATTTAACGTGTGACTAGTGACAGCCCTCATATACCAATATTTATCGTCCATGGTCTCATATTGTTTCCCACAAAGTATGCACAGATAGTTGTTTTAGCTACTGCACACCCCTTAACATATAGCCATGTACACCCCTTAAAAGTCATACACATCTCTTAACATAATGGTCATGCACAGCCCCTTAACATATCGGAACCAGCTGACACTGTTATCGAGCCCCTCGCTGACTAATAACGCGTAATGATGTTATCTTAATGGATATAAATGCGTAATTGCGTTATCTTTATGAATGCAAATGTGGCACCATATATCTGTGAGCGAGCTGGGTAGTGCGATCAGTGGGCCGATTTCTAACCAAACACAGCAATGTTGTTGCCTTTTTGTGTGTTTTTTGCGTTGATGGTATGCATGTATGTATATATGTATGTATATATGTATGTATGTATAGGGATTGTGTGTGTGTGTGTGTTTTGAAGGCCATAGTATAGAAACTCATTAAACCTAACCTCATATATATACTCTTAATTCCATTCTTACTCACCCCCACTGTTCACTCTTCGCCCCCACCTGTCACCTCATATATCACCCCTTATACCTTATACTCTCCCTCACCCCTCATACTCTCCCTCACCTCACGCACCACCCCTCACCTCTCACACCACCCACCACCTCTCACACCACCCCTCACCTCTCACACCCACCCCTCACCTCACCTCTCACACCCCTCATCTCTCACACTACCACTCACCTCTCACACTACTGCTCACACCACCCCTCACCTCTCACACCCCCTCACCTCTCACACCCCTCACCTCACACACCACCCCTCACCTCTCACACCACCCATCACCTCTCACACCACCCATCACCTCTCACACCACCCCTCACCTCTCACACCACCCCTCACTTCTCACACTACCCCTCACATCGCCCCTCACCTCTCACACCACCCCTCACCTCTCACACCCCCTCACCTCTCACACCCCTCACCTCTCACACCACCCCTCACCTCTCACACTACCCCTCACCTCTCACACCACCCCTCACCTCTCACACCACCCCTCACATCGCCCCAGTGTCATTTGGACCACAAGCAACTTGAGGCTAAAGTGGGTTGACCCATCGCCTGCCAGCACCAGCCTCCTGTTGAGGATTTATCGTGACCCATGAACCACGCAATAGGTACCTCGCGCTATGGACCATGAACCACACAATAGGTACCTCGCGCTATGGACCATGAACCACGCAATAGGTACCTCGTGCTATGGACCATGAACCACGCAGTAGGTACCGCATGCTATGGACCATGCAATAGGTACCACAATCACTATGGACTATGGACCATGGGCCACGCAATTGGTACCACGCTCTACGGACCATGGACTAGGCACTGCGAACCGCTGTCTTTGAACTAAAGACTGTGAATTAGGGACATTAGCCTCCGATTTATAGCCTGTGGACAACGGGTTATGGACCCTCCCTCCCTCCCTCCCTCCCTCCCTCCCTCCCTTCTCGCCTTCACCACCTTCCTCCTTCGCCAGTTCCTTCCTTTGCCTTTTCCCTCCTTCACTTGTCCCCTTCATCACCACTTCAATTCCTCCCTCACTTCCTCCCTTCACTACCACTCTCCCTCCCTCACTTCCTCCCTTCACCACCACTCTCCCTCCCTCACTTCCTCCCTTCACCACCAATCTCCCTCCCTCACTTCTCCCTTCACCACCACTCTCCCTCCCTCACTTCTTCCCTTCACCACCACTCTCCTTCCCTTCTTCCCTTCACCACCACTCTCCCTCCTTCACTTCTTCCCTTCACCACCACTCTCCCTCCCTCACTTCTTCCCTTCACCACCACTCTCCCTCCTTCACTTCTTCCCTTCACCACCACTCTCCCTCCTTCACTTCTTCCCTTCACCACCACTCTCCCTCCCTCACTTCCTCCCTTCACCACCACTCTCCCTCCCTCACTTCCTCCCTTCACCACCACTCTCCCTCCCTCACTTCTCCCTTCACCACCACTCTCCCTCCCTCACTTCTTCCCTTCACCACCACTCTCCTTCCCTTCTTCCCTTCACCACCACTCTCCCTCCCTCACTTCCTCCCTTCACCACCACTCTCCCTCCCTCACTTCTTCCCTTCACCACCACTCTCCCTCCCTCACTTCCTCCCTTCACCACCACTCTCTCTCCCTCACTTCCTCCCTTCACCACCACTCTCCCTCCCTCACTTCTTCCCTTCACCACCACTCTCCCTCCGTCCCTCACTTCTTCCCTTCACCACCACTCTCCCTCCCTCCCTCACTTCTTCCCTTCACCACCACTCTTCCTCCTTCACTTCTTCCATTCACCACCACTCTCCCTCCCTCACTTCTTCCCTTCACCACCACTCTCCTTCCCTTACTTCTTCCCTTCACCACCACTCTCCTTCCTTCACTTCTTCCCTTCACCACCACTCTCCTTCCTTCACTTCTTCCCTTCACCACCACTCTCCCTCCCTCACTTCTTCCCTTCACCACCACTCTTCCTCCTTCCCTCACTTCTTCCCTTCACCACCACTCTCCCTCCCTCACTTCCCTTCACCACCACTCTCCCTCCTTCACTTCTTCCATTCACCACCACTCTCCCTCCCTCACTTCTTCCCTTCACCACCACTCTCCCTCCCTCACTTCTTCCCTTCACCACCACTCTCCTTCCCTTCTTCCCTTCACCACCACTCTCCCTCCGTCCCTCACTTCTTCCCTTCACCACCACTCTCCCTCCCTCCCTCACTTCTTCCCTTCACCACCACTCTTCCTCCTTCACTTCTTCCATTCACCACCACTCTCCTTCCCTCACTTCTTCCCTTCACCACCACTCTCCCTCCCTCACTTCTTCCCTTCACCACCACTCTCCTTCCCTCACTTCTTCCCTTCACCACCACTCTCCCTCCCTCCCTCACTTCTTCCCTTCACCACCACTCTCCCTCCCTCCCTCACTTCTTCCCTTCACCACCACTCTCCCTCCCTCCCTCCCTCACTTCTTCCCTTCACCACCACTCTCCCTTCCTCCCTTACTTCTTCCCTTCACCACCACTCTCCTTCCCTCCCTCACTTCTTCCCTTCACCACCACTCTCCCTTTCTCCCTCCCTTCACCACCACTCTCCCTCCGTCCCTCACTTCTTCCCTTCACCACCACTCTCCCTCCGTCCCTCACTTCTTCCCTTCACCACCACTCTCCCTCCCTCCCTCACTTCTTCCCTTCACCACCACTCTTCCTCCTTCACTTCTTCCATTCACCACCACTCTCCCTCCCTCACTTCTTCCCTTCACCACCACTCTCCTTCCCTTACTTCTTCCCTTCACCACCACTCTCCTTCCTTCACTTCTTCCCTTCACCACCACTCTCCTTCCTTCACTTCTTCCCTTCACCACCACTCTCCCTCCCTCACTTCTTCCCTTCACCACCACTCTTCCTCCTTCCCTCACTTCTTCCCTTCACCACCACTCTCCCTCCCTCACTTCCCTTCACCACCACTCTCCCTCCTTCACTTCTTCCATTCACCACCACTCTCCCTCCCTCACTTCTTCCCTTCACCACCACTCTCCCTCCCTCACTTCTTCCCTTCACCACCACTCTCCTTCCCTTCTTCCCTTCACCACCACTCTCCCTCCGTCCCTCACTTCTTCCCTTCACCACCACTCTCCCTCCCTCCCTCACTTCTTCCCTTCACCACCACTCTTCCTCCTTCACTTCTTCCATTCACCACCACTCTCCTTCCCTCACTTCTTCCCTTCACCACCACTCTCCCTCCTTCACTTCTTCCCTTCACCACCACTCCCCTCCCTCACTTCCTCCCTTCACCACCACTCTCCCTCCCTCACTTCCTCCCTTCACCACCACTCTCCCTCCCTCACTTCTCCCTTCACCACCACTCTCCCTCCCTCACTTCTTCCCTTCACCACCACTCTCCTTCCCTTCTTCCCTTCACCACCACTCTCCCTCCCTCACTTCTTCCCTTCACCACCACTCTCCCTCCCTCACTTCCTCCCTTCACCACCACTCTCCCTCCCTCACTTCTTCCCTTCACCACCACTCTCCCTCCCTCACTTCCTCCCTTCACCACCACTCTCTCTCCCTCACTTCCTCCCTTCACCACCACTCTCCCTCCCTCACTTCTTCCCTTCACCACCACTCTCCCTCCGTCCCTCACTTCTTCCCTTCACCACCACTCTCCCTCCCTCCCTCACTTCTTCCCTTCACCACCACTCTTCCTCCTTCACTTCTTCCATTCACCACCACTCTCCCTCCCTCACTTCTTCCCTTCACCACCACTCTCCTTCCCTTACTTCTTCCCTTCACCACCACTCTCCTTCCTTCACTTCTTCCCTTCACCACCACTCTCTTTCCTTCACTTCTTCCCTTCACCACCACTCTCCCTCCCTCACTTCTTCCCTTCACCACCACTCTTCCTCCTTCCCTCACTTCTTCCCTTCACCACCACTCTCCCTCCCTCACTTCCCTTCACCACCACTCTCCCTCCTTCACTTCTTCCATTCACCACCACTCTCCCTCCCTCACTTCTTCCCTTCACCACCACTCTCCCTCCCTCACTTCTTCCCTTCACCACCACTCTCCTTCCCTTCTTCCCTTCACCACCACTCTCCCTCCGTCCCTCACTTCTTCCCTTCACCACCACTCTCCCTCCCTCCCTCCCTCACTTCTTCCCTTCACCACCACTCTTCCTCCTTCACTTCTTCCATTCACCACCACTCTCCTTCCCTCACTTCTTCCCTTCACCACCACTCTCCCTCCCTCACTTCTTCCCTTCACCACCACTCTCCTTCCCTCACTTCTTCCCTTCACCACCACTCTCCCTCCCTCCCTCACTTCTTCCCTTCACCACCACTCTCCCTCCCTCCCTCACTTCTTCCCTTCACCACCACTCTCCCTCCCTCCCTCCCTCACTTCTTCCCTTCACCACCACTCTCCCTTCCTCCCTTACTTCTTCCCTTCACCACCACTCTCCTTCCCTCCCTCACTTCTTCCCTTCACCACCACTCTCCCTTTCTCCCTCCCTTCACCACCACTCTCCCTCCCTCCCTTCACCACCACTCTCCCTCCGTCCCTCACTTCTTCCCTTCACCACCACTCTCCCTCCCTCCCTCACTTCTTCCCTTCACCACCACTCTTCCTCCTTCACTTCTTCCATTCACCACCACTCTCCCTCCCTCACTTCTTCCCTTCACCACCACTCTCCTTCCCTTACTTCTTCCCTTCACCACCACTCTCCTTCCTTCACTTCTTCCCTTCACCACCACTCTCCTTCCTTCACTTCTTCCCTTCACCACCACTCTCCCTCCCTCACTTCTTCCCTTCACCACCACTCTTCCTCCTTCCCTCACTTCTTCCCTTCACCACCACTCTCCCTCCCTCACTTCCCTTCACCACCACTCTCCCTCCTTCACTTCTTCCATTCACCACCACTCTCCCTCCCTCACTTCTTCCCTTCACCACCACTCTCCCTCCCTCACTTCTTCCCTTCACCACCACTCTCCTTCCCTTCTTCCCTTCACCACCACTCTCCCTCCGTCCCTCACTTCTTCCCTTCACCACCACTCTCCCTCCCTCCCTCACTTCTTCCCTTCACCACCACTCTTCCTCCTTCACTTCTTCCATTCACCACCACTCTCCTTCCCTCACTTCTTCCCTTCACCACCACTCTCCCTCCCTCACTTCTTCCCTTCACCACCACTCTCCTTCCCTCACTTCTTCCCTTCACCACCACTCTCCCTCCCTCCCTCACTTCTTCCCTTCACCACCACTCTCCCTCCCTCCCTCACTTCTTCCCTTCACCACCACTCTCCCTCCCTCCCTCCCTCACTTCTTCCCTTCACCACCACTCTCCCTTCCTCCCTTACTTCTTCCCTTCACCACCACTCTCCTTCCCTCCCTTACTTCTTCCCTTCACCACCACTCTCTTTCCCTCCCTCACTTCTTCCCTTCACCACCACTCTCCCTTCCTCCCTCCCTTCACCACCACTCTCCCTCACCACCCGCAGAGCAGACCTTAAAAGGACGAATAATTTCAACGCTAATTTTAACATTATTGAAGCGAGCGAAATAATTATCACCCTAGAAATTCCTCCTCTTACAGGTTAGGTTAGGTTAGGTTAGGTTGGGTTGGGTTGGGTTGGGTTGGGTTGGGTTGGGTTGGGTTGGGTTAGGTTAGGTTTGGTTGCTCAAATGCTCTCACGTAAAACTTCAACCTTAACTGGAAGAATCTAACTGAATCACTTAACCGCAGACACAAAGACGAATTGTATCAATAATTCGTAAGTTAGAATTATCCCTGTAACTGGAGATAGGATAATTATTTTACCTAGTTCGTTTAAATCCAAAGATGGCTATTCAACATGGCTACCCAACATGGATACCAAATATGGCTACCAGATAAAACCATTACCCAGAACGAATCTCGGAATATTACCTAAGATGTCCTCCTTTAATACACAATGTCTTTATAGTTTATTCATCTTAATCAGTTTATTCACCTTATTCAGTTTATTCAGTTTATTCAATTTATTCACCTTATTCATCTTAATCACTTTATTCAGCTTATTCAATTTATTCACCTTATTCCTCTTATTCAGTTTATTCAGCTTATTCAGCGTATTCAGTTTATTCAGCTTATTCAATTTAGTCACCTTATTCATATTAATCACTTTATTCAGCATATTCAATTTATTCACCTTTTTCATCTTATTCAGTTTATTCAGCTTATTCAGCTTATTCAGTTTATTCAGCATATTCAATTTAGTCACCTTATTCATCTTAATCACTTTATTCAGCTTATTCAATTTATTCACCTTATTCATCTTATTCAGTTTATTCAGTTTATTCAGTTTATTCAGCTTATTCAATTTAGTCACCTTATTCATCTTAATCACTTTATTCAGCTTATTCAGTCTATTCATCTTATTCATCTTATTCAGTTTATTCAGCTTATTCAGTTTATTCACCTTATTCAGTCTATTCATCTTATTATTCTCTCATCCTCAATTCAGTACCGTCTCAGGTCTACACAGCATTGCAATCAGAGGACATTTGAAATTAATTTTGTGAATAGTTAATGAAGAAAGGTCAAGACTACATCTCGCCTCGTTACGAATGTTGCGCCTATAACGTGTGCCATAATACCGTCATCCCTTAACGAGGTGGCGGTAGCAATTGCACGGTTAGTGGGTGTCCGCCTAACAACCAATTGAACCGTTGTGAATTGTTTACTGGGTAATATCATGGGTGGTAAATAAACAGAAGAGGGAGTTGGATGGTTAGTGGTCGGTCAGTCGGAGGTGATTAGGGATGATATGTGTGTGATAACCGAGTGGGATTGGGGAATGATGATAGCTGAGTGGGATTAGGGATGTAGATGTGATATTGGAGTGGGATTAGGGATGTTGATGTGATATCGGAGTGTGATTCGGGATGTTTATGTGATATCGGAGTGTGATTCGGGATGTTGATGTGATATTGGAGTGGGATTAGGGATGTTTATGTGATAACTGAGAGGGATATGGGGATGTTAATGTACGTGATTGTGGAGTAGGATTAGGATGTTTATATACATAATTACGGAGTGGGATTAGGGATGCTTATATACGTGATTTTGGAGTGAGATTTGCGGATGTTTAATACTGATTCCTATAATAGCGGAGTGGGAATAATTAATTATCGGCGATCGGGTGTTTGCTGAGGATTAAATTATTAAACTTTTAAATAAATCATGAATTTATTTTTTGATAATTGGTAAAATAATCAGTAATTTGCTGGTTGTTAAAATGTAATTATAAGTCATTACTGGAATAATTATTTTGGGGGGTAATTATTTGGATTATTATATTACTAATTATGTTTTAGTAATAATTATAACAACTAATTATTTGCTCCTGTTAGTTTATTACTTTTTGTTTGCGATAATAATTGTGTTTATATTTTTACTAATGATGAGTTGATAATTAGGCTGGTTATATCGGGAGTAATAAGTGTTACTAATTATCCCGTTAATGAACCTCTTAACAGTGCATGTAACTATGAAATTATTGTTGTTGTGGTAATTACTTTGGTTGTTATAGTTTACTGTGTTAATTTGTCGATTTCGTTAATTTGTTAATATTGTTGGTAGTGGTGATAATTCTGTTGCTATTGTTGAGAATTCTGATGCTATTTTTGGCTATAATCACCTTTAAGTTAACCATACATAAGGCGATTGCTGCCTTTAATGCCTCAAGCTAAATAGCACGACACATAGAGTCAGTAACTACTAAACCCAAGCTATTTACGGTCCATACTTAACCTCTGCGGTCTATACCTTACATTATTAATTCATTTCTGGGAATATGAGGCAGAGGAACTCCCTGTCTAGGAGTATTTGTCTTGTGTAGCCTCCAGTAAGTCAACCCAAACTAGCTCTCAAATGTTTGGTATATGATATGGAGAGGGGTGAGGGAGGAAGGGGAGGTGAGGAGGTTTTTCTGTGACGCAAGTATAGGGCCTAAGATAATGGCATTGGTGTTATCTTTCTTCGTAGTAATTTGCGGTTTAAATTGACTGACTGCTCTCTCTCTCTTCTATATCATTTTTCCTCTCTCTCTCTCTCTCTCTCTCTCTCTCTCTCTCTCTCTCTCTCTCTCTCTCTCTCTCTCTCTCTCTCTCTCTCAAGAAACACGAATACACAGTGGACAGTGAACCAAATAAATGGTGGAATAGACTAGTGTGTCGGGTGTTTGTTGACACTGCTGGCCAGGAAATATTAGTACACAGGAGAGAGAGAGAGTGGATAAGAAAGGTTATTGAATGTTGTAGTGTGTTAGGTGGCTCACTCTACCTCTCTTTCTCCCTCTGCCTCCCTTCCAGCGACTTTCTCTCTCCCTGCCTCCCTTCCAGCGACCCCCTCTCCCTCTGCCTCCCTTCCAGCAACTTCCTCTCTTCCTGCCTCCCTTCCAGCGACTTCCTCTCTCTCTCTCTCCCTGCCTCTCTTTCAGCGATCTCTCCCCCCTTCCTCTCTCCCTGCCTCCCATCCAGCGACCTCCTCTCCTCCCCCCTTCCTCTCTCCCTGCCTCCCATCCAGCGACCTCCTCTCCCTCCCTCCCTCCCTCCCTCCCAGGTGTCATCTCCACTACCATAATATCCCTGACAAAGGACATATCGGTCTTAGTGTACTTCCTCCTAGCATCTCTCCCCCCTTACCTTCCCTCCTTACCCTCCTAGTATCTGCTTCCCCCTTACCTACCCTCCGTTACTCCCTCCAAGCATCTCCCCCCTTACCTTCCCTCCTTACCCTCCTAGTATCTGCTTCCCCCATACCTACCCTCCGTTACTCCCTCCAAGCATCTCCCCCCTTACCTTCCCTCCTTACCCTCCTAGTATCTGCTTCCCCCTTACCTACCCTCCGTTACTCCCTCCAAGCATCTCTCCCCCTTACCTTCCCTCCGTTACTCCCTCCAAGCATCTCCCCCCTTACCTACCCTCCGTACCCTCCTTTGCTTCCCCCGCTCCCTCCATCCCACCTGGTGCCGGCGTGAATATCTCCCCTGTCTCGCTGTCTCTCAGGCTGGGCCACGAGACACCATCACTATTGTCTCGTAATGAATTATCTGAGATCGTCTCCTGGTGGGTGATAGGCTATTGTCTCATCGTGAATAATCTCAGATAATCTGGAATTATCTTGGTATGAATAATCTGGAGTTGTCCTCTAGTGAATAATCCAGAACTGTCTCGTCCTGCTTTGATCTAGTATTGCGTTGTGTTTTTTTGTTATGAATAATCCAGGTTTGTCTTGTGATGAATAACCTAGGGTTCTCGACTTGAATAAGGTTGTGATGAATAACATGAGTTTGTCTTAGTGAAAGCAATGAATGTTTGACACTTCAATGGTATCAAGGGCAAACATGGAGTCTTCAGATACACGGTACTTGATAACAGTAGTTATTAAATAAAGGCCGATTGTTTTATAATTCTCGACTCTTATACCAAACGTCTGGGTTCGAATCTGGGCTCGGTAGTGTCTTGATGGACGCAGGACTTGATCTTACACATAAGCTTGGAGTCACTCTGGGTTCGTGTATCCAAGACGAATGACCAATCTCTTGCTCTGATGACACTTACTCGAGCATCGTAGAGACGATATTTTCTGTGATGAGGCTCTTGCAGGTGGATTGTATGTAAGCCTTTGTGGGAGCTGATGGGGTCGCGGGGCGTCTCGGAGAGTGACTCCCAGATTGTAGCTGATGTCGTGCTCCCCAGCTGGGCCTCTCAGGAATTCGGGAAGAATTTCACCTACTAGTTCTTATGATGTAGTGAATGGCGATGGGAAGGTTGGTGGGGCGATAGATGTGGTTTTACCAGCACCAGACTCCTGAGTGTGGCTGGCCTCTGACTGTGAGGTGTTCGGAGAGAGAGAATGGTGGATATTTTCCAACAAAGACGGTTGATCATTACTTTACAGCTGAAGCAGAAACCTAGACTCACCTCACGTTCACTCCATCGACTGGTAACTGATAGTGAAGATTCCGTGATTTTCTTAATCAGAGGTCAAAAGAGAAGGGAAGAAGAAAATCTCACTGCTGAACACCTTCGCACGAGCTAATGTATATTTTATCCGTGGAATAACGTATATTTACCAAGATCCGAGGAACGGTAGAGTACAGGTCTCTTGCCAATCGGCTCTGATAATTGCTTCTCTTCTGGCCAATTTGAAGGTACTGTATTGTTCGTATCTAGTTTAACGTAAGACTCTTTCTCGTCTGTGAAACTGGCGACTTAGCCTCGTGCTGCCATGGGCTGCCGCCTCACACCCAAGGGGGAATCCCAAACCCGAATTGTCTTGGTTTGAGCACATAGGACACGCTCACCAGTATCCATATTGAGTGGCCTCTTCCAACTCTCCCTTCCTCTCCATCTCCCTCATTATCTTCTCCATACTCCTACCACTCCACCTTCAAAACCCAACTCTCTCTACGTTTAAGATCCTTCCCTCATATCCCTCCAATTTCAGAATCCTTGTCCCTCTCCCTACCTACAAATCACTTCGCCCTCCATCTCTATCCCTCATCCTCTCCCACTTCACCCTCCTCTCCCTTTGCTCCTTTCCTTTCCCCAACCCATTTCCTCTTCCCCTCTTCGACCTCCTCCTCCTCCTCCTCTCCCATTCCCCCTTTCCCTCCATTCACTCATCTTCGCCCCCTTCCTGTTCTCCCCCCACTTCATCCCCCCCTTATCCTTTTTCAATAACCTCTAACTCGCTGATATCGTGTTTGGTCCATTAGATCTCAAACTCATGATATTAAATTCATTAGTGAAAAAGTTTGTAAACATCACTGGCAGGTATACGCAGTACATATTTACAAGACGAACTTTATATTGGTTTTAATTTAATATACCAGGGAATTATAAAGTTTTAGCATATTATTAAAGCATGCATGTAAGCAGACAACACCCGTGTAAACATACAGTACACATGTAAACAAACCATACACTTGTAAAAAACACGCCTATTAACATGCCACCCTTGTAAACAAACCACACGCTTATAAACACACCACATACTCTTAAGCATACCACATATATGTAAACATACCGCACGCTTGTAAACACACCACATACTTGTAAACACACCACACACACGAGTAAACACATCACATACTTGTAAAGACCACATACTTGTAAACATACCACATACCTGTAAACACACCACATACCTGTAAACCCACCACATACCTGTAAACATACCACACATTTGTAGTCAGGCCACGTAAATGTAAATTATTTACTTCTTGTAAGCCCAGACCAAAGATTAACACAACTAATCAGTGTTATCCACATCGGTATGTTTACACTTCGGAGTCTCTCCCTGATGAGCTCCTCCTCAGGCGATTGACTCCACCATATTTCTTTTCCTCTGACCCACATTCTTTTGACTTCTTGTAATTTCCTTGTCGTCGACTCTTGTCATTCTCCCATCCCATCCCATCCTCAACCCCAACCCCCACCCCCACCCCACCCCCCCACCCCCACCTAATGCATCTCTTTTAAGTGTATTGCCATTAATTTCAGATATACATTTTTTGTCCCCTGTCGCCTCGTCTCCGTCTTACTGTCGTTTGTTGGCGAGGGATTATAGTGCAATACCGTGATTGACCGTATGATCCTGTTCTCTGGCCTTGATGCTGAGATTATCTGCCTTAAGTGTTTGTGATGGCTTGGGTTATATGTCACATCTGATCCCACGATATAGAATACCTCTAGGGTTGAAATTCAAAGTTTCCTTACTAGGATTTACTGCCTTAATTATTTCTGATGGCATGAGTCACGTGTGTTATTTTTCTCCATAAAAATATTAACGTTATGGTCTGTTATTCGCTTATTTATATTAAGATTATGACCCTTAAGTTATATACCAAGATTCTCCGACCTAGCTGCTTGTAATGACCCGAGTCATATTTGCCACATCTTTTCCCTTCGACGTATATCAACACTAAGGCTCATTTCCAGACCTTTATACCAAACATAAAGGCTCTAGTTGGGTACCATGCCGTGAGTGGTATAGGCCACGTCTTGCCTCCACGACTTAATTAACATGACGACATTTTGTTGTGTACAGGATGATGATGATAGTCGCTGAGATGATGATAGTCGCTGAGGTAATGAAGCCTCCTGTGTTGATGTTACAGCTTCCCATATTATATTAATTAGCTATTACTCACGACTCCCGGTTCCCAGAGTTGATGTGATTTAACTTTGGGTGATTGTGTTTACGTCTAAGGATGGATATTTGCTCGTGTTTTCTAATTTCCATAGGAGGAGATTTTTTTTAGGTCTTTCTTAATAAGTTTATTTTAATATTGATAATATCTTGTTTCCAGAGTTGAATATATTTGTGTATGTTTTATATTCATTATTGTTTACACCTGCTGGTACAGATTTACACTCAGACATGTAACCAAGAAACCCCTTCCCCTCCTTCCCCTACCCCCTCCTAACCTCTCCCACTCCTTCCCCTACCCCCTCCTAACCTCTCCCACTCCTTCCCCTACCCCCTCCTAACCCCCCACTCCTTCCCCCTCCTAACCCCTCCCACTCCTTCCCCCTCCTAACCCCTCCCACTCCTTCCCCTACCCCCCCACTCTTTCCCCTCCCCCTCCTAACCCCTCCCACTCCTCCCCCTCCCCTCTTAACCCCTCCCACTCTTTCCCCACCCCCTCCTCCCAAAAAGAGCAAAATTATGAACAGTAAAACTAACTTATTCACGTGTCATTCGTCAACTCATATCGAGGTAACCCATCACACTGCTTCTTCTTTTAATTGTGAGTATTTTAATGAGCTTTGTACATATATGTCAGCCCACAGCACTTCCTGAAGACCCGGCCGAGCCTCTGGGAGCACACTAAGACAGTACCTCAACTAGATGCATTCATTTAGCAACAGTTGAAGGCCAGAACTACACCGAGACTCTTCCTTAATTAGATACGTTCGTTTAGCAGTTAGAGAACAGATCTACGGTTATGACTCTACCTTTAACTGGATACGTTCACTAAGCACCAGTTATATAAAATTCCATTCAAATTCTACCTTTAACCAGATGCGTTCCCTCAGCAACAGCCGAGGAACAGCACTAAGCTTGAGATTCTTGGGAGCGCCACTTAGAAAACTACATTACACTGGCACTCTATGTACCTTAACCTCACCGGGACTCTACCTTTGGACCAGATACAGTCCTTCAACATTACCGCACAGAACCCTCGTGAATCCCGACCCTGTTTTTTTTCTTAAGGGAGAGCACTTTCTTTTCCCCCCTTTTCCTCCTCCCCTTACCCCCCAATCCCCTTCCCCCTTCCATCTTCCTCTACCCCCCTTCCACCTAACCCCTTTCCCCTACCCCCTATACCCTTTGTCTCGTCTGCCTTGACATATGTTACCAGTTATTTCTTCCTTGTCGTCTTTGTGCTGAAGGACCATTGTGCCCCTGGTCCCTTAGTAGCCGGATAATGGGAGCCCCCAAAATTATTCTACGGTAGTTCTTAGGGGAAGTACCTTTAGGAGTAGGTAGGTAGAGGAGCAAAAAATGTTAGAAAGTTATTGGCGAGGTGGAGGACAAAGTCGTAGTGGGGTAGTTCACCAATCCACCAGCCACGGTGATGGTGGTTGTAGTGAGCTGGTTGATGCTGGAGGTTTGCGTTTATTTTAATGTCATTTTTTTTTTTTTTAGTTTAGAGTTTTTGTTCGTGCTCGTGTTTTGGAGAGTAATTTTTATTTTTTTATTTTTTTTTATTTTTTAGTTTGTTTTGTATTTTTGTGTGTGGGCTTATTAGTTTTTTTTTATTTGTGTTTTTAAGTTTGTTTATTTTTTTAGTTTCTTTTGATATATTTTTTTTTAGTTTTTGTTCGTATTTTTTTAGGTTCTCTTTCTAGTTTTGTCTTCTATTTTTTACATATTCCATTTTAGTTCCTTTTTTGTATTTTTTTTTTCTGTTCGTCCTTTTTAGTTTCTATTCGCATCATTTAACTACAAGATCAAGCCAGTTCTTATAACTATTTTTTTGTAAGATTTATTATATTTAGTTAAAGTTTGTTTTGTCTATTTTTCTAGTGTAGAAACTAAGACTTATTAACCTGTGCTTTTAAGACCAAATACCTAACTAACTGTAATCTGTAAGGATCTTTATATTGGCAGTAAATCGTAATAACGTTTACTGTATCGTCGTATGTATTAATATCAAGGTGGCGAGGGTTACAGAAGTAGTTAGACTTTGTGCAAAATTAGTGTGAAACGTGACGACGATCTGACATGGATATTTACTTTTGTTTATATTAATTATACACAAGATATCAAATTATCATGGGAATAATTATGCTCTTATGCTCTATATGTATCAAGTTATCATACTCCTGGGATTAATTATTCTCTAACAGGCTTCATTCCATTATAATTAAGGGACTAATTATGCTTAAAAAGGCATCAAACCATTATACTAAAGGGTATAATTATTATACTCAATTTCTAAAAGACATCAATCTATCATACTCAAGGAAATAATAATTATACTCTAAAAAAACACCAATTCATTATACTCAAGTAAATAAATCCTCTTTTTTCCCCTCAGAGTATAATATCATCATACCTAGAGGCTGGTCATCATTGTTTGAGCTCGGAAACACCCCTAAGAGCATTATATTCCTCTGTTAAAGGTCTCTGATCTCATTTCAGGGAGGCACAAGTGGGATTGAAAGCTCTTATTGACAATCTATAAGATGTTGGGGAGAGGAAAGTGGTGGTGGGAGGGGAGG
Organism: Homarus gammarus; assembly: GCA_958450375.1. NCBI lineage: Eukaryota > Metazoa > Arthropoda > Malacostraca > Decapoda > Nephropidae > Homarus > Homarus gammarus. The sequence goes on from CAUDMG010001492.1 coordinate 1,617,677, forward strand.
GGAGATCTGGGTGCTGGGAGTCAGTTGCTTTGGTGTTCATTTTATTAAAGGTTGTTGTCGTTGTTCCTTTGTTTTTGGGTTTGTTGGTGTTGTTGTTTGATTGTTTTTGTCGGTATTAATTTGTTGTTGCTGTTTTGTTAATGTTGTTTTTGTTATTATTATTTATTATCATTATAAATAAAAAAACAACATTGGTGCTTCTCATTTAATTATTGTTTATTAATTTACTCTTATTTATATCTCTGTTCTTTCTCTTCAGTGACCCGTATAGGAGTCAGTGATTTCCTCTTATTCTGGGTGGAGGAAAAGCCAATACTTACGAGAGTGTAAGTTGATACCTAGAAAATATTACCCTTTCCCTTGACTTACGGGACAGTTAACTATTGCCCATTGCAGTAACTACCTGTAATCTGTGGTCAGGTCTGGTGGAGTTGAGAGTTAGGAGGCAATACAGTGGTATATGGCAGTAAAGATGGTATTCACCCACTGTAGTAAGTCAAGACAGTCGTAAACCAGTGTTAACTCGTGGTAAACTCAAGGTATACACTATAACCCGCAGACGACACCTATACATTACTGAGCCCTTCATAACTAAGGTAATAAATAGGAGAGAGAGAGAGAGAGAGAGAGAGAGAGAGAGAGAGAGAGAGAGAGAGAGATAACGTTGTGTGGGTCGGAAACCTCTTCAGTGGGCAGGAGGGAGGGAAGGAAATACACCCATAAATTAGACCCGTTGGCAACTCATTTCATCTCACAGTTGCCAGTGAGAGCATTAACCTTTCGTAATTGTGTTAGTTTGTTTACACCTGTTGATGTTTAGTCTCTCTCTCTCTCTCTCTCTCTCTCTCTCTCTCTATGAAATGAACACAGATACGAGCATACATTCAGTCAAGTTATTTCATGTATTACACAAAAAACATAAGTGCATTGATATGTACAGTTCATGCGTGACAATACATATAACTATTACCCTTTAATTCATGAATACAGAAAAAAAACGTACATGCACGCTAATACATACGGGACAGACATGTACACCGTGAGAATTATATATTGTGTATGTAGTTCCAAGTGAATCTTACATCCTCGTACTGGTCAGCTGATCAACCATAACGACTCAGGGCACTTCCTTACGTCTCTTGCTGACAGCTGATGGCTACTTACTCTCCTCCTGGCAGCTGACTGACACCTACTCCTGATGCCTGCCTGAATTGACTGACAGCCTGACGACCTCTGTGGGTTCGCGTAGTGTCAGGTCAGGTCAGGTCAGGTCATCCCCAGACGCGTTCACAATTTATTGGTATAGAGACTTTAAAGCATTTAATAGGCTGGTGAAGTCTTGGGAAGAGGGAAGAAGGGGAACAGGGAGAGGAGTGAGGAAGAATAGGGTGAGGGGAGAGGAGGAATAGGATAAGCGAAGATGAGGAACAGAGAGATGAGGAATAGGGTGAGAGGAATAGGGAGGGATGAGGTTAGGATGAAAAATGAGGGAAGAGGGGAGAGTTAGGGGAAAGGGGGAAAGGGAGAGTTGTTGTGAGTAGAGAGGGTAGAAAAGGAAGGAGAGGAAGATGAGGGGATAATTATGAGGGTGTGGGGAGAGGAGACAATAAGGTAAGGGGGTGATGATGGCTGCAGGGAGAGTAGAAATGAGGGGGAGATGGGGTGGGAGGGAGGGAGGGAAGGAGTGAGAAGTACGGCGAAGTGGATGAGGGGAGAACTCAGGCGGTTAATGAGGAGATGGTAAGACCTGGTGGAAGAGACAGAGAGTGAGTTGGAGAAAGTGAGTGGGAGGGAGGGGGTGAGTGAGTGGGAAGGTTACCAACGTCTTCAGAAATGACTTCCTTCAAAATTCTTACCTTACACTCCCTCCATATTCCCTTCCTTACGCTCCCTTCCTTACGTTCCCTCCCATATGCTCCCTCCAAGCTTCCTCCCTTACACTCCCTCTAAACTCCCTCCCACTCACTCCCTTACACTCCCCTAACTCCATTCCTTTCACTCCATCCAAAGTCCCTCCCTTACTCTCCCTCCAAGCTTCCTCCCTTACACTCCCTCTAAACTCCCTCCCACTCACTCCCTTACACTCCCCCAACTCCATTCCTTTCACTCCATCCATACTCCCTCCCTTACTCTCCCTTCCCTACCCCCTCCCTTACACACTCTCCCTCCACATTCCCTCCTCAAACATCCACAAGTAACACACCTTTGACAAGATTTGACTCCTTTGTCTGTACCTTAGTAAACTAGCCAGGTGTAATGGCATTGAGGGTGATTAACAAGGTGTACTGCCGCGTAAGGTGATAACGTCTTAACAAGTCGCAAATCTAAGCCAATCATTGTTGACAAGGGAATTAAGGATATCTTGTTAGGGGGTTCCTGTACACAGTGCCGGGACACACACACACACGCACGCACACACACACACACACACACACACACACACACACACACACACACACACGAGAGTTACAAAACAGGTTACATAAATACCTTAGGTTTTTCTTATCACCAAGTATATAGTTTTCCTAAGGGACATAATCTTCACTGTAATTAACAAACACCTGAGCTATACGAGATAACTTGACGAAAATACACTTCATTAACTATTAATTAAACATGACGTTGTACATTATTTAGTAAACATAATTAGACTCGGCGATAATAGCATTCAGTTGCATCTTTTACCTTGCAATTGAAAAACCAAGAAAAATATATATATTAGAATTGACTTGACTGTTTGTATGAAAATTAACATTGGGTTTTTTGGGTTATTATTCACACCGGGAAATTGATAATGAGACCACACGTGTATACCGAGGTGGGGGGAGAGGAGGGGGGAGGTGGTTATTGTTGGCCAGGATATAATTATGTTGTGTGTCAGGTTTAAGTATGTGGTGTTTACTGGTGAAGGTAGTGTCTCTCTCTCTCTCTCTCTCTCTCTCTCAGATTATCCATTTCAAGTTAGTTTCACAGGAGAGGAAAGTTGACACAGTGATGCGGTTCATCAGGAAAATAAAAACGTTATTATTGTCACGGTAGAGAGAGTAAGCGAACAACAGGGATATGACATATTATCAAAATATCACTTCACTTTCCTACGGTGAAATGGATGGTTAATAGATCATATCAAAACATAATTATTTAGATTTGTTTTTTCTGGTATTAGAATTATTTGTGTGTTAGTATAGAGAGTTATACGATACTCAAGCATTATATGGTTGAGAGTGACAAGGAACAAGTCTTATATGTCCTACTCGAACATTATATACCACATTGCTTCCACTTCTACTTTTTTTCTCTTCCTCCTCTTCCCTCCCTTATCATCTTCCTCCACCTTCTCTCCTCTCCCCCGTCCTCCCCTTCCTCCTCTTCTCTTCCATCTCCTCTTCCTCCTCCTCAACTGCATCACTCTTCATCTGTCACCACACAAACACGACACTTTTACCTCTGCCCACACGCTCAAACACAACCCTCTGTGTTTTTCCTTCCACCCCGCTCCACCTCCAAACACACCCACTGTGATTTTTAATTTATATGTCACGGGTGAGATTCGTGTGTGTGTGTGTGTGTGTGTGTGTGTGTGTGTATGTGTGTGTGTGTTTTGCTTTTTTGGGGTTCACACACCGTCGCACATACATACATACAGTCGTTTTATTTATATTTTGTCTCATGGGTCAGCGAGCGTAGACAAATTTTCGCCTTCCCACCCACAACCAGTTCCTTGTTGGCTAACTCTCTTATTAGCTCACCTTGATAACTCGTCCTTTAAGTGGTTCACCTTGATTGCTCACCCCCTCTTAGCCCACCCACTTAGCCCACCCTCCTAACCCACCTTGATGGCTCACCGTCTTAGCCCACCCACTTAGCCCACCCTCCTAACCCACCTTGATGGCTCACCGTCTTAGCCAACTTTACTAGCCCACCCTCTAGACCTAATTGTCTTTACTTACATTCGTCCATTTATCATCCTCATTACCTACCTATCATACCTTCCTGGTCGTCTTATCTACGTTACCTATCATACTTTCCTCTAAGCCTTACCTTCGTTACCTATCATACTTTCAACGTTATCATACCTTCCTTACCCATTGATGTTCCTTGGAGGTTTAACTTCCTTACCCATTGATGTTCCTTGGAGGTTTAACTTCCTTACCCATTGATGTTCCTTGGAGGTTTAACTTCCTTACCCATTGATGTTCCTTGGAGGTTTAACTTCCTTACCCATTTTAGCTTCCTCTCCCTCACTTTCCTCCCTCACCTTACCTCCCACCCTCACCCTACATCCCTCCCTCGCCTTCAATCCTCCCTCACTCTCCTCATCTACTTACCTTCCTTCTTAGAGCCAGCACCTCCACCGCTTCCTTAATATCACCTGAAAGTTATATACGAATGAGAAATCTATTTTCCACCCCAGAGAGTTGTCAAGGTAGGCTAATATTCCAGACGTTCCAGGATTTTCGAGTTTGTTTCCAGGCTTTCCAGTGGTGCCGTGTTTTCCAGATTGCTTCCTCAATATTACTTGGAATAACTTCATCAAGCGTCGTCTTCCTCTTATTTCTTAGTTCTTGTTGTTGTTCTTGTTCTTCTTGTTCTTCTTGTTCTTCTTACCGTACTCTTATTACTTACAGGGTGTTTTATTTTCACGTTTTTTTTTACAGGGTTTTTGTTTACAGGATATTTTGTTTACAGAGTTTTGTTTGCAGGGTATTTTGTTTACAGGGTGTTTTGTTTACAAGGTGTTTTGTTTACAGGGTGTTTTGTTTACAGGGTGTTTTGTTTACAGGGTGTTTTGTTTACAGGGTGTTTTGTTTAAAGGGTGTTTTGTTTACAGGGGGTTTTGTTTACAAGGTGTTTTGTTTACAGGGTGTTTTGTTTACAGGGTGTTTTGTTTACAGGGTGTTTTGTTTACAGGGTGTTTTGTTTAAAGGGTGTTTTGTTTACAGGGGGTTTGTTTACATGTGCAATAACCCACTTCCAAAACGTTTTCTAAACTAAACTTTATTTGGTTTCAGCTATTTATCCAACAATCATTTTCCTGCACCTCTGATTCGACTTGATACTCCACTTGTATTTCGGAGATTGGGAAGGCACCACATTGGTATGCCTCAGGCTCGGTAGAGGCATCACACACACATTCCAGAGTCACCAAAGTCAGACCTGTATTCCAAAGGTTCAGATTTATATTTCAGAGTCGTCTCGGTAAAGATATATTTGTATTTTTGAAGACATTTGTATTCCAAAGTCCAATTGTAACTGCATTTCTGTGACTCGACAAACGAACTGCATCGATGCACCAAAGGCTAGGTAAAGACACATTTTTATTCCAGAGACTGTAAGCACTTCAGCTGTAATACACGACAAAGTCACTCGTATATTCAAAGAACTAAAAGCGACACGTATTTGTATTCCAGAGAAGTGAGAAATGTACCTAACTTGTATCTCAAACACACACTGAAGGCATCACACACTTTTACCAGAAGCTTCCACGTATTACAGAGGTCTGACAAAGCCACACTAGTATTACAGAGGTCTGACAAAGCCACACTAGTATTACAGAGGTATGACAAAGCCACACTAGTATTACAGAGGTCTGACAAAGCCACACTAGTATTACAGAGGTCTGACAAAGCCACACTAGTATTACAGAGGTATGACAAAGCCACACTAGTATTACAGAGGTCTGACAAAGCCACACTAGTATTCCAGAGGTATGACAAAGCCACACTAGTATTCCAGAGGTATGACAAAGCCACACTAGTATTCCAGAGGTCTGACAAAGCCACACTAGTATTACAGAGGTCGGACAAAGCCACACTAGTATTCCAGAGGTATGACAAAGCCACACTAGTATTCCAGAGGTATGACAAAGCTACACTAGTATTCCAGAGGTATGACAAAGCCACACTAGTATTCCAGAGGTATGAAAAAGCCACACTAGTATTCCAGAGGTATGACAAAGCCACACTAGTATTCCAAAGGTCTGACGAAGCCACACTAGTATTCCAGAGGTATGACAAAGCCACACTAGTATTCCAGAGGTATGACAAAGCCACACTAGCATTCCAGAGGTATGACAAAGCCACACTAGTATTCCAGAGGTATGACAAAGCCACACTAGTATTCCAGAGGTATGAAAAAGCCACACTAGTATTCCAGAGGTCTGACGAAATCTCACTAGTATTCCAGAGGTTCCAGACGTGAAGTTACCAGGTCAGAAGGTTTACCCTCATGCGGGGGATTCATCATGGGTCCAGAGTTGCTGCTGGAAAGTAATTGAGATTGATAATATGTTTGTTCGGGCTCTGTGGTACCGTGTTATTGCTTAACTTTCAGAAAGTTGCTCAAACTTCCCCTTTCATATAGTTGGGGATGTATTTCCTGGGCTTGAGCACCTCCCCCACACCCCTTGGTCTGGTGATACACGCCCCAGAATCCCAAAGGTCCCTCAGTCAGGTTTCGGTCCCTTAGACTATATAAAGATACTTACTATAGCGTCTGGATACAATTTTGGTGTAAATTTTAGCTTTCCATGCTAAGCCATTTATATTCTTTCTGAAATCATCTTCTAGGGTAAATATATTACTTCATGAATCTTAGATAGTCAAGTTCAGAGTAAAGACTCTTACGATTCTCAACTTAATTTCCTCCCTAAATAGTGTTAAAAGAACACTTGTAGTTTCAATACTCTTAGTGCGATTTCGTCGTTTGAGTCAACCAGTCGAAGAATTTCTTTTATCTGTAATTAAAGAAATTCTTAAAGATTCGTACAATTAATACTTAAACGTGTAGACTCGAGAACTTAACTTCCTCACTCACCTACACAGGTGGTGGGTGGCCTTGATGGTGAAGAAAGTACACTCAATATCTATCCTAACTGGAGGAGTGAGTTGTATTACCGAATCATGAGAATCCACGCTCAGTCTGCTGTCCCTCGAGTCCGCTTCTGAACTTTTATAATGAGGGAAATTTCTCACATATTTAGTGAGGGAGGGAAAAGTATCGTTCAAACCTGCAGTTCGGATTCACAAGGATTATGTTGGCGAATTTTGCCTTCTAACTGGTGCTAAATGTACGTTTCAGGTTCAGGTACAGTCTTAGTGGAATTTTAATGTCATGGTCGGACGTAATCTTTGTGCTTTGGCTTAAATCAGCCTCTGGGTGTTTTATTACACCATAAGTTATGAGGCAAAATCAACGTACGAGCTTGTGAGAATATAGCCTAGGTTTCCATCTGTCGGGTTTTCTCCTGAATTGTGATTAAGTGAAACTCTCAGGTCGATTACATCTCATCAAACCTCGCTCACGGGAGCTTCATGTCCTGCTGTAATTATTACGAGGGCAATTTACCCTTCTGTTATGACAACATTAAACACTGGCAGCTGCTACACCACGCTTACACGGATTACCTGGCGACCATCGTTATTTGTTCATCCTCCGGCTGGTCTGTCTATCCGAGGGGGTTATACGAATAGTTGCTTTTCGTTTACCCGTGCGTTTGTTTAATCCAACATAACTTACCCTAATCTGACCTAACTTACCCTAATTTAACACAACTTCACCTAATCTTACCGAACTTACACTAATTTTACCTAACTTAACCTAATCTTACCTAACTTAACCTAATCTTACCTAAATTACACTAATCTTACCTAACTTCCCCTAATCTGACCTAACTTACACTAATCTGACCTAACTTACACTAATCTTACCTAACTTAACCTAATCTTACCTAAATTACACTAATCTTACCTAACTTCCCCTAATCTTACCTAACTTATACTAATATAACCTAACTTAACCTAATTTAACCTAGTATAACCTAACTTAACTTACCCTAATCTATCTTAATTTATCATAACCTAACCTAACATAACCTAACCTAACCTGACTCACAGTTCCTCATAAGGACCTCAAATGACTCACAGGTGCTCAAAATTATGACAAGTGACTCACAGTTCTTCATAAGGACCCCAAGTTGACACCCCTGACTCCCCTAGTGTTCCATTTTGACATGATAAAGGTTTTAGATATGAGGTTTATTTCCGTGTTTCCTGCGTCATCTATAAGCCTTTTTCCTCTAATTTGTTGATCAGATTTTTTTTACAAAGCTTCTTCACTATAAGAGTATTTGAATTTTTTTGGTAATTATTCTGTTGGAAGCTGATCAGCCCCTCGAGGTTTATTGTATTCTGTTCATAGCTGCATTTATTTATATGTATATTTATTTAGTTTATGTTTAATTTATTAGATTGAAGTTTATTTTCATTTCGTACATTCAGTTGTTGTTGTTGAATAGTTCTTATGTATACCTTGACAAACTCTCTTTTTCTCGGGTGATATAAGATGCTTTGCTGACTGTAATTTACCTTTATTAGATGTTTATTTTTATTATTTATTTTTTATTTATTTTTTATTATTTTGTTTCATGTTTCTGTTTTGCTTAGACTGTATTCCCTGGCTCTCGGTAACACACACTACAGCCTTAGGTGATGATGATCCAACTGTAGGCCCTCGAATATTGTCTATATAGTGCCTGTCCTGGGCTATTGTATGGCAAGTATTGACATTGTTAGAGGTACGACGGCGCCAAACTAACGCTTTTGGTGGTGGAGTGGTGGTGTTGGAGTTTAATGGTGGGGGGAGGGGGGAGTGGTGGTGGTAGTGTTAAAAGGGGGATGGTGTGGTGGTGAGTGGTTGGTGGTGTTGTGTGGTAGCTGGTGTGGTGTTGTGTGGTGGGGTAGCTGATAGAGGTGTGTTAGGCTGATGGGGTGGTATGATAAACGGGTGATAATACAGATAAAAGCAGTAAAGAAAAAAAAAGAACTATATTTAAGGAGATAAGCAATACCTAAGAAAATCGTAAAGGGAATAAGAGAAAATGTGAGATAAAGCGAATGAAGGAATAAGAGAAAATGTGAGATAAAGCGAATGAAGGGATAAAGCGAATGAAGGAATAAGAGAAAATGATGATGCTGAATTCAGGTGAAAATTCTCTCGTGATTTCTAGTGCTGACAGTCGTGAAAATATAACTCACTCATAAAAAAAAGTAGAAATCAAAAAGAGAGATAGTTTTAGTATATAAGTATTATTAGTTATTCTTCTACTTGTTGATGTCAGTGTCATTGATCTAGAATCACAACTACTACCATCTAGATTCTAGATGGTGGTAGTTGTGGTGGTTGTAGAGGTATTTAGGTGATTTTGATGATAATAGTGGTTGGTGATTTTATTGGTTAAGGGGGGTAGTGGTGGTAATACTGGTGATGATAGTGGTGATGAATGATGTTGTGGTTGTGGTTGTTGATGGTTGTTGTGGTTGTTGTAATCCGTGACGTCGGCATTGTCTTCATTATATTACCCTGATATTAATAAGCTCGCCCAGCAAACACAGACAGATACTCACACAACCACTAATTTGATAAACGGATTGGAATTAATTTTTGCCGCCGTCAACACTAAGATAAATTAAGGTTACAAGAAGCCAGTTGTCTAATGAAGCTGATTTGTCTTAAGCTGCACAGACGCGTCCACACACTAAGCTGAGGCATAGTAGATGCGTCCACACACTGAGTTGAGGCACAGTAGATGCACCCACACATTAAGCTGAAGTAAAATCGACGCGTGCACACATGAAGCTTCTACTCTTCTTTCTCATCCATTCTCTCTCTTCCTCCTCCTCCTCGTCTTCCTCTCTCTTCCTCCTCCTCCTCCTCCTCCTAGTGTGAGTATGTGAAGGGAGAGGTAACCGACACGTGACACCTTTGTCTTGTGGCACTGTATGGAACTACCTTAGTCCCGGCAATGAGCGGTTAAAGGGGACGACTGGCTAAGGTCGATGAGTGTCAGTCAAGCTGGGGAGAGGTGAGAGAGAGTGGGATGGGAGAGGTGAGAGATAGTGGAATGAGAGAGAGGGCTGTGAGAGTGGGATGGGAGAGAAAGGGGACAGTAAGAGTGGGATGGGAAAGAGAGAGAGGGGGGATGAAAGTGAGAGTTTTTGAGGCGGACGAGAGTATGGGATAAGTAGAAGGGGGTGCTGAGTGGGAGAATATGTATGGTGAGATGGAGTGAGAGGGTGTGTATTGTAGAGAGAGAGAGAGAGAGAGAGAGAGAGAGAGAGAGAGAGAGATCCTCGACTGGATGAGAAATGGGAATCAGAGAGATTAGAATAACAAGATGGAGACAGACAGCATAGTTGATAAGGTATAAGGTAAAGGGAGGGAGAAGAAGATAAGAAACGAGACAGGGAAGGAAGGTAATGATGCTGGACAAAGAAGAAGAAGAAGAATAAGAAGATTCAAATGAGAAAAAAAAAGTGATCGACGGCACAGCTAAGGTGGAAGAGGGGAGGTGGATGAGGGGAGATGGATGAATGGAAGCGAACTAAGGAGATGGATGAGGGAATATTGACGAAGGAATGTGGATGAGGGGAGGTGGGATAAGGTGTGGAAGGGGGAGCATCTCACGCCAGAGGATTAGTGAGGGGAGAATGTATGAAAGATGAAGGGATATAGGTGTCCATTTTCCCCATTTATATCACCTTTATGTCACCACCATTACACCACTATTTCCCCCCCCCATTATGTCACTACAAATTATCACCCCATTGTACTTCCATTATATCACTGACATACCATTATTTGGGCACCACCATTACACCATTATTTTCACCCACTATCCTCCCATTATGTCACCACCATTACACCACTATTTTCCCCCATTATGTCACTACCATTATCACCCCATTATACTACCATTATATCACTGACATTATACCCCCAGTATACCATTATTTGGGCACCACCATTACACCATTATTATCACCCACTATCCTCCCATTATGTCACCACCACTACACCACTATTTTCCCCCATTATCACCTGTTATGTCTTTTACTTCATGTAACTAAATTATAACTGTTTCTGGGACCCCCTGAGGTTTAGAAGTTCTGTATAAGTGGATGGATGAATGAATGAGTGTCCATGATTCTCACCTCCCCCCACCCTCATAATTATCGTTTATTCACTCATCATCATCATCATCATCATCATCATCACCATCATGTGTGTGTTGATCTTGATACTCCTTTTCTTCTTTTGTGTGCATCTTCTTTGGGGCACTGGGAAGAGATGAGAAGGAAAGAAGAAAGGAAGAGGGACAGGGGGGATAGGGGGAGACAAAGGAAGACAGGAGAGGCTAGGGGAAGGCAGGGTGACAGGGGGGGATAGGAGGAGACAAAGGAAGACAGGAGAGGATAGGGGAAGGCAGGGGAAGACAAGGGGGGCAGGGGAAGGCATTGGAGGATAAGATAAAAAAGGGAAGACAAGGGGAGGACAAGGGTAAGGGAAGAAATATTATAATTGCTTCATGTGGGCTAAGAGGGAGTCAGGAGAGAGAGTATAAGACACAGCTCAGGATTACGTCTCTTATTTGTCCAGGATGATTACTGTTTATAACACTGAGTGGATGATTGTTATTGTGTGAGTCAGTGAGCATTGTTTTAAGACAGTTCCGCTATGACACAGTTACGTTATGATACAGTTACGTTATGATACAGTTACGTTATGATACAGTTACGTTATGACACAGTTACGTTATGACACAGTTACGTTATGACACTTACGTTATGATACAGTTACGTTATGACACAGTTACGTTATGATACAGTTACGTTATGATACAGTTACGTTATGACACAGTTACGTTATGATACAGTTACGTTATGATACAGTTACGTTATGACACAGTTACGTTATGATACAGTTACGTTATGATACAGTTACGTTATGATACAGTTACGTTATGACACAGTTACGTTATGATACAGTTAAGTTATGATACAGTTACGTTATGATACAGTTACGTTATGATACAGTTACGTTATGATACAGTTACGTTATGATACAGTTACGTTATGACACAGTTACGTTATGATACAGTTACGTTATGATACAGTTACGTTATGACACAGTTACGTTATGACACAGTTACGTTATGATACATTTACGTTATGATACAGTTACGTTATGATACAGTTACGTTATGATACAGTTACGTTATGACACAGTTACGTTATGATACAGTTACTTTATGATACAGTTACGTTATGACACAGTTACTTTATGATACAGTTACGTTATGATACAGTTACGTTATGATACAGTTACGTTATGACACAGTTACGTTATGATACAGTTACGTTATGACACAGTTACGTTATGACACAGTTACGTTATGATACAGTTACGTTATGACACAGTTACGTTATGATACAGTTACGTTATGACACAGTTACGTTATGACACAGTTACGTTATGACACAGTTACGTTATGATACAGTTACGTTATGATACAGTTACGTTATGACACAGTTACGTTATGATACAGTTACGTTATGACACAGTTACGTTATGACACAGTTACTTTATGATACAGTTACGTTATGACACAGTTACGTTATGATACAGTTACGTTATGATACAGTTACGTTATGACACAGTTACGTTATGACACAGTTACTTTATGATGCAGTTACGTTATGACACAGTTACGTTTTGATACAGTTTCGTTATGATACAGTTACGTTATGACACAGTTACGTTATGATACAGTACAGTTACGTTATGACACAGTTACGTTATGATACAGTTACGTTATGACACAGTTACGTTATGACACAGTTACTTTATGATGCAGTTACGTTATGAAACAGTTACGTTATGATACAGTTACGTTATGATACAGTTACTTTATGACACAGTTACGTTATGATACAGTTACGTTATGATACAGTTACGTTATGACACAGTTACGTTATGACAGTTACGTTATGACACAGTTACGTTATGACACAGTTACGTTATGATGCAGTTACTTTATGACACAGTTACGTTATGATACAGTTACGTTATGATACAGTTACGTTATGACACAGTTACGTTATGACACAGTTACGTTATGATACAGTTACGTTATGACACAGTTACGTTATGATGCAGTTACGTTATGACACAGTTACTTTATGATACAGTTACGTTATGACACAGTTACGTTATGATACAGTTACGTTATGACACAGTTACGTTATGATACAGTTACGTTATGACACAGTTACGTTATGACACAGTTACTTTATGATACAGTTACGTTATGACACAGTTACGTTATGATACAGTTACGTTATGATACAGTTACGTTATGACACAGTTACGTTATGACACAGTTACTTTATGATACAGTTACGTTATGACACAGTTACGTTATGATACAGTTACGTTATGACACAGTTACGTTATGATACAGTTACGTTATGACACAGTTACGTTATGACACAGTTACGTTATGATACAGTTACGTTATGACACAGTTACGTTATGATACAGTTACGTTATGATACAGTTACGTTATGACACAGTTACGTTATGACACAGTTACGTTATGATACAGTTACGTTATGACACAGTTACGTTATGATACAGTTACTTTATGACACAGTTACGTTATGATACAGTTACGTTATGATACAGTTACGTTATGACACAGTTACGTTATGACACAGTTACTTTATGATACAGTTACGTTATGACACAGTTACGTTATGATACAGTTACGTTATGACACAGTTACGTTATGACACAGTTACGTTATGATACAGTTACGTTATGACACAGTTACGTTATGATACAGTTACGTTATGATACAGTTACGTTATGACACAGTTACGTTATGACACAGTTACGTTATGATACAGTTACGTTATGACACAGTTACGTTATGATACAGTTACTTTATGACACAGTTACGTTATGATACAGTTACGTTATGATACAGTTACGTTATGACACAGTTACGTTATGACACAGTTACGTTATGATACAGTTACGTTATGACACAGTTACGTTATGAAACAGTTACTTTATGACACAGTTACGTTATGATGCAGTTACGTTATGATACAGTTACGTTATGACACAGTTACGTTATGATACAGTTACGTTATGACACAGTTACGTTATGACACAGTTACTTTATGATAGTTACGTTATGACACAGTTACGTTATGATACAGTTACGTTATGATACAGTTACGTTTTGACACAGTTACGTTATGACACAGTTACGTTATGATACAGTTACGTTATGACACAGTTACGTTATGATACAGTTACGTTATGACACAGTTACGTTATGATACAGTTACGTTATGATGCAGTTACGTTATGATACAGTTACGTTATGACACAGTTACGTTATGATACAGTTACGTTATGACACAGTTACGTTATGACACAGTTACGTTATGATACAGTTACGTTATGACACAGTTACGTTATGATACAGTTACGTTATGATACAGTTACGTTATGACACAGTTACGTTATGACACAGTTACGTTATGATACAGTTACGTTATGACACAGTTACGTTATGATACAGTTACGTTATGATTCAGTTACGTTATGACACAGTTACGTTATGATACAGTTACGTTATGATACATTTACTTTATGATACAGTTACGTTATGACACAGTTACGTTATGATACAGTTACGTTATGATACAGTTACTTTATGATACAGTTACGCTATGATACAGTTACGTTATGATACAGTTACGTTATGACAGTTACGTTATGACACAGTTACGTTATGACACAGTTACGTTATGACACAGTTACGTTATGACACAGTTACGTTATGATACAGTTACGTTATGACACAGTTACGTTATGATACAGTTACGTTATGATACAGTTACGTTATGACACAGTTACGTTATGACACAGTTACGTTATGACACAGTTACGTTATGACACAGTTACGTTATGATACAGTTACGTTATGACACAGTTACGTTATGACACAGTTACGTTATGACACAGTTACGTTATGACACAGTTACGTTATGACACAGTTACGTTATGATACAGTTACGTTATGACACAGTTACGTTATGACACAGTTACGTTATGACACAGTTACGTTATGACACAGTTACGTTATGACACAGTTACGTTATGACACAGTTACGTTATGACACAGTTACGTTATGACACAGTTACGTTATGATACAGTTACGTTATGATACAGTTACGTTATGATACAGTTACGTTATGATACAGTTACGTTATGACACAGTTACGTTATGATACAGTTACGTTATGACACAGTTACGTTATGACAGTTACGTTATGACACAGTTACGTTATGACACAGTTACGTTATGACACACTTACGTTATGACACAGTTTCGTTATGACACAGTTACGTTATGACACAGTTACGTTATGACACAGTTACGTTATGACACAGTTACGTTATGACACAGTTACGTTATGATACAGTTACGTTATGATACAGTTACGTTATGACACAGTTACGTTATGACACAGTTACTTTATGATACAGTTACGTTATGACACAGTTACGTTATGATACAGTTACGTTATGATACAGTTACGTTATGACACAGTTACGTTATGATACAGTTACGTTATGATACAGTTACGTTATGATACAGTTACGTTATGACACAGTTACGTTATGACACAGTTACTTTATGATACAGTTACGTTATGACACAGTTACGTTATGATACAGTTACGTTATGATACAGTTACGTTATGACACAGTTACGTTATGACACAGTTACGTTATGACACAGTTACGTTATGATACAGTTACGTTATGATACAGTTACGTTATGATACAGTTACGTTATGATACAGTTACGTTATGACACAGTTACGTTATGATACAGTTACGTTATGACACAGTTACGTTATGACAGTTACGTTATGACACAGTTACGTTATGACACAGTTACGTTATGACACTTACGTATGACAGTTCGTTATGACACAGTTACGTTATGACACAGTTACGTTATGACACAGTTACGTTATGACACAGTTACGTTATGACACAGTTACATTATGATACAGTTACGTTATGATACAGTTACGTTATGACACAGTTACGTTATGACACAGTTACTTTATGATACAGTTACGTTATGACACAGTTACGTTATGATACAGTTACGTTATGATACAGTTACGTTATGACACAGTTACGTTATGATACAGTTACGTTATGATACAGTTACGTTATGATACAGTTACGTTATGACACAGTTACGTTATGACACAGTTACTTTATGATACAGTTACGTTATGACACAGTTACGTTATGATACAGTTACGTTATGATACAGTTACGTTATGACACAGTTACGTTATGACACAGTTACGTTATGACACAGTTACGTTATGATACAGTTACGTTATGACACAGTTACGTTATGACACAGTTACGTTATGACACAGTTACGTTATGATACAGTTACGTTATGACACAGTTACGTTATGATACAGTTACGTTATGACACAGTTACGTTATGACACAGTTACGTTATGATACAGTTACGTTATGACAGTTACGTTATGACACAGTTACGTTATGATACAGTTACGTTATGACACAGTTACGTTATGATACAGTTACGTTATGACACAGTTACGTTATGATACAGTTACGTTATGACACAGTTACGTTATGATACAGTTACGTTATGATACAGTTACGTTATGACACAGTTACGTTATGATACAGTTACAGTTACGTTATGACACAGTTACGTTATGATACAGTTACGTTATGATACAGTTACGTTATGATACAGTTACGTTATGATACAGTTACGTTATGACACAGTTACGTTATGACA
Organism: Homarus gammarus; assembly: GCA_958450375.1. Classification (NCBI taxonomy): domain Eukaryota; kingdom Metazoa; phylum Arthropoda; class Malacostraca; order Decapoda; family Nephropidae; genus Homarus; species Homarus gammarus. Next base: position 1,634,404 of record CAUDMG010001492.1, read on the forward strand.
CAGTTACGTTATGATACAGTTACGTTATGACACAGTTACGTTATGATACAGTTACGTTATGATACAGTTACGTTATGATACAGTTACGTTATGACACAGTTACGTTATGACACAGTTACGTTATGATACAGTTACGTTATGACACAGTTACGTTATGATACAGTTACGTTATTAATCAGTTACGTATGACACAGTTACGTTATGATACAGTTACGTTATGATACATTTACTTTATGATACAGTTACGTTATGACACAGTTACGTTATGATACAGTTACGTTATGATACAGTTACTTTATTATACAGTTACGCTATGATACAGTTACGTTATGATACAGTTACGTTATGACAGTTACGCTATGACACAGTTACGTTATGACACAGTTACGTTATGACACAGTTACGTTATGACACAGTTACGTTATGATACAGTTACGTTATGACAGTACGTTATACAGTTACGTTATGATACAGTTACGTTATGACACAGTTACGTTATGACACAGTTACGTTATGACACAGTTACGTTATGACACAGTTACGTTATGACACAGTTACGTTATGACACAGTTACGTTATGATACAGTTACGTTATGACACAGTTACGTTATGACACAGTTACGTTATGACACAGTTACGTTATGACACAGTTACGTTATGACACAGTTACGTTATGATACAGTTACGTTATGACACAGTTACGTTATGACACAGTTACGTTATGATACAGTTACGTTATGACACAGTTACGTTATGACACAGTTACGTTATGAGACAGTTACGCTATGACACAGTTACGTTATGATACAGTTACGTTATGATACAGTTACGTTATGATACAGTTACGTTATGATACAGTTACGTTATGACACAGTTACGTTATGATACAGTTACGTTATGACACAGTTACGTTATGACACAGTTACGTTATGACACAGTTACGTTATGACACAGTTACGTTATGACACAGTTACGTTATGACACAGTTACGTTATGAACAGTTACGTTATGATACAGTTACGTTATGATACAGTTACGTTATGACACAGTACGTTAGACAGTTACTTTATGACACAGTTACGTTATGACACAGTTACGTTATGATACAGTTACGTTATGACACAGTTACGTTATGACACAGTTACGTTATGATACAGTTACGTTATGATACAGTTACGTTATGACACAGTTACGTTATGATACAGTTACGTTATGACACAGTTACGTTATGACACAGTTACGTTATGATACAGTTACGTTATGACACAGTTACGTTATGATACAGTTACGTTATGATACAGTTACGTTATGACACAGTTACGTTATGACACAGTTACGTTATGATACAGTTACGTTATGACACAGTTACGTTATGACACAGTTACGTTATGATACAGTTACTTTATGACACAGTTACGTTATGATACAGTTACGTTATGACACAGTTACGTTATGACACAGGTACGTTATGATACAGTTACGTTATGACAGTTACGTTATGACACAGTTACGTTATGATACAGTTACGTTATGACACAGTTACGTTATGACACAGTTACGTTATGATACAGTTACGTTATGATACAGTTACGTTATGACACAGTTACGTTATGATACAGTTACGTTATGACACAGTTACGTTATGATACAGTTACGTTATGATACAGTTACGTTATGACACAGTTACGTTATGACACAGTTACTTTATGATACAGTTACGTTATGACACAGTTACGTTATGATACAGTTACGTTATGATACAGTTACTTTATGATACAGTTACGCTATGATACAGTTACGTTATGATACAGTTACGTTATGATACAGTTACGTTATGACAGTTACGTTATGACACAGTTACGTTATGACACAGTTACGTTATGACACAGTTACGTTATGACACAGTTACGTTATGATACAGTTACGTTATGACACAGTTACGTTATGATACAGTTACGTTATGATACAGTTACGTTATGACACAGTTACGTTATGACACAGTTACGTTATGACACAGTTACGTTATGACACAGTTACGTTATGACACAGTTACGTTATGACACAGTTACGTTATGATACAGTTACGTTATGACACAGTTACGTTATGACACAGTTACGTTATGACACAGTTACGTTATGACACAGTTACGTTATGACACAGTTACGTTATGATACAGTTACGTTATGACACAGTTACGTTATGACACAGTTACGTTATGATACAGTTACGTTATGACACAGTTACGTTATGACACAGTTACGTTATGACACAGTTACGTTATGACACAGTTACGTTATGATACAGTTACGTTATGACACAGTTACGTTATGATACAGTTACGTTATGATACAGTTACGTTATGATACAGTTACGTTATGATACAGTTACGTTATGATACAGTTACGTTATGATACAGTTACGTTATGACACAGTTACGTTATGATACAGTTACGTTATGACACAGTTACGTTATGACAGTTACGTTATGACACAGTTACGTTATGACACAGTTACGTTATGACACAGTTACGTTATGACACAGTTACGTTATGACACAGTTACGTTATGACACAGTTACGTTATGACACAGTTACGTTATGACACAGTTACGTTATGACACAGTTACGCTATGACACAGTTACGTTATGACACAGTTACTTTATGATACAGTTACGCTATGACACAGTTACGTTATGACACAGTTACGCTATGACACAGTTACGTTATGACACAGTTACGTTATGACACACCAATGGCCACTAACTATGTCACCCCTCTCGTCTCCTGTGCTTTGTAACTTACGATATCACAAAGAAGAGTGAACGCCATCGAGTTGTTCAAGTTATTATATCCTAAACGTTATGAGCTGCAGAGATGGAGAGGGTCAGACCATCACACTCGTTAATTATCTCACAGGTTTATGGTAGCGCGCCTCCGTGTTGGTGCTAAGCCATCGTATTATAAGCTATTGTACTCGGGAAGGTTACGATATCGTTGGGATTTAGAGATTATCGTACTTGGTGGAAGAGGTCATTTTACACGTTAGCAGGTTGGGGGGGTTGGGGGGGTTGTTTATTCAAGGTCACGTGAAATAATACGTGAGAGAAGGAATATCGAAAAGGACTGAACACCTAAATAACATTACGAAAAATATTGCAAAGTTATGGAAGATTCGCCACCCAAGCTTATATCACCTGAAGATTAACCACCCTAATATTACCTGAGGAGTTTGGTTAGGTTAGGTTAGGTTGCATGGTTAATCTTTAGGTTAAATAAACTGGGGTGGTTAATCTTCAGGTATTCCCAAAGGTTATCAAACTCGTTATATTTTTTTACAGTTCACATCCCTTAAGTGAAAATAATTCTAAAACAAATCAATATATTCCCTCCCAGCGGTGACACACTAGCAGGAGAGATAATCAATTCTCCTTGTCTCAGGGCGCCCTTCCTCCCCCTCCTACACTCTATCTCTCCTTTACGTCGATCAAATATCTGTTTCTCGCCTTCTTGTGTGGCCTTAGATATAGTACGGATTCTCTCTCAAACAACAGTGAACGTTATGTAAAAATAGATTGAACACAGGAATGAAACTCACTCTGTAGAAGGAGAAAATGGTAAACTGAACCTCTTAAGCAACTAGATTGAGTGGCGTAGTACCATTTAGATCACGTTAAGTTAGCAACAGTCATGGGAATAAATTACTCCGAGATTAACTTAACTATATACGTTGACTTAGCACCAGTTAAGGGTTAAAATAACACTTAGACTCGGCCTTAACTAGCACCAATAGTAAGTTAAATTACACTTGGACTCTACCTCAACTAGATACGTTCCATTAGCATCCATTAATATATAGGATCAATTTTAACATGACCCTCTTCACTTTACACCAGTTTGGGGGAAAAAATTAACTTTACACAATGTTGTTTAGAACGCAGAAGCCTTGAAACAACCCCAGAGAATCAAATAGAATCGAATGCCTTTCCAAAACTGCAAGTTGGTGACAGTATAGTGCCATTCTCACACTCACGTAAGGCTGAAAGACCGTAGGTATTGTGGTGTGTGTCTCGACCTTAGTGGGGATGCCAGCTTCGACCTGTCCTACCCCCTAAGGTAAAATCTCCCCGGGATTGAGAGATTCTGTGGGATTTATTAGGATTTGTCCTGTAAGGAGTCCGATTTAGGAGGGTTTTTCCTTCCCCCTACCCCCCTCCTCTACCCCCTTTCCTCTCCATAAAGCCGGATTTTACCCTGAATTTGCCTGCCTCGGACCTCCCCCCCCCCCCCCCCAGCATCTAGAGGTCACGTGTCGGAGGTCTATTAGACTAATCAGATATACAATTATACAAGAATGTAATTATTCAGTTATAGAATTACACAAGAATGCAATTATCCAGATTCAGAATAATTATACAGGAGTTATCATTCAGGTACACAACATGATTATTCAGTTATAAAATTATACAAGAATGTTATTATTATTCTGTAATGTGATTATAGAGTCATGGTAGCATTTACTCATTACACCTAAAGGTACAAATTTCGATATTTTTGTAAATATTTTCGAGTTGCGTTTTTATGGTTATTTGATTATTGACTTATACACAAATATATACACGTAAATAATTTGTTATATAATCTACCGTAGAAACGTAGTGTGAAATTCATATAAAAATAAATTGGAACACAACTTATCATGGACCGATTTGGAATAGTAATATTATGTTATGATAAAGTCAACAGTTTGCTATGACAGGTTATTAGTGTTAGTTATCTATTTGTTTATTAATGTATTGACTAATTATTATTGTTTGGGGGGATAAATGGCTGGTGATGTAATTATTCCCTGTCTGTCTGAAGCCTGTACACAACACCCTAAATAGGAAGGGGTGTAATACAAGTGTAGTGTATTACAGGAATGAACATAGAGCAACAAGTATTGACATATCCACAACACATACAGTACTTGTTTATATGTATTCCGACAATCATAAAAAAATAACGAGGTACTTAGACGGCTATAAAGAAAACGTTTCGGGAAGATTAGGATATCTTGAAAAAATAATGCTGTGAAATGTATCTGGAAATTGTAAAATGATTGGTTTATATTATTTTATTTTTCTCGTGAGGTTTGGAGACGTACTGGAAAAAAAATGAGTTTATGGATGGTCTAGAAACGTTTGTATTATATCTACGTTGAGTATTGACGATCTGGGAAACGTTCGACGAAGTTTAAGGATTGTTTTTCGACGGGGAGAACGAATCCTGTGGTCATTTTTTTGGTCTTAGTTGCTTCTCGGCGTGTGGTATTATCCCCAAAGCTCACGACACAGTGGGATTGTGCCATCGATTCAGTATTAACTGTTTAGACTCAGATGGTCTTTTAGGTTACATAGGATGCCTCAGGTCACGTCATACCATGTAGCACTAGATCAGGTCACGTCACACCAGGTAACGCATGATCAGGTCACGTCAAGTCAAGGTCAAGGGTCAAGTGAGGTTAGGTCAAGTCACGCAAGATAACTTTAGCCAAGTCTTTTCAGGTAATGCTATGTTATGTCACATAATTTTTGGCTTAAGTAGAGAGTGGTTGATGGAATGAGAGAAAGTTGATGAAAGAGAAAAAAAAAACACATTAGAAAAGGAATGAGATTAGGTGAGAAAATCAACAAGATTGTTTGTTAGAAGAGAGAGAGAGAGAGAGAGAGAGAGAGAGAGACAGAGTCGTCCAACACCAGAGACAGACAGACAGACTATTTGGCTGAGGCTCTTCTTGTGGCGGTCGTGTCATCTGTATTCAAATGAACTCTGATGGGACAATTTTGCCACATAATCAAGCCAATGAAGCAATTATGAGGATCACCCAAAATACTCCTCTTACAGGGGGGTGGACCGATAACGAGGTCGTTTGGCCAGTATAACAACAGCAGCTGCTCTAACAACCTAACGAAAGATGAGTTATGGTTGGTTGTGGTTGTTGACGTGAGGAGTTGTTGTTCTTGTTAGGATCAGGATATGTTGCAGTTGTTGACGTGAGGAAATATTGTAGGTAGTTAAGATGGGGAAATTCACTCTCTCTCTCTCTCTCTCTCTCTCTCTCTCTCTCTCTCTCTCTCTCTCTCTCTCTCTCTCTCCCCATAAATTGAGTTATTTTCTTGTTGTCCACGCAAGCAATGCACGACTGTGCACAATGCAACAATCAGGAGAGAGAGTAGGAAACTTGGGACTTGTCGCTAGCGATGTTGCAATTGGTGTGGACTGCTCCATGTAAATATTGCAACACAATTTACCTGGTTAAATATATTGAAATTCTGGTGTGTGTGTGTGTGTGTGTGTGTAGATGTTTGTTTTTTTGCTTTCCCTTGTACCGAATCGTTTTTAAACTCTCGGGTTAATGTAAACTCAAATGAATTTTGTTGTTTACACTTTATAAACCCAAATGGTAAACAGTGTATGATGTCGTCCTGTTTATGTTTGTGTTTTTTTTTCGTTTGAAGAGATGAGTTGATGTGTTGACAATTATTGTAGTTATGTTTGTTTATTTATTTATTGAGAAAATATTTTGTAATTCTGATTGATGTTTTGGGAGTTTTATAGAATGGTCAAGTTTTTGGTCTTTTCTCACATAACTGATGATTTTATTTTTTTTGCGTTAGGGATGTTTTTGTTTTTGCGTTAGGGATGTTTTTGTTTTTGCGTTAGGGATGTTTTTGTTTTTGCGTTAGGGATGTTTTTGTTTTTGCGTTTTTGTTTTTGCGTTAGGGATGTTTTTGTTTTTGCTTCAGGGATGTTTTTGTGTTTTTTTGCGTCAGGGATCTTTTTGTTTTGCGTCAGGGGTATACTTATGTTTGCTTCAGGGATATTTTTGTTTTTCAAGTCCGACTTCATACAGCCAATGATTAGGTCTTTTTCACTCGTGTGTTTCTACGCCTCACCCTGACTGACAATTTCTCTGACTGGCCATCTGTCAATTCTTCTCGTCGTTAGCGCAAGAATTTTCGATTATTGTCTCTGAAACCAATGGTCCGATTGTTCCAATTTACAACTGTTGATTCTCCTATTGGTTCCTTCTACCTGATTTGCATACGGTCTAGGTTCGACAAGTTTCGATGATTTCTTGCCATCTGATTGGTCGAGAGGAAGACTTGTAACTAGAGAGCTCCCGTCAGCCAGGCTCTGATTGGTTGGAGGGTTTGATTTCGTGTTTCTAAAGAAGACAACATTGTTCAACCTAACCTAACCTAACCTAGCTAAACCTACCATGGTTAGGTTTGGTTGGTCGATGCTGTTTAAGGGCCATTTAGGTGTGTTCAGGGGTATTCATGAGTGGTGAGGACCATTTTAGGTATTCTGAAGGGTATTACTGAGTGGTGAGGGTCATTTTAGGTATTCTAAGGGGTATTACTAAGTGGTGAGGGCCATTTTAGGTATTCTGAGGGGTATTACTGAGTGGTAAGGGCCATTTTAGGTATTCTGAGGGGTATTACTGAGTGGTGAGGGCCATTTTAGTTATGTCGAGGGGTATTACTGAGTGGTGAGGGCCATTTTAGGTATTCTGAGGGGTATTACTGAGTGGAGAGGGCCATTTTAGTTATGTCGAGGGGTATTACTGAGTGGTGAGGGTCATTTTAGGTATTCTAAGGGGTATTACTAAGTGGTGAGGGCCATTTTAGGTATTCTGAGGGGTATTACTGAGTGGTAAGGCCATTTAGGTATTCTGAGTGGTATTACTGAGTGGTGAGGGCCATTTTAGTTATGTCGAGGGGTATTACTGAGTGGTGAGGGCCATTTTAGGTATTCTGAGGGGTATTACTGAGTGGAGAGGGCCATTTTAGTTATGTCGAGGGGTATTACTGAGTGGTGAGGGCCATTTTAGGTTTTCTGAGGGGTATTACTGAGTGGTGAGGGCCATTTTAGGTATTCTGAGGGGTATTACTGAGTGGTGAGGGCCATTTTAGGTATTCTGAGGGGTATTATTGAGTGGTGAGGGCCATTTTAGTTATGTCGAGGGGTATTACTGAGTGGTGATTGCTGTTATAGGAAAACCACTCGGCGACAGGGAATTTCACCGTGGACTAGACTCTTGCATAAATGTATTTGAGTAAATAACGTAAATATTGACATAAATGACACATGGCCTCTCAGTTGTTCCCGTAAGACGATGGTGTGGTGTGGTGTAGGAGGTGGTGTTGGTGGTGTAGTATAGGTGGCATGGTGTTGTTGGGGGTTGTGATTGTGGTGGTGGTATAGAGTGCAGGTCATTAGAACAAAGAGAATAATGAGATGGTTTTTTATGAATGTGTAGTGGTGGAAGGTTTTCAGGTAAGGTTATTATTGTTGATTGTTCTGACGGATCTCTCTTTTATGTTTGAGAGAGAGAGAGAGAGAGAGAGAGAGAGAGAGAGAGAGAGAGAGAGATTTAAGTACAATTCTCTCAACATTTGGAAGAGATATGAGTAGCTGCATTAATATAGAGAAAAAATTATGAAGTCCCTGCGAGCTTGTGTGTAAGGTTTATACCCACGCCGAGTGTGTGTAAGTGAATGACTGAAGATGCACAAGAGAAGATTCTGAAGGATTTGCAACTGTGATTTGGAAGGAAAATCTTATATTTATTTCCGTGTAATGTGTTGTATACATGTTGACTACCAAGTGGATTATGATATCGCGAAGCTTATTGATAAGTTATTCATGGTGCTGCTTGATCTCTCTCTCTCTCTCTCTCTCTCTCTCTCTCTCTCTCTCTCTCCTGTACGAGTATATCCGTTTGTCTGTGTCTCCCCACCCACTCTACCCACACCACACCCACCCACCCACCCCACCCACCCCCCACCCCACCCACCACCCCACCCCACCCCACCCACCCACCCCACACCCACCCCCACCACCCACCCCACCCACCCCACCCCACCCCACCCCACCCCACCCAGCCCGTCCCACAACACGGCCACAACACCACCAATACACTCGTCTGTACTATACACTTTTTTCATCGTAATCGGATCAACCAGACTCCTCTTGTTGTGGGGAAAAAATATATGTACTCAGGTGAAAAACCTCCGGGGTGCTCACCTGGTCTCCTTGTGGGGCTTAGTGGTAACAGGCCCAGGAGGAGGGGTCCACCGTTAGCCCCCTTCACCTGTGAGTTGTTTACAGCCCTAGGCCCTCCTCTTCTCTCCTGCTGTAGGCCCTCCTCTTCTCTCCTGCTGTAGGCCCTCCTCTTCTCTCCTCTCCTGCTGTAGGCCCTCCTCTTCTCTCCTGCTGTAGGCCCTCCTCTTCTCTCCTCTCCTGCTGTAGGCCCTCCTCTCTTCTCTCCTGCTGTAGGCCCTCCTCGTCTCTTCTCTCCTGCTGTAGGCCCTCCTCTTCTCTCCTAATAGGTAACCCACTATTCCACAGCCATATACTATCCCTATAGAAGAGGGTAAACTCCCTCCCCTCGCCTACCCTTCACTTTCCCTTTAAGCGGACTGGCGTCCCCTCCCCTAAACCCCAATTTAAGGGTTTAAAGTCTCCTTTTTCACCTCTGTAGTTTGGGACTACAACTCCCTTCATCCCTCATATCCTTGACGAAGAGTGGATCTAAATTATCAGAAGTTCGTGCTAAACAATTTTCGAACCTAACCTAACTTAACTTAACCTAACCTAACCTAACCTAACCTAACCAAACCAAACCAAACCAAACCAAACCAGACGCCCGACAGATTGACTTCGAAATATCACTTGAGACTCTACCATTAATGCGTTCTTTTGTCACCTATACGGGAAGAGTTTTACCGTGTGGGCATAGAGAAGCCTCACCGCCTCTTAGCCTCGCTAGTAAGGGTAAAATTGGTCTCCCATTTCGCCCACTGTAGAGGCCTTACATAATGTCCTCCCCCCTGCTACACCCTTTCCCTACCTCCTCCCCTTCCCCTACCTCCTCTCCTTCCCCTGTCTCTCTCCCTTTTCGCCTGCCTCCTGCCCTTCCCCTAGTTCCTCTCTACTCCTACCTCCTCTCTATCCCTTGCCTGTCTCTACCCCCTTCCCCTACCTCCTTTCTACGCCTTTCCTGCCTCCTCCTCTTTATCAGTCGCTTTCTCTAGCCCTCCTTCGCCTTTCCCCTGTTTCTAATATACTATAGGACTAGGCGTGTGTCTGTCTGTCTGTTCTGGGCAGCCGAAACGACACAATCGTTTTTCATCAAACTTGGTGGAAAATCGCAAAAAATTCGTAGAGTGGAACAAACCTGGTCCCATGTCGATGGTTTCTTTAGGAAGGCATTAATTAACCATTTTATTTACGACGAAAAACGATGCAAGTCTACGGACTTGGCGCACCCTCATTCGCTGTACGCTTGCCAAGCACAAGCGTTCAAACTTTCACTGGCGCGATCACTTGTCTCTTCTATATTTCTGCAACAAAATGATATATATTGAAATAAAAACAATAGTAATAACACCCTCCATCTTGGTCGATAAAAAGTCAATATTTTTTTTTCACGAATACAGAAAAAGTTTGTCGTCAACGTGAAGCTGTGCATTTTTTTATTATTATTTTTTTTATTTATACGAATATAACAATATACTTGTCACCACGTATTTACTTTTTATTGTGAGCAAAGAAAAACTTTCGGCAATTTTTTTCAATTTTTTTTTCTGGAACAAAGAGCCAAAATCATAGTTGTGAGTATTTAGGTTTGTTTGATAATAAAAACACAAAGATTACATTGTTATATTTCTTTATTTTATTATTATTATTATTATTATTGTCATTAATATTATTTATTGTTTATTATTATTATTATTATTATTATTATTATTATTATCGTTAATATTATTATCATTGTTATTCTTCTTATTATTATCATTATTATTATTATTATTGTTATTAGTATAATTATTATTAAACTTAAGATGAAAAAATTGTATACAGGAGTTAGACAAGAGGAAGAAGTATTAAACATCTATAACAAAATTTAAGAAAATAAACAACAATGAAAAATTAAGATTGACGTAAACTTTATATAAGTTTGTTACGGAATAAATTAACATCAGTTTACTATAGAATAAATTAACATAAGCTTACTAAATGTATTTTTTAGTGTTATGTTTAATATTTAGTGCATATCATAAGTGTTTCTGTAGTCAATATTAATGCTCAAGTGGTTATTTAAGAATTCATCAACCTAATGGTTACCAGTTAAGCGTCACCTTAGCGGAGGAACGTGAACTAGTGCTGTGGGTGACCTAATGTGTTAAGCCGCGTTACAACTGATCGATATTTTGGTAATTTTCCCGTTTGTTAACTTGTTCTGGGTGTTGAGGGTGAGAGAGAGTGTTGGGTGTAGGGAGGAAGTGTGAGGAGGGGTGTAGGGAGTATGAGGAGGGGTGTAGGGGGTGTAGGGAGTATGAGGAGGGTGTAGGGAGTGTGAGGAGGGGTGTAGGGAGTATGAGGAGGGGTGTAGGGGGTGTAGGGAGTATGAGGAGGGTGTAGGGAGTGTGAGGAGGGGTGTAGGGAGTATGAGGAGGGGTGTAGGGGGTAAAGGGAGTATGAGGAGGGTGTAGGGAGTGTGAGGAGGGGTGTAGGGAGTATGAGGAGGGGTGTAGGGAGCGTGAGGGGGTGTAGGGAGCGTGAGGGGGTGTAGGGAGCGTGAGGGGGGTGTAGGGAGTATGAGGAGGGGTGTAGGGAATATGAGGAGGGGTTTAGGGAGTATGAGGAGGGGTGTAGGGAGTATGAGGAGGGGTGTAGGGAGTGTGAGGATGAGTGTTGGGGGTGATGGAAAGAGTGTAAAGGGAGTGTGGAGGTGAAGGGAGGGTGTGTGTGTGTGTGTGTGTGTTGTGTGTGTGTGTGTACTTAACTGAAACTACCAGGCAGTCATGACTACCAGATGAAGCCACACAAAAGTTTCTGGGTCGTCTCGTTATGGCTTATGACTCGAAGCTTCACCTGCTAGTAATGGTGAGGGGGGGGGAGGGTGATGGACAGAGAGGTTGGGGGAAGATGAGAGATGGGAGGAAAAGGGAAGGAAACATAGAAAGAGGAGGAAAAGTAAGAGAGAGGGAAGGGGAGGGAGAGTAAAGGAGGCGAGGAGGTAGGGTGGGAGAGGGGGGGGTGTAGGGTAAGAGAGAGGTTATGTGGGGTAGGGTGAGAGAGGGGAGGAAAGGTCGATGGGGGCAGGAAGGGGATAAAGGTCTGTCTTTGTTTATATGTTTCAGGGGATTTTGTTGCTGTTTTTGTTGAAGCTCATAATAATTTTTGCGGTTTCTGTTACTTTTTTGGATTTTTGTTAACTTATTTGTCAAAGTTTGTTACCAAAGATGTCTTCTCGTTGATCCATTTCTACTCTCCTCTTGTTCCCCTCTTCTCCTGCTTCATGTTATCCCTCTGTGTACCATTCTTCCCCCTTCTATGCCCCAACTTTCTCCAGTATGCTTCCTTTCTCTTCCTTTTCATTCTTTCTTCCTCTGATTTGCTCTTTTTTTCCCAGGTGCCTTTTCACTCCTTCTCCATTTCTTCCTTAATTTACTCGTGCCTTCCTTCCTCACTATCACCACCACCACCACCAGTACCACCACCCTCCCACCACTACCACCATCAGTACCACCACCACCACCATTACCACCACCACCACCACTACCACCACCACTACCACCACTACCACCACACCACCACCACCACACCACCACCACCACTACCACACCACCACCACCACCACCAGTACCACCACCCTCCCACCACTACCACCACTACCACCACCCTCCCACCACTACCACCACCACCAGTACCACCACCCTCCCACCACTACCACCACTACCACCACCCTCCCACCACTACCACCATCAGTACCACCACCACCACCATTACCACCACCACCACTACCACCACCACCACTACCACCACACCACCACCACCACTACCACACCACCACCACCACCACCACTACCACCACCCTCCCACCACTACCACCACTATCATCATTCTCCTCTCTCTGTCTTACCATGTTTTGCCTCTTGTCCTATTTTTCTAATTTTTCCTTCTTCTAGTTCCATCTAGTACACCTAATAGCAGCCCCTAGTAACCCCATAACACCCCCCTTAGTACCTCCTGATCCCCCCTTAGTACCCCCTGATCCCCCTTAGTACCTCTCACCCCCTAAGCGCCGACACCTCAGCCTTATACCACCTGCAGGCGGAAGTCCCCCAGGTGCCTTAATAGGTGCTAATAATTAAAGCCCCGTGAGCCTGGATCAGCTGGACTTAGTAACATAGCCTCCCCTCCCCATCTCCTCCCCATCTCCTCCCATCCCTATTTCCCCTTCCATCCCTATATCCCCTCCCATCCCTATTTCCCCTTCCATCCCTATTTCCCCTCCACTTCCCGCCTCCTCCCCTCCCCTTCTCATTTCCTCCCCTTCCCGCCTCCCCTCCCCTCTTACCCCCCTCTTCCCGCCTTCCGTTCTAACTCCTCTCTTCTTCCCTTGCTCTTCCCTTCGTCCCTTACCCTTCCCTTCTCCCTTCCCTCTCTCTCCCTTCTTTCCTCCCTTTTTAACCTCCGCCATCCTTCATTCTCTGCTCTCCTCTTTCCTCCCTTTTTTTGGTATTTTCCTGAATCCCATCATTTATCCATCCATCCATCCTCTCTCTCTCTCTCTCTCTCTCTCTCTCTCTCTCTCTCTCTCTCTCTCTCTCTCTCTCTCTTACACAGGTGCTCAGAACCGTGTGATGCAAATAAGTGTGTGTGTGTGTGTGTGTGTGTGTGTGTGTGTGTGTGTGTGTGTGTGTGTAGGGGGGGTTACTTACTACTTCATCACCTGTTCGTCTGCCTCCCATTCCTCTCTTTTCCCTTCCCTTTCCTATATTTTCCCCTCCCTTTCCTCTCTTCCATTCCCTTTCATCTACCTTAACCACATCCTTCCATTCCCCCCCCCCTTACCTCCTCGTAATAACCCTTCCCCCAATCCCCCATCCCCTCCCCTTGCTCTCTCCACCTCCCTCTCCCCAATTACATCCACCCCAACCTCTAAGTAATCTCTCTGGGGGGGGGGGGGGGGGGGGGGGAGGTTGAGGGGGGGTTAACCTACCCAGGAGTGTTGAGAGGATGAGGGCAGCCCAAATCCTATATCAATCCTACTGTAATCGCCCTGTAAGTACTTATAATTAATCCCCGACTCATAGGAGGAAAGGAATTACAAGCCTACGAGTCCTTCTGTGTGTGTGTGTGTGTGTGTGTGCGGGTCTTTTATATGTGTGTATTCCTGTATAGGCCTTTCTGTATTCCTCTGTGTGTCTGTCTATGTGTCTGTCTGTCTCTGGTAATATCTTCAGAAAGGTGAAGGTTATTTTCTTTTCATTAATTAAATTATTGGTCTCTTCCTTCTTCCCTTGGCCTCTTCCTCCCTTCTTTGGTCTTGTTTCCTCCCTAAGTTATCTTCACCCTCCTATCGTTATCTTCTCCCTTTTTGTTTTATACCCCCCTTTCTCTTCCTCCCTCTCACCCCTCCCTCTCACCCCTCCCTCTCACCCCTACCTCTCACCAGCACCCCCAACACAGAAGGAGGACAGTTGGCCCACGTCCCTCTTAATTAAAAGCAGGACAGGTAAGTAAGTGCCTCTCTCTACCTCCTCCTCGACACAGGTAAAAGCTTACTCAAGGAGCACCTGCATTTTTGACTGCTTAAGCCCACCCAGTGAACGCCTCGCCTGACCTAATAACTACCTGACTGAGACTGGTTGATTGACTGACTGACTGACTGACTGACTAAGTATTTGATTGATTGACTGACAGGCTGGTTGATTGGTTGATTGATTGACTGACTGACTGACTGACTGAGTGGTTCCTGGTTGACTGACTGATCGTTTGGTTGACTGATTGATTGGCAAAGCTTAGAGACAGACAGACAACAGCCAGCTAGAGACCATACAGACAGGCGCAGATCACAGTAGGTGTAAAGGCGACTGAGAGTTCCTGAGATTTACTACAGACTGACCAAATGGAGGACAGTTCGTCTCCTCTTGAACGTCAGGTGATGGGGAGGGGAGGGGAGGTGAGGAAAGGAAAGTGCAGGAAGACGGGAGAAGAGGGGAGGGAGGTAGCAGCCGGTAAAGAGAGAGAGAGAGAGAGAGAGAGAGAGAGAGAGAGAGAGAGAGACCAACACTTCCTGTCTCCCTCGAAACCTACCTTCACACCTCCCCTTTCCTCCCCTAGAACTTCTCCCCCTGTTCCCCCCGTTCAACTTTTTTTCCTGCTCTTCCTCCTACACCCTTTATGGCTACTCTTCAACCCCCCCCCCCCCCCACCTTCAAACTCCCCCCCAGCCACTCCTCCTGCTCCTCCTCCTGCCCCCCTTCCTCCTCCTCCTCCTCCTGCCCTCGCTAATTTTCTCTATACTCATCTCTACAACCTCATCTAACCCCCCCCCGCAACCTCTCTCCCTATACTCGCCTCCTACAACCTGCCCCCACCGTCCTCTCCCTTCCCTTCTCCTCCCCATCTACTTTCCCTTCTCCCCCCTCTGTAAATCCCTTCCTCCTCTTGCTCCCTATCTCCCCTCCTCCCTTCTTCCTTTCCCCTCTACCTCCCCTCCTCCTCCTACTCCCACTCTACCTCCTTCTACCCTACCCCACCTCCCGTTCTTCACTTCCCTTCTTCCTGGCCCCCCTCCCTTCCTCCACTTCCTCCTCCTCCCCCCTCCCCCCTTCCTCCACTTCCTCCTCTCTCACCCCTACCTCCACTTCCCTCTACCCCTCCCCCAACCCTTCCTCCTCTTCCTTCCCCAAGAACGCCAAATCGACGACGTGGGTTAAAACTCATGATTGTCTTGACTATTTTTCCCTGGGGGTCGTGAGGCGACATCTTTGCCTCCCACCACACGCCGTGAATTAAACCACTTTGTCACGGTGAAGCTGAGGGAGTCCTTGACACATCAGCCACGCCACCAGCTTCACTCCCAGTCAGTAAAGCTTCTTCCCCAGCAGCTAAAGCTTCTCCCCCAACAGCTAAGTTTCTCTCAGTCGCTAAAGCTTCTCTCCCAACAGCTAAGTTTCTCTCAGTCGCTAAAGCTTCTCTCACAGGAGCTAAAGTTTCTCTCAGTCGCTAAAGCTTCTCTCACAGGAGCTAAAGTTTCTCTTATCCGTTTAAGCTTCTTTCTCTCCCAGCAACAACAATACCTTCACTCCTAGCAGTCACACTTACCACAACCATCATCACTAACCAACCACCACCACCACTACTAACCAACGTCCACTACTAACCAACCTCCATTACTAACCAACCACCACCACTACTAACCAACCTCCACTACTAACCAACCGCCACTACTAACCAACCACCATTACTAACCAACCACCACCACTACTAACCAACCACCACCACCAATACTCCTCACCAACCACCATCCACCACACCACCAACCAACCAACCAACCAACCACCCACCCCCACCACTACTAATCAACCAACCATCACCACCAATACTCCTCACCATCCACCACACCACCAACCAACCAGCAAACCTTGTTAATTCATTCCATTAGGACAGGTGTACAGCAGGTTGATCAACAAAGGTGGCCTGTGGGAGCTACCTGGACATCACCTTACACTTACCTGGCGAGAAACTCTTAGCTCGACTCTTACATATAAGGTTAAGGTAAACTCACAGCTTGTTCTGTCCAGGAGTGATGGTGAGAGATGGAGAGTTGGTTACTGTATACAAAGGCTCCAGTGAATGTCTGTTTAGTGAGACGGTTTTATGTGGTTACGAGCCAAGATTAAGGTGTGTGTGTGTGTGTGTGTGTGTGTGTGTGTGTGTGTGTTATGTATGTATGCATGCATATATGTATGTATGTATGTATGTTTGTATGTATGTATGTATGTTGAACCGAGACAGTCTTTCGTGTTGAGATGAGACATAATTTTGCATTTTCATTTATTTGTGTCTCGTTTTATTTAGAGATCTCGACGGAATCTCTCGCTTTATACCCACTTGTGTCGTCTCGAGTCAGGGGGAACGGGGAAGTCTCTTGATCTCTCATTTAAAGACAAAGAGATGAAATATTACGTCTCTGGAGTTG
Source organism: Homarus gammarus (assembly GCA_958450375.1). Lineage (NCBI taxonomy): Eukaryota > Metazoa > Arthropoda > Malacostraca > Decapoda > Nephropidae > Homarus > Homarus gammarus. Next base: position 1,651,452 of record CAUDMG010001492.1, read on the forward strand.
TCCCGATTGTACCCCCCCACCTCCTACCCCTCTCCACTCCCTACCCCTACCTCCCCCCTCACCCCCCTCCCCCACCCACCCCCACCCCCCTCCCCCCACTCCCCCACCCCACTCCCCCACCCCCCACAGATGTAACTAAGGGAGACTTTTAAGGGTATAGGGAATAGGTAAGGTAGAGAGAAGAAAATAGAGAGACTAGAGACATACTTTTAGAGGGTGAGAGATAGTGAGAGAGAGAGAGAGAGAGAGGGGGGGGGGGGCTGAAACACGACCCGGAGTTAACAGCAGCTTGACATGTTTCTCCTTTCTTGCAAATGGCGGAGAAGGTCGTATATATACCTTCAATATGGCGACCTTAACAGCCCCTTTCTCCATCCCTATCATCCCTGTCCATGCTACCTCTCCTTCCCTGTGTGGGAGGGAAGAGGGAGGGAAGGAAGGAAGGTATGGTAGAGAGAATGGGGTGGAGAAGCTAGAGGGTGTTAGGGAGAGTGGGTAGGAGGGTGTGATGATGAAGATGGAGGAGAGAGAGAGAGAGAGAGAGAGAGAGAGAGAGAGAGAGAGAGAGAGAGAGAGACGCGAATCGGTGTGGATGAGGAGGAGAAGGAGGAAGAAGAAAAGGTAAGGAGGATGGAAATGAAGAGAGAAAGAGGAAAAGGAGAGTGGAGAATAATCTAGTAATAAAGAGAGGGAGGATGGTAAAAGGATAAAGAGTCAAAGGTGAATGGGACGATTAATGGAATGGAAGTGAATAGGAGGAGATGAGAGGTGATGAAGAGAAAAGGAAGATGAAGGAAAGATAGAGAAAGATGCAAAAGTGAGGAGACAATAGGATGTGCCATAGGTAAGGGGAGATGTGTAGGAGGAGGAATGAAGGAAGGGGTAAAGTAAAGAGGAAGTGAAAGAATAAAGGAGAGAGTAGGTAAAAAAATGAGTGAAGTTGGAAGAGGAAGAAGAAATAGTCTTCTTCCTCCTCCTCCTCCTTCTTCTCTTCCTCCTCCTCCTCCTCCTTCTTCTTCTCTTCCTCCTCCCTCACTGGTCGATGCTATGCTACAACATACGACTATAGCGACTGACGCAGGGTTGTTAGGTTAGGTTAAGTTAGGTTAGGTTAGGTTAGGTTAGGTTAGGTTAGGTTAAGTGTTTGTGTTTTAGTATCTCTATTGAAATTGTTAGTCTTTTATTATTCACGTATTTTTGGAAATATTATTTTTTTTCTAACCTTGACTCTTGATGTTAAAAGCTTTTATTTACATATGTAGCTTTTATTAAGACATTTTATTTATATTTATCTTTTGTTTAAAACCTTTATTTACCTCTATAGCTTTTAAAACATCATATTTACTTTTTGCTTAGCCTTTTATTTACGATACATAGCTTTTAGTAAGACATTTATATTTAGCGTTTGTTTACCTCGATAGCTTTTGTTAAGATATTTTATTTATTTTTACCTTTTATTTATGATACATAATTTTTATTAAGACATTTATATTTACCTTTAGCTTTTGTTTAACCTTTTAGTTTCACTTAACTTTGACCTCAATGATCCGGCATAATGAACACAGAGGCTGGTGGTCATTTTTACCCCTTCGTGGGGACACTGCAGGCTATACGAGGCAGCTACCACACAGGGAGGTACTACCGCCTGGGAAGATATTGGAAGCATAATGTGTTGTCTAATGGTAGACCCTGCTGCCATATGGCATCACGAAAATTGTGACCAAGTCCCAGGTTGCTGATCTGACTTTCTGCCTCATTTACACACATTTGCAGGGTCTCAATTGTTTCTCTTACTTTGACAACACAACATACAGTAGCCTACATATATTGTTTCTCCCTCTTGATCTTTTTTTTTTCATTTTTGTATTTCTTTATGGTTCTTTATTATTATTATTATTATTATTATTATTATTATTATTATTATTATTATTATTATTATTATTATTACATTTTCGTCTCCAAGGCCCCGATGTGGGTCAGTGACCTGTGCCCCGGTGGGTTAATCCTGTAAAAATAAAATAAAATAAAAATTGTGATAAATGGCCCCTGCTTTTATCAGCTGTTGGGACGTTATTGATTCCTTATACTAGCTGTTGGGACTGTTATTTATATGTTATACCAGCTATTGGGAATGTTATTGATATCTTATACCAACTCTTGGGACTGTTATTTATATGTTATACCAGCTATTGGGAATGTTATTGGTGTCTTATACCAGCTGTTGGGACTGTTATTATTGGTGTCGATATTGATACCACTCAAAGACTCTTGATATCTCTCACCAGCTGTTAGGAACTGTCAATATTGGTCGTGTATTGAAAACTATACAACCATGACACATCGAGGTCATGACACCAATCCTTCACTCGCTTTTGTTACCTGGTCGGTGTGTGAAGGGAAATAGTTAACCTGGACGTTTTAAAAGCTAACTTATCTGTGGTGCTTTTTAAAGGTTTCCTACAGGTGAAGTATTTTTATAGGGTAATTTATCTATTTTTTGTGATAATTTAAAGGGAATAATTATTGTACGTGATTTAGGTTGTAGTTTGTAGTTTTATTGAGTTAAGAACGTGAGTTAAATAGTACGGTATAAGTCACTGTCGGCTGGATGTTAGTGGTTCTATTTTTTGTTGTTGGGTTCTTGGTGTGGTATCGGTGACCATCATAATTATTACGAACCACTTGAACCCCGGATTCGAAGCCACCCTCCCCTTGAGAACCTCGAAAAGCTTCCCGGAAACCTTACTCCGTACCTTTCTTACCACTTGACTCTCCTTACGGAAAACAACAGTCTCAAAGTGTTGGTAAATGTAGCTCCTCTCGCCTTCCCCTTCCTTCCCCTCGTCTTACCTTCGCCTCCTCCTTTCTCTTCCCCCTATCCCTCCCCCTCATTTCTCCCTTTCTCTATCCCCATCCCCCTCATTCCCTCTTCCTATCCCTCCTCCTCACACCCCCTTCCATATTCCTACCCATCGCTCCCCTACCCTACCCCTTCCCTTCCCTTTACCGAAAAAAGGCACAAACTTATCTCGCAGGATACCCAGAATTTGTGCCCATCTTAGTATTCATAGCCTCTGTAAGTAGTGTGTTTTGTGTCACCATCCAGGGAGAGAAGCTGGTAGGTGCTTCCACAGGGCTGGTAGTGGCTCTTCCGGGTGCTGGTAGGTGCTGGTAGGGCCCTTAGGTGGTGGTAATGGTGGTAGGAGGAACCTGAGATGTTGGTAGTTACGGTGGGAGGAATCTTGGATGGTGGTAGGACCCTGGGATGGTGGTGGTGGGAGGACCCTGGGGTGGTGGTAGTGGTAGGATGGTGGTAGTGATGGTGGGAGGACGCTGGGATGGTGGTAGTGGGAGGATGGTGGTAGTAGTGGTGGGATGATGGTGGTAGTAGTGGTGGGAGGATGGTGGTAGTGGCAGCAGTTATGGGCCTCTTGGGTCACACTAAATATCATTCATATCCTTCCCCCGTTCTCACGTTTTCTTCCTGTTATCATCACTCTTTCGTTGCTTTTTTTTATTTATTTCCCCTGTTCTTGTTGTCGAATGAAGGATATAGCAATCAGTGTGTGTGTGTGTGTGTGTGTGTGTGTAGGGGGGTGTATGGGACTATTGGTGGTCAAACAGTCATAAAAAACTTGTTCCGTTAACTGCAACGTGATTATGTGTATATTACGACAAAAATAACCGAAGTTTTCTGCAACAAAAACATCTGTGGGGAAATTGACGTTTAACCACTCTCCTTCCACCTTTCTCCTTCTCCCCCTTCCTCCCTCTCCCTCCCTCCCCCTCTCTCCCTCCCTCCTCTCTCCCTCCTCTCTTCCCCCCTCCCCCTCTCTTCCTCCCCCCTCCCTACACACACACACACATTACTGCACCATCTGATAATGGCATTATTTCCCCCAAAATATACTGCAAATAGACAAAGCAAGCCACATATTGTTCCCTGCGCTGAAACACCACGAAATCTAAAAGAAGAGAGAGAGAGAGAGAGAGAGAGAGAGAGAGAGAGAGAGAGAGAGAGAGTTCCTGGGTAGACGCGCTTACACGTACAATCGTGCACGGACTTAAACTTGTGTGAAAGGAACAGGTGAAATCAGGACTTAATCAAGGACACACACACACACACACACACACACACACACACACACACACACACCCCAACATGAACACTCAAAAGCAAACATAATACTATATAATTATATATAAACCACACATGTACCCACGGCCACAAAACGCAACTCATCCATGCACTTCAGCGCAGGCAATCGAACACACACACACACACACACACACACACACATACACACACACACACTTATTTCTTTGCTTGCATACAGATAAGCTAGCGTTAACGTCACAAAAATATTATTTTTTTTTTTGTGGAGGACGTCGACCATCAAGAACTCACTGGAGAAAACGAGTCTTATTGTACATAAACAAGAATGTGTCAAATTTTGCCAGGTGTTAGGAATAGGTTGTGCACGATGGTAGCGTAGGTGAGAATAGAGTACATGGGTACTGTACTCTCGTTGATCTTGTAGTCACTTAACCAAAGAGACAGACGCTCGTGGGGCGGGTGGAGTGGTCATTTGTGTAGTCGGTTATAGTTTTCCCAGTGGTACCATTGTTCTGTTGCCATGTGTGTGTGTGTGTGGGGGGGGGGGGGGGGGAGGAGATTCTAGTCTAATAAGATACGTTCTTTCCTTCACAGGTGAGTGTGGTGGTGATGTACTAGGTCCCTCCTGGCAGGTAACTGTTTCCCTACAAGTCCTTGAGGTAAGTGGAAATTATAGTGTGTGTATGTATGTGTATGAGAGAGAGACAACACTTGGTAAAAGCTGCATTTTTACGTGTTAATGAACTAGTACGGTCAATATTATAGAGGCAAATATATTGGTAAATATGTGTCAGTTGTATGGGCCGGTAATAATCATTTAACCCGATAATTGAATAGGATGTGTCATTAGGCTCAGCATTATGTGAAATTTATGCGATGCTCGAAATTGGAACGTAGTAAAAACACGACACTGAAAATCACTGGATAATCCTTTGTTTAGCGTCCATATTAGATTCTGGTAGAGTATAATGGCGACGCTCAGACCCCGCTGTCGCCACTGAATATATTTTGCTGTAAATATGGGAGAGCGGCATGACCCAGCCTAGTTAATATTGTACGAGGCTCTAGTAGGTGGGTCAGGTCAGTTATATATAGCTTGGTGGTGAGAGGAGTGTTTCCTGGCCACCGTGTGTTGAGTGGTCACCTGCACCACCTTACCTTGATGACGAGAGATGCTCACCATTCTGGATGTTTTCCGTAATGATAAGAGTCTGTGGCTGCTTGATTTTTTTTCCAGTATAGAGTTAGTGAAGTATTGTGTTAAATAACGTATCCATTTAATGCTGTTTTCTCGGATTCTTATGTAAACAAAGGAATTTTATCCGGAAATAATTTTAATTTAATCTCTAAATGCAGGTAAATTTATGGGAGATAATCAGTTTTCACTCACTCACTCCCTCCCTCTCGACCAGTGTCACCCTATCGAGCATATCAGGTTTAGTTACTCTCGTTTCCTCCTGTACTAAGTCTCTTATCTTACAGTAAAGCACTAGGGTACAGCTTTGTCCTCTGTAACGGCAAGTAAACTCTCTCCAGCTGGTTTATTTCGGGTTTGGTATCACGAAGACACTTGGGTACAGACAGAACCTCATTTTATGGTGAATATTTCTCCTAAGTGAAGAATTGAGACCACACGTAAATGGATGACTTAAGGTAAAACATAATAAGGTGGAAAAATAGTATTAAAATCATAAGAGGTTTTACCGTAGTGTCTTTTACCGGGAGTTTGGAACCAAAATTGAATTGACGAATATTTTCAAGGATATTACACATAAAAGTACAGTCTCAGCGTAATATTGCTGCCATTTTTATTTTTTGTTTTGTTTTAGCTCATGTCAGCCATTTAGGTTTGTTCTTACATCAACATTTACGAGAAAAATTATGTCTTGGGAATCTCTGAGACTCCTTAGACTCTGATCGTAATTATAATGCCATTTTAGGAAATTTTTTCTCAAGTGTAAGTCATCTGGTCTAGGCAGGGGCTTTCTTAAATCTCCAACTACGAGAAAATATTAAACTTACGAACCTTTTGAGAATCTAGATCCTGTCTTATGCAGTAATCTTATCTATTTTACAACCAAAGTTTTTACGGGACTAATATCAAGTTGTTTGTATGTGTTTTAGAAGACTTTCTCGGCTGGTGATGTGAACAGTGACATTTTGACGATTCTCAACTTATGCTGTTATTTTTGTGTCTGATACTGCTGTTATCTTTTGTTTTTGTTGATGTTATCTTTGTTTTTGCTGTTATCTATGTTTTTGTTGCTGCTGGATCTATTGCTGTTCTCTTAGCTTTTGTTATTGTTGTTCTTGTTGCTGTTGGATCTATTGCTGTTCTTTTAGCTTTTGTTAGTGTTGTTCTTGTTGCTGCTGGATCTATTGCTGTTCTCTTAGCTTTTGTTATTATTGTTCTTGTTGCTGCTGGATCTATTGCTGTTCTCTTAGCTTTTGTTATTATTGTTCTTGTTGCTGCTGGATCTATTGCTGTTCTCTTAGCTTTTGTTATTGTTGTTCTTGTTGCTGCTGGATCTATTGCTGTTCTCTTAGCTTTTGTTATTGTTGTTCTTGTTGCTGCTGGATCTATTGCTGTTCTCTTAGCTTTTGTTATTGTTATTTTACTCGATGAATTTTCTCTTGTTTTTTTTTTCTCTCTGTGTGGCTTGACTTATGACTCTGTTTATTTCTTTGTTTATTGTTCATATCTCTTCATTTGTCTTAATTCTCTTGCCACTCTGCTTCACTTCTCTTGTATTTTATTCTTTGTTGTTGTTTTTTTTGTTTTTTGTCTCTTTTCGTCTTCAGATTTTTTTTTTTTGGCATCTTTCTTTCTTTCTTCATCGTCGTCTTCGTCTTCTTCCTCAGTAATGCTTCTTTCCTCTTGCCTCTTTTCTCTCAATCTTGTCATGCAAATTTTTCTTCTTCTTCTTCTTCATCTTCTTATCAACCCTGTTATCTCCGTCACTCCCTTTCATTCCTTCTCTTTAGTTCTCAGCCTTTTTTTCCTTCATTTATCTGTTATCTCTTCATTCCTTTATCTTATTCTCTTCTCGTCTCTGTTGTCACTCATTTATTTTATATTTTGTCTCATATTTCCCTTTTATCTTTATTGACCTTTTCTTTTTTATTCTCACTTTTCCCCCCTCCCCTTATTCCCATTTTTTTTTATTATCACTCCCTCTCCTTCCTTTTATTCCCATTGCTTATTCTCCCTTTCTTCACTTCCTCTTCTCCCTGTTTTATTTACAATTTCTCTCCTCCATTTTCCATTTCCTCTTCTTCCTCTACCCTCCTTTTATTTTCACTTGCCCTTCTCCCTTCTTTGTTATTATTTATCATCTCCCTTAAGGGTCTTCACGTTTCGTTCTTTTTTTTTTTTTTCAATTCTTGGGATATCTCTCTCTCTCTCTCTCTCTCTCTCTCTCTCTCTCTCTCTCTCTCTCTCTCTCTCTCTCTCTCTCTCTCTCTCTCTCTCTCAATTATTTTTCACGTCTTTACTGTTCATAATACGTTTCATTTTTCAGCCCAACTTCAGGTAATGCGGTTTCAGCACCTGGCCAAATGCTTTCATTATTTTATTGTGGGTCTGAAGGCAAGTAGGTCACGACGAGGCTGTAGGTGTTCCATGCGGTTTTGGTCCCTGTGATTAGACGTCCCTAAGGGTGAGTTTGGGCTGCCGTCGCCGTTTGTGGGTTATGCCCGTGTTAAGTTGGTCAAGCACTCCCCGGTTGGTTTTTGGTTAGGTAAATATGGAGGTCGTTAAGGGCGAATTTGGCAAGACTACCGACCACTGTAACGACTATTGCGACAGTAATACCCACCTCTCTCTCTCTCTCTCTCTCTCTCTCTCTCTCTCTCTCTCTCTCTCTCTCTCTCTCTTACTTCCCTCCCTCTATCTATCATCCCACCCCTTCCTTCTTTCTCTCATCACCTCCCTCTCCTCCTCCCTCCCTCTTTCCTCTCCCCTCCCTCTTTTCCTCCTTCCAGCCCAAATCCCCACTTCACCCCTCCCCCTTCCATCCCTTCCCCCTCCTCACCTACCCTTCTCTCCCCTCTCCTCTTCCCAGCATTTATTGCGGTTGTTATTGCGATACCACGGCCATAAATGAAGTATCACAATAACGATAACTGGCAACTGAGAATAACATGTTTGGAACGTGTTTGTGTGGTGTATATATTTATGTAAGGAAATTAGTTTTTTTTCCTTCCATGGGTGAAGAAAATACTTAAGTGGCTCAACTCTCATCCCTCCCTTGTGTGGATGGTTACACGTGAACAACTTGCAGCAGTTGAAACTTCAATTGGTGGAAATTCCCCTCTCGCGCTGTGGGTAATTTTAGCCATCCGTCATCGTCTGGTGAGATGTTGTCGGCGCGTGGTCACATAAATATTGCGGAATGGTCCTCTTACCTCGGATATTAGGAACGATCAATTTTGGTATTTTCTTATCAGGTGGCTGATTTTGGCGGGGGAAGGGGGGCTCTTTTAGTGATACCCGGATAAGAGTCAGTGGGTCATATCTCTCTCTCTCTCTCTCTCTCTCTCTCTCTCTCTCTCTCTCTCAGGTGTGTGTGTGCAGTTTCTGATTGTAATATTAACATCATTTCTTTCGGTATTTTGGTGATTTAGCCAAAGTTAGAGGAAAAAATAAACTGTGAAAATCTTTGATATTTTGGTCTTTTGCCTTTTCTGCTCCAAAGTATTTTACGTTGTAGACCTATGGTGGCTAGTGACGGTTTTTTGCGACCCGTAATTGCGGCCGATGGAAAAACTGCTTTCGACTGCGGCCTCTAGTGCTACTAACGGTCAGTACTTACGGCCGCTGTGACTTATAGTTTTGACTGCAGTTACCATGTCCGGTGTCTACTTGCGGTTACTGTTTCTGGAGATAATCAAGTGCAGACAGCTGCGGCCTCAGAGACCTCTCGAGTGTACTTTCTACTTGAGTTTGTGGCTTCTGGTAATGCATGAAATCCAGCATGCGGTTTCGACATCTGAAACCCTCAAAAGACCCGGTTGCGGCTCCTCGCTTCACTCAGCTACTATGGTCACCGTTAACTCCTTCATTGCTACCTAATCGCGGCGTCGACATGCGGTTGCGGCCTGTAACGTTAACAAATCGTAGCGTGTATACTTAAACCCTGCGGCACGGCTTAACTTGGGCCACCATCTCGGGTTGTGTGTTGAGTGAGTCTTGTGGTATCCTAACCTGACCTGACCTGACCTGACCTGCGGCTCAAGTGGCCAGGTAATCTTCAGAGTGTATAATTAAGTGGATCTTGATGTCGTTGTTGAGTGTGGTGGTACGAGGTATGGGAGTGTGGTGGATTATGGTGGTATGGTAGTTGTGGTGGTGTGGCAGTGTGGTGATTTATGGTGGTGTGATTTAAAGGTTGTGGTGCTGTGGTGTGTTTTGGGGTATTGTTAGTTTATGGTTCGGAGTTGTCACTGTATTTGTGGATGGTATTGTTTATGGTGTTGTATTGTGTTTCTTATGGTGTATTGTGATGTGATATTAGTGTGGTTGTTTGGTTTTCGTTGACTTGATAGTGTATGACCCTATGCTTTGCTTTTGGTTGCGTTGTGTGCTATGGTTGTGTGGTGGTGGTGTGTGTGTGTGTGGTGTGGTGTTTAGTGGTGTGGTAGTGGTGTGGGTATGGTGGTGATGGTATGGTGATGGATGTAAAAACAACTGGAGTGTGGTGAGTGAATAATATCACATGTGCTTTCACTCATCCCTCTCCTCCCCACACACCCACTCAGCCTCCTACCCCACTTACACACACATACCACAAAAGCAAACATACACTTACAAACACACATGCACTCATCCTGCTCAGTCCCTCCCCCCCCCCCCCCCCACACACACTCTCTCTCTCTCTCTCTCTCTCTCTCTCTCTCTCTCTCTCTCTCTCTCTCAACTCAGAATTTCCTGCTGTCAGTGTAAAAAATCTCTTAATTATGATTTACGGTGACGGTGTCGGTTGATACTTTTATAAGTCCACTTAAAACTTTTGGGGCGGAATTTCTCCTTCGTAAGTTACTTTACAAAATTTACACTTACTTACTTTTTACTTATATTTTTTTTTTTTTTTTTTTACCGTCGGGTTTAAATCAATGTCATACTGAGTTTATTTTTTGGGGGAGAAAGGAATTGCAAGTGTCGATTTAATTGTATTTTTTATATTTCATTTTGGCTCCTTTAGAAATACTGTTTTGTATTTTTTGATAGTTTGGGTAAATCTATCTATCTCACCTGTATCAATTTACCTGTCTGTTAATCTATCAGTTTATTTATAGGAAATATATATATATGTAAACAGACAAACGTAAAGATAGACAGACATACAAACACACAGACAGAACAATAACATCAAAGGGTGGGAGATAGCGAAGGAGTTTGACACTTCTATTAAAACTTAGCGACAATAAAGAGATGAAAGATTCTTATAGATTTTTGTTGAGTGTGAAGAGAGTCTGTAGTTCAACCCGTGTCTGAACTCCATTGTCTCACCCACACCCAGACACCCCCACACACCCACGTCCACCCCACACACCAACCCCCAACACCCACACCCAGACACCCCCCCACACCCACCCCACACACCAACCCCCCAACACCCACACCCAGACACCCCCCCACACCCACGTCCACCCCACACACCAACCCCCCCCAACACCCACACCCACACCAACACACCCACACATACCTGCATGATAGATGTGAACAAAATTGACAAGGGAAAAAATTACAAAGTTATATATAGTTTTATTTGGATAGTGTGAAATATTTTTTTTTTTGTGATATTAATTATTGATTTTAAGATGAGTGGATTATATATTTTATTGGAATTATATATAGAATTATTTAACAGTTAATAATAGAAAATGAAAAAAAAAATATCATTCCAGGAATTATTTTTTAGATTATCATTAATAAATTTTCCTATTAGTAATTTGGTATTTGTATTAGTATTTGTGTATTATGTGTTTAGTTAAGGTAATTAGTATGTCATAAAAGGTTTGAATTATAGGTATTTCCTGTTTGATATTGTAACTGAGGTTAGTGGAAGCTGATAAGTGATCGATGAGAATGTAGGGTTTTAGTTTTGTTTTAAAAAGTATTTGTTTGTTTGTTCGTTTATTTATCCTCATTTTTTCCATCCATCCATCCTTCCTTCCTTCCTCCCTTCCTTCCTTCCTTCAACCCTCCTCCTTTTCTTCACCGCTCCTTCCATGTTTTTCCCTTCTCCTTTTCACCCCTCCCTCCCTCCTTCTCATCATCTTTCCCTCATTTCTTCCTCCCTCCCTCCCTTCGTCCCCTTCCTTCCTTCCTTTTATCCGCCTTCCTTCCTTCCCTCGCTCTGCCTGTTATGTACCACACGAGCCGAGGCTGATTAAAAGGTATCTAAAAGGATTTGTAATTTAATTGGCCCGGTGAAGTCGTTTAGAGCGATCCCCATTACCAATTTCGCTTCGTTCTACTCTTGCGTATTGAAACTGTGGCTAATTGGATCCAAATGGGGTTCATCGCGTCGCATAGTTGAAAGCCACTGGGGTTTTTAAATTGGGACACAGTTAAAGGCTATTACGGTTAATTGGGACACAGGTTACACCCCTTGGCGAGTAGCATTAGACTACCTCATAATGGGTAATAAATAGGAGGCAAAATTGATCCCCTTCGTGGTTAATTGGGACGCTTAATTAATTGAATCCCACCGTGTTTAATTGGGACACTTAATTGAGCCCTACCGTGGTTAATTGGGACACTTAATTGAATCCCACCGTGGTTAATTGGGACACTTAATTGAATCCCACCGTGGTTAATTGGGACACTTAATTGAATCCCACCGTGGTTAATTGGGACTCTTAATTGAATCCCACCGTGGTTAATTGGGAATCTTAATTGAATCCTAGCATGGTTGATTAGGACAGTTAATTGGTGATGACCCTCAAGCAGCGAAATAGGGTCACATAATTGGAATTGCCATCCACGAATAAATGAGAACACACTCCATTCTTGTAGTGAATTGGGATACGTAATTGGACCTGATTACATAGGTGGCTCCCGTGAGAATTGGTGGGGGAAAAAATATTATTCATTGACAAAATCAGAATAATGAAAACGAATTTGCTGGCTTAATTTTGCAGTCCAGCCGGAAAGGATTGAAGTAGAGGAGTAAATTAACTTTTTATATATATATAGTGTGTGTGTGTGTGTGTGTGTGTGTGTGTGTGTTCAATCGTTCGGTATTGTATTTTCTTTAGGGGGGGTTCATATCTCTCTCTCTCTCTCTCTCTCTCTCTCTCTCTCTCTCTCTCTCTCTCTCTCTCATACCTCGTCACACACACTCCTCCTACCTAACCCATAACACACACACTCTCCTCAACATACCCTCGTAACACCCTTATCATACCCCGTAACACACACACACACGCACTCTCTCCCCAACATACCCCCGTAACACACACTCATCCTACCTCCCATAACACACACACACTCTCTCCTCAACATACCCCCGTAACACTCTTATCATACCCCGTAACACAGACACACGCACTCTCTCCCCAACATACCCCCGTAACACACACACACACACACACTCTCTCCCCAACATACCCCCGTAACACACACACACACACACACTCTCTCCCCAACATACCCCCGTAACACACACACACACACACACTCTCTCCCCAACATACCCCCGTAACACACACACACACACACACTCTCTCCCCAACATACCCCCGTAACACACACACACACACGCACTCTCTCCCCAACATACCCCCGTAACACACACACACACACACACACACACTCTCTCCCCAACATACCCCCGTAACACACACACACACACGCACTCTCTCCCCAACATACCCTCGTAACACACACACACACACACACACTCTCTCCCCAACATACCCCCGTAACACACACTCTCCTCATACCTCGTAACATACCCGCTGAAACAATGAAGCAAGGGGCCGTGTACATAATTATCAGCAGCATCTGGGTGCAGGCTAGATGACCCCTGGCCCTCCCAACGTGGTAATTAGCGTCGGAAGATGGTTTAAATGCCCCGTTGGATCAATATTTCACATCTCCCTTACTGGCCGCTGGTCATATTTCGCGGGGTACATTGTCCGCGGGTGACAGAAGGCAAGCGGATGTGTCTAGCGCTAACATATGATCCCCTTCAAAAGTCCTGAGGTACATGTGTGGGTAGAAGAGGGTTGTTGTGTGTGGGTGGATGGTGTGTGGGGAGGGGGAGGGTTGGGTGGGGAAGGGAGGGTTGTGTGCAGGGAGATGCTCTGTGGGGAGGAAAGCAGTGAATGGATATTGTATGGGGGTTAACAGACATACCTGTAGAATCTCCTTTTAACAGACACACTTATGTAGAGTTAACAGACAGACAGACAAAGGAAATAACTAAAAGAAACTCCCCCCCCCCCCCCAACATCTTAAGCTACACAAGGCAATAAATAATCATCTAAAAAAAAGTAAATAGAAAATTGAATTGAGTTATCAAGAAGGTGATTCTGGCTGAGAAATTTACGAGCCTAAGACACGAGTCAAGTCTCTACCGTAGCGTGGGGGCTCATAGATTCAAGGACAGACATACAGACAGACGTTCAGAGACACAGACAAACAAATAGGAGGAGACACAAGGACAAACAAAGATATATAGACGCAGACAAGATAAACAGAGACATTTACTTAATAGACAAAGAGAGATAGACATTCACAAAGGGCAAGAGAGAGAGAAAGTGGGTAGGTAGGTACGGTAAAGAGAGAGACCGACCGACCGACCGACCGACCACAATCATATCCCCACACAAAAATCGTGAACAAAAGTGGTGGGACAACAAATACAACAACAGAAGGACGGTGAAGGTAACAGCAGTCACAAATAATAGCCTCAGTATGAATAAATACTAAATAAACGTCGGTTCCGCCCCCCCTCTGGTAGCCCCGTGTATTGTTCATCAACAAAGCTAATCTGATTGTTTTCGTGGAGTCGCGTCAGCTCAAGAAGACTATCTGATCCTCTCTCAGCGCCGCCAATAGACAGGATATTGTCCAAGCAGCGTGCTCGATCCTATGGCTTATACCTACTGGGTTGAAAATTGCAAGAAAAAATAGAGAATGTGATCCTACCATGTCCTCCGGTTCTATACCTTATATTTACTAGACTGAAATTTGTGAGGAAAATATACCTGTATAGGGTTCCCTCTAGCCACATCCTTCTACGATCTTATTCCTTATACATATTAGGTGGAAATTCCCTTGTAATAGATTCGAAACTGGAAAGATTAGCATTTATATATTTATGCTTCTTTCTCGGGTTAATTTTTATGTCATTTTTTAAAGGTGAAATTCGTGAGCTAAGTGTTAAGTGGTATTTTGAGTGTCGTTTTTGTATTCGGGATTTTGTATTGATATTTTACTTATTAGTTTGTCTAGAGGGAGAAGTAAGATGGTTTTTGTGGTCGACTAATTGAGATGTTTTGTTTTGGTTGTCATCAGTGTAAGGATTCTCAGGTATAGGTGAGGTTAGGTTAGGTTAGGTTAGGTTAGGTTAGGTTAAGGGATTGTGAGGTGCAGGTAGGTTACATTAGGTCATGTTGGGGGATTCTGAGTTGCACGTAGGTTATATTAGGTTCCTTCAGAATCCTCAAGAGAGAGAGAGAAAGAGAGAGAGAGAGAGAGAGAGAGAGAGAGAGAGAGAGAGAGAGAGTGTTCGAGGGAGGGTTACACAGGCTTAAAAAGAGACAGACAGAACAGACAGACAGACAGATTCGAATACTATTTTTCCAGGCTTCACCATGACGCTGGGTTTGGCACAGTGCAGATGATGATTCGCCAATAAAATGAAATGCCTCATTAGGATCAGCTGTTAGGACTACCAGCTGCATGAACTCTCAGCTGCATGGACTATCAGCGGTCTGGATTGTCAGTTGTTTGGTCTGGCAGCTGTTTGGAATGTCAGTTGTTTGGACTGTCAACTGTTTGGACTCAGTTGTTTGGTCTGCCAGTTGTTTGGTCTGTCAGCTGTTTGGTCTGTCAGCTGTTTGGTCTGTCAGCTCTTTGAACTGTCAGCTGTTTGAACTGTCAGCTGTTTAGACTGTCAGCTGTTTGGACTGTCAGCTGTTTGGACTGTCAGCTGTTGGGAATATCAGCTGTTTAGACTATCATCTGTTTGGACTATCAGCTGTTGGGACTATCAGCTGCTTGGACGATCAACTCTTTGAACGACCAGCTGTTTTGACGACCAGCTGTCTAGGGGATCAGCTGGCCGGACACCCACGTGGCTCATTAGACCACGGGAGGAAAGAGTAAATATCGCACTTATTGATACCTGACATAGAGGTGACAATTTCCTGCTCTGCCTCCCTTAGCTTATTATGTCAACATTTCAACAACATTTTACATTTTTTTGTGCGATTTCAGGTCCTGGTTTTACCTTTAAGATAAGATAAATAAAGAGATAAATATATTATGTACAATTATGTTTTTTTTCAGTATTTAATTATGTTTTTACCTTTGAATTTTAAGGATATACTCTCTCTCTCTCTCTCTCTCAGATCAAATTCATCCGATTATTTACTTAACAATTTTAATAAAAAACATAAATTATAGACAAATATAACTGGAATAGATAACGTTTATGTTCCTGGAAATGATTTTACTTTATGGTTCTGGAAAATATAACTTTATATAGCTGGAATATTTACTGGAATGGTAGCTAATTGGACGTAATTCTCTGTGGGTGAAAGTTGACCAAATGTACCGAGATCTTTAACCCATCGTCTAATATTTTTGTTTGATTTTTAACCCTGAACCAAAATATCACAGGAGAAGTACAGGATATGACTGATGAGTACAGTCCCCTTCACTAGTACGTTTACAGGGGCTCGTCATATAAATATTCCACAAATCATTACATCGAGATAACAAACACAGGGCTGCCACACTGCATAAAACCTGACGAGCCCCTGTAAACGCACTAGTGAAGGGGACTGCACAGTAGGTAAGATGATGAATACACAGCATACGTAAGGTTGTGTATTGAGCAATTGAAACAGTATTACAGAATATACATAAAGTTGTATATGTAACAGGTTAGGTCAGGTCAGGTTAGGTTAGGTTAGGTTAGGCTAGGTCAGGTTAGGTTAGGTTAGGTGTTATACTCAATGCAATTTACACTGTAACAATGCGAACTAAAACTAACAATGAATTAAATTAACAAAAAAATAAACCACAAAGGAGAATAGTCAGTAATTAACCAGATCCAACAACAGCAAAAATAACTTCACAAAAACATCATCATTGTATTTACAAGAACGTAACAGGCAGTAGTAACGATGATCCGTTTCCAATTATCAGCCTTATGTATTTAAAACTCCCGTTGGTAATCCTCCAATAGTTGAATCGCCTTTCAGCGAGCAATGAGTCAAATTGCTAGCAACCTCTGCAACACCGGGCGAATATTTCAAATGCATTGTGTTGTGTGGGGATGGTATAGCCTTGTCTACGTGCTACTCTTCATGATATAATGTTTCACTGTTGGTGCAATATTGGCTAAAGCATTGTGGTATTGATGGTGGTGTAGGTGGTGGAGGGTGTGTGTTGTGGTGGTGGAGGGTGTGTGTTGTGGTGGTGTAAGTGAATGGAGCAGGTGTAGATGATGGTGGTGTAGATGGTTGTAGTGTGGGTGATGGTGGTGTGGTGTGTCTGTCTGTCTGTCTGTCTGTCTGTCCAAGTACCATTTTGTTTTCATATTCATCGGCTGACAAGAATATAGAACTTCATGAAAATAACACAACTTGTCTAAAGAATATATATAAACTTTTTCCAAACTTTTAACTTGCTTTCCTGTAACATATTTTTGTGAAGGGAAAGTTGACGGAAAAAGTTGAGGACTGAGTAGCAGGTGCTTGTGAGGTGAGTGCCTGCCTGATCTATTAGAGAGAGAGAGAGAGAGAGAGAGAGATCTAAGGACGTGTCAATTTAACTTTCCTCTCTCAGGCGTTCATCAGCCCTCCATTGCTCAGCTTTTTCTCAGCAGTTTCTCATCTCATTATCCGTTTCTCCCTCTTTTACTTCCTCTTCCTCCTCCTTCCTCTTCCTCTTCCTTCCACCTTTTCATCACCTGTCACTCACTGTTTTTTTTATCCAATATCACTCTGCTCCTTCATCAAGATTCTCGTTTTTTCACTAATTTCCTCGACGTCTCCTTCTGTCACCCTCGCTATATCGACAAAAAATTACACCTTCCGTGTCTCGATTTTTTTCTGACTCATCGGAGTGAAAAAGTTTGAGTAAAAAAAAATTAAAGTTTGGATATTTTTACTTGGGTAGTATTTTTTATTTATATACGACCAAGTCTGAGGAAGAGTGTGAGACAGTGTTATTGATTGATCTCACACACACACACACACACACACACGGGGTTCGAACCAATGAATGACAATTAGGTTCAACAACACATATGTTTCAGGATCCAGCGGCTACAATCCATTTATTCTATCAAATTTATGTTTTTGTATTTTCAGAAATAATGAAAACAAATTTTATGTAAATGTTACCCCCCGTCCGATGTGTTTTATCCTGTTTAAAAACAATAATTTGACCATGGTATTTGTATTTGGAATTTGGTCTAACTACTGGGTGAGTGCTGTACGGTGCCATGAATGCCGTACGGTGCCATGAGTTCCGTACGGTGCCATGAGTGCCGTACGGTGCCACGAGTACCGTACGGTGCCATGAGTGCCGTACAGTGCCTTGAGTTCCGTACGGTACCATGAGTGCCGTATGGTGCCATGAGTGCCGTACGGTGCCATGAGTGCCGTACCCTGCCGTCGTCTGCATCCACGCAGCCTTGTATCTTTCTACCACACACCACCATACTTTACACCACCACAGTATTTACCCATACACCACCATATCATCACACCACACTCACTACCACACCACCACCATACCACGCGCATTACCACAATATCACACCACACCACACTACCACCACACCACGCTCACTACCACACCACACTCACTACCACACCACCGTTATCACCACCATACCACCCTGTGTCCTTTTAAACACCATAATTCTCTCAACTATCACCAAGTAAACTCCTCGTCTCAACCAACGTCTCCTTGTCTCATTAGTGTTTAATATTACAGGAATTAGATTACAAAAATACACAATACAGGTGAATGACGGATATCGAAAGGGGTAGAAGATCCCCCAATGTATTACTGACTTGGTTTGGGGGCTGTCAATCTTTGAATATTAAATTTAAGATCCTAAAACACTAAAAAAATTATTGCTGAGGAACTAAAGAAATTACATCACACAAGACAAATAATTTACTTCCAACAACTTTTTAAGAAATTTGGGTTCTAAATTATTCGCTCGGTTACGTCCATGAAATAAAAAAAAATATAAATTCGCTCAGGAACGATTACCCATCTCGCGTATCCCAAGCGGCGTGAATAAGGTGAGGGGGAGGTGGACTCTAATCAGCTAATGCTTCTGGTAGATTGGCCGATCAGCTTGAGAGGCGATGATTCACAGGATCCGAGATTAAGTTTCAAGAGAGGAGACGGAGAGGGAGGGATCGACCCGTGGGTGTTTAAGAGTATCTGGATAGTGGGTGGTAGAAGGAGGAGGTTTGTTGAGCCCCATGTTAAAACTACAGGGGGTAGGGTAGGGTAGGGTAGGGTATGGCAGGGTAGGTGGCTGGCGGCAAAATGGTTGATGTTGGGATTGCAAAATTAAGTGTTCTGATTGATACCATGCAATAATCAGCGGGGTTGCATTGCTCTGAGTGGTGTTGCAAAATTCTCACAGCAGTTGCAGGGGTGTGTGTGTGTGTGTGTGTGTTGTGTCGTTATAATTTTTTGGGTGATTTGTATCAGGTGAATTAATAATATTACGCAAATATAACTAATGACTGCTTAGTATACTTTATTAGATGCATATCACGGGATAATATTGAAATCACCGACTCTTAATATAGTGTGCGCCTTGTTTTAATATAGTGTTTAATATATAGACCACAACCTTGTAATGTGTTGATATATAGTCGGGTATAAGTGAGAAGAGAGCCACGCATTTCACATGTGTAAAAATAGTCCTCAAGCAATGATTTTTAGTACATGTATGACAAATTAATATTTACTTATAACCCGTGGAGAGTCGGGTGTTACGGATGAGTCACATATAGCGATTGAAACATGTTAGTGAATTATTAGTCACATGTTACGTGATATTTACATGTTATATACGTCGAGTCAGGTGTTACCAGGATGTAGTCAGATATATCATGTCGGTGGATGTGTTCTATTGATTCCCCAGTGAGCTGCTCGCCTCCTGATGGTCTCCCGCTGCCTCATCCCGATTTTTTATGAAGCTCTGAGGAAAAATATATACGGGTTGTGATTTCCATATACGGACGGGCCATGTTAAGAAATTTTATTCTGTTGGTAAAACGTAGTGGTTTTATGTCCTCTGACGGCCGGCTCGAGGTTATATGAATGAAAATGACTGGTGGGTTTCTTTCTTGTGAAATGTTCCTTGTGAGTTAATTTGTATGTATTTTGTGTATACATAATGTATACATGTTTACACATTAAAATTATTCGGGGTAATTTGGTTTCGTTCTTGGAAAAAATTATTATAACTTAGATTCCATCGATCTTCATTTGGGTAGACAAATTTCGAATAAACCACAGGAGCAAAATTTACACTGCAGTTTTTCATAACTGTAACAGGTGATAAAATTAAACTTGAATCTTTCATTATTAAACGTATTACTAATTTCTTCTCTACATTACAGCCTCGGGGAGCTGTACCCCCACGTTGGAACACAAAGCACAATGCGAAGATTCCCACATGTAAATACGAGCGTGCACTACCTGACTCACGCCTCGGTTCTGCCCAAGATTTAGAATATGACTCTGAGATAAATCTGTGCGGATTTGTACATATGTATATAAATCCGTGTGGGACGGGCCTGGCGCGAAGCCTCAGCTGCCTCGATATGTGGCGAGATGGAAGGGCGTTGTGTATGCAAATTCGCCTCCTTTACCTGCAAATCGTTGCATTGAATCACTGGTGACGGTATGCTAGGTGATCTGTTGTACCCCTGCTCATTCCTGCTGTGTACTTTTCCCCTGCCACCTCTCCTTGTCCCCTTCCTCTGCCCCCAGCTCCCCTTCCCCCTGCCCCCTCTTCCTGTTCCCCCCCCCTCTTCCCCTGTCACCCTCCCCTGCCCCTATCCCCTGTCCTCTTCCCCCTGTCCCATTCCTCCTAACCCCTCCCCCAATCCCCCTACACCTGCTCCTTCCCCCTCTCCCCTCTCTCCACCACCCCAACTAAGCCGCCGTCAACAACACCAGGGGGGAAAAAAGTGTCAGGATAGGGAAAGAAATGCGTCTGGGTAGGGAAGGGGAGAAAACAGTGGCCGGTATGGTAAAAAAAAATATAATCGGGTAAAGGAAGAAATTGGTCGAAGTAGAGGGAAAAATATAATCGGGTAAAGGAAGAAATTGGTCGAAGTAGAGGGAAAAATGAAGCCGTGTTGGGACAAATATTTAATGAATATGACATTTTCATGCATATAAATACACAGTATTTTTTTTACGCATTATTGTGTAAGTATATATCCGTCTATATACACCATTTCTACACAGATATACACACATATAGTTTTGTCTTCCTGTGCGTATAAGTAGCGTACATGACATTTTCCTCAAATAAATCCACACACACACACACACACACACACACACACACACACACGGGGTATGTCTTGCGTATACGCCTGTTAGTGTGATGGTGCCCGTAGGTCATAGTTAAAGGGCTTCATTTAATGACACGGAAACCTCCTAATGGTGAACCTCAGGGGGCTAGTCTCATCCTGGTGACGTCACGCCCTCTGGTCTCCTTCCTGGGAGTGAAAAAGGGGAGGGGGGGGGGAGAGGAAAATAAAGTGGGAGAGAGAGAGAGAGAGGAGTGAGGTAGAGGGAGGAAGGAAGGATAAGATGGAGCAGGGGAAGAGAAGAGAGAAAGGAGAGAGAGAGAGAGAGAAAGAGAGAGAGAGAGAGAGAGACAGAGAGAGAGAGACAGAGAGAGAGAGAGAGAGCAAAGTAAAAAAATAAAAGAGTAACGAAAAAGAGACAAAATATAATAAGAAACAGGATTTTGTCTTATGGTACAAAAACGAAAAAAAAAATCACACCAGGATCCCTGAACGCAAAAGATGTCACCTAAATTGGCCTCCGATATCATTACAGAGTCGTGGGTTGACTTTATTACCAGACAGAACACCTGGGTCAGGATTTTCGACGGGGTATTTGCTAAGGCTCTCACCTCACAGCCTGTAAATAAGAGTTTGTTTCCTACGTAATCTCACACACCTGACTTACCCGGACTTACTATCGCTTTAATCCGTTCGTTGCCACCGGGACTCTCTGCCTTGATTCACCGAGAGATGTGATAAGATGGTTTTGTCCTCTTTAACTGGTGCTAAGTGGATGTGTCTGGTTATGGTGGAGTCTTAGTGTGATGTTAGTCTCTTTAACTGATGCTAAGTGGATGTGTCTGGTTATGGTGGAGTCTTAGTGTGAAGTTGTCCTCTTTAACTGGTGCTAAGGTGAGGTATTTAGTTAAGGAAGCTTCACTAAGAATTATGTAAATTGGAACACTGAAACATCAATGTCAATATGGGGGTCAAAATAGCGTCGATATTTCACCGAACCTGTAGAGGCGTTTCATCATTACTAGTTACAAGAGAGGGAAAGAAAATTAACTTAAGAATCTACGAGAATCAGAGTTAACATTCTCATTGTTTCTTATGTCAGATCATCCACGTAACCGAACATGTAAAAACCTACCTAACTGACTGACTAACTTATCGTAAACAAAATAAATAAATAAATAAATACCGCCAGAGATAGCCCAATTATATTGAGACTTTACCTTAACTAGATACGTTACCTCAGCACCAGTTAAGGGATAAAAATGTATTCAGATTCAACCTTAACTACTGTAGATACTACGGCGTCGCCCCAGTACCAGTAGGGGATAAAATTATCTTGAGACTACTGTACCTAGACATGTCCCCTTAGCACCAGTTAGAGGAGGAGAAAAACTAACTCACAGAATGTTGCAGGATCCACACCAGGATACAGTGGGGCCCGGCAAGGCAATATATCGTTAAGTATTTATCTCAGGTGCCGCCGATCACCAAGGGGCGACGCTCTATCTGTGAACGAGAGCCGTTTAGCTAACCCCAATTTTATGGGTCGTTATCAACTTTGTAAAAGCTTTAGATTTGGTGCCGGTAAAGATAAGGTCGCGGCGAGGATACACGACCCGTATACAGTAAATCCTCGAACATCCATAAATACGTGTTGCCGAGAGACCGACACAGCGGTTTCGAGTCTTCAAGAGATTCGTGTGGTTAAAATTTGTTTTTCCAGTAAACTTGGGGGTAAGGAATGCTGTTTGTTATGGTATTATAGTCTAAGAGTAGTTTTGAGGCCATTTTTTTGTGTGTCGTAGATTTAAGGTACCATCTCACAGCTTTAGATTGGGTAGAGGAAATTTTAACTTACGAATATTTGAGACACTTGGGATAGGGAGGGGGAGAAGAGGTGGGGGGGGTGGGGTGGGGGCAGCTCGAGGGATCAGTGAGTCTTGACGAGGGCTCAGCTAGGACTTAATGAGGGTTCAAAGAGGTTCTCAACGCGGGATTAAATGTGTAGCGAGGTGAAGCTACAGCCGAACTATACAGCGTCGTGTACTTGTTCAGAGGTTGCGAGGAGAGATGGTCAACAAGCAGAGATGTTGGCGACTTTGGCGAGGTCTGGTGATATTTATTCGCGAAATATTGACGAAATGTTGACGGAAGGGTATATTTGTCTTTTGATAGCGTGGTAAAGTAATATTAAGAAGAATGTGTCAGTGTGATCAGCAAATATTGGCGAGGATGTGGCGGTGTGATCAGTGCATTTTTTTGTCGAATTGTTAGCGATAATTTGACGAGAATATGTCAGAGTGAAAAAGAAAATTTAGTGGCGAATTGGCGATAGCATAACGACGATGTACCCGGTTTTTCGAATAATATTGGCGAATTATTGACACAAACTCACACTCATTCACTCACTCTTCTACATACATGCATACATACATACATACATACACACATACATACATACATACATACATACCTATTAAAATAAAAACAAATGACAAATATTGCACTACTTCCAGAACCAACCACAAATAGTAACTGGTCATAATTACATCATTCCAACCATCTCAAACACCCTAATTCCAGCCTCACATAACAAGAGTGTGCATTGCTTGCTACGAAAACCAACCAATAATTTGATCTCCCCTTTATTAGCCACTATACATTTGAGTGGGCTGTACTGAAGGCCAGGAATCAGGAGCGATGAAAAGACCCTATCCCCCTCCCCCCCCCCCTTACATTGTTCACTGTTCGCCTCAAGACCTGATTCAGGGATGTGTGGTCTTGAAATGCCAGACTAAAGACCTCCTGAGATGGGACCAATCTGACTGACCGAGAATAGGGTGGGGTGGGACTTTCTCTTGGACGTGTTTCTAGGTTATCTAAGGCCAATTGGACTTTCTGGCTTCCTTTTAAGACTTAGGTTGGGTGTGGTTATGTTGGGTTGTATTGTACTAGGTTAGGTTGGATTAGTTTTGGTTGAGTTTGGTTAGGTTGGATTAGGTTAGGTTGGGTTAAGTTGGGTTAGGTTAAGTTGGGTTAGGTTAGGTTAGGTTGTTAAGTTACTTTGGATTGGGTTAGGTTGAGTTAGGTTAGGTTAGTTTTGCTTTTAGTTTAGTTTAGCTTTGATTAGGTTAGGTTAGGTTAGCTGTGTTTAACTTAGTTTAGGTTAGGTTGAGTTAGTTTAGTTTAGGTTAGCTTAGCTTAGGTTAGGTTAGTTGTGTTTAACTTATTTTAGATAAGGTTAGGTTACGTCTACAACCAGCTGGACTCCACATTTATTCTGACCATCACCAGAAACTTACCTCAGGCTCATTTAACACTGCCTCCACACGACTCATATTAAAGAATGTTGCTTCACATTCACCAGCACGTACTGAGGCTTATATAGGACTCCTCATTAACGTGTACCTAGTT
This sequence comes from Homarus gammarus, assembly GCA_958450375.1. Lineage (NCBI taxonomy): Eukaryota > Metazoa > Arthropoda > Malacostraca > Decapoda > Nephropidae > Homarus > Homarus gammarus. Next base: position 1,675,756 of record CAUDMG010001492.1, read on the forward strand.
CTTTATTCGGGGCTTTTTCTACATCTCCTCATTATAGCGGCAGGATGTAATGGCCAAGGAGATTATATGTAGTAGTTGTAGCAGTAGTAGTAATAGGTAATAAAATGGCGGCGAAGGTGTGGCTATTTGGGGGAGGATGGAGACCATTAAAAAAAAGTAGTGGTGGTAGTAGTAGTAGTAGTAGTAGTAGTAGTAGTAGTAGTAGGTGGGCGCCTCGAACTGGTTAACTACGTTACCGATAAGGGCAAATGGTTTCAGCCTTAACAAACAAGAATTTACAGATGCCATTGCTCGAAGGTACGGTTGGCCAGTAGATGGTTTGCCCTCCCAATGCGTGTGTGGCTCTTCCTATGATGGCGATCACGCCATGGTCTGCAAGAAGGGGGGCTTCATATGCATGAGGCATGACGAGGTCAGGGATCTCACAGCAAATATGTTGAAGGAAATCTGCCGGGACGTCATGGTAGAACCGACCCTCCTTCCATTGGACGGTGAGATCTTCCAACACAGGACTTCAAACACATCTAACGAAGCCCGTGTGGACGTCAGTGCTCGAGGATTCTGGACGCGGGGACAGCGAGCTTTCTTCGACATCAGGATTTTTGATCCCATGGCCGCTTGTCACCGTAACCTAGCTCTCGATGCTGCCCATAGGAGGAATGAGAACGACAAGAGAAGGGCATATGGGGAGAGAATTCAAAACGTTGATCAAGGCAGCTTCACTCCTCTAGTGTTCACAACCTCTGGTGGGATGGGCCCAAGTGCAAGATGTTTCTACGCCAGACTCGCGAAGTTGATCTCCGAACAGAAGCAGCAGCCCAGAAGTTATGTTACAGCCTGGATGAGATGTCGACTGTCCTTCTCTCTCCTTCGGTCGGCTTTGCTCTGCCTCAGGGGAACGAGAGCCTCTGCCCCTACTCCGACAACTGCTGCAGATATTGACTATGAGGCTGCAGTCACTGAATGCCGCATAGATCTGCGGCTCAACTAATTTAACACAGATAGGATAGCTTCTTATGTATTAGGATATTTAATATTAAGGTAAATAAATGGTGGCGAAGGTGTGGCTATTGGGGGAGGCTGGAGGCCACGTTAAAAAAAAAAAAAAAAGTTGTAGTAGTAGTAGTAGTAGTAGTATAAGTGTTGTTTTATTATGTAGTATGTTATTAGTAATATAGTAGAAGTAGTTGTTGTATTAGTAGTAGCAATAATAATAGTACTGTAATAATAATAATTAGTAGTATATTTTATTTGTAGTAGTAAAATAGCATTGGTAGTAATAATAGTAATAATAATAATAATTGTAGTAGTATATTAGTAGTAAAATAATAGTAGCAGTAGCTCTGGTAGTAATAGTAGTAGTAATAGTAGCTCTGATAATAATAATAGTTGTAGTCGTAAACATCAATCAAGCGTCAACACAAGTCAGGGAATCTCTCTCTCTCTCTCTCTCTCTCTCTCTCTCTCTCTCTCACACACACACACACACACCTGTCTTAGAGTCGTATCATATACCTGGACCTTCCCAACGTGTTATTAATTTACTATTGCACGTCGTGGTTGTATCATTACCTGACTCTATCTCCACAACAATAACAGGTTTCCATTTGTAATTTTCGCTATAATTTATTTAATTTTTTTTTTTTAATTCCTTCACTTATTAACATGTTGTATTATCGCGTGAATCTCCATCCCCCCCTCTCCCCTCCCCCCTACCCCCTCCCCCCTCCCCTCCCCCCTACCCCCTCCCTCTCCCCTCCCCCTTTGTATGTCTTCACGTTTGTAATTGCGTTGTTTTGAGAGGAGTTACGGGGTCATTCACTGTGGTGGTTGATGGAGTGACGGAACGAGGGAGATAGATAGATAGATAGATAGATAGGACGAGAGCAAGACAGACAGAAAGACAGAACGAGAGACAGAGAGACAGAACGAGAGAGAGAGAGAGAGAGAGAGAGAGAGAGATAATTTCATAAGAACATAAATTTCTTAAGAATGTGTTGTCTAGGGTAGTGAACGATGTCTAATGGAACTGAGCGATGAGTTTTGATACGCGTGGCTTACATGTGATATTTAATCTGTGTGTTTGTCATTATCTGGTTGTTGTGTAAGGTTTTGTTTCAGCGTTTTTCAGTGACTTTGGTATATAGAATCTCTCTCTCTCTCTCTCTCTCTCTCTCTCTCTCTCTCTCTCTCTCTCTCTCTCTCTCTCTCTCTCTCTCTCTCTTTCTTTCTCTCAGTACTCTTAGGTGAGACGTCTCTGTAATTAACTCGTGCCAATTATGTAAACAAATCAGACCACTTGCATGACCCCGCCGTCCCAATTAACCGAATATATCTCATGCTTTACACACCGTATCCTTCCTTATTAGCGAGGCCATTGATCACTTACAAATTCTTAAGTTGTTGTTGTTGTTTTTTTTATCTGTTCTTGTTTTGTTCGATAGGTTAGGTTAGGTTAGGTTAGGTTAGGTCAGGTCAGGTCAGATTGTAGTTAGGTTTGGTTAGGTTAGGTTAGGTTAGGTTAGGTTAGGTTAGGTCAGGTCAGGTCAGATTGTAGTTGGGTTTGGTTACATTGTTGCTGGGTTAGGTTAGGTTAGGTTAGGTTAGGTCAGATTGTAGTTGGGTTTGGTTACATTGTTGCTGGGTTAGGTTAGGTTAGGTTAGGTTAGGTCAGATTGTAGTTGGGTTTGGTTACATTGTTGCTGGGTTAGGTTAGGTTAGGTTAGGTCAGATTGTAGTTGGGTTTGGTTACATTGTTGCTGGGTTAGGTTATTGTTAGGTTGGGTTATAGTTAACTTTTGTTATAGTTTATTGGGCTAGGTTAGATTAGGTAATTAGTCGAGTTTCAGATAGGTTAGGATAGGTTAGGTTAGGATAGGTTAGGTTAGGTTAGGTTAGGTTAGGCTTTCGATGGCTAGTGTACCTGGGTATCAGATTTTGTCCAACTGTACCTGTAGGAACTATTTGTACCTGCGTCTGGAGGTCACAACTTTATCTCCGCCTGCAGGAACATTAACTTGGCTAATTGATCAATAAATATTTTATTTATTCATCAATTCTCAAAACTTATTATACCTTGAGGTCGCTGAGAAGACATTAAATTAGTGTCTTTGGAAGTGCTTGATCGTCTTACTTAATTGAGGCGGAGAGTGTATAAAGTACCCGATGCATTCAATTAATTGGAACGAGGGAGATGTCCACTATTTTAATATGCTCACTTAATTGGGACGAGTTAGTGCAGAGGCTGTTGATGTACCTGCTTGATTAAGACAGCGAGTCATGCAAGTGTCTGGTCAGTTTTACTTGATGCCCAGGAGGGTGTGTGTGTGTCTTGTAGGCGTCTCATCCACGAGGTTACTAGCTGATGAGAGAGAGAGAGAGAGAGAGAGAGAGAGAGGTGGCGAAAAGGAATATATACAGTAGATAGATATATACATAGACAGACAAACAAACAGATAGACAGATGCTCTATATTCCTTACCATAAAAGAGACAGGCAGACAGTACAATCATACCTAAAATATGATGAATCAGTCGTCAAAATCGTATTATTAAGTAGAGTCCTTCTGTCTTCCATGTATTATACAGTTTATACAGGAGTATACGTTGTATACATTGAGCCTTTGACTGTAGAGTTTGTAACGTGTTAAGGCATTATATCTGACTGGATAGTGTGTGTTAACTGATTGTATGGGGAAAACACGGTTGTCTCTTAGCTTTCGTTGTCAGGAGAGGGAAATTGTTAGCTTATAGTTGTCAGGTGATGGGTATTGTTAGTTTTTTGTTGTTAGGTGATGGGAATTGTTAGCTTTCAGGTGTCAAGTGATGGGGATTGTTATCTTTTAGTTGTCAGGTGATGGGAACTGTTAGCTTTTTGATGTCATGTGATGAGGAGTGTTAGCTTTTTGATGTCAGGTGATGGGAATTGTTAGTTTTTGATGTCAGGTGATGAGAATTGTTAGCTTTAGGTGTTAGGTGATCGGAATTGATGTATTTTTTTATGTAAGTTTTGGAGAAATGGAAATTTTTTGTAGAGTTCGATTACCTGGTGATGGAAATTGTCTGTAGGTGGAAATTATCTGTAAATTGGAAATAAACTAAAGTTTTCCTTAGTAAATGAGTAAATTGGTAACATGTAAATGACTATAGACAGTAAATGAATATAAATAATGAGCATTTTTATTATTATATAAATTCAAATGTATATCATATAAACATTTAGGAACATTTTCGAAAGGTGTCATAATTAACGTTGAGATAGAAGTTTATATGAATTTATATGACCTAAATATCTTGAGACGTTTTGAAAAGGTTAAATGCTAAAACGTTGGATTACGTCTTGATGTATGGAAATAGAATGTAAAGTCCTTAGTCAGGTACCGTCTGTAATTTATGAATAATGACAGCATAATACCCTCCATCTGTCTCTCTCTCTGTCTTAATCTCTGTCTATAATCTGTCTGTGTCACTCAAGTATAATCTGTGAACTTTATTTCTTACACAGTTTATTGAGGTAAAGTGTGTAGAAAACGTTCATCCCTAAGGAGATGTGTGTGTATGTGTGTGTGTGTGTGTGTGTGTGTGTGTGTGTGTGTCTAATGCATCCTGTGAGCCATTTGATTGATTATTTGTTGGACTCCAGCGTTGAAGGATAGGCAGATAGATCAAGATAGATTGAAGGATAGGAGGGAGGGATCGAGATTGATTGCCCTGAAGTGAGTTTGCCCCTCCCCACCCCCACAAGTCTATCCATCTTGCGGCAATCTGGTGAAGTCATATGGTGTAATATCTCATCCAATACAGAAGCACGGTGGGCGGATCTATACTTTCCCGTTGTTTTGATAGAGTTGTAACGTGGGGCCTCTAGTCGTGGGTAACTTGAGCTAAGGGAGGGAGGGAGGGATGAATAGGGAAGAGGAGTAGGGAAGAATAGGGGAATAGGGGGAGGAGTGAAGGAATGGGGGAATAGGGGGAGGAGTGAAGGAATAGGGAAGAGGATTGAAGGAGTAAGGAGAGGAAGGGAGGGATAAGGAGAGTGAAGGAATAGGGAGGAATGGGGGAATAGGGAGAGGAGTGGAGGACTAGGAGAAGTAGATAATGGATATAGGGAAAACAGAGGGAGAAGAATAATGGGAAATAATGGAATAGAGAAAAAGGGAGGTGGAGGAAGAGGAGTGGATGTATATAGGAAGAGAGAGGGAGAAGATTAATGGGGTAGAGTGAAATAGGAGAGAGAGGATTAACAGTGAATAACAGTAAGAGATAAACAATGAAGAACAGTGAAGAACATTGAATAAAATTGAAAACTGTGAGTCTTTGGATACATAGAACAGTATAACGCTATATATAACTTATTTTCTGCTTGTTCTTCCCTTCTCCATAACAATGAAGAACAATAGAGGGGGTTGGGGGGAACGATAAACAATGAAACCTACACACCCCAGAATCTAGAACGCTTTACATGTCATTCATTATCTCCTAATTGGTTGTTCTGCGCACTCTGCATAACAACGAAGAACAATAAACGCCAATGTTCTCCATCTGTTCTAAAGGTCTTTGTTGAAGGTTCCTCCTACCATCAGCTTGTACCCAGAAACCCAGGCATATTAACACAGATTTCCTCATGTATGAACGATCTGTGCATGATAGTGAAGTCTTTGAGCTAACTGGAATGAACGAGGGAAGGCTAAGGCGCTCTATTGCTGCTCGTATTAGTAAGTGGAATTGAAACCTCTTCGTGTGGTGTTTGGAATCCTATTGTGTGTTATGTCCTGTTTTGTTATTTACGAACTTAATAAATGGAATCGAAGACCATTGTGTTATTATTTGTTAGTTATGTGTGTGTTTTGGGATGAAGGGAAACGGTTTTATTATATATTTGTTTATTCATTTACTGTAGTCCAGGAGTACAGAGTTATCGTGTAGGTCTAGAAGTAATGCAGTTGGGTCCAGAATTACCGCAGGAGTTTAGAATTATTGTACATAGCGTTAATATTTACCTTCTTGGTTAAGGAAACATCCAAAAACCTGATCGGAAAAGTTGGTCGATGTCATGTTCGAGGATTGTATCCTTAACCTAATCTAACCTAACCAGGCGTGTAGGAGTCGTATTGAGGAGACGGGAGCGTGTAGGAGTCTTATCAAAGGGACGAGACGTATTTAGGAGTCTTATGAAAGAGACGGGAGCCCTTAGGAATCTCAAGAAGGCGTGTAGGAGTCTTAAGAAGGCGTGTAGGAGTCTGAAGAAGGCGTGTAGGAATCTCAAGAAGGCGTGTATGAGTCAAGAAGACCCGAAGGAATCTCAAGAAGGGTTGTAGGAGTTTCAAGGAGTCTCAAGAAGGCATGTAGGATTCTCAAGACGAGTAGGAGTCAAGAAGGCGTGTAGGAGTCTCGAGACGCGGAGGAGTCAAGAAGGCGTGTAAGAGTCTCGGGGAGGCGTGTAGGAGTCTCAAGGAGATATGACTATTTAGAGAGGCTGACGCCGTTCATGTTCCTCCCACTTGTACTAATTAGAAGATGCGACCTGTGTACCTTAAAGCACACACACACACACACACACACACACACACACACACACACTATTATTCCTCAATTGTTTTAAAGGGTTGAAACATCATCCTCAAGGGATTGACTCATATAACAAGGGCTAATTTATCATACTCAAGAGGCTAATAAATTATACATAAAGGGTTCATGTATCATACTTAAAGGGTTAATGTATCATACTTAAAGGGTTAATGTATCATACTTAAAGGGTTAATGTATCATACTTAAGGGGTTAATGTATCATACTTAAAGGGTTAATGTATCATACTTAAAGGGTTAATGTATCACACTTAAAGGGTTAATGTATCATACTTAAGGGGTTAATGAATCATACTTAAAGGGTTAATGTATCATACTTAAAGGGTTAATGTACCATACTTAAAGGGTTAATGTATCATACTTAAGGGGTTAATGTATCATACTTAAAGGGTTAATGTACCATACTTAAAGGGTTAATGTATCATACTTAAGGGGTTAATGTATCATACTTAAAGGGTTAATGTATCATACTTAAGGGGTTAATGTATCATACTTAAAGGGTTAATGTATCATACTTAAAGGGTTAATGTATCATACTTAAAGGGTTAATGTATCATACTTAAAGGGTTAATGTATCATACTTAAGGGGTTAATGTATCATACTTAAGGGGTTAATGCATCATACTTAAAGGGTTAATGTATCATACTTAAAGGGTTAATGTACCATACTTAAAGGGTTAATGTATCATACTTAAGGGGTTAATGTATCATACTTAAAGGGTTAATGTATCATACTTAAAGGGTTAATGTATCATACTTAAGGGGTTAATGTATCATACTTAAAGGGTTAATGTATCATACTTAAAGGGTTAATGTATCATACTTAAAGGGTTAATGTATCATACTTAAAGGGTTAATGTATCATACTTAAAGGGTTATTTAATCATACTCAAAGGGTTTAGTCATTGTATTCCAGTCTGTAAGGTCCAAACGTGTATCTTATTCAGTGTAAATTACCATTGATTCATTTTATCGACTGCCAGGTGACGTAACTGGTCAACTAGGCGGAATTAGTTATACTTTCATATCATTTAATAACGTTGAAGATTACAAAATTACATAAACTTATTTGTTATTACAGATTTATTAGATTTTGTATTTTGAGATTTTTTTGTGTATTCAGTTTGGTTTAGTTACACATTATTGTATTTGTTATTTTTATTTATTTATTTTGTTTTTATGTGTTACTGTAATCCCATTGTATACTTCAATCGTAATACAGTAGTGTAGTTTTCTGTATTTTATCTTCCCCTACAGTGGGATTTCAGTGGGATTTATATGGTATTTGCTACGTAATTTTTTCGTTTATTTATATTTTATGTCAGGGTGCTTTTTTAATTTTAATTTGAGGAGAAAAAAAGTTCTATTGTAGTGTTAATTATTTCTCGTTAATACGTGTTAGTTTGAGCTTCAGTTTAACAGCTAGTCCCTTCGGAAGGCAGGAATTTCCGTTAAATCCGTTGGAGTGTTTGAATTCGGCGTCGCCCGTGATTGGTCAAGGCGGTGTAAGTGGACGGTTCTCAGTGGCGCATTAAGTCAAGACTACTCACCGTCTCGACCTCCCAGCCTAATTTCAGAGACCAATGAGAACCTCGCCTCACTGCCTTAATTGATGAACACTGGAGAACCTTGAAGAACAGTGAAGGAGCTTGTACATTATAGTTCACACACACGCACACACACACACACCGCACCATCCACCAATCACGTCAAAGAACTTAATTTTTTCTATAATATTATTATCAAAGAATATTCATAATAAGTTTCACTCATTAATTGCTTTCCACTTTCTTGTACTTAATTTGTGTATTTTTTCGTTCGCTTCATCTGTATTCTATTTCTTCTTCTCAATCCCTCCTACTCCTCCTCCTTCACCTCCTCTTCCTCCTCCGCCATTTCCTTCTCCTTCGCCTTCCCAAGTAATTTTTAAGTTGCACTCGTATACCTGGACTGTAAATACTGACTCTCTCTCTATACATATATGCAGTGTATATGTCCATGTTGAAGTAATCGTAAACTTGTATGTGATTTTACTCAATAAATAAATATCTATATCTATCTATCTGTCTATCCATTCTTATCTTTTACGTCTTCCTATACCCTTCCTTCTTCTCTCAGACGTCCTATCACCTTTAGGATCTGGAAGGAATATGGCGATTGACTCTCTTGGTTCCTTACAATATCTCTCTCTCTCTCTCTCTCTCTCTCTCTCTCTCTCTCTCTCTCTCTCTCTCTCTCTCTCTCTCTCTCTCTCTCTGAAAAAAAACCAGCATCAAATAACGATAATCTCAAAATAATTCGAACGCCATATTGGACACCATCTTTGTTTACTACGGAGAATTCAACATTTGATCCGCATCGTAAGTTTGGGTTGAGAGAAGCGTGTTAGAGGTGAGGTTTGTAGGGAGGAGCTATGGTAGAGGGAGGTGAGATGTTGTGTGGTCTCCAGGTTACTTACTAAGGTACAGAGACACTAACAGTTCTGACGGTAACAACAGAGAATGCAGGAATGTGAGAATAAATGGTAAATGGAGATAACAGGATAGAAGAGGAGTGTGAAAGAATTAAGAGGAATGATTGAAAGTTGGACAAGATGATTGGTGGAGGGTTGAATGAGGTGAATCTTCATTTCACCCACAGCTGTTTTGAGGAACAGTTTGTTTAAGATTCCATTCTTGTTTCGTGTACATTTAACCTATTGATTAAACTACTACCTGTGTAACATTCGCTTCTCATATTCTGGCGTGACTGACGAAGTATCGCAGTCATTGTCTACCACTTCAGTACTCGAGCAAATCTTTGTGATATTTGCTTTAGGTCATCGTTTTGCCTCCACAGGTATTCTGAGATTATGCGATATTTTATGCCATCACAGGTAATCGGATTTCACCTGTAAAATTCCTCTTTATTCGATATTGTTTTTTGAAGTGTAAAGTCCCGTCTCTATAATACTGAGCGAATATTAAACACACACACACACACACACACACACACTGGAGGCTGTAACACTAGGGAGGTTTAGCGAGCCTTGGAGTCTGCTATATCGCAAAAGGTTAACGATGAAATGTTTCTCTTCTATCGGGCATTTAAAGCTCCCAGTCCCTCACCCGGGGATTTATGTACGCCATTGTAATAGTTCATTCCTCAGTGGCCCTCCAGGCTACCGATCTGTTAGGACTACGTCGCCTACCTACCTACCTACCTACCCACCTACTTCTCTACCTACCTACCTTCTTCTCTACCTACCTACCTACCTACCCACCTACTTTTCTACCTACCTACCTACCTACCTACTTCTCTACCTATCTACCTATCACGGATACGTCCCCGGGTTATAGTTAGTGATGCTACTGTTACTCCTCCTCTTCCTGCTCTTCCTGCTCCTCCTCCTCTTCCTGCTCCTCCTCCTCCTCCTCCTTTGTTTTCTTCCTCGTTAGTATGGTGTTCATGGTTCAGTACAAGCCATTTTGGAGCATGACAAAAACTCAACAGAAGTGTAATGCCATTGTTGGAAAGTAGGAGGAATCCGATTTACGTTTTTGGGAGAACAAGGAAAATTCTGTTGTGTAAATACAAGAAATTCAAGAATAATGAGAAATCCGATTTACGGTTTTTTGGGGAAGAAAGGGTAAAATTCCGCTTTGTAAATACATGAGAACTTAAAGAATGGGAAGGAATCCGATTTACGCTGTTTGGAGGTGGACTTGTTTTGGGAGAGCAAATAAGAGTTTGAAAGAAGGACAAACTCGGTTTATGTAATAATAAATTGAAAGCGAAGGAACAAAATCTAATTCGCACGAAAGATGAAACAGATTAGGGAAGAATTATAAACTTGTGAAGCATACGAAGTCGATGAAGAAAGAAGAAAATCCGATTTGAAAATAAGAACAAGTCGAAGGGACAAAGAGAAGAGAAGGAAAACTCCCTCTAACCAATAATACGAAACAGATGTAATGTGCAAAAATTGTAGCTCAAAGGAGATCCTGTGTTGGGGACTAATTACTATTTTTTTTCCCCAGTGCTGATAATTTTTACCAGCCCGGGTATCAGACACTAATTAAAAGACTCGTAATAAGCATCAACCTCCGACACGCTTAGGTACACTCTTATTCTCTCCTACCTCCTCCTCTTCTCTCTCTCTTCCTTCTTCTCCTCCTCTTCCTTTTCCTCTTCCGCTTCCTTTTCCTCTCCCTCTCCCTCTCCCTCTCCCTCCCTCCCTCCCTCCCTCTCTCCCTCATCCCCCCCTCCTCCTCCTCCTCCTCCTCTTCTTCTTCTTCTTCTTCTTCTTCTTCTTCTTCTTCTTCTTCTTCCCTCCTCCTCTTTCCTCCCTGCTGGCCATTTGTTAATCGAATTTATTTCTGGTAATGCTATGTAGATGTACCTCCCTCCCTCATTTTTTCTCCCTCCTTACCCTCCCACCCCCCACACCCTCACACTCTTCCTTCACCCCCCCCCATCTCACACCTCCTCCAACTCCACCCCCTCCATCACCCACCCCTTCCATCCCCCACCACCTCCATCACCCACCCCCTCCATCCCTCACCCCTCTCACCCCCCTCTCCACCTCCTCATCTGTCACACCTCTCCTCCACCTTCTCACCTCTCACACCCCTTCCACTTCCTATTCTTCCCTTCCCACACCCCCTCCTCTCTTCCCCTCTTAGACCTCTCCCTCCTTCCCCTTCCTCACACCCTTCCCCTTCCTCACACCCCTCCCCTTCCTCACACCCCTCCCCTTCCTCACACCCCTCCCCTTCCTCACACCCCTCCCCTTCCTCACCCCCTCACCCCCTCCTCCTCCATCTCCATCTCCTTGAGGGATGCGTGAAGACAGCCTCCTCCTTCCTCCCGGATTATTGTGAAAGATTTTGTCATCACGAGTGGCATGTGGGAGTATCCTGATGGAGCCTTCAATATTACCTGTAGAGGCTCTCACGCACCTAATGGTGGTAGTAGTTGTGGTTGCCGGTGGTAGCGGTGGTTGGATGTGGTAGGGGATGGTTTAGTTGGTATAGGGTTAGTGGTGATGGTTGTGGTTGCCGGTGGTAGTGGTGGTTGGATGTGGTAGGGGATGGTTTAGTTGGTATAGGGTTAGTGGTGATGGTTGTGGTTGCCGGTGGTAGTGGTGGTTGGATGTGGTAGGGGATGGTTCAGTTGGTATAGGGTTTGTGGTGGTGGTTGTGGTTGCCGGTGATAGTGGTTCTTGGATGTGGTAGGGGATGGTTTAGTTGGTATAGGGTTAGTGGTGGTGGTTGTGGTTGCCGGTGATAGTGGTGGTTGGATGTGGTAGGGGATGGTTTAGTTGGTATAGGGTTAGTGGTGGTGGTAGTGGTTGTGGTTGCCGGTGGTGGTTGGATGTGGTAGGGGATGGTTTAGTTGGTATAGGGTTAGTGGTGGTGGTAGTGGTTGGGGTAGTGGTAGTAGTCGGGTGTGGTAATGGGTGGGGTGGTAGTAGTGATTGGGATGGTAGTTGAGGTAAGAATGTTGGTTGAGGTTAAGAACGTTGGTGGATGAGTTAGTTCGGGTGGTGGTTGTTGGGTATTAGGGGTAGTAGTATTGGTTGGGGCTGATAGTAGTGGTTGTGGATACTGGTAGTTGGAATGGTGGTAGTAGTAGTGGTGAAACATATGGATCCCAGTAGTAACACATACTTGACACCCCTGTAGTGACACATACTTGACACCCCTGTAGTGACACATGCTTGGCCTTTCATAGCACATACTTGCCCTCTCATAACACATACTTGCCCTCTCATAACACATACTTGCCCTCTCATAACACATACTTGCCCTCTCATAACACATACTTGGCCTCTCATAACACATACTTGCCCTCTCATAACACATACTTGCCCTCTCATAACACATACTTGCCCTCTCATAACACATACTTGCCCTCTCATAACACATACTTGCCCTCTCATAACACATACTTGCCCTCTCATAACACATACTTGCCCTCTCATAACACATACTTGCCCTCTCATAACACATACTTGCCCTCTCATAACACATACTTGCCCTCTCATAACACATACTTGCCCTCTCATAACACATACCTGCCCTCTTATAGCACATACTTGCCCTCTCATAACACATACTTGCCCTCTCATAACACATACCTGCCCTCTCATAACACATACCTGCCCTCTCATAACACATACCTGCCCTCTCATAACACATACTTGCCCTCTCATAACACATACCTGCCCTCTCATAACACATACCTGCCCTCTCTTAACACATACTTGCCCTCTCATAACACATACCTGCCCTCTCATAACACATACTTGCCCTCTCATAACACATACTTGCCCTCTCATAACACATACTTGCCCTCTCATAACACATACTTGCCCTCTCTTAACACATACCTGCTCTCTGAACCGAAGTGACACGTGTCTAACAATTAACTAGTGACACGTGTTATACGCATCTGTCTCTTACCATATCACCCATTTGATACGATACTAATTTCCCTAAACAATTTATGGACGCTACTTCACCCACTCACCACGATAACTTTTTTTTATTTATTTTTCTATAATTTCCCATAAAAATACGTATTGGCAATCGATCATTAGTGAAAAAAAATAATAAAATAAATACAAAATAATTATTGATATAAGTCCGCTTAATTGCAGTACGTGTGTAAGAAGTGTAAAATTATAGTACATTAATATTTTCACTCGTGTTGATAGACTTTGATCGGGGGTTACAAAGCTAATTAAACTTATTGTCAGGTCAGTTTTAAATTTGGCGTGAAAGAGTCGAACAAAATTCATCAATATACGTGCAATTTGTCGCTTGATTTTTTAATGTGTGTGTGTGTGTGTGTGTGTGTGTGTGCGTGTGTGTGTGTGTGTGTGTGTGTGTGTGATAGTACTGTATGGAAATGGTAGGTAGGTGGGTGATCCTTGGTATGGTATTAATTAATGGTAGGTGGTAAGGTAAAGTATAGAATATTGTTGAGTAATTTACAGGGTAGATGGTATGGTTGGGTGCCTGGTAGTATGGTATTAATAGTGTGACAACCATGACGTCATCACAGGTAATAGGTTGACGTGTGGCAGCCGTGACGACACTGTAGTTGTAGGTGCACGAGATACGATAACCTCCATACATAATCATAATTTACAAAAGGCAAAATTGTTCTGTCAAAACTTTAAATTCAGTTTCCAAATCACATTGAAATACGATGACTTTTTTTAAATTAAATAAATATGTTTTTTCTACTCTGTATGTGTGTGTTTGTGTGTGTGTGTTTGTTTTTCTGTGTATGTTTGTGTTTTTGGGTGTGTATGTGTGTTTGGATGTACTGTATGTGTCAGGGTGTATGTTTGAGTTTATTTGTTTTTTTTTGTGTTTGTGTGGGTGGTTGTTTGTGCTTTGGGGGGTTGATGTTTGTGTCTGGATGTATGTTTATTCTTTGGGGTTTATACTTGTGTTTGTTTCGGTGTATGTTTGTGTTTAGACATGTGTGTGTGTGTGTGTGTGTGTGTGTGTGTACCTGTTTGTGTGGACCAACATGAAAGTAATGTGTACATGTGAACCAACAGTATATACAAAGAATTATACACTACTGTACTGTATAATGTATTGGTTAAGTTACCATAGATAAGTTAAAAGTCGACTGAATATAAAAACAATGAATAATTAACGAGGAGCATTGGTTAAGTTGTTGTTTTTTAATAAGAAAGAGACGTTATTAGAACTTAGAGGGAACAATATATATTTTTTTAGTAATATTCGTCGTTGTTTCTTATGTACAGTCACCCAAAAAAGTCCTGTTGCGAACCATGAACCCCGAGATTCGGACTCTTGAATCCGAAGCATTTATGGATAGAATAATGTATCAGTGTCTACTGCTTCGGGTTCACGAGTCTGAATCGTGGTTCGCGACGGGACTTTTTTTGGGTGACTGTCCATATCCCAAGGCAGCCCTCAGTGTCGCCTCAGCCGTTGTCTAGCCGCCATGAGACATAAACAAGCACTGGAGGCACCTGATAAAATCTGCAATATTTCTACAAGTATGTAAGTGGCCATAAAGCACTAGCCGGCAGCTAACACATTCAGATACCAATTGGTGACTCATATGTGTGCGTGTTTTCCTGTTGGTTGGTTTTTGTGTGTGTGTTTTAATGCCGACAGTTCAATACCAAAAGGGGAAGTGAGGTGTGGAAGTGAAGAATAGTGTTCGCTTGATAACGACATCGGGTAATAGTTGGTGTCACTTTGTTTTATTGGTGGGGAATAGTGTTTAGGTAGGCAGCCATTGTTGAGGTGTTGGGTGAACTGCTCCTCATCCTCGGTATTCGGTCGACACATCGTACTCAAGGGGTTGAGATTCCCATGAGGTACTTTCGCGTTCTTTTAGCAGAGTTTTAGTGTGTCTGTCTGTCTACTTTTCGTCCAGTATCTACGAGTTCGAATCCCCTTTTGAACATGTTTTAATTTTCCTAAACAAACATATTTTGTCATTGCAGAATAAATTTGTATCCTAACTACGTAAAATTTTGTTCCATGTCGATTTCACAGGATAATAAATCTGACCCGAGCAGTGAGTTGCTTATAAAAAGTGTTCACATTAACTTGAACGAAGAATTGGTTTGTTCAGTATTAAAAACAATTCTTGGTGTTGTTTGTTCAAGTATCGCCCCAGAGTCGACGTTCAGGATATTGCCACATAATGTCAGAGGTTTAATTTACTTATGATTGTGTTAATACTCCTAAAGGATTTTTTGTTTTTGTTTTTGGTTTATATTTTATTAGTAAATGTAAGACTTTTATTGCCGATTGTCTTAAATTGACGATTTCTTATTGCTTAACGTGTTGTACTTACGATATGCGTGTGTTATCGTTTTGCGTTTACGATTTTCATCTCTTATCGTTTTAATGCGTTTTCATTTCTTATTGTATTTACATTTAGGATCCAGTAGTAAGATGGTAATGTATTTTTGTAAGTCAAAAATAGATGCATCACACCCACAGGAGTTTCGAGTTTTTTTTGAAGCGATTTTGATTCCTCCCTATACGGATTATGTATTCTTTAACCAATCATATATTCGAGGCACAAAAATAAGAATATATATATTTTTTATCCAACTCCCAAGAAAGTGAAGTATGTAGGGTTTAATTCCTTGATGAAGCTGTTTCGACTCTCACATTCAAAGGTTTTGTTGTGTTAAATCATATGTTAGTGGTTTCGACTCATTGTAGCCAAGGTTTTGTTATGCGTGGGTGGATTTTTTCTCTAGATTCTTGAGTTACCGTTCCATGTTCCTTTGTCTAAGTTTTACTCCCACTGGAAAGCGTTCTATTGTACCCGGTCCATCTAGCCAAACGTCTGCAGTGTATTCACGAATCTTCCTTTAGGTTGGTAAGCGTTTGCTGCGTGATTAAACGAGTTTCCCTGTACGTAGCTATCTATTATTTAGTGGTGCAGTAAGCCTCTCTCTCTCTCTCTCATAATTTATATATCTTTACCGTCAATACACACACCAAAAAAAATCAAATACTTTTTATTTCATTATCAGGTTGGGGACATATTGCACTAGTCTTATCACTACCATCGTTTGTGCAATCAACTCCTTCCTTCTTTTTACTCCTGTTGCTTTGAATCATTGCATAGTTCTTACGTACATGACGCCAATATGTCTGTGGGCAATATGATGTCAATGATAAAATTTTTGCATAATATACCACGTTTTGCCTGGAGTCAGTTTTCCCAAATTGAGACAATGTGTTTAATCAATGCGCTTGATATTTTTTTTTAGCTGGGTTTTAGTTAAGTCAGTACATGGTTTTACTGACTGGACTGATGGATGTTGTTGCTCGAGTATATGTGATAACTTTGTGTGGTGTTTTGAAACATAACACACACACACACACACACACACACACACACACATATATATATATATATATATATATATATATATATATATATATCAACTGAATCTAAAGATGGATGTATTTCAGCTAATTATGGTATATTGGCCTTGAATGTACTTTTAAAAGGGGTTACCCTAAAATAAACCTTCAATCCGTTTTCTTTATTCATCTTCCGGTTTTCTGTGGGGGTAGCTCAAGGTGGTACACCAGAAACCGAGAAGAATCATAAGGAAATATATATACTGTAATGCAAGGCAGAGTGATAGGAATAGTTTATGTTACCCAAAGATATAGTCACGTCAATATCTTTCGTTACTGGATAACTTAGTGTTTTAATATACAGGTATAACTTAACAAAACTCCTATGTAAAGTCCACGAACTAAAGTCCAAGGTCCACGTACGCAATTGAACTGTTGGTGGGAAGACTCTCCGTACTCCACTGTTCCATCTCCGCCATTTGGATATTCATATATGTTATTTTGTCATGGTAGAGATGACAGTATTGTATTTTAGAACGTGGGCATTTTTCCAGCTACGTTCACTCATAAGTTTAATAGTGTGTGTGTGTGTGTGTGTGTGTGTGTGTGTGTAATAATAATAATAATAATAATAATAAATAATTAACGGTTTATTGAAAAAATTCTGCAGCCCGAAGGCTGAAAATATACATTGGACATAAATGACTTATTACATACATTGGTGGTTTAATAAAAGCCTTCATTAGAGAAAGGTAAAGGAACATACAGTGAACATACAGATTAATATAGGTGTTGAACAGCAAACTCGTAGTGTAGTAACTCCCTCCCAGATGGTGTTGGGAGGAACTCACGTGGTGTAGTAGTTCCCTCAGATGGTGTTATGAGGGACCTGGCGTGGTGTAGTAATTCCCTCGCAGATGGTGTTATGAGGGGCCTCACGTGGTGTAGTAATTCCCTCACAGATGGTGTTATGAGGGACCTCACGTGGTGTAGTAATTCCCTCACATATGGTGTTATGAGGGACATGTGGTGTAGTAATTCCCTCACAGATGGTGTTATATGAGTGAGGTGTGGTCTTAGGCCTTCCTATCGTAGACGGATTAACACATCGCTGATTGTTGTTGGGTCTCGTGGGCCGTTATCACTGGGTACCTGGGACCTCACTGTGTGAAGGTTAACTTGGGTACGACTGTTACTGTTGAGTTGTTCTCACTGACTTAAGCACTGTTCACCTCTGTTCACCTCTGTTTAACACTGGTTCCGTTCCTTTCCAAAATGAAATTGTAACTTCTGGCGAGAACTTGTTGATATTCCGGTGGGGAGGAGGGTTCAGGGAGGGGGTTGGTATG
Source organism: Homarus gammarus (assembly GCA_958450375.1). Classification (NCBI taxonomy): domain Eukaryota; kingdom Metazoa; phylum Arthropoda; class Malacostraca; order Decapoda; family Nephropidae; genus Homarus; species Homarus gammarus. The sequence goes on from CAUDMG010001492.1 coordinate 1,693,561, forward strand.
GGCCAATTTAACAGTTGACCTGGCTGCTCCGAGAGGAGCGCCAGGTACGTCTTGACCCTTCGGTGGTCAAGTGTGTGTGTGTGTGTGTGTGTGTACAGTATATTGTGATTGAGTACAGAACCAAGATTGGATTTATTTAGTTTTGTCTATATAGATATCTCCTCCTCCTCCCCCCCCCCCTACATCTCCTCCTCCCCCTCCTACATCTCCTCCTCCACTTCTTTTATTTTTCCTTCTCCCTTTCCTCTAATAAATTGTCCTAATTATATTTGGAGTTTCTATATGTTTATTAATTTATCTTACTTCGTATACTTTTTGGGTTAAAGTAATTGAACAGGTAGACAGATATAGATAGAGACTAATAAATAGATACGAACTCGAAATAAGAGTGAGGAAAGATAGAGGAGGAGGAGGAGGAGGAGGAATATTGAGAGAAATAGGAAAGGGCGGAAAATAACAAAACGTATAGAGGGAAAGGAGGAGGATAAATAACGAGAGAAAGAAAGGGAGAAATAACGAGAGAGAAAGGAAAAGGGAAGAGAAATAACGACAGAAACAGGAAAAGGAAGAAAGTTTGGAAAGGGGGAGGAAAATAGCAAGAGCAGGAAGAAAACCTATATACAAAACTTGTGATTAAACCTAAGTGGATTTTTTTTTTTTACTTTGTTTACATTGAACATACTTCAACCTGTTTATCTATCTAATTTGTTTATCTGCTTATCTCCTGTTTACACGTCTATCTCTTTGCCCGTCTATGTATATTTATATCAATATGTATCCGTCTATCTACCTGTCCGTCAATCTGTCTGTCTGTGTAACCGGATTGGCTAAACCCATTTATTGCATTGCAAGCGGATTGACGCGTGCAACAAGTGTAGTCAAATTATTACCACCGCGACAAAATGCAGAATAAATCTTTATAATTCTCTTGAAAATTTACGAGACTTATGTTGACCCCTTTAGTATAATGGCTTAAACCTTTTGAGTACAGGGACTTAAACCTTTGAGATCGAAGACTTAAATCTTTGAGAATTAACTTGTTGAGTACGGTGGCTTAATCCTTGAGTACGGTGGCTTAACCCTTTAATTACGGTGGCTTAACCCTTTGAGTACAGTGAAGTAGATTATTTTTACCATATATAATTTAACTTTTGATCTCATTCCACTAAACAAAGATTGTAACCGAGAATCTAGATTTTTTAATAAATAAATTACTCCTATAAAGTTTCCTAAGTAAATATATTTTTATTAATATAATATTTTCTCTAATATTTTTTTTTTTATTAATCACAAAAATTTACACCGAGATTTTTGATACCGATAATTTTATGTATTATATCAACGCCCAACTGTCGGGTAAAGTAGGTAATTAATTTTATTTTCACTCATAAAATTTTTATTGTTTTTTATTACGCAGAAAAGTTAATACTGTACAGAGATTTATTAATTTTTTCATTATTAAATTGACGCCCAACTGTCAGCTAAAGTTCATAATTACTTTTATTTTCATTTATAATTGACTTTTATATTAATTTTTGTCTTCTTAAATGGGAAACTTAACACTGAGATTTTAGATTTTTAAGGTAGATAATTTAATATATTGTATGAACGCTGAGCTACTCATGCTCAGAATATCCAAACAGCTCGTGGCGTCGGCTTCTTGTGCAGCGGAATTTCAAAAACCACCTTTAGCAGTCAGTCAAAGGTGGAATTTTCTACTTGTAGCTGACGTGACTGACAGAATTGAAAGTTTTTGAAGATCACAGATATCACGGTTTATTAACCTTATGAAGGCGATGGTTTAAACCCTTTGTGGATGATGCGTTAAATCTCTTGAGGATGGTAGATTATCCCCTTTGATGATGATGGTTTAACCCCTTTAATGATGATGAGTTTACCCCTTTAATGATGATGGTTTAACCCTTTAATGTCTTAACCCTTTAATGATGAAGGTTTAACCCCTTTAATGATGATGGTTTAACCCCTTTAATGATGATGGTTTAACCCTTTAATGTCTTAACCCTTTAATGATGAAGGTTTAACCCCTTTAATGATGATGGTTTAACCCCTTTAAGGGGGATGACATAAATACTGTTCTACTATAAAAAAAAAATTCTTAATATCTCTCAAACAAAAGTTGTCCCAAAATGCACTATGGCCGCGTTAATCCTCCAATGAAAAACCCCTCCATCAGTCAGGTCGTTTGGTCGGTCTGGTTAGGTGAGGTGATAGTTTGCGCCTACTGCTAGAGTCAACGGTACAGTTGATAGGAGTGTGATGGAACAGGTAGTGGGGAGGGTACAGTTGATAGGAGTATGATGGAACAGGTAGTGGGGAGGGTACAGTAGGTAGGAGTATGATGGAACAGGTAGTGGGGAGGGTACAGTAGATAGGAGTGTGGTACAAAACTTAGGGTGCAGGATATAGAGTGCGGTACAGTATATTTACCTAGCTGGAGTGAGGAGATAAGCACCCCCCTTGTAGGACCTATACGCACACACAAACATATACACACATACATATACGCACACAAACACACACACACGAGAGAGAGAGAGAGAGCTTTTGGGGTAAGTCGTTCTAAAATGAATTCATAACCAGCATCCAGCCATCCACGCCTGACCTTGACTCCCTCCTGCTTTACGGACCAGGGTCTGGTGGCTTGCTCAATTGTCAACCCCCTTCATTACTCACCATTACAATTCCCGTGGCGCGATCACATTCATCACTGCCTATTATGGGGCATTGTTCCTACACAATCACCCCCAAACAAATGTAGGCAGCGAAGAACCGCCAATCTTAAATATTATCATGTTTTAATGCATCATGTTTACCCCTTGGCCCTGGGCGTCCTGCAGGTGCCAACGAGTGCTTGTCTGGATCTTATATTGTACTTAGGTCCATATCCTTGATTTGTTTTCCAGAACGGGGGATAAATGTTCTAGTTAATAGTTAAAGTAGTAGTGTAAAGTTAGGTTAAATTCAGGCTTGTGGGGGTAGTTGAAAATATTGGTAAGATTTGACCGTGTGGTTATCGACTCGGCAGTAGGGTTTGAGGCGTCAGCATATCCAACGTCACCTGCCACACACGCGTCGCCACACCACCTCCCACTCCTTCTGTATGACATAGCTTCGGTGTTTCAGTCTGTGTAAATATTGAATGCGTAAAATCCTCCTCATGTCGTTTTATTTCCTGTTATTAGGTTTACTGCCCGCGTGATACGTGTTGGTGTGTAGTGAAAATAAATCTTAGAACACTGGCTCTGTTATCCCGCCCTTAGGTAGTCGCTGATTGGTTGAGCTAAATCTGATAACTTTTAGTCAGTGTTACCATGTGTCGGATTTCCACTGGTGATCGACAAAAGTTCCAGATATAATAGACATCAAATAGGATTGAATACAATTTGATAAACTTGTAAAATGTTTTCTTTTGCGATTAACAGAGGAATATATGTTTTGTTAAAATGACTGACATGTTATATTCTAAGTCTTTGATTAATTGTCAACTCACATGAGCGTCAAGAAAGACCTATACCACAGTGAGCGGTAGGACACGGATAATCCTTATATAACTCTCTCAGGGAGTCTGGAATGGAAGAAGGCAACAAGCCGCGCGCAAGACTCAAGGGAAGCCAATTGAAACTTACTGTGTCTTTTATTGCAAACTTCTTGTCCATTATTTCAGTATTGCCTAAAGCCCAAAGTTATACAGCGGGTTACATACAAGACCAAAAATATGCCGTGTGTTGCGGCAGTCCCCGAGGAGGCTGCCGACCTTCCCCTCAACACACAGTGATGCGCGTACTCATCAGGCCATCGACAAGTTGCTCGGGCTGCCAAGCTCTGGAAAATTGATTAGATCTGAACTTTGGTAGGATATTGGCAGGACGCTGAGCTGGGTTGAACTTGACCTTGGGGCCCCAGGGAGGGGTAAGAAGAAGGAGGGGAGAGGGGGGGGGGGGTAGGTAGAGGGCCAACCTGCTCCTTAATGCCGAATTTACTTCAGAAATCAAATCACATTATTTCGTCATTTTATAAGGATTTTATTTTGTATTTACTGTACGTCCTTATCTAGTTTCTTCGACATATTAGGCATGAAAAGGAATTATACTGCAGGCCTAACTTTGTGATTTTGACGAATATAATCATTTTGTCTTATAATTTCCCTGGACACAAAGAACATACAAAGCTGATATAGTGCTCCCTCGCCAGTGTAAAGCATCCATCAGTCAGATCATGGGTGTATTGGCCGGACAGTACCACATCACATGACAGAAAATCATAGTGGTATTTTTTCTTAAATTTGCTGAATATTTTATAATAACATTCGATTACAGAATCAGTTCAGGGGTTTGCAGTTGGTTGGATATTGTTTTTTGGAGCACCTGCGTATATAAACACATTTAGAGTGTGAATGTAAACTCAAACTTCATTTACGAAATTCTGAAATGACCCTAAAGTACTTCAGGAGTCACATCAGGGATTCAGAGTTAACAAGATGGTAATATAAGGTTCCGTAACTATTATCTTACCAGTTATTAACCTTAAGACTGATCCCTCTTGTGTAAGTAGTTCAACTGTTACCATTTAATTGGGGGAAAAGTCTCTCGTAAACGGGAATTGTGTTGTGCGTGTAAATTCTTGACTTTAGGAGGGATTATAGCCAAGGAGATGTGTGTGGCTATGTGGTTGGAGTGATTATAGCCAAGGAGATGTGTGGATATGTGGTTGGAGTGATTTTAGCCAAGGAGATGTGTGGATATATGACTGGAATGATTATAGCCAAGGGGCTGTGTGTGGCTATGTGGTTGGAGTGATTATAGCCAAGGAGATGTGTGTGGCTATGTGGTTGGAGTGATTATAGCCAAAGCGATGTGTGGATATGCGGTTTTGTAAGTATATGATAAAGTGGATGCTGCTCTGACGTGTCCCATGCATGCGTAGTCACTCCAGTTGGTGGAGTATACATATATACACAAAGCGTATTCTATATTTTAACATTCATATCTAGAACCACGTGTAGCCAGGTGTGTAGGTGAGGAGTCTGAGGACATAGTTTTTCGCTTAGGTTGAAATGCATCCGACATTTCCCCCCACGTCTAAAAGAAATACCCATGGGCTATGATATGGGTGGGCATAGAGGACATAGTTAGACACAGAGCTTAAAATACGTGTAGATATTACCATTAGAATCCCGCGTAGCCCATGCCATGGTTAGACGTAATTGTTTACATAGATTCAGTGTGCGTAGAGTATGCGTAGACAATAAGGTATGGGTTGGCGTAGTGCGTATACGCTTACATTGTTTGAATATTGCACCCTGTATGTTTCTTAATAGATTACAAACCAGGTGAAAATATATAGTTAAAGGAAGATTGTAACCTTATTTAACACCTCAAGGATGATAAAAGCTTTGCTGTGATGAAATATTTTTTTTTTTTACACCGTCACGTCCGCAAGATTCGAAATTCTCCAGAAAATATCCGGCTCAGCGAGTTAGGAAAATAAATGATAAGTTAATCTCGCCTGCAGATATTGGTGTGAGGTGAAGGTTGGCCGGATGAGTTCGTGGGAGTTCGTGGGCCGGATGAGTTGGTGGGAGTTCGTAGGTCGGATGAGTTTGTCGGGGTACGTGGGCCGGATGAGTTCGTGGGAGTACGTGGGCCGGATGAGTTCGTGGGAGTTCGTGGGCAGGATGAGTTCGTGGGAGTTCGTGGGAGAGTTCGTGGGCCGGATGAGTGAAGAGGATTTTTTGAAAGTTGGCCGGATGAGTGAGTCGGGAGTTAGTGGAGGCTGAACGGATAAGTGAGTTGGAGTTGTGGAGGCTGGCCGGATAAGTGGGAAATTTAATAATAAGATCTAAAATAATCTAAGGCATTATATTTCATGACAGGTAAATGTGAGAGAGGGATTACGGCTGTCGGGAGGTAAAACCCAGCCTGGAGAGGGATGAGAGGGGGGACAGGAGGGTGAGAGAGAGGTAGGATGATGAAGAGAGGGAGACAGGAGAGTGAGAGGGAGGTAGGAAGATGATGAGAGGGAGACAGGAGAGTGAGAGGGAGGTAGGATGATGATGAGAGGTAGACAGGAGAGTGAGAGGGAGGTAGGATGATGATGAGAGGTAAACAGGAGAGTGAGAGGGAGGTAGGATGATGAGAGGGAGACAGGAGAGTGAGAGGGAGGTAGGATGATGATGAGAGGTAAACAGGAGAGTGAGAGGGAGGTAGGATGATGAGAGGGAGACAGGAGAGTGAGAGGGAGGTAGGATGATGATGAGAGGTAAACAGGAGAGTGAGAGGGAGGTAGGATGATGATGGGAGGGAGACAGGAGAGTGAGAGGGAGGTACGAAGATGATGGGAGGGAGACAGGAGGGTGAGAGGGAGGTAGGATGATGGAGAGGGAGACAGGAGAGTGAGAGGGAGGTAGGAAGATGATGAGAGGGAGACAGGAGAGTGAGAGGGAGGTAGGATGATGATGAGAGGTAGACAGGAGAGTGAGAGGGAGGTAGGATGTTGATGAGAGGTAAACAGGAGAGTGAGAGGGAGGTAGGATGATGATGGGAGGGAGACAGGAGAGTGAGAGGGAGGTACGAAGATGATGGGAGGGAGACAGGAGGGTGAGAGGGAGGTAGGATGATGATGAGAGGTAAACAGGAGAGTGAGAGGGAGGTAGGATGATGATGAGAGGTAGACAGGAGAGTGAGAGGGAGGTAGGATGATGATGAGAGGTAAACAGGAGAGTGAGAGGGAGGTAGGATGATGATGGGAGGGAGACAGGAGAGTGAGAGGGAGGTACGAAGATGATGGGAGGGAGACAGGAGGGTGAGAGGGAGGTAGGATGATAGAGAGGGAGACAGGAGAGTGAGAGGGAGGTAGGATGATGATGGGAGGGAGACAGGAGAGTGAGAGGGAGGTAGGATGATGATGAGAGGTAGACAGGAGAGTGAGAGGGAGGTAGGATGATGATGGGAGGGAGACAGGAGAGTGAGAGGGAGGTAGGATGATGATGGGAGGGAGACAGGAGAGTGAGAGGGAGGTAGGAAGATGATGAGAGGGAGACAGGAGAGTGAGAGGGAGGTAGGATGATGATGAGAGGTAGACAGGAGAGTGAGAGGGAGATAGGATGATGATGGGAGGGAGACAGGAGGGTGAGAGGGAGGTAGGATGATAGAGAGGGAGACAGGAGGGTGGGATGGAGGTGTGGGTGTGGTAGACTGGTTGACAGATGGAAAGACAACGTTACAAAATAGGGTACAGTACTTCAAAACCTTACCTGACCTTACTGATGGATGTTTTACACTCGCGAGGGAATATTTTCAAATCCCTGTATAGCTTAAAATCATTGACCAGTGACGCATAATTTAAATCCCTCTTATGTTATGAAAGTTTATATATTTTTTAATGTTACTTTTTTTTTACTTTTGTGATGTTTTATGTTTACTTAAGGTCTTTATGCACGTGTATGTGTGTTGTGGACCAAGACATAAATCCTAGCGTTTGTGTATTGTAAATTAAGACATAAATCCTACGGTATGTGTGTTGTGGACGATGACATAAATCCTACTGTATGTGTGTTGTGGACGAAGACATAAATCCTAGCGTTTGTGTATTGTAAATTAAGACATAAATCCTACGGTATGTGTGTTGTGGACGATGACATAAATCCTACTGTATGTGTGTTGTGGACGATGACATAAATCCTACTGTATGTGTGTTGTGGACGATGACATAAATCCTACTGTATGTGTGTTGTGGACGAATACATAAATCCTACTGTATGTGTGTTGTGGACGAAGACATAAATCCTAGCGTTTGTGTATTGTAAATTAAGACATAAATCCTACGGTATGTGTGTTGTGGACGATGACATAAATCCTACTGTATGTGTGTTGTGGACGAAGACATAAATCCTAGCGTTTGTGTATTGTAAATTAAGACATAAATCCTACGGTATGTGTGTTGTGGACGATGACATAAATCCTACTGTATGTGTGTTGTGGACGATGACATAAATCCTACTGTATGTGTGTTGTGGACGAAGACATAAATCCTAGCGTTTGTGTATTGTAAATTAAGACATAAATCCTACGGTATGTGTGTTGTGGACGATGACATAAATCCTATTGTATGTGTGTTGTGGACGAATACATAAATCCTACTGTATGTGTGTTGTGGACGATGACATAAATCCTACTGTATGTGTGTTGTGGACAAAGACATAAATCCTATTGTATGTGTATTGTAAATTAAGACATAAATCCCAAAATCTTAATATTAACTCTTAATTCGTGACGTTTTTCCTTTCGATTTTAACTGTGTCACGTTAACAAATAATTCAGAAATTCACATTGGATTTTGGTCTCACTGTATAATATATGACTTTGTTTTTTTATAACGTGTTCAGCAGTGCAAGATTAAAAGGCTTAAAAGTTTAGTAAAGCGAATTGAATTTTATTTATTTTATCTAATATGATGTTTAGTTTTATTTATGTGTTAAGCTCGCCACCATTAAAAAGATTTATAATTTCCGAACTGCAAATTGGAATATTTTTTTGTTATATTCCGGTAATTTATTTATTTATTTACTTATTTATTTGTGTGTTTGTTTTTTTTATTTTTTTTATTTTTAAGCATTTAGAGGGAATTAGGTTGAAGCTATGACATTGCAGTTCGGATATATAACATGACTCGTTCACTAACTAATGACAGTTGTGTTATTTACTTTCTATAACAAAACTCACCAACAATCTGTAAATTAACTCAACATTTAAGTACTGTTTTGGGGGGTGTCCGGTAAATAAGTACTGTTTTGGGGTGTGTCCGGTAAATAAGTACTGTTTTGGGGGTGTCCGGTAAATAAGTACTGTTTTGGGGGGTGTCCGGTAAATAAGTACTGTTTTGGGGTGTCGTAATAGTCTGTTTGGGGGTCGGTAAATAAGTACTGTTTTGGGGGGTGTCCGGTAAATAAGTACTGTTTTGGGGGGTGTCCGGTAAATAAGTACTGTTTTGGGGTTGTCCGTTGGGGGTGTCCGGTAAATAAGTACTGTTTTGGGGGGTGTCCGGTAAATAAGTACTGTTTTGGGGTGTGTCCGGTAAATAAGTACTGTTTTGGGGGTGTCCGGTAAATAAGTACTGTTTTGGGGGGTGTCCGGTAAATAAGTACTGTTTTGGGGTGTGTCCGGTAAATAAGTACTGTTTTGGGGGTGTCCGGTAAATAAGTACTGTTTTGGGGGGGTGTCCGGTAAATAAGTACTGTTTTGGGGGGTGTCCGGTAAATAAGTACTGTTTTGGGGGGTGTCCGGTAAATAAGTACTGTTTTGGGGGGTGTCCGGTAAATAAGTACTGTTTTGGGGGGGTGTCCGGTAAATAAGTATTGTTTTGGGGGGGTGTCCGGTAAATAAGTACTGTTTTGGGGGGTGTCCGGTAAATAAGTACTGTTTTGGGGGGGTGTCCGGTAAATAAGTACTGTTTTGGGGGGGTGTCCGGTAAATAAGTACTGTTTTGGGGGGGTGTCCGGTAAATAAGTACTGTTTTGGGGGGGTGTCCGGTAAATAAGTACTGTTTTGGGGGGTGTCCGGTAAATAAGTACTGTTTTGGGGGGTGTCCGGTAAATAAGTACTGTTTTGGGGGGTGTCCGGTAAATAAGTACTGTTTTGGGGGGGTGTCCGGTAAATAAGTACTGTTTTGGGGGGTGTCCGGTAAATAAGTACTGTTTTGGGATATCCATTAAATTACAAGACTTTGGAAATATTAAACATAAAGAGATAAACTCACGTATTATCTGACTTAACACATGTTGTAATAGCCAGGTAGCGTCTTGGTTACCTGTGTCTGTCGGTGTGGATAGAGACATAAAAAAAAACACATTGTAATTTCTCTTTGTATAGCCGTGGTCACCGTCTTGAGAGTTATATATTAAATGATCCAGAAATTGAAGACGTCAATCAGGGAAGGTCTACCGTAATGTGTTAGGGTGGTGTAATTTAGCAGAGCTTCGGTAGGTGAGGGCCTTTCTAATTTTAATATTACCTGACGTAGATATTCTCTGATGTTATGTTCGGTTAGGTTAGCTTTTGTTATGTAAGGTATGGCTTAGCTTGGCTAGGTTAGGTTAGGTTAGGTTAGATAAGTTACCTGGCATTCTGACATCATTTTATGTTGTATACTGCCGATAACTTTAACTACTGTATACCTATTTATCAGTGAGGTCTGTAGGTTCCTATGGCTCTTGTGTACTTGTAACTCACCGCATAGTATTGCTACGGGAGGGGGGGGGGGGGGTAGACAATAGGTCAACCAATCCAACCCGAGGAAAAATATCTATCTTTAAAATTATTATTCATGCAGGAAGGTATAAAAATTTTGAGGTGCTTTACTGATTAATCCATACGAGTTACTGGTGAAATATTGAGTACCCTAGCTGGTGTCGCCCCGATGTCGGGAATCTAGGTCTAGGATACACTGTAATCTGGAGTTCTCAGCCTAAAAAAGGATATAGTTAAGAGTCTAAGATCCTACGATGATAGGACGAGGTGTAAATGCCCATAGAGCCTTGAAGGTTAGGATCAAAAGCCCTGGAATCCCAAAATTTCGGAATCCAAAGACTTTAAAATTATGTAGGGTTCTTCAATTAGTCTGGAATCCCTAAAATTCAGGGTCCACAGCTGACCAAGTTACATAAAATTCCTGCTGGTCGGGTTCTAGGACTTGACATTTGGCCTGGGAATCCTGTAGGCTCGGTGTAAGCTTTTTGCATATTCCTGTATGTGAAATAAAAAGGGGGTCCATTACTTCATTTATTCAAATATTATGTCACTTCCAATCCCCATTGAGCTGACAATTTGAATTCAGAGTGTGAAGGAATAAGGAGATTACTAGAATGCATTATGTATATCAGGCAGGTGCAAAAAAGTGATGTCAAAATTACCATTCATTAACGTCAGCCCTTCGATCAGCGCCGTCAGCACATGATCGATCAGCACCGTCAGCACATGATCGATCAGCGACGTCAGCACGATCGATCAGCACCGTCATCTTGATCGATCACCAACGTCAGCACGATTGATCACCAACGTCAGCACGATCGATCAGCACCGTCTTCTTGATCGATCAGCAACGTCAGCACGATTGATCAGCAACGTCAGCACGATCGATCAGCAAAATTACACCAAGACTATATTATTTAGATTCCTTATGTTAATTACATGTGTGTGTGTGTGTGTGTGTGTGTGTGTGGGCCAGGGGGGGGGGGAGGATGTTCGTTTAAGATTACAAGTTTTTTAGAATTTAGCCTCTATTGTACCGGATATAACTCTAGGTGTACCGAATCCGGTCTTGGTGCACCGAATCCGGCCCTTGGTGTACCGGCCCCGGCCCTTGGTGTACCGGCCCCGGCCCTTGGTGTACCGGCCCCGGTCCTTGGTGTACCGAATCCGGCCCTTGGTGTACCGGCCCCGGCCCTTGGTGTACCGGCCCCGGCCCTTGGTGTACCGGCCCCGGCCCTTGGTGTACCGAATTTCCCCTTAATCTCAGCTAGGCCTCGTCGACAAAGTGTTGGTTTAAGTGTTCGGGAAGGTGTTGATTCAAGCTGGTGCCTGCTGCGTTGCCTGCTATCAGCTTGTGTTTCCTGCGTGTCTCTTCGTTCTAAGCTTGTACCTTACTTGTCTCTCTTCCTGCTTCTTGTTGCTTGAGCGTCCTGCTGATCTCTTCGTTGTTGCTTGTGCCTCCTGCTTGTGTCTTCCGTTGTTGCTTGTGCCTCCTGCTTGTGTCTTCCGTTGTTGCTTGTGTGTCTTCCGTTGTTGCTTGTGCCTCCTGCTTGTGTCTTCCGTTGTTGCTTGTGTGTCTTCCGTTGTTGCTTGTGCCTCCTGCTTGTGTCTTCCGTTGTTGCTTGTGTCTCTTCCGTTGTTGCTTGTGCCTCCTGCTTGTGTCGTCCGTTGTTACTTGTGCCTCCTGCTTGTGTCGTCCGTTGTTGCTTGTGCCTCCTGCTTGTCTCTTCCGTTGTTGCTTGTGCCTCCTGCTTGTCTCTTCCGTTGTTGCTTGTGCCTCCTGCTTGTGTCTTCCGTTGTTGCTTGTGCCTTCTGCTTGCCTCCCTGTTACCCATGTCTCCTGTTTTTTTATCTGTTTTTGTTTTCTCTTCTTTGTCTCGCTCTCGTTGCTTGTTCAGTGTCTCACGTGGGATCAAATATTAAGTTTAACCTTTTGCTAACCTCTCCACCCAACCCCCCCCCCCCCCCCCCAAAAAAATCTAAACTGAAGCATTTTAACAATTTTTCGGTGAATAACAGTCCATTGTGCACTGAACTGGCTTTGATCGGTCAGTATTTCATCATGAATGCTCAAAGATAATGTCATTTTTTTCAATCAATTTCCATTTTACGTATCGGAAGACTATGACGATTTTTTTTAGTAAAGTGAGTAAAATTCTGGTTTAGTCGATATTGTTTATTATTATTATTATTATTATTATTACTACTACTACTTTATTATCATTATTATTATTATTATTATTATTATTATTATTATTATTATTATTATTATTTTTGTATTTTATGTATTTTGTAGTGTAAATGGCTACAGGATTAGAAGAGATGCAAGTTTTTCTTACTTTGGTAATTAATTTATTTAGATTAGGATAGGTATAGTGAACACAGTCTTATATTATTCAGGTATAAGTAATTAGCTTGACACCTTCAGGCCAGTAAAGTTTCTACCTTGATGACTCAATGATGTTCGTAAGAGACCAGTTCAGGTGTTCAAAGTTGATACGATGGTGTTTTTTTTATTTTGAATCCCTTTTGTGTGTGTGTGTGTGTGTGTGTGACGTTAGTATTATATCTGTGAGGACCAAGATCAGTCACATACAAACATTGAACCTGTATATTGAACCCCTAAACACTTTTCAACGATCATCTTACAGGTTGGCTAAACACACACACACACACACACACACACACACACACACACACACACACACACACACACACCAGCAACCCGGAATAAAGATGTTCAGGCTCAACCACTTAATTAACTGAAGATAAAACATACACTTGACCTTATAATAACCATTTAGTACCGCGTTAAGAGACCCCCCCCCCCCCCCCACCACACCCTTAACCTGAGATGTTAATGATGTTAATGTTTAGATATTTAACATTGACGGGGAAATACCTGTGAGGTCATTGTCCTTGCTGGGTGACTGAATACTGTATTGGGTGAATAAATCAAGAGGTCAGAGTGTGCACAGGTGTCCGAGGAAGTTGGTTTATACCTGAAGGTTTTTAATTATTATTGCGTCCTTGTGAGTGTTTATTGGGAGGGAGTGTTTGGCTTGTGTGTGTGTGTGTGTGTGTGTGTGTGTTTTATCCCTTTAGTGTGTCCTATTTTGGGTAGCCTTTACAAAGTCTCTGACACTTCATGACTACCCATCTACCATGACCACTAGTTTGACATTGCGACAGTCACTTTATAATATCTGCCTCTAACAGATTCAGAAATATATAACAAGTGCGATAGTTAGTGACAGTAATATACTTATATCTTCTTGTTTATGTATGTCTATTTATTTGTTTATTTATTCCATTTTCAAAGTTCTTAGTAGAATTTATTTAACCATTTAACGAAGCTAAAAAAAGCACCTTGCAAGTTCATTCCTATAATGCTTTTGTTTTTCATTGTTAAGTCACAAAGTCCAACGTATAACAGCTAAAATATGGACGCTTCTGCCATGTGAGAGAGAGAGAGAGAGAGAGAGAGAGAGAGAGAGAGAGAGAGAGACCCACCCACCCTCAAGTCCTGAACTCCAGCTGTGTAATACATTCACCCAGTGTTACATAATTCATAATCTCGATCATTGCAATTCTCATAAGCGGATCGGAATATATTCTAAAGACTTACGCATAAACTCATTACACGTACAGATTAGAATAAAAATTTTGCTCCAGTTTCCAGGTGTGTTGGTTACCGCGCGACGATAGGCTTCTACAGGTGTATCGAGAGAACTATGTATTGAGTAATTCACCCAAGCTATTTTATTGATAGTCATGGAATAGTTTTTTTTTTATTTTTTTTTATTATTCTCCCAGGAACACATTAAACCCGGAATTAAAATTATACATGTATATCCAGTTAAATTGGATCAGTGGTGGAATTTCTGTTTTATCAAGGTCAGAATATCTACCAATACAACTTTTACTTAACAAAAATCATGAAAAATTACAATTCTCGTATAATCCAGATATTAAAATAAACTCATTCTTTTTTTTTAATAATCGTCTGAAGAAAAACATTTTATCAGTGAGAAGATCCGTGGAGGTAATTTACGGTACATTAGAAAAAATTAACTACTCTCTTGCAGCTTAATTGCTAATCCAAGTAACAGTTTAAATAGTTCCTCTATGTCAAATATGTTCTAATAAGTTTAAATATTTTCTCTATGTCGAATAATTTCTAATAAATATTTTACTTAAAGAATAAACTCGTGAAATTTACACACCCAGGAAATAAACATCTCTGCCAGCTAATTCTCAAATCCAAATAACAAATTGCTCGCTCCCCCTCAACCGTATATCTTCCTGCAAATCAATTTCATAAGTCACAGAATCCACCCATGAAAATCAACAAATGTGGCAACTAATTCAACATAATCCAACTCACAGATTACATGCTTCCCCTTCCTCAAAAATCGTATTCCAAATCAATTTCTATTAATCTATTGGGCCATGCTATTGGGCCATGCTATTGGGCTATGCTAGTATGCTATTGTTTCATTTTCGCTCACGTTTGAAATTGCTGCGATAAATCACCTATTCTTCTTTAGTGTGGGTGTTCATTAATTCTCTATGTAACGCTGCTGTTTAATAAAGGAATATAGATGTGGGTTAAGTCTATCTATCCTCTCTCTGTGTGTGTGTGTGTGTGTGTGTCTCGTACTATTGTTTCCATTATCTTCACTACATTGGTTACCTTCGTCCCATTGTTTACATTAGTTTTACCACCTTTGTTTGTATTGTAACATTGTTTGGGGAGGTGAGGGGTTGGAGGTGAGGGTGAGGGGTTGGAGGTGAGGGTGAGGGGTTGGAGGTGAGGGTGAGGGGTTGTGGGGAGGAGAGGGAGTGAGGGTTTTGAAGGGGTGAAGGGCGTGGTGAGGGTTGTGTAGGGGTAAGAGGCTGTGTGAGGGGCGAGGTGAGGGCTGTGTGGGGAAACTGACGGCGACAAACTCCCTCATTTGTGGCTCCTCTTTCCCCTCACCCGCGACGGTCACGCGAGGGGAGGGGGTAGGGGGGGGGTGAGGGAGAGGGAAGGGGAAGTAAAGGTTAGGAGAAAGAGAGAGTGAGGGGTGAAGCGAAACGAAATAAAGGAATCAAGAAAGAAGAAAAGAAGAGCGAAAGAGGAGTGAAAGGGAGGGGTGAAGACAGTGAGTGAAAAATAAGGGGAGGAAAGAGAAGGCATACCAACGGAAGAGGAGGAAGAAGGAAGTGATAGAAGGTAAAACTTAGGTGATAGAAGAGAGTTGTAGGTCGGGAAGGAGGAGGGAGGGACACACACACACACACAGTCCCAACCATTGTAAAAATTATCAACAACTTGTAATACTGTAACACTGTCACTATGTTGAAATGAACTGTAGTTTGAGCTTTTCCCCATCTAAGTTATTATATGTCTTATTTGTGTCACTTATGTTACTTGTATATTATTTGTAATTCGTAACCCATTCCCCAAATATGTAACTGTATATTTTCAGCCTTCTGGCTGCCAAGCTCCTTCAATAAACCGTTAATTATTATTATTATTATTATTACACACACACACACACACAGGGCGTACAACAAGCAAAAAATAATGACTTACATATAACAATTTTGCAACACCAACTAAAATAAAGACCAATTCCAACATTCTATTAAATTGGAAAATTCAATCGTGGAAAAAATGCCCCCCCCCCCCCCCCCCCCCCCCCCCCCAAATGGACAAATTGGGTTAATGTTTTTGGGGGGTGTACAACGGCAGTCATATTTACCCGCAATAGACCAATAGGCCGCCCGATTGATGCTCTCTCTCTCTCTCTCTCTCTCTCTCTCTCTCTCTCTCTCTCTCTCTTAATTAGTATGGTGTTTCTCTTTAAAGATCAGTGGAAAACAGAATATAAACTTTTTTCAGAGTTTTTTTTAAATCGCAAATTTGAAGACCTGAAACGTGATCAACTTTGTCCTTTTAAGTAAGATTCTGATGTTGGTCAACTTGATCAGAAAGGAAAACGGAAATACAAATGTTAATATGTTTTGTTGTTTTAAATCTGTTTTGTCCAATCAGGAATTTAAGAAAACATAATTTGTCAGCTTAAAAGTAGTTAAATACGTTAAATTTTAATGCAGAGAAATAAGTGGTTTTTCCTATCAGGAGTTAAGCTTGCCGTTTCAGAATTAATTTTATCTCCCGATTTTGTTCACAATGTCAATACATATACTCCTGAACATGCTGATTAAGGCTCTGTTGTCCGCAGTTGGATATCTCAATAGTTGTACTTACTTTTCAAACGCTGATTACTTTTCTAACGCTAATTACTAGCCGACCATGGTCTTTCAAGGTCACATTTTGGTATTCATGTGCTTTGATTCTAGTTAATATGATTTCTTGTAATGATATTAACTTTTAAGACGGAGAAGCACCAGTAACTTCCAGAGATATTTTTCATTATTATTTCAACAAGTTTCTTACGTATTGTTTACACGGTGTCATCTAAGGGGTGTCTAGACTCTAAGGGCTGTGGAGGCAAGACAGTACTCTACGTGACTCCTTGCTACACCATCAGAAAATAAAAACATTGACTGATCTTAGTGAAATATAGCATCACCTTCACTTGCTTTCATTAAGTTTATTTCTGGAGGAACATTTTGTGAGTTTTATCTACACCTGAGAGTAAAATTAAACCTTCTAGTGGTCTCTGTACTCACCTGAGATTCCAATTATTACCGCTGCTTTTTATTATCACAAACCACTATGGACTATATGCAGTTTATTTATAGATATACGTATATTGGATATATGAATTTACTGTATTTTTAAATCGTGAATAGATGGGAGGATATATGCATGGAATAGCACTGTTATGTTGTTTTTTATATATTTTATTTCCACATTGGTCGACAGGAATCGTCTCTGCTGTTTAAGACTGCAATCATTTATATTTTTATTTATGTTTAATCCTGAATGAAAGAAAAATGTATATATGATATTTCTACAATTATTTTGGATCAGTAGGGAACCACCGCTGAATTGTACTGTCAGTTTAGGCTTCATTTATTATTTTTTTAGGCATTGGATATATTGTCGATTATGAATTAGCGTAGGATTATGATTTTTATATATATTTTTTTCTATATTCTGAAATTATTTTTCTATGGTGTATTTGAGTGCGATGTTTGATTTATACAATTCTAGGTTTTTTTGTTCTTTTAACATCTTTTGTGTCATTAATTGACTGAAATGTATATATATTTTTTGTGTGAATTTGATTTTTTTTATTTGATCCACTTCTGTTATTTTTGGGTAATTCGTGGGAAAAAATATATATTTTTTCCTCTAGTTGATAATATATTTTGTTTAATATGTCAAGAGGAAGTTACGTCTTTCTATATATGATGTGTATATTTTGTCATAAGTATCAGTACATTAGAAGTATTATCCGTTGTGTGTGTGTGTGTGTGTGTGTGTGTGTGTGTGTGTGTGTCCCTCCGTTAACTTTTCATCCACGCTTCGTAACTTTTAAACCATTGTAGATAACTTAACCAACTTTAACACGCAGACACCATCACCATCCCATATACAGTACGTGAATCTATTAGGTCGAGTCTTTGTGGAACCTTTTCGACTTTTTTCTCCCTATTCTTTCAGTTTTTATATAAGTCAGTTTCATGATTACTTACATGTTCAGTTCAGGTTTTCTCTCTGTGTAGTTTCAGTGTAATTTCGAAGGTATCTTGTTTTTAATGTTGGTGCTGTCAGTCAGGAAGGTATAGGTTAGGTTAGGTTAGGTTAGGTCAGGTCAGGTCAGGTCAGGTCAGGTCAGGTACCGGGCGAGTTATGCGCAGTTAGCAATACGTCGGTTATATATATATATATATATATATATATATATATATATTATATATATATATATATTATATATATATATTACGTATTTATATTCAGATAGAGCAATAGGCAATACCACTGCGGTATATGGTTTCATTGTACTATTTTTTGTATACTTTTTTTTATTTTAAATTGTTTTTAAAAGCGCGAGTGTGAGGAGAATGTGTGTTTGTGTGTTTCTACTTCCATTTATATATGTTACGTGTATTGAATAATTTTTTTAGATAAACCAGATGGAAAATTACAGCAGCGTGTTATTTGTACGGTTCATATTAGTTTAGATAGATAGGTAGATACATACATACATACATACATACATACATATATACATACATACAGACAGTCAGTAGGTCAGTTATAAAATGTTATATATTATAATACCTTTCTGTACACGGTGTTGTTCTCCCCGCCTCAAAGACTGTCGAGTTACAATGACAACAAACCCTTTTACATTGTGTGTTTGTTGTATTTATGACAATGATATGACAAAAAAATGACACGACATGACACAAATAAACACAACGATGAAAATAACCCATTAGTTTTAATTTTCACGACAACTGACATGGCGGAGTCAGTGACCAGAATGAACGAAATTAAAATACTTTTAAAAGGAGGTGAAATATTTTTTTTTTGGGGGGGGGAGGGGGCAGGGGGGAGGGGGCAGGGGGGAGGGGGGGCTGTACTATTATTAATGGTTGTGATAAATTAGTTCAAACGTTAAGGATCAAAGTCATTTACCTGTGATGTGTGTGTTTATTGTGTAGTGGGGGGAGGGGGGTTGTGTAATGGGTGTGTGTGTGTGTGTGTGTGTGTGTGTGTGTGTGTGTGTCAGATTCAAACAGAATAACATTAAAAAAGATATAAATTGACAAACAGATGCATAGACTGCAGACTGGAAACTAACACACACACACACACGGGAGAGAGAGAGAGAGAGAGAGAGAGAGAGAGAGAGAGAGAGAGAGAGAGTTTGAGTTTAGGGAAGAATAACCACAAAAAAAGGGAATTTGAACATTTCGAGTAAAAAGAAATATTGGTTTAGCTAGCAACAGACAGTAACGAGATGAAATGATTGGCCAATCTGCATAACTTTACATAGTGGTTGGACGCTGAAGTGGGGGTGATTAGCTAATTCATTGGCTGTCCTCATAAACGTCACTCAAATGGTTACAGGTAGTTGGATAGTGGTGGTAGAGGTGATGGTGGTTTAACAGTGATGGTGATGTATGGTTAGTGGTGATAGTGATGTACGGATGGTGGTGATGTCACTTAAAAGGGTGACATCTTATAGTGCTGTATGGGGTGAAGACAATACTGCATTCGTTGTGTTGGTGTATGTTGCTCTCTCTCTCTCTCTCTCTCTCTCTCTCTCTCTCTCTCTCTCTCTCTCTCTCTCTCTCCTTAATCATTTTTTTTATCATTCCTTTCAGTGTTACTTTTTTCTTATCTCTCCACTTCTTCCGTCCTCCATCCCTCTCTTCCCTTTATTATCTATCTCTTTTATTCTTCTTTTCAGTCTCTCTTTACTCCTATTCCGTCTATCTCTTTCTCGCCTCTTCTCTCTACTCTTTCCTTTACTCTTTTCTTTACTATCTCAAATTATTCTTTCAATACCTTTCCTATCTCTTTATTTCTCCCTCCCCTTTCCTCTTTATTTTCTCTGTCTTTCTCTTTTACTCCTTCCTTTTTTCTAGTTTCTCCTTCCCTTCTCCTCTCTAACGTCTTTTTCTTCTCTCTGTCTCTCCCTTTCACTGTCTTTATTATCTTTGTATTTTTCCTTCCCTTCCTCTCTCCCCCCTCCCCTCCCCTCCCCTCCCTCACCCACTCCCCACAACACAATCGCGATTCCTGTAATAAATGTCAATAGTCTTTCCCGCAGCAAGAGTTTCCAATATAATCCATAAAGGGATCGAAGATTACGCTAAGATCTCAGATGATTCACAAAATACCATTAGAGAGGAGCATCATCCTACAATCCTCCGCTAATAGGATTTCCATGGATAAAGGATGAGGGTAGTTGAGGGATCCTACCATAAGAAAAATAGGCTTTTTTGTGTGGGGGGGGGGGGTGTTACCTGTGACGAAAACAAATTATATTTCCTACAGGTGCTCTTGAATCGACTTGACATTGACGAAATTAGGTGTTGGTGTTGTTCTTCATGCTCTAGTCTGGGTTACTACTGACAAAAATAAACACATGCTCTTTTAATTCGAGCTAAATTGCCACTGCCCCCCCAAAAAAATTTTGAATTTATTTTGCTTTGAGCTAATTTGACACTGACATGAAAAATCCAGATTTTTGTATATATATTTTTTCAGCTGATTTGCCATTGAAAAACTGTTATTTTTTTCATATTGAAGTAAAGGAAATTTGGATGCACAGTAATAATTTATAATAAAAAGAAATATTTTATAGGTATTCAGTTACAAATAAAATAAATTAGATTATAAAGTACAAAATCTTCCAACACGTAGGTAATTAAATCGACCTCGAGGATTGAGTGGCCGAATTAAACACAAACTTTTCAGATACAGAAATATTTCAGAAAGATAGTAATTGAAACTGACGATCTTAAATTAACCACCAAAATACAGGTATTAAGGATACAGTTACAGACGGTAATTACAAATGAAAATCAGGTTAGTTCATAATACAGTGATTTTTAGTGATAATTAACAAGGAAACACATATAACGAAATCTCTTTGTCGACGAAACTCTGAATTCTTGTCCCTCACTTGAAGGCTTGTGAAGGCTTGAAAACAGTGTTAAATTGACTCCGTTAATAAGCTGATGGCACGAAAATGAGGTCAGAGACGATGGCGTCGAATGTGCTCTGAGACTATACCGTAATTAGGATACCTTTTCTTTTTGTCTTGTCTAAAGAGGAAGAAGAAAAAGAAGAAAAAACCTCCTGATCTTTTTGTGAATTCTGGCCCTGGTCTGAAACATGGTGGGGAGAAGAGGAGATTGTGGGGGTGACCTGAGGGGGAGGACTACCGGGGAAGGGACAAGGGGTGATGTCTGTGGGGAGTGAGGAGGAGGGGGGGGGGGGGGCACCGGGGATGAACTCTGGGCGCTGGTGTGGGAGGGGAGACTGGGGAGGAGGGGAAGGGTGAGGAGGAAGTTAAACTACTGAAACTTTTTTCATCTGAAAAGATAAAAGAAGTATCAAAATTTATGGTTTTTAGAGGCGGGAGTCTGAGAATGTATCTTAGGACAATGGGACGCAAGACTCAATATCCCGTGACACAGAGGCCTCTCACTTTCCTTTAACCTCTTCCATAATTTAGCGATCGCCTTCCAACACGCCCTGGGACCTGGCGCTTGAGGAGATGCCTTGGAATATCAAAGGCGGCGAGAACTTGAGCGTGAGAATAGACTGTTTTTTTAAGTTCTGGTGGGTCAGTCTGGACACGTGATTCTCAAAGGGTCGTAAGTGAATTCTTGCTCGTAGTTAGAGGCATACGAGCGTCCCTTATTGGTTAACTTAAGGCTAACACGAGAATAAGGTCCAAATGACATCAACACTGCTCTGTGACTCTACCTCAACAACGCACGTTCACTTAGCACCAGTTAGAGGAGAAAATTATTATACAGGAAGAGAAAGAGGGAGAGGCAGTAGAAGAGGAGGAGGAGGAAGGGGGGTAATAGAGAAGAAGGAAGAAGAAGGAGAGGTAGTGGAGAAGGAAGACAGGGAGGTGAAAGACGATGAATAATAAAGGAGAGTGGTAGATAAGGAAGATAACAGGGGAGGGGAAGCGGTGGAGAAAGAGGAGGAGGAGGAGGTAGGATTAATTGATCGTGTCTCTGGCCTACCCGTATATTTTTAGGTGGAATTGACTGTATTGAGCTCAGTTCCCAGTAGCAATCTGTTAGTCACTCAAGTCAAAGAACCGAGAGCAATACATTATATAAAGAACAAAGAACAAGTACAAGCCTCAGCCCCCTCTCTCTCTCTCTCTCTCTCTCTCTCTCTCTCTCTCTCTCTCTGTTAATGAAAGCACATATCTTGTTTGTTGTGTAAATTAAGACACTCACAGGGCCGGAAACCACTGATAATGAATTCACTTAATTATGGCCATGGCAGTGTGCACTTGGCGTACGAGGCCACTGAACCCATTGAGCCCCCTTGAATACGTGGAGACAAGAGGCCAGTGAAACCCGTCAACACACACAGACAAGAGGCCAGTGAACCCCGGCAACACACACAGACAAGAGGGCAGTGAACCCCGTCAACACACACAGACAAGAGGCCAGTGAACCCCGGCAACACACACAGACAAGAGGCCAGTGAAGCCCGTCAACACACACAGACAAGAGGCCAGTGAAACCCGTCAACACACACAGACAAGAGGCCAGTGAAACCCGTCAACACACACAGACAAGAGGCCAGTGAACCCCGGCAACACACACAGACAAGAGGGCAGTGAACCCCGTCAACACACACAGACAAGAGGCCAGTGAAACCCGTCAACACACACAGACAAAAGGCCAGTGAAACCCGTCAACACACAGACAAGAGGCCACTAGACACCTGTAGGAACACGTACACACCTGTAGAAACACGTACACACCTGCGTGGATTATATAACGCGTAGTGCCAGGGACGTGCTTTGAGTTCACGGGTCAAGGACATTGCTATTGATTTTTTTTCTCTCCCTGTATAGTTTGTTTTGAAGTCTTTCGTTACAATACACTGATTGATCATAAAAAAAATGCGAATCGAGTCTTCATTCTTGGTTATTTCACGACCAACTTAGATTGTCATAACCTGGTTTCCCAAAGGACCTTAACGTGTTTGTATTTTTTTTCCTCGCAATAAAATGGTCACAGAACGCCATTTAAGTTAGGTTTAGTCTGAATAATTTGTACGCCACCGTGATTCTTTGTCCCCTATATCGTATCTTAGGGGAATAACCAGTTAAGTGTCCGTCCATCTCCAGTTAAGGGGGAAACTTTGGAAATGTAGAGCCTGGTCCATTTACGTCAGCGTGGGGGGGATTTAAGTGCGCAATAAAACACCATAAAGCGCGCCTGGGTGGGGTCAGTGCGCCTAGTGGTGTTGGATGCGCCTCCGCCTGCCTCAAGGTCTTAATTAAACTGTTTAGTGTAGGTAATGTCGTGTCTGGGGGCAGGTGTAGACACGGTGCCTTACCTGGCGGGGAAGGTGAGGTCTGGTTCCCTTAGCTAGTGACGTTGGTCCATATGGCTGTTACTGCCTTGTATGTTTATCTTCATTATACACTGAGGGCTTATGTCTGAAATACATATATGTCTATCTTTATAACTCCGCTGTATTGGATTTTCCACAAGACATGAGTTGGTCAGTGGCGTCCTTAAACCACACACGTTAAAAACATTCATCAGTTAAGTCAGGAACACTGGTAATTGGGCTGATGCAAGAGTCAAATGTTAGGAATTGTTTTTATAACTTTAATATACACTTTAATTCTTCTCTTCTTTATCTATGTTTTCTTATTCTTGTTTCTTCATGTCTTCTCTTCCTTTTTCTGTTCTTCTTCCCTTTTTTACTTCATCATCTTCCTCCTCCACCTTTTCTCTTTCTTTTACTCCCCTCCTCCTCTTTTTCTCCTTTTTTTTCATCCTCCTCCTCTTCTTTTTCTATTATTTCTCCTCTTCTCGTTTTCTTACTCCTCTTCTCTTTCCTTTATTCCTCTTCTTCCCTTACTTTTATTCCTCCTGCTCTTTCTCTTTCTTTTGCTCCTCCTCCTCCTTCCTTCTCCCCCCTCCTCCTCCTCTTCCTTCTCCCCCCTCCTCCTCCTCTTCCTTCTCCCCCCTCCCCCTCCTCTTCCTTCTCCCCCCTCCCCCTCCTCTTCCTTCTCCCCCCTCCCCCTCCTCTTCCTTCTCCCCCCTCCTCCTCCTCTTCCTTCTCCCCCCTCCTCCTCCTCTTCCTTCTCCCCCCTCCTCCTCCTCTTCCTTCTCCCCCCTCCTCCTCCTCTTCCTTCTCCCCCCTCCCCCTCCTCTTCCTTCTCCCCCCTCCCCCTCCTCTTCCTTCTCCCCCCTCCTCCTCCTCTTCCTTCTCCCCCCTCCCCCTCCTCCTCCTCGTCACCAGTAGGACAGCCTCCTCCAGGTCATTCGTCAATCTCCACTTGAGATTTTTTTTACTGCACTTGTTACTTCACTAATTAGTCTCTCTCTCTCTCTCTCTCTCTCTCTCTCTCTCTCTCTCTCTCTCTCTCTCTCTCTCTCTCTCTCTCTCTCTCTCTCTCTCTCCGCAAGTCAGATATAATAAACCTCAAGTCCTTCTTTTATCCCAAATAAACAAATAAGTAATTCTCAAGAGCATAATTAGTTAAGTTATATTATTTTATTTATCCCTGGCCTGTCTGTCTGTCTGTCTGTCTGCCTGTCTGTCTGTCTGTCTGTCTGTCTGTCTGTCTGTCTGTCTGTCATCCTCAATACTCAGAAAATATTTAAGACAGTCTCTCAATATTCTGCAATGTCAAGATGGAAGAGTTATTTTTTTTTTTTATGCAAGAAAGCGTTCAAGGACCTTCGTGATTTATCATAATATTATTTAAGATAGTGAATTTGTAATATATATCAAAAGACTCACTCACTCACTCACTCTCTCTTTCTTTCTCTTATCTGTTTTCTTTCTTTTCACTCTCTTCTTCTCTTCTCTCGTATCTTCTTTTCTCGTATTCTCTCTCTCTCTCTCTCTCTCTCTCTCTCTCTCTGGTGAAACACGAGGAGGCACAAAAGCAGCTTCTTTCAGTTAACATAAGCAGCAGCGACTACTGTAGGTCACCGCCCTCCCACGAATGAAAACAAACCAATACTGAACTGTGTCAGGTTTTTAGCTCTTGACTCTAGAGGATCACCAGTCATTACATCTCTTGCGTCCATTCAAAAATCTTAATTCAAAAAGGATCTGTTTTCATTGGATGCAGCACGTGTGTGTGGGGGGGGGGAGGGGGAGTGGCCAACGTATGGGGTGAGTGACCAACTTAGTGACTTACTTAACTCTTGATGTCTGACGTAATTTAGGATTTGTACTTTATTCCTAAACCACAGGATCAATTTTATATTTATTGCAACAAAAATATATCAGTGAAGATCCCGATTAAATGAAAACAAATGTATCGGAGTTATTTTATATATTTAACCCCCCCCCCCCCAGAACTTACCCTTCCCCAACCCTCCCATCCCCCCAACCTCCCCCCACTCAAAACAAAAAAGGAAAAGGAAAAAAATGCAATTGGTTCAGAAAAAAGTAAATGTTCCTGAAAAATAACGTAAGATAATTAGGTTGAACGGGTTAGATGAGATTTAGTTCGAGTTATTGCGTTGGCTGTCAGGTGTGGTGTAACCCATCTCTCTCTCTCTCTCTCTCTCTCTCTCTCTCTCTCTCTCTCTCTCTCTCTCTCTCTCTCTCGACTGTTAACACAGTGGACCGCATATTTCGTAATATTTTTTTCCTCGAAAGTTTACATTGACTTTTCCTTGATTTATTTTTCCACCGTGTGAACTATATTATCAACAGCAAGTAAATACATCTCATTATAAAACTGTAGAGTAGTAACACGGTACATTTATTATAATCAAAGTTTTAATAGTTAATGTTCAGTCCCCTGGATGAGAAACTCGAATTAATTTCATCCAAGGGCAGTGATGGTAGATTTGTGATATATACAGTGATTCTTAACTGAGTAATTGTTGAGGAGAAGGTTACCACATTATTCCACGTCTTCTTCATACACGGTGTACCTAAACAAGCCATCGTGACGTCACTTGTTTACATTGCCCTTTGAGATCTATAACTTAGAATTCCCTATAACTCCTGTAATATAAACTATAGAAGGTCCACTCGAGAGCTCCAGAACACACTCGGATCCCCCCCCCCCCCCCCACACAATCGGGAAATCCAACACTTTATTCGAAGCTTAACGAGACTGATTCGAGACTGCTTCATGCCGCCTCACTTTCTCCCTATCCTCGTCATCTTCAACGCCGTTTTTGAGGACTCGCTGGAAAGAGGATTCAGTCCTTTATAACCACGTCAGGAAGGCGATTTACCTCTCAATCCTCGCAGTCATATCCTCTATCCTACATGGAATGGAGGATCAAGCCTGTATCAGACTGTACCTATGACAGGAGGAGGGGGGTTGTGGGTCATGGTGGGGGGGTAAGGATGTTATCAGTCTGTTTGGTTTTGACAGTGACTTTGTTTTGATAGTGATGTGGTTTGTTTACATTATACTGACAGATTGTTAGGCAAAATCCCCCTTGTCTTAAGTTGATATAGTGACGTATATAGAACTCGAAGTGACTTGTGCTTGTGGGATTTTATTCACTCCCTTATTTTGGTGGTGGAATTTTTTTCCACTGTTTTGAAGAATTTTTGTCCACTCGAGAGTAATTCGATAAGTTTTGTTTAGTGCAAAATCTGGTAATAGTTCAACTAGCTTTAGCCATAGTTGCAATAGTAGTAGTAACCGTTGTTGTAGAGAGAGAGAGAGAGAGAGAGAGAGAGAGAGAGAGAGAGAGCTAACCCCTCCAAACGTGCAAAAAAATTAACAGTTATTACATCTTGTGTCGTAATCTTGTCCGCTTCTGTATTTTCCAAGACGTTGATTGTAAAGAGGGAAGAGTATTGAGGTAAATCACTTAAGTAATTTTTTATTCATTGTGATTATCGATGTCTGTCTGTTGTTATGGTGATTAGGGGAGATAAGGGGTTGATAATAGAGAGATAATTAACTTAAATTGTCTTGATGACGAATGAGGTACAGGGTAGAAGGCAGGGATAGAGAGAAATATTGGTGGTGAATGATATACACGAACTCACACACACACACACACACACGTTTATAAGGGAGCAGAGAGAGAGAGAGAGAGAGAGAGAGAGAGAGAGAGAGAGAGAGAGACGGTGAGAACAGAGAACGAAGGAAAGAAAGAAAGAGAGAGAGAGATAGACAAATAGAGACAGTGAGAGTAAGAGAAAATTAGAGTAAGAGAGAGAGAAAGAGAGAGTTTATATAAAGAGTCCACACCATCACCATTCCAGACATTGTTGGCCCCTTTGTCGCGGTGCCACTAAGGGAAGATTGTTGTGAGGGGAGTGCGTCCAACCATTTAATGAGAGTGAGGGGAGGTAAGGGGAACTGAGATCTGTGTCGGGGTGCAGGTGTCAAGTGTGTGTTGTGGTGGATTTTCCTGTCTCTTGTGTGTCCTGATATTGCTGTTGGTGTCACGTGTGTGTTGGTAGTGTTGTCAAATTTGGTCTCGTATATTACTTGCCTAGGTAGGAGTAGTCAGGTGTGTGTTGATAGTCAGGTGTGTGTTGGTAGAGTGTGTTATCAAATTTGCTCTCTGATATCACTTGTCAAGATGGAGGTGTCTAGTGTGTGTTGGCAGTCAAGTGTGTGCTGCTGTCAAGTGTGTGTTGGTAGAGTGTGTTGTCAAATTTGCTCTATGATCTCACTTGTGGAGGTGTCAAGTGTATGTTGTAGTCAAGTGTGAGTTGGTAGTTAAGTGTGTGTTGGTGGTCAAGTGTATGTTGGTAGTTAAGTGTGTGTTGGTAGTCAAGTGTGTGTTGGTAGTTAAGTGTGTGTTGGTAGTCAAGTGTGTGTGTTGGTGGTCAAGTGTGTGTTCGCAGTCAAGTGTGTGTTGGTAGTCAAGTGTGTGTTGGCAGTCAAGTGTGTGTGTTGGTGGTCAAGTGTGTGTGTTGGTGGTCAAGTGTGTGTGTTGGTAATCAAGTGTGTGATGGTAGAATATGTTGTCAAATTTTCTCTCACCAGTAATTCAGGAATACTAGTGTACTTTAGATGTAAATAGATGACATTTTTAACCTGTTTCACGAAGCTAATTGATACTTCAGAAATGGGAATATCTAGTCACCAGCAGGCAAACAAGAGGGAAGACACATTCCCCTCGTATCCTCTCTGTAACATGTGTTCTTCTCTGTCCTGGGCACGTATCCAAGCTGTGTCAACTTGTTCAGATGTGTCCTGATCATTAGCGGGAGGTGGGGGGAGGGTAGGGGTCACGTATCAACACTCATTTTGCAGTGATGAGTTTCTTCTTAGATATCTTTACGTATCCTGACTATTTCCCCCGTCCGCTCTATCCACGTATCCGGCCCTATTCTCCTTCTATCCTGTCTACGTGTCCTAGCTACTTCCTTCCCCATCTTGGCCAGGTAGGGGAGAGGGACGTCCCCAGGGGAGGTCACATGGGACTATTAAACCCGACACACCAACACCTTCACCGTCAGACTGTTTTTCCTGTGACGGGCTGATGAGGTGTGCGAGGCTGTGTAAACGTTGTAGTCTGAGAAATTGTGTTGACTGTTGTATTAGGGGCGTCTGTGGCTGGGTGTGTGTGGGCGTAGGCATATGATGTGTGGGTGTAGGAGTCGTTTTTGTGGGTGGATGTGGGTGTCTTGGGTGTAGGAGGGGAGCATTTGCGTGCGTAGGAAGAGGTTGTGTGGATGCAGGAGGAGTCTGTAGGTGAGTGGATGTGGGTGTACTGGGTGTAGGAGGGAGTGTTTGTGGGTGGAAATATGGGTGTGTATTATTATTATTATTATCATCACGATCTAATTGTTTCTCTTAGTCACTTTCATGTACTTCAGTTTCCTGTATGTAAATAATACCAGCGATTAATATATACCTGTACTGTCCACAGGGGAGTGTTGCCATCAGGAGAGCCTCGGGTACTCCCTCGTCAAATGTAAGTGTTGATTTTAATATTAATTTTATTTGTAATATTTATCAATAATGTCTGGTCTTTGGGAGAATTATTTTGCGCTAGTTAGGTCGACGGGTTTGTTGGCAATGCTGAGCTTTTTCGGGGGTCAGGTCAAGCTTGATTTTGGAGGAGGTCAAGATTGGATCAGGTCAAGCTTCGTTTTATTTTTTAGATCAAACTTGTGTTTATCTGGGTTAGGTCAAGCTTATTTTTGGGTAAGATCAAGTTTGTTTTCTGGGTTAGATCAAGCGTGGTTTCTGTGTTAGATCAAGCTTGTCGGATCCTTCTTGTCATATAATCCACCCCCCCCCCCCCCCCTATTATTCTTCCTCGCTCGAGAAATTCCCCGTTCCCCGGTAATTTCAGGGGAAGATGACCCATTTTGCCTTTCATGCCGACGATTCTCCCCCTTAGACTTAATTTTTCTCTGTGGTAATCCATCTTTGGCGAGGTTCTTTGATGTGATGTGACTTGCTAAATGGAGGGAAGGGTTTCAAGACGAGGCAGAAGTTTTTAACACCTTGGTTTCACGACTGTCATTTGTTTTGCATTCGAAGTGAAATGTAGTTTATATAAGATGATATATATATGTTTGTCGTTCGAGTTGAAATATTGTTTATATACGAGTTGAAAAATATTTTATACGTGATTTGAAATATAGTTGTTTTCGTTCCGAGTTGAAGTATTGTTTATCACACGAGTTGAAATACACTGTTGTTGTTTGCTTTCAAGTATAATTATTGTATATACACGAGTTGAAATATAGTTGTTTGCATTCGAGTTGAAATATATTAAAATAAAGATTATGTTTTGACCCATGGTATCACTCTTGTCTTTGCACACTCATGACGAACAACAAATACGAAGAGATTATGATTTGTTTCCATCTGTTAAAAAAAAAAAGAAGGTTACTAGGTTTATACACCAAGAGTAGAGTTTCATTACGTTAATTGACAGGTAAGACGGGTAATATTTATGAAGGATAAAGAAAAATTACCTGGTTATTAAACTTTTTTCTTTTATGTGTAGAAATTGTTTAGTACATGAGGATACTTGAGGCTCGTCAGCTGTCTTCATGTCCAGGGAATATTGAACCTAACTGTGTGTTCCTTTACATAGTTGAATATTACCATAGGATGATTCGTGAATTGTAAGAGTTAGGTTAGGTTAGGTTGGTTGGTTTAGGTTAGGGTGGGTTGGTTGGTTTAGGTTAGGTTAGGTTAGGTTAGGTTAGGTTAGGTTAGGTTAGGTTAGGTTGGGTTGGGTTGGGTTAGGTTAGGTTAATAATTATAATATTTTTAGTTTGTATTATTATTATCTACAAGATTCTACCTATAAATGCACCAGTTTAAAATTCGAAAAAAATGTAGAGTTATCAATTTACTGTCAAGCTAAATAAATAAAAACACAGATAGATAGATAGATAGATAGATAGATAGATAGATAGATAGATAGAACAAATAATTCACAACACTTTAACATTCATGGTATAAACTATTCACCACAAATTTTTCCTCATTAAAAGCCCAGATTTATTTTTTTTTCATAATCACGAACGCGAGGTCAAACGTCATGTATATAACGCGATATATGATACGTAATTAATTACATATATTAACCATTTCCCCTAATTTGCATACACAGTTCGCCCGAATCAGAGTCGCCCATTATAATGCTTTTAAAATAGAAAAAAAAAATGCAAATAACGTTGAGTGAGTCACGCTTTGTAAATCCTATTTTATAACAAAAGGTTGAAATTGACTAGTTTACAGGTATATATAAGTGGATTTGTAGGTTAATTAATATCTCTTTTATGTGACTTTATCTGTCTACATAATAGTAATGTTATGTTCAATTTGTCTCTTTCTAAAATAAATAAACAAAAATAACAGCTGTATAATTAGTAGCTCTGTGTTTATCATTTGTCGTGATTTGTGTATAAGTGGCGGTATTTTTTTATTATTATTTATAGCCTATCTATAATTTGTGATACGAAATAACTTAAGTTTAGTAATATTATATAATAGGTTGTATATAATTACTAAGTTTTATAAGAGTATTTATAATTTATATAATTATTTTGGGTTTATGATACTATAACTATAGTATAATTAGTGTTTAGGTTAGGTTAAGATATGCATAATTATAGATCTATTTAGTGATTCAATTTATTATATTAGTAAGTTAATGTTATGTTTGCCTCGTTGGGGAAAAATAACATACTGTATATATATATATATACAGTCATACACATCAGAGTAATAGGAAGCTAATTGCTGATAACTTTGTTGAATTATAATCATTATTAATCTGATGTGCGTGTGTGTGTGTGTGTTGTAAACAAACGCTGGTAGTGTAAAGTGGGTTCGTGCTGTTACTTATAAAGTGAGAGGATAGATAAACATGAAGATAATATTTATAACAGACATTCATTTATATTCATTTCCGTTCGCTTCTAGTAACGACATATAAATAACTTTCAATTCCCTCTTAACTTTTATTAAAATCAAGATGATTATTTTCCCATTAGCTGCCTGTTCATTTTATCCATAAATTTTCTCGATAGTTTCCCGAAAGGATCGTCATAATCCTTTGAAATAATGTAATTTTATCCCTAAAGTAACGTGTTCCCTGATAGCATCCTGTTATCCAGATAAGTTCGTCCTGTAATCCAGACTTATCATCAGATTGTCCTGGGCCAATTGGGGTAGTATTATCTGGAGAATTTCGTCGTCATATTATGCAGGAAATGTATGTGTGTGAGGTAGACCCCAGTTCTGGTAGACCCCACTGCTGATATATCCCAGTTCTGGTAGATCCCAGTTCTGGTAGACCCCAGTCCTGATAGACCCCAGTTACGGTAGACCCCACTGCTGATATATCCCAGTTCTGGTAGACCCCAGTCCTGGCAGAACTTAGTTCTGGCAGACCTCAGTCCTGGTAGACCCCAGTTCTGGTAGACCTCAGTCCTGGTAGGCCCCAGTTCTGGTAGACCTCAGTCCTGGTAGATCCCCAGTTGTGGTAGACCCCAGGCCTAATAGATCTCAGACCTGGTAAACGTCCTGGTAGATCCCAGTCTTCATAAACTCCACTCCTGGTAGATCCCAGTACTATTAAACACCAGTACTTGTTTCTTTCTATGTACTTGCTCTCTTTCTCTTTATCCTCCCCGCTCTCTTTGTTTCTCTTTTCTCCCTATTTTTTTATTTTAATTTCTCTCTTTATTTTCTGTCTCCCCTTTCTCTTCCTTTCTTTCTCTCTCTCTTCCTTTCTCTCTCTCTCTCTTCCTTTCTTTCTCTCTCTCTCTTCCTTTCTTTCTCTCTCTCTTCCTTTCTCTCTCTTCCTTTCTTTCTCTCTTTTCCCTTCTCTCTCCCCGTCCACCATATACCTGGCTCACATACAGTGTCCACAATAACGGTATATTTTACCTGAATTTTTCTAAAACGGTCGAAGAAATCCACCCCGCTATAGTGTGTGTGTGTGTGTGTGTGTGTGTGTGACTGCATGAGGGATTAGTTTCTCTCTCTTTTATGTCTTGTGCTGTTTCTGTTTCACACACACACACACACACACACACACACACACAAAACATCGTGGGAAAAATAAGCATTATCCCTTGTTTTTCAAGTTTTCTCCCCTCGTAACATGCCTCCACATCCCGACCATTAACAGCGGCTCCTCGTTATTGCGTAACTGCCCAATTAAGCGTGATGTAAACACAATGGAGGGCATGAGGAAGACCTGTGCTGAAGGGGTCGCTTAAGAGTACCGCTTGAGTGATCATCCGTCCAGTACTGTCACTCTATATTATGTCAGAATTGTCAAGGGCCAGAGATAAGGACTCAGGGTGAAGAGGGGGTGAGAGAGAGGGAAGAGGGGGTGAGTGGGAGTGGGGATGTTAAGCGTAGAGGGATGGGAGAGGGAGAGGAGAAGGGGGGGTGAGTGGGAGTGGGGGAGAAGGGAGTTTCAGTGTAGAGGGGTGGGAGAGGAGGGACAGATGAGTGAGATTGAGAGAGGGGGAAGAATAGGAGGAACAGGGAAGAGAGAAGGGAAAATACCAAGAGAGGAGAGGGAGAGAAAAGAGAATGGAGGAGGAGAGGGATAGAAGTGATTAGTAGATATTGGGAAGAGTAACGAATATATGAGAGGGGGAGAGGCGAGAATGAGAGAGGGGGGAGTAAGTGAGGAAAGTGAGAGATTGGTGAGAGCAGGAGATAAAGGAGGGGCGTGAGAACGAGAATGAAAGAAGATAGAAACAGAGAGAAAGTGGAAGAGATTTATGAGGAAAGGTGAAAAAGAAGTAGAAGAAGAAGAAGAAGAAGAAGAGAGAGAGAGAGAGAGAGAGAGAGAGAGAGAGAGAGCTTTTGCAGTGTGACATATACCTGTGTGTGTATCTGCCTAATGTCTGTCTGTGTGTCTGTTTATGTCTAGTTGTCTATGTAGGATCATTTGGACAATAAAAAGTTAAATACAAATATCTACCATCTATTTGTCTATCTTCTAACCCAGTCTATAATCATCCTGCTCTTAACTAATCAATTTGTTTGTATAATTGACTAGTGATTTCTAATGGTATCTTGCAGCGTATAATTGATCGACTTGGGTTACATTGTTTGCTTGTTTAGGTGCAGTTAGCGTGCCGTGCTGTGGCAATATTGGCTGGATGTATTTAATTAACGAGACAGGTGTTATGATATGTGCATATATTCATTATCGCTAGACATGGGAACGTGGTCTACCTGCCTGCCTGTACCTGCCTATACCTGCCTCCCAGCCCCTGTGGTAATGATCTCTCTCTCTCTCTCTCTCTCTCTCTCTCTCTCTCTCTCTCTCTCTCTCTCTCTCTAATCCTTCTCTCTCTCTCTCTCTCTCTCTCTCTCTCTCTCTAATCTCTCTCTCTCTCTCTCTCTCTCTCTCTCTCTCTCTCTCTCTCTCTCTCTCTCTCTCTCTCTCTCTCTCTCTCTCATCCTATAATTCTATAACACACACGCAATACACTCACGTCTGTAATAAATAATAGCTTAACTTAACACAAACACCCACAGTAGAAATCCCACATAAATACTCGGCACATCACATACAAGACGGTAATACACAATACAGTCATACATCACATTAGGTAATACGTAATATAATCACACAACACAACCCAACATACCACAGCATAACACAAAATACAGTAAGATGCAATAATACTCACCGTGTAATCATACAGTACAGTACATCACATAACATACACGAATTTATACCATACAGAAAACTCTTACCACACTGTGCAACACAATACAGCACAACACAGTACATGGCTAACACACTAAAGCAAAATACACAACATACAACACAATAGTATCACAACACTGCATAGTAACACAACATATTTCACATTATGCAAAACTCGTCACTCACGCATATCAATGCTTATTACAACACAACGCAACACAGCACATATGCCACAAAACACATGGAATAAAGGGCAGAAACACGGACTCCTCGCAACACACAATCCATCACTATACCACTCAGACAACACACACAATATATCCTACAACTCTAGGACTCAACACAACGACACACAATAACGCCATACAACACCTAACACAACACAGCACACACAACATATCCTACAACACACAACATAAGACAATAACACGTGCTCGCCACAACACACATCATAACAGTAAACTGAAACACAATAATCTTGACAATTCCTCCCCTGCTGTATCACACAAACTGGACTACAACACACGACAAACACATACAACAACATACAACACCAACAACAATCACGCCGCCTCCCTCCCCCTAGTTGTGCCACACAAACTCGACTACAGTGAGCTGTGACGACCTGAAGCTCGAAATTGACGGCTTTTGATATATTTTTTTTTTCAATGTTTGTTGTTAAAGAAAAACCGGGGTTTGGAATCTCTCTCCTCGCGGCCCTGATTGATTTTATGGCAGAAAACGAGTTTAAAACCCCCGGCCAAAACCCGAATTTAAAAAAAAAATGGT
This sequence comes from Homarus gammarus, assembly GCA_958450375.1. Classification (NCBI taxonomy): domain Eukaryota; kingdom Metazoa; phylum Arthropoda; class Malacostraca; order Decapoda; family Nephropidae; genus Homarus; species Homarus gammarus. The sequence goes on from CAUDMG010001492.1 coordinate 1,728,420, forward strand.
TTAGCAATATTTTTGTAGGCGGGGTCTTCACAATTCATGGCGGAGTTGAAATCAACATGATTCGCTCTCCCTTCCTCTCGCTGAATCAAATGCTTTGTGAAATGGAGCAAATTTTTTACCCTTCCTTCGATAAAGGTTTTTAGATGGAGTGAGTTTAAAAATGTAAAACGTGATTTTTAGAGGGAATAGTTTTTAGGGGAAAGCTGACACGAGGGAATGCAATTTAATCAACGTTGGTTAAAAAGATGTTAAAAAATTTTGTTGCTTGTGCCTTTTAGCCGCGAGCTGGAGCTTTGGTCGTGAGGGGGAGGAGGGGGGGTCAGGTTACATAGAGGCGAGGCTCGTGAATATTTTAGATGTCCACTTGGGGTCCTCACACCTCACTCTCTATCCTCGATTTTAGACGTAATCATGCACGGTCATAAGCCTAGCACGCAGGCGAGCTCATAAGCATGCAGGCACATACAGACTCAAACGCGCCTGCTGACGGAGATGCATATTCAAACACGGCCTTGCGCACGCACACTCATGCATACAAACACAGGTCGATTTTAATGCATACACACTCTTACAACTTTTTACTATTACTACTACTACTACACACACACACACACACACACACACATTTGGTGAAGTGTTTGGAGGGTCAGACCTTTAGAGCTGTCTTGTGTAACTGTCCAGTGTCTATCACAAAATGTTGTATCCTGGTGGGTAAATGTCTTTCTACATCAGTCAGAGCTATGAGAGCCAACCAACGTTAACTGACAAACTAACGTACACACTCAGTGAGAAACTCTTGAGCAACAACAGTCATTGAGGGTGTGTTGCTGCTTGGCGTCTGATAATATATTCTTAGTTTTAGTTACAAATTTAAACATTATTAATATGTCATATTTCACAGTATTACTAGAATGTCATAATTTGTCTTTATTTTATTAAGTTTTCTTTATATGATCACTAAAGATGTTTGCATTAAGAAGTATTCATCCACCAGTAAAAATATATTTTAGGAACATATGCTGTAGTTTCTCGCCGCTTGTATGTAACAGTTTGTATATGCAAGACCATGAGCGGGTGAGTGTGTGGCCCACGGTGATGTTAAATTCTTGTTCACCCTTGTTAAGCTTAGATGATTTTTGTTATTATAAAGCATTAGGAAAAACATTTATTCTCCCTTTCAATCATTTTCTCACTCTACTCTCTCCACCCCTTTCTTTTTTCATCATTCCCTCGTCATTCTCTCTCGCTCTCCCCTCTCTCTCCCTGCATGTCAACACAGATGAGATAGTTTCAGTGTACAGCGCTGTAATTTGTCTGATATTATTATACATTTACACTCATTAGTAAATAACGAAGGGACAGCGTGTGATAACTGTGTTGAAATTGCTCGATATCAGTCGCTTAAGATATAATATTTGTGGTGAAAAAAATTTGTTTGTGCAGTGAAAGTTGTTGTCGAAGGTGTAAAGCTTTTCACTGTCGCAATGATAATGAACTTAATAACCGATGGACTTAAAAGTTAATTTTATTACCCGAATAAATGTAACTAAGGATTAAATAAACAGTATTGTGAAATGATTGTAAGTGAGCACACAACTCGAGGTGGTTGAAAATAAATCTAAGCAATCATAATATCGGTAATTTATTTTAGATTCCGATATCATTGATGTAGAGCAAAACTTATTAATCCGATATCAACATTCAGCTTTCAGAAGTTTGATAACGACCAAGATAGACGATACACGTGTGATATATCATGATATTCCCATGTTTATTGAGGGTATAATAATTTCGAGCCATCGGCCAATATCATGGAATTAAATCAACCTCAGTAAGTTGCAGGACATAATCTCAAACGGGGTAAGTGAACGCTGCTTCGAGCTTTTTTTTTTCGAACCACTTTTTCATTCGACTAACAGCCAAACACGAGTTATTTCTCTATATTCCCGTGTTAACTAGAGTATAATAATAAATCAAACTAGCATTTAATATCCAGAAATTAATCGAGCGTGGGAAGTGCAGTTGTGGGACATTAATCTCGACCTGGCCAAATCAACGCTGCTTCGAAGCTTTTTTTCACTCCACTATATCACCCTATATTCCGGATAATCACGTCAATTTGTCTCCATGAAACGTATCTACGCACGGAGAGAAACCAATCTGGAATAGTTATGGTGTGTGCTGATGCTACGAGTGGCAATTTGTTGAAGAGTTTAACTTTACTTTATAAAACTTTGTCTCTTGTAGTACTGGAATCATTTGTTGTACACACACACACACACACACACACACTTTCTGAAGGAATATGATAATCCAAGATCATTACGTGTTAAGAATAGTGGGTAGTCTTGGGCACTAGTGAAAGAGGAGAAGAATGATACAACGATTGATTGATAGATAAACTGATAGGTAAAATGATGAATAGATATAGATAAGACAGATGGAGGGAGACAAGAAGCTGGGAAGATAAATGTAAGTAGACAGAGAGATAGATATTGATGGAAGGAAGGAGAGAAGGAGAAAGGGAGGAGGAGAAGGAGCAAGAGAAAAATAGGATGGAGATAGGGAAGGATGAAGAGAGAAAATGATAAAGAGAAGGTGGGAGATAAGAAGAAAGGGAAAGATGGAAGGAGGGATAGAAGAAACAAGGGATGGAAGGAGGCAGGAAGAGAGCAAAGAATAAAGTGAGGGTAAGAGAGAGGGATACAGGGAGAAATGGAGGGATGGAAAGAAGGAAAAAGAGAGAGAGGTGGGAGGAAAGGAGAGAAATAGAGGGAGGGAGGGAAGTCAGGCAGACCAATGTATACCACTGTCGGTAACTACCCTTCAGTGCAGTATAATCGAAGGCTCTTACACAGACAGCCTCCGGTAATTGGCGACACGACACATTTTCCGCGGGGCTTACACTCCTAAATAAATTGACAGGGACAAGAAAAACGTCTATAGAAGGATGATGAGGAGGAGAAAAAGGAGGGGTGGGGGAAGAGGAAGGAGAGGGAAGAGGAAGAAGGAGGAGAAACGGGGGGGGGAGCAGGATGCAGAGAAAGGGAGGGAATCAGAGGAGGTAGAGGGAAGAGGAGAAGGCAGGAGGAAAGAGAATAAATAGTAAAGGAGGAGGCGGCAGATGGAAGGAGGAGGAAGGAAGGGAGGGAAAGAAGAGAAGAAGGTAAGAAGAAGGAAGAGAAAAAAAGGGAGGGAAGAGGAGGGAAAATAGGTTGGGGATTTAGGAGGAAATAAAGGAGGATTGAGAATAAAAATGAGAAAGAGGAGCAGGGGAACTTGGCCTTGTGAGAATTGTCTGTATTTAAGCTGTTGTTGTTGTGGTGGGTCGTCCCGGGAACAAGAGGGGCGAGTCCTTTTGTTGTGTTTACCTGTCCCCAGTAATGATGATGTTCTTGAGCCCTCAGGTGATACTCTGACGGAGGAATTGTATTGCCCGCCGCCTACTGATCATTATTATAAGTCTGTCTGTCTGTCTGTCTGTCTGTCTGTCTGTCTGTTCTTCTGTCTGTGATATTCTGATGGAAGTATTTGCCCGCCTACTTATCATTATTATAAGTTTTCTATTATTACTATGTCTGTCTGTCTGTCTGTCTGTCTGTCTGTCTGTCTGTCTGTCTGTCTGTAGCTATGAGGATCCATGCCAGGCTAACTTTGTACATGTGTGTATTTCCAAGATTGACAAATATTCAGGTGTGTTGGGGTGATGTGTACCCCCCAACACACACACCTGTATTTTTCCACGTACACACAATGTAAGCATCCCAGAGCTGTGAACGTGTACAGCAGTAGACTGGGTGAATATGTATTAGTGCGTTGAGAGAAGTAAGAATTGAATGCTCGGTTTAGAGAATTGTGTCTGTATGTATGTGGGGGGTGGATGAAGGGTCATTTAAACCTCGGAGAAAGGAGAGAAATGAGCGAAGTGATATACTAAAGTAGAGAGAAACAGAGAGATAACCAATAACACTCACACAGACAAAATGTTCTCTCAAACTATTAAAGAAGATTAACCTGTTTTACATTATTCATTAGTTGATAAATATTCACGAATTTCCGTCAAATTATCATATAATTTATGAAGGTGAAATTAATCCAGTTTTTTCTTTCTTTTTTTGGCGTGGTATTATATTTGGAACACGACAGCAGTGCGTTTATTACTTCCTGTAGTCAGACTTCATATTGTACCCGCCTTTACTGATCTGTCATCTGGAGGTTTTTCGCATGGGAGGTTGTTTTTTTTTTTAATGCGACCTAATGCATTTGTGTTGGCTTTGTCAGACTTATTTTTAGCTCTAATATCTTGTTTGGTTCTGTAAGTAATTTTTAGCCCTTAAGTTTTTGGTTGGTTCTGTAAGTTCGTTTTTAGCTCTATTTGTACTTTTTTGGCTCTTTAAGTGTTTGTTTTTTGCGGGACTCCTTATAAATATTCTTTTCTTAGTGTCATAAAGGCTTGTGGGATCCCTCGAACGCCCAAGTCTTTGAAGGACCTCCCGTTGTATCCTCATTGAGCTCCTCAACTCCCAGGGCCCTTGAGGTTCCAGGCGGCGCTCCCCAGTTATTGAGAGGGATGTGGGGGCCCCCATGGCCTCCTGTGGGGTCCTATACAACCCTCCTTGGCCGTCGCAGGGTGAAGGGGAAGGAGGGAGGGAGGGCGGGAGGGCGGGAAGGAGGGAGAGAGGATGGAAGATAAGATATAAACGCCCACTGAGGGAGAAAATCAGGCATCCGTATCTCTTCACCGTCAGGAGGAGGACGCAAAAAAATTTAAAGAGATGAACCCTTTTTGGGATGAGATTGTGAACTACCAATTAGTTAGAAGTCTACTTTAGACCAAGATGCGTCGCTGCACCCGGATTCACAGTGTGTCGTACTGTGAATTTCTCCCCCAGCTGGAGTTAAGGGAACGATTCTGACTCGACACATAAATGGTCTGTCCAAAGGTTCTTAGGATAAATTTTCCCCTTAGCTGGAGATACGAGTATGTGAACGTATCTGACTCGCTAATTAAAGCTACAACACAAACATGGTAGCCGATGTCACTGCAATATTGGTACAGAGACTTAACACCTAGTTGGATTTGGTTATGCTCGTGTACAGAGAAGGAACTGATAAACCAATTGTGGGACCCCAACTTTTGGAGGGGAGAAGTTCATGTGGCCCCACCTGCCTCACCTTAATCTAATTAGCCTCTTGTTGATATGCTGAATATTTTTCTATTGCATAGCCACGAAAGTATTTGGTTTCGAATTATTCTGATAATTTTATTCCAGATATCACTAAAATCAGAGGTTCTGTTGGATTCATACTTTTGAGAGAGAGAGTGTAGAATAGAGGCTGTTTTTGCTGACTTATAAATGTTATTTTCGTCAGATTAAATTTCATTTTTAAAATCTCTTTTTTTTAATGATGACAAAAACATAATTTATATGGAACAGGAGAGGCAGGTGTAGATTGGGCGAAGGGAAGCCTACTTAGCAACCCTTTTTTATTTTATCTGAGACAAAAAAGGAAAAATCTGGATCACAGGAAGTATAGGGCTTCCACCTTTAGGTAGAAAGGTGGAGGGGAGGGAGGGAGGGAGGTCCACTACCAGCCTCCATCCTTTCGTCAGAGCTTATCACCGGCCATCAGGTAGCCAGCCGGGGCTCAGAAGGGCCAAGAGGAAGAGGAGGAGGAGGAGAGGCAGATGTACGCGCTAAGAGGTGATAGAAGTGGGGGGGGGGGGGGGGGGGAGAACTCTGTCACCTGCGGAGCCTCTCTCCTCCGGTAGCTTCGATTCCCACCTATCTTAACACAGGCTTAAGGGTTGGGAGTTCTGGCATCAATGATATCTAGAGCCTTGTGCTATAGAGTGTCTGGCAACGCTGGCAATACTGTCTCGTGAGGATTTTTTTGTGTCAGGCATCACTCTCTCTGCTTCGTAAGGTCTTTTACAGTAGAGTGTCTGGCATCACTGTCGCGTTGGGTCTTATAGTGTCTGGCATCACTGTCGCGTTGGGTCTTATAGTGTCTGGTATCAGTTCTCATAGGGTTTTTATTTTTATAGTGTCTGACATCACTTTCTTAGGCATAACGATTGTTTATAATGTATTCTCAATAGGTGAAGGTATATTTTATGGGACACAACAGCTGAAGTTTCTCCCCTTCTCCTTCTTCCTCCCCCTTCTTCCTTCTTTCTTTCCTTTCCCTTCCTCTTCCTTCTGCCTTCTCTTTCCCTTAAATGCCCTTCTATCTCCATTTCCTCCCTTCACTTCTTTTCATTCTTTGTTAATCCCTCCCTTCCCTTCTCGTCATTCTCTCTGATAATTCCTTTCTTCCTTCTTCCTTCCCTTTCCTTCACTTCCCCTCCCTCTCTCACTTTCTCACCTCTTCTTCACCTGTCTCCCCCCCTTTTTCCCCCCCTCATCCCTATCCCCCTTCTCTCCCGGCCCTCATCTCCCCTCCTTTTCTTTCCCATCTCTCCCTTCACATCATCTCCCCCTTCTTTCCCTTCCCATCTCTCCCTTCACCTCATCTCCACCCCCTTTCATCTCCCTGCTCATTTTATTACCTGAAACAGAGGACACTCAGAGTCGTGCTTCGTGATTGACGCAAATTGGCATCGCCGACAGCCAATCGCATCTCGTTGTTCGCGACCCTGGAAAAATACGTCAACTAAGCTCAGTTAATGACGTGGTAACCTGTAGGTAAACAGGTATCATGTTCCCAGATGTCAGGACGAGGTTGCTTAAAATTTCCTATATTTTTTTTTTTCACTGTTTAGAAATGAGGTAAAAATGTATCTAGTTTAGGTAAAGTCTCAGCGTATTATTGACGTCATTATTAACGCGTAAATATCGTATTCTCATATGCCAGAAAATGAATGCTGAATGGTTCGTAATATAGGGTATTATTTTTTGTTTTCACTTTACCTGGTTACGATAGACACAGCGTATTATTAGCGTCATGTTGGGACAGACACACCTTTATACAGTAGCTTCACCGAGAGTTACCAGATGATGGTTATGACAATGATGATGATGATGATGACGACTTGGTGATAATCATTGTAATTTTTAAACACATGATGATGATGGTGATGATGATGATAATGATGATGAATGATGATGATGATGACGACTTGGTGATAATCATTGTAATATTTAAACACATGATGATGATGGTGATGATGATGATAATGATGATGAATGATGATGATGATGACGACTTGGTGATAATCATTGTAATATTTAAACACACCATAACACACAAACACCTTCGTCTCTCTTCATCTTTTATGCCTCGTATTAGTAAAGATTTCAGAGAGACCACTGTACCTTCAGCTCCGATAACTAATCATAGAAATAAAGAATAACTTAGTTTCCCCTTAATATCAATACCTCTCCATTAATTATAATTCCCCGTAATAGTATTGAATCTTTTCCTGTTTACACATTTAAATCTCTACATATAACATACAGCTCTTCAAGGATAGATTAGGTTTGCTTAGGTTAGGTTAGGTTAGGTTTGCTTAGGTTAGATTAGGTTAGGTTAGGTAATCCTCTGTACATATAACCTACAGTTCTTCAAGAATTGGGCATACAACCACCTCCAATAATAACGCTTAAACCCCAACACCATTCATAATAAAAATATTGAAAGATTATGTAGGATTCGATTCCAAAAGTCTGTAAAGAGGATAAAGTAAGAGGGTGTTGTAACTGTTGTATCCTACTGAGAGGAATTTCAAGTGGTCGAAACAAGGGAGGATGTTAGCCCTGTGGAACACCTTTGGGGGAAGGGGGGGGGGGGAGTCCTTCGTCGGTTTATCCTGTTGATGTATAGGATCTTCGTTCTTCCTAGTGTGTTAAAGGGCACGGCCATCTGTTGATGTATATGATCTTCATTCTTCCTAGTGTGTTAAAGGGCACGGCCGTCTGTTGATGTATAAGATCTTCGTTCTTCCTAGTGTGTTAAAGGGCACGGCCGTCTGTTGATGTCGCAGTTTTCCATTGTATTTACAGTTGCTAATATTTTACTTAGATCTAAATTATTGTATGATTTCCTCTCAATCTCATTATCTTACCATTCTTCTTCCACCTACCATTCCTTCCCCAGCACCCAATAATACCCAACCGTCCCCCAAGCACCCAGCAATACTCCAACCCTTCCCCAGCACCCAGCAATACTTCAACCGTCCCCAGCACCCAGCCACACACCAGTCGTCTCCCAGCTGCCCACAGTACAGCGGTTTGTGGCTCGTTTTTAGCACCCAGGTAGAGATAGTGTGCCTGAGTGCTCGCTTTAGGGAAATTTAACTGGGAGTGTGTGTGTGTGTGTGTGTGTGTGTGTGTGTGTGTGTGTGTGTGTGTGTGTGTGTGTGCGTGCGTGCGTTGACTAATTGATACATTCTTATTAATTTTATAGTTTTTGTGCTCTTGTGGATCCGATTAATTCGTGGTTCACTCACTCACTGTGGTAGGCGAGAGTACAGGCAGTTATATAACACAGTCTCAACGTAACTAGAACACCATTTTAGTCGCCAACTTTTAGATTAAAGATCAGGAAACAACTTCCAAATGTTCTTGTATATCTTGTTAAGATAAGATTAATGTAGGAATCTCAGAGAATCAAAGAGTCCGGCGCTGTGGTGGGGATAAGCTGAGAGACAGGTTGGAGAGTTTTCGTCTCTGAGTGGCCGTCCTGCTTAACGAGCCACGAATCAGCTGTGGCAGAAGTCGATAACTCTGGCTGCTGTATCCCAACAACTGATAGTCATCTGGTGTCAAACACAGGAGCGTAGAGGTTGTTGACTTAAAGTACTTTGAGCGTCTAGAAATGGCAGATGCCTCGGGTGAATGGCTGTGTTAAGTTCGTGTGTTAATGAAAGCCACTGACCCACTAATTAGAATAATTCTCTTTCCTGCCCAGAAATGAGATTGTCGGGTCGAAGTGAATAAGTGAAACATGTGTATGGGAGGTGTTGGAAACTGATGGTGTTGTCAGTGTTCGGGTTTTTTTCTGCCCATTCGCACAGGAATGGAATTCTCAAACTGCCCGGAAAAAGGGCTCAACCCCTGCCACTGTACTGGACAAGGGCGTTGCTCTTTTTTTTTCTGGGTAGAATCCAAAATCATTTCCTTGTGACGCTAATGCCCTTACAATTTCACTGTCCCCGATACTTCTCTCAACCGTCATGACTCGGCGGGTTGAGGCAGCGTTGTACTTTCAGTTCCACTTTTCTCAAGAGTAAGGCTTTGTGGCGTGTGATGTACCACAACACTCATGGTTGATCACTCAGTCACACAGGTTAATAATGGAATCTGTCTTATGTTATCGTGTTGCTTCTTAAGATCCAACAAGGTAATCAGAAAGTCAAGGAGTTTCGTGATCCTTAGAATAAAAACAAAAACTATTATATAATTTTTCGATAAAGTTTAGATAACCGATGTAACTCACTGGGTTAAGTCACTGTACTCAAAGGGGTAAGACATCTTGGCTTCAGTACTCAAGATCTTACTCAACAGACTGATTAACTGTACTCAGGGACTTAACATCTCCCCCAAGTGATTATTACAATGAATGACGTTTTGTGGAGATAACCAAACATCCTTCTATAATGCTGCCGACACGTGATCATTATACACCACTAGTAGTTGGTGAGTGGGAGTCCTATTTCCTGTCATAACCAATTCTAGTAGTAGTATCAAAAGTCGTAATAGTAACAGTAGTAGTAATAATGGCAAAAATATACTATAATAAGATAAATTTAAGTTGGTAATCACAAGGGAAGGAGCTTAGAGGTTGGGGGGATGAATCGTAGCCAGGAATAAACTGTGAGGAGGGGACGGAGGGGGGCAGGGAGGGAGCACCAAGGCGTGAGGTCCTACATCTAATTTGTTAAGTAAATTCAATAAACTGTTGTTAGGGAACTTTAGTGTAGAGACTTGCCAGGGTGTTTGTCAGAAAGCCCTGTTTCGTGTCTAATTGTGTTAATGTGTTGTAACTACTATTAGTGTGCCCTGTATATTGTGATCTAATGCTGTGTGCTGTATGTATCTCTCGGCTACAAACATTATTATTATTATTATTATTATTATTTGTTATTTTGTCATTATTATTATTATTATTATTATTATTATTATTATTATTATTATTATTATTACGGATATTTTTGTTTTCATTTTTATTGAGACTTAAAGCCAAACTTCATCATCTTCACCTGTAATTATTCCTTCCACCACAACAGGTAGTGTAATGTACTGACTCCATTACTGAGTACAAAATAGTTTATATGGAGAGCACCTGACCTCCTCACTGACCTGACCTCCTCACTGTTCTTCACCTGCTAATTGAAAGTCCGAGTCAAACACCTTTGGGTTATAATGAAAATAAAATGTTGTCTTTCAGTTGTGTTGTGAGAATATTCGAATACACATTGGTTTTGGTTCTAAGGTGAAAATATTCCCCTATTTACGTCTTTGGTCCTATACCGGGTGAGAATATTTAGATATTTATTTGTTTTGGTTTTGTTTTTATTGAGAATTATCCTAAATGCTCAAATATTCTCATGGAAGGTAAGATTTATCGTAAATATTCAAATATTGTCTCGTCGGGGGAATATTAAATTATTATTGCGCTTTCAGGAGAATATTCAGAGTCTCGTTGTCAAGGGAATATTGAAATATTATCGTGTCAGGGAAAAAATTAAAATATTCTCTTCCGTTCTCGGGAATATCAAAGTATTCTCCTCGTTGTTGAGTATTGGAAAGTTTCCTTCGTTGTCAGGTGAAACTCGTCGTGAATATTTTAATGCTATATCGTCGGGGAGAATACCACTCAATTTTATCAGAGGAATATTCAGATATTCCCCTCGTGTCTGTACCCTCACAAGGTCTTCACTGCACCAGCGGCCTTAAATGAAGACTACTAATTAAAATCCTACGTTCACTTATAACGCGACTCTGGGGGCTATTCAGAGAGCTAATTAGTCTTTTCCTATTGGCCAAGGATTGCCGAAAAATCAGCCAATCAGATCCACCTGCATCCACGAACACTGAAAATCCGGATTCGTTGACCTGACTGATTTTTTGTTTTATTAGTAAGACTTTTTTTTATACTGGGTATTAATTACAACAGATGTATTTAGTAATTACAATAATTTTATACATAGGTGATTATTTATTAATTATGACTCGGTAATGATTACGTGTTACTAAAGTATATTAATTGACATAGATAATTATTAAGTAATTTTTAGTAATCAGGAAATTGATTAATATAATTTACATTGCTACTCTGTCGTGTTTATGTGGATATATGTTTGTAATTCTCGACCTGACGCGGGTGGAGGTGAAGGCCTGGCGCGCGTGCACACACACACACACACACACACACACACACACACCTCACTCATATAACACCATCTGTGAGGGAATTACTACACCACGTGAGGCCCCTCATAACACCATCTGTGAGGGAGTTACTACACCACGTGAGGTCCCTCATAACACCATCTGTGAGGTAATTACTACACCACGTGAGGCCCCTCATAACACCATCTGTGAGGGAGTTACTACACCACGTGAGGCCCCTCATAACACCATCTGTGAGGGAATTACTACACCACGTGAGGTCCCTCATAACACCATCTGTGAGGGAGTTACTACACCACGTGAGGCCCCTCATAACACCATCTGTGAGGGAGTTACTACACCACGTGAGGTCCCTCATAACACCATCTGTGAGGAAATTACTACACCACGTGAGGTCCCCCATAGCACCATCTGGGAGGTAATTACTACACCACGTGAGGTCCCTCATAACACCATCTGTGAGGCAATTACTACACCACGCCAGGTCCCTCATAACACCATCTGTGAGGTAATTACTACACCACGTGAGGTCCCTCATAACACCATCTGTGAGGGAATTACTACACCACGTGAGGTCCCCCATAGCACCATCTGTGAGGTAATTACTACACCACGTGAGGTCCCTCATAACACCATCTGTGAGGTAATTACTACACCACGTGAGGTCCCCCATAGCACCATCTGTGAGGTAATTACTACACCACGTGAGGTCCCTCATAACACCATCTGTGAGGGAATTACTACACCACGTGAGGCCCCTCATTACACCATCTGTGAGGTAATTACTACACCACGTGAGGTCCCTCATAACACCATCTGTGAGGTAATTACTACACCACGTGAGGTCCCCCATAGCACCATCTGTGAGGTAATTACTACACCACGTGAGGTCCCTCATAACACCATCTGTGAGGGAATTACTACACCACGTGAGGCCCCTCATTACACCATCTGTGAGGTAATTACTACACCACGTGAGGCCCCTCATAACAATATCTGAGGGAACTACTACACGACGTGAGTTCCTCCTAACACCATCTGGGAGGGAGTTACTACACTACGAGTTTCCTGTTCAACACCTACATTAATCTGTATGTTCACTGTATGTTCCTTCACCTTTCTCTAATGAAGGCTTTTGTTAAAGCACCAATGTATGTAATAAGTCATTTATGTCCAATGTATATTTTCAGCCTTCGGGCTGCAGAACTTTTTCAATAAACCGTTAATTATTATTATTATTACACACACACACACACACACACACAGGAACGCCTGCCATTTCTATATCCCCCAATAGTGTGTGTGTGTGGCTGAGTGCGTGTCTTCATTTATATGTATTGTTTCTTTATGCAAGCTTCTGTGTGTGTGTGTGTGTGTGGGAGGATTTGCTGTTCGTAGGTGTTGGTGATTCTAAAGTTAAGACTAATTTAATGATTACTGGAGAGGTGATTATAACTCATTTGCAACAGAGTACAAACAGGAATGATTAGTAGACCCTTTTTTTTAAGCAGTGTTAAACAGAACATTCATGAACATTCTTTTCCAGGGATGTTCTGGTATAAAGCTCCTCCTCCAACTCTCCTCCTCAAGCACGTTCACACATATATTCCTCCAGTGTAAATTCAGATGCATTCAGGCAAGTGGTGTTCAGACGCTCCGCCTCCCCCCACCTACCCCCCCCCCTCACCTCCCCCCCTCCCCACCTACCCCCCGGTACTCTTTGATATAAATTTATTCTCTTACCTTGGATTCAAATGCATTCTGCCGGCGGTCCTTCAAGATATATTTTTACTGAGCTCGGCGTAAATTTATTCCGGCTTTGGTGCGGTCTAATGTGTTCTTGCCTAGTGAGCTCGGCTGTAATTCATTAGGTACAGTCGAGGCTTCAGAGTCGGGGGAAGAAAAATACAACGGTGTATTTTCTTACTGAGGGAGTTGAAGAATGTTGGAACAGTGTCGGATGGCTGGAAAAGGTCGTATTTCCTATTGGGTTTAGTGTCACTCTTTTAAAATTTTTAGTATATTTATGTGTCTGTCTGTCGCAAAGTACGGTAACCCAACAAGAATCAGGAGCTAATCGGAGCGTTTAATTCCTTTCCCTCGTCACTAATTGCGCAAGTCAGAAATTTCCCTCCCGTCTCCCCCCCCACCCCCCCCCTCCTCCTCCTCCTCCTTTACTTTCTTCTCGGCTCTCCCATCCATCTCCCCGTTTCCTCAAGTTCTCCTCCTCTCCTTGTTTCCTTCCCCATCCCTTATCTCTACCCCAGTCCATCCTCTTCGCCTCCCCTCTCCATCTTTCCTCTTTCTCCCTTCCTCCACCACACTTCCTTCCCCATTCTTCTCTCCTCCCTTCTCCAAACCCACCCTCTCCCTCCCATCCCACCCGCATCCTCCATCCAACCAACATACCTCTCCTCTTCCCTACCTGCCCTTTTCCATCCCTCCCCCTACCCCTCTCCCCCTCCCCCCTTCTACCAGCTAGCGTCCGCACCTCGTTGTTGGACCTTCAGGTGACACCTGTCTAATTAACACCTACGATTTACTGCCCAAGACTGTGTGATAGTGGTCCTGAGCAGCTGTTGGTACCACTGCTGTTGTTATTGTCGTTGGTACTACTGCTACGCTTGGTACTAATGCTGCTGTTATTGTTGTTGGTACTACTGTTGCTACTGGTACTACTACTGCTGCTGCTGGTGGTACTACTGCTGCTGCTGTTCGTTCTATCATTATTACTGTTGGTACTTCAGCTGTTTTGTTATATAATCTGTTTTCCACCAAAGCAGAACTCAGCAGTTACCGTGTGAAAGGGATCTGCCCTGTATGAGCCAGTCGGCCCCCTGCAGTATCCCACTTTCTTATGTTCTTATGTTCTTATGTAAATGGATGGGGAATGTCAGCACCGTACACTCCCCCCCCCCCCCCCCCATCTCTTTAGCTAAATAATTGCCAACATCATATTATTACATAATTGATACATCAATAACTCAGTCAGCCGTGAGTGAACTAAACCTGACCGAACATGGTTGGACCTGACGTAACAACCTGACCTGACTTGACCTAACTTGTTGTAATATTTCCCGACCTGACCTGACTTAACCTGTTGTAACGTATCTTGACCTGACCTGTAATTCAGAAGTAATCTAACCTTATCTAACCTAACCCAACCGGTCAGTTAATCTCGGTCTCTTCCACTTTGTAAAGATGTAAACTTTGTCCATTGAGAGAGAGAGAGAGAGAGAGAGAGAGAGAGAGAGAGAGAGAGAGAGAGAGAGACTCCATCTTTAAGTGTGTTCTAACTCCCCGCGGCACCAAGGAGAGTACTGATAAAAACAGACCAATACGATATGCAACGACTGCTTGTTTTACTGGTCAATACTTTCTCCCAACAAAACTTCCCGCACGATAACTTTGTGTTTCTGTGTTTGTGTCTGTGTTTTGCCTAGAGTGTAAGTTTGGGTTTGTGTGTTTTGTTTTTCCTTATTTGTTTGTGTTGGAGGAGGTGGTTGTGTTAGCAGTAGACAGAGCCTTCTTGTGTGGCAGCAGACAGAGTCTTCTTGTGTGGCGGCAGACAGAGCCTTATTTTGTGGCGGCAGACAGAGTCATCTTTTGTGGCAGCAGACAGAGCCTTATTTTGTGGCAGCAGACAGAGCCTTCTTATGTGGCGGCAGACAGAGCCTTCTTATGTGGCGGCAGACAGAGCCTTCTTGTCTGGCAATAGACAGAGCGGCCATCTTGTGTGGCAGCAGACAGAGCGGCCATCTTGTGTAGCAGCAGACAGAGCCACCTTGGGTAGTGTGATAGCAGACAGAGCCTTCTTGGGTAGTGTTGTAGCAGACAGAGCCTTCTTGGGTAGTGTTGTAGCAGACAGAGCCTTCTTGGGTAGTGTTGTAGCAGACAGAGCCTTCTTGGGTAGTGTCAGAGCCTTCTTGGGTAGTGTTGTAGCAGACAGAGCCTTCTTGGGTAGTGTTGTAGCAGACAGAGCCTTCTTGGGTAGTGTTGCAGCAGACAGAGCCTTCTTGGGTAGTGTTGCAGCAGACAGAGCCTTCTTGGGTAGTGTTGCAGCAGACAGAGCCTTCTTGTGTTGCAGCAGACAGAGCCTTCTTGGGTAGTGTTGTAGCAGACAGAGCCTTCCTGGGTAGTGTTGTAGCAGACAGAGCCTTCCTGGGTAGTGTTGCAGCAGACAGAGCCTTCTTGGGTAGTGTGATAGCAGACAGAGCCTTCTTGGGTAGTGTTGCAGCAGACAGAGCCTTCTTGTGTTGCAGCAGACAGAGCCTTCTTGGGTAGTGTTGCAGCAGACAGAGCCTTCTTGTGTGGCAACAGACAGAGCCTTCTTGTGTGGCAACAGACAGAGCCTTGTGGGGCAGCAGTGAGGGCCACTTGCTTCGCGGGTTGGTAAAGGCACTATCAGAGTCGTGATGGCACTCATTAAACTGGCTCCCCCATTAATATTTTTAACCTCGTGTTGATGATGATGATGATGTGGGAGGAAGGAGGAAGGGGATTAAGGATAGAGGGGAGGAAGAAGGAGAAGGGAAGAGGGGAAAGGAGAGGAGAGGAAGGGAAGAGGGTTCATGGGGCTAACGTTTGCCTACACACTGATACAAGCACGTACACACGCGATGTAGACTTGCTTGTACTCATATATACTTCTATACCTACACAAACATACTTACGTCCCCACTTATTAGTTCTTCCCAAAGTTCGTGTGCCCTTCAGAAGTTCGCGTGCCAACTTCCGGATAAAACCTGAACCTTAAAATTGCTTCTCAACAAACACTCTCTCTCTCTCTCTCTCTCTCTCTCTCTCTCTCTCTCTCTCTCTCTCTCTCTCTCTCTCTCTCTCTCTCTCTCTCTCTCTCTCTCTCTTAGGTTCTCATTCAACCTTGTCCTTGCTCCAGTTCCCCGACAAATGTTCCCTCATGAACCTCTCCTTCAAAAATGCTTTCCCTCTTTCACGTTTTTATCGCCAAATTTATCCGTCTGTCTTCGTCAATAATTCACCACAAACATCCACTCGCCATGTTTGATGTACTGTATGTTCTCGCCCTCGCCAACGTTTTTTCCAACAAACGTACTCGCACCATAATCTGTCCCTCGTCAAAGTCCTCAGATTTTCCCTCCCTCGAAAACGTTCCCTCAAAAACGTTTCCCGTATCATATTTTGGTTATAAACGTCTCTCCATCCATTAAGTGCCCACAGTAACATTCCTAGCGTATAACTGTTTGGTTGCGTCACTGCCAAAACATAAAGGCGCAGACAAGGATAACCTCCAACGTTGCTCCTTGACACACGCAGGCAAGGTTAACCTCCACACACATTGGTCCCGCAGACTTCATGATATCTAGCTCACACCAGTAGTGGCATTACTCCTCGTATGAATATTTCACTGCCAGAAGTGTAATGGAGTTACCCGAACTTGTGTATGTTAATTACAACATGTGTTAAGACAGTTTTAGGAGAGGAGACAGAGAGAGAGACAAGGCTAAAAAGTCTTTGTTTTGTTGCCGAGACGAACTTGTGGAAACAGAAAGAGAAAGGAAATAAAAATAGTGTTTGACTGGTTTGGATGTTTGACATGTGCATATTGTTATTAGTTCATTGGATAGGAGACAGAGGGAGGGAAGGAAGAAAACATTATTGTGTTTTGCTGTTGAGACGAACTTGTGGAAACAGAATGAAAGAAAAACAGCATTGCTGTTTGATTTGAAACCATGAAATGTGCATCTCTTCGTTAGTTCAGTGAAGAGGTGGCATACCGCATACTGAGTGTGTTAAGGTGAGCTACCGTTGCCGCTGTTGCTTGTATACTGAGTATGTTAGCATGACCTCCATATCAAGTTATGGGCAACAGATTCTTAGGTGTTCTTTAAAATATTTTCCTCCACACACCGCTTTTCGTCCTGGACACACCAAGCTTAGTCTCCCTGTTAAAAAGTTTTGAAGGCTAGAGAATTTACTCCCAAACACGAAAGTATTAAAAACTCCGAGGAAAATATATATTGTATGTATTACCTTTTGTCCAACAGCTCATTCGATATTTTGTCTGAAACTTTTTGATAAATTGAAAACAAGCAAGGAGGGCAAATATATTCTTTAATTGTTTTTATCCAAGATTGTAATTGATATTTGGTTGAAATTTTTTAAGTAGTTTGAAAATTATAGAGAAATTATACACCCGACAACTGTTGGGTTCAATAATGTATTACATGTTTTGTGGAGAAAAGAACTTTTTTATTTTTTTTAACTTCCTCGTTACAGTAACCCTTTGTCGACTTTGGCTTAACCCTTTGAGATCGATGAATTTAACCCCTCGGGACTCAAAGGTTAAGCATATATGAAGAAAAAATCATTGACCCAAAGTTGATAAATTATAAATGAAAGATAAAAAAAAATCCTTGCATTCTACAGTAGATAGGCTGAGGGCGTAGGCTGAGGGCATGTGTAAAATATTAGATTATGAACCTAGAAAAAATGTGTTTAATGTGCATATATATATAACGTAAGATAATTGAAGACAGTGTATGACAGGATGTAAATATCGTAATTAGTTGGGTTTCAAGGCGTAGAGTCGTATTAGTTAAGGACTCTCAGCCTATTTCTGGTCACCTCACCGCTGGACTGCAATACACCCTTGAAGATCTTAGTTGTTGAAGCTCAGTTATACATTGACATATAAACAACACTTTATGGTTAAAATTGGTGAAGTGTATATTATTTAAAGGGTAGATTACGTAAGATTAGGTTAGGTTAGGTTAGGTTAGTTAATTTTTTCCTCTCTCAAAAATAATTATTTATTAACTCACTGTCAATTGCCTGTAGTCGATCGTAGAAAACCTGGTCGAATACAGTATCGTAAGAGAAGGACAATAACCCCGATACGATATATGAATGAACCACGATACTTTGGGCTGGAGGGAACTGCAATAAAAGTCGTGGTTGTTTAAGAGCGGATCTGAGTATAGCCAATAAGAGTCAATTACGGACGTCATTTACAATAACCACCATCAGGAGCAATAACTAGCGTGGAGGCGTGGCTCGTCGTAACATCATGCCCACGACAACAAGACCTTCTGCAGCAGGACACAACACACACACACACACACCGGAGAATGATGTGCTCGGAAATGGACGTCCTTCCTGCGTCCCGGCTACTGTGTTCTCCCTCCCCCCCCCCCCCCAACCCCGACAACCCATCAGCTCATCAATAACCTGGCAGACGCTCAGCTGATTGGCCGGGTTGATAAGCCAAGACAATCAAGGGACGCCTCGAACGTCATCGATCGGTAGCCGAATTATCTACCTGATCGAGAAGTCGTTTAGTGGACGGACGCTCAAGGAAGCTAACCCCTCTCCCCTTCACATCCCCCCCTCTCCCCCATCACCCCTCTCCCCCATCACCCGTCACCCCCTCACCCTCACCCCTGTCACCCCTCACCCCCATCACCCCTCACCCCCATCACCCTCACCCCCATCACCCCTCATCCCTATCACCCTCACTCCCACCCCCATCACCCCCACCAACACCACCCCCACCAACACCACCCCCAACCCCATCACCCCCACCAACACCACCCCCACCAACACCAGCCCCAACCCCACCAACACCACCCCCACCAACACCACCCCCACCAACACCACCCCCAACCCCACCCCCCTTCGCCTTCTTGCCACACAAAATCAAATAGAATTATCAGAAATACAGTTACAGGTATATAGTAAATAATAATTACAGGTAAAATTGATTCCACGTTGTGTGAGAGTTTTATAACGATGGTGACTTACGAAAATGAGGAAATTTAGTCAACATCACCATCATTAAAAGTTTTTATTGAAGTGTGAATTACAGGTCGAGAAGCTCCCGTGTGAAACTGTCGTAAAGGTGACGCCATGAAGGGGGAAAAAAGAACTTTAATTTAGCTATAAGATACAAGACCAGTAATTCCCATGTGGCGTTAGTGTCTTAAACGTACGACTGACAGGAGACAAAAAAGTAACCATAATTACATACATAAATTTGGGTATGACAAAAACAGGCACACAAATTTCTACGTAATGACAATAACATAGTGGTAATGAATGTACGATAATTTTTACACCAACTTTAAATGTGCATATACAGTGCATCCTAGTTATGCTGTGGTCTTAAAGTATGATAACTGCTATATTAGACTCGAATTATTACTCTCCAGTCTCCAGTTTTGTCGAGAGTTAAAAGAAAAAGAAACCCCTCACATGCCTAGGACATCCACCAGTCAGGTTAGGAAAGAAGGTGTATTGTTCTGACAAAACACAGCAACAAAGATGAGGGAACAAATCTATGAGAATGGTGATCGAGCATAGTTGAATCACTCACCCGACAGATCTCAGGTTAGGTTAGGTTGGGTTGGGTTGGATTGGATTAGGTTAGGTTAGGTTAGGTTAGGTTGGGTTAGGTTGGGTTGGGTTGGGTTGGGTTAGGTTAGGTTAGGTTAGGTTGGGTTGGATTGGATTAGGTTAGGTTAGGTTAGGTTTGCAATAAGCATAATTAATGAGCCGACCATGGGGTAAACTGTGGACTTCATTAAGCATTAGTGAGGCCCCGTTGTTGACACTGATTTAGGAGACAACGTTGGTGTGTAATGTGTTGTGTTGGTGGTGTAGTGTGTTTGTGTCCCCTAGTCCCTCGGCTCTCCTGGTTAAATAATTAAATACATAAGAGTGAGCACAGAATCTTAAATTATAGATGCCCTCCCACCTCTCTTGATCAGTGGACTGTATAGTAATGTTTAATGGTGGTACTACTGCTACTACTACAACTACTGCTACAACTACTACTACTACTAATGATGATGATGGTATATATGACACAGTATAAAGGTTTAAACTCGTTCAATCACGTTAACTCATAAGCCATTGCAAATACACACATGACTGCCAGAATCGCAATAAACACCCATGATTATCGAAGTATCGTAAGTTAGCTTTGTATAACTGGTTGAATAAAGCTAAAAAAAAATTGAGCTTGACCGATGTGGCGACTAAATTACCTCGAGACTTGTGTACGGGTTTGGAATGTGTTAATTACTTTCGTATCTTTGGGTTTCCAGAGTACTATTTGATCCTGTCTTCGGGGCAGTACAGTCGGTGGTGGTGTGTTGAGCATTCTTTTCCTATCGTTCCGTCGCTTCTCCTCCCCTTCCTCCCCCCCCCCTCCTCTTCTTTCTCCCCTCTCCTCTTTTTTTCTCTTCCCTTCTTCTCTCTTCTTCCCTTTTCTTTCTCTTCCCTTCTTCCTACCTCTTCTTTCCCTTCCCTTCTCCCACTCTCTATCTATCTCTCTCCGCACTTCCTGCCCTCCCTCCCTCCTCCCTTCCCCCTTCCTTTCCGCCTCCCTCCTATCTCTCTCTCCTCGCCTTCTCTCTCCCCTCCTTCCTCCTTTCCTCAGCTCCTCTTTGTCCACCACTCCTCTCGCTCTCTTTTTTTTCTTTATCCTCCTCTTTGTTTACTTCTTCTCCTTTCTTCCTTTGCCTTCTTTAAACTCTCTTACTCTGCCTCTTCCACCACCCCTCCCATCACCTCGCCACCAACCCCTCCCATCACCGCCTCCCATCAGCCTTTCGTGTCCAGACCAGCAGTAATGACAAGTCTCATCATAGGTACATAATGTAATCTGGGAATATTTAGGGTTCAAAACTCTTCAGCATTTAGTCTCGCAGTCTCTCAAAGGATATTCACTTTATCCCGTAAATGTTATAGAAAAGTGTGTGTGTGTGTGTGTGTGTGTGTGTGTGTGTGTGTGTGTGTGTGTGTGTGTGTGTGTGTGTGTGTGTGTGTAAGTTCTTTGGGGTTTCGTTCGATTTTAATAACTGTTTTCTTTTGATTGTTTCTTTATTATTTACGTAAAATTTATATATTGATGTGTTTGACGTCATCAAGTTCCCCTCTCCCCCCCTCTCTTCCCCTCTGTTGGGTGTGGCAGCCGTGTGTGATAAGACGCTACGGGTGGTGTATCTCCCCTCACTCCCTCACACCTTCCCCTCATCCTGTCATACCCTACCTTCATCCTGTCACACCCTCCCTTCATCCTGTCACCCCCCCTTTTCTTCCCATCACCCTCCCCTCCCTCCTCCCCAGTCCCTCCCCTACCTTCTTCCCCTCACCCTTCCTTCTCCCCCTCCTCCCCACTCCCTCCCCTACCTTCTTCCCCTCACCCTTCCTTCTCCCCCTCATCCTCCCTCCCTTCCTCCCACTCTCTCCCTAAAACGTTCTCCCTGTCACACTCGCCCACACTTTCCTCCCACACTCCCTCACACTCTCCCTCATTCTCACCCTCAAGCTCTCCCTTCAAGTATTTCCTTCATTCTTGTTTCCTCCTTCCTTCCTTCCCTCCTTCCTTCCCTCTCTCTCTTGCTCTCCTTCACTCCCACATTCCCTCACATTCTCCCTCACATTCCCTCACATTCTCCCTCACATTCTCCCTCACATTCCCTCACATTCTCCCTCACATTCCCTCACATTCTCCCTCACATTCTCCCTCACATTCCCTCACATTCGCCCTCACATTCCCTCACATTCCCTCACATTCTCCCTTTAATTTCTTAGCTCCCTTCATCTTGCCTCCATCTATTTCTGACAATGGCGCCAAAATAACATAGAGACTCTACTTGGGTTCACTAGACATTGCAAACGTTACTTGTTCCTCCCTCCGTTACTTGTTCCTCCCTCTGTTACTTGTTCCTCCCTCCGTTACTTGTTCCTTCCTCTGTTACTTGTTCCTTCCTCTGTTACTTGTTCCTTCCTCCGTTACTTGTTCCTCCCTCTGTTACTTGTTTCTTCCTCTGTTACTTGTTCCTCCCTCCGTTACTTGTTCCTTCCTCTGTTACTTGTTCCTCCCTCCGTTACTTGTTCCTTCCTCTGTTACTTGTTCCTCCCTCTGTTACTTGTTCCTCCCTCTGTTACTTGTTCCTTCCTCTGTTACTTGTTCCTCCCTCTGTTACTTATTCCTCCCTCCGTTACTTGTTCCTCCCTCTGTTACTTGTTCCTTCCTCTGTTACTTGTTCCTCCCTCTGTTACTTATTCCTCCCTCCGTTACTTGTTCCTCCCTCTGTTACTTGTTCCTCCCTCTGTTACTTGTTCCTCCCTCCGTTACTTGTTCCTCCCTCTGTTACTTGTTCCTTCCTCTGTTACTTGTTCCTTCCTCTGTTACTTGTTCCTCCCCTCGTTACTTGTTCCCCCCTCCGTTACTTGTTCCTCCCTCCGTTACTTGTTCCTTCCTCTGTTACTTGTTCCTCCTCTGTTACTTGTTCCCCCCTCCGTTACTTGTTCCCCCTCCGTTACTTGTTCCTTCCTCTGTTACTTGTTCCTTCCTCTGTTACTTGTTCCTCCCCTCGTTACTTGTTCCCCCCTCCGTTACTTGTTCCTTCCTCCGTTACTTGTTCCTCCCTCTGTTACTTGTTCCTCCCCTCGTTACTTGTTCCCCCTCTGTTACTTGTTCCTCCCTCTGTTACTTGTTCCTTCCTCTGTTACTTGTTCCTCCCCTCGTTACTTGTTCCTTTATTACTTGTTCCTCCCTTTCGGTGCCAATTATAGCCACGGAATCTAAAATGCCGTCGAAGTTTGACTGAGACTGTAGACAATAACTAGATGCGTTCTCTCACTCCCACTTGCCGAGACGAAATTGGAGGAGGAAGCTTTGGGAATCCGCCTCTGCAGTTTTAATTAAATTTGTCGTTCGCAAGGATTGTTCTTTTGGGAATTTGTGTTTGTTTATTTATGGGGCTAAGAACCGTGTTTTTGTTTTTAGGACTTGTGTTTTTTACTTTTACTAATTCTTGTCTTTTTTATACCCAAGCCTCTGTTTTGAGATATGTATTGGTAGAGGAATTTTTTTTAAATTTTTTATTGACAAAGAATCGTTTAATTTTATATACAAATAATTTTTATGTTGGTGGATATTAATATTTTAGTTATAAGAACATAAGAATGGAGGAAACTGCAGCGGGCCTATTGGCCCATACTGGGCAGTCCCGTTTACACCCAACCCCTATTGCTCATATAAGCATCCAACCAATGTTTGAAGCTATCCAGCGTATTCGAGTTAATGATGGTATTTGGAAACTTGTTCCATTCTTCCATTACTCTATTTCCAAACCAGTGTTTACCAATTTCGCGCCTAAATCTAAATTTGTCTAATTTAAAACCATTATTACGAGTTCGCTCCTGGTTGCATAGTTTGAGTACCTTTGTAATGTCCCCTTTGTTTAGCCCTGACTTCCATTTATACACCTCTATCATGTCGCCCCTCGCTCTACGTCTCTCGAGGGAGTGCAAATTAAGACGCTTTAACCTGTCTCTGTACTCAAGGGCACTAATGCCCGGGATTCTGTCCAAGGATTCTATATCTATTCTGTAATGCTGTGACCAGAACTGCACTGCGTAATCCAGGTGAGGTCTCGCAAGCGCAAGATATAATCTTAAGATGACTTCGCTAGTCTTGTAACTAACACTCCTTTGTATGAACCCAAGTACTTTATTTGCCTTGTTACGAGCAAAAACACATTGTTTACTTGGCTTAAGATTCCTATTTATCGCTACTCCTAAATCTCTCTCGCAGTCGGATTTCTCAATTGCACCGTTATTCATCTGGTAACTGTTTCCCTGTTTACGTCTCCTGTACTGAGTACTTTACATTTGTCCACATTGAATTTCATCTGCCATTTTTCAGACCATTCGAAAAATTTGTTTAGATCTTCCTGTAGTTTTGCAGAGTCCTCGTCAGATTTACTAACACGTCCTATTTTAGTGTCATCAGCAAATTTACTTATGTTGCTGTCTATGCCGATATCTATGTCGTTTATGTATATAATAAATAATAATGGTCCAAGTAATGAGCCTTGGGGAACTCCACTAGTGACGTTGCTCCAATGGGATTTAGTGCCGTTAATGCTCACTCGCTGTTTCCTGTCCTGTAACCACGCCCTAATCCATTTTAGAATATTACCTTTAATGCCATGTGGGAAGATTTTTTTTATTTGTTTTGGTTGCGTTAGGTTAGGTTAGGTGCAAGTGTTTTCTTTTTGAGTGTCTTGTATGTTGTGTCATCTGTCTTGTTGGTAGTGTGGGGAAGGTACTGTACTTCTCTGGTACTCGCACGCTTATGCTCATAATATTAATTTTTGCTCACTGCCGCTCGTGTGTGTGTGTGTGTGTATGTAATTTATGACGTTCACGTGGCAGTTAAATTTGTCCTGGTGATTTTTACAATATTTTTATGTCATCAGCGTGAGTGAGCGGTGTGCCGACGGCAATGGGCTTCATAAAAATCATTTGATCCATTTAAAAGCAATCACAGTATGGCTTAATTTTAATGACGAGTGCGGCATACAACTGACCCCCATTATTAATATACAAATTATTGAACATGTAATACTGAATACGCGATCAAATGTTCAAATTGTATATTTTGTCGACTGCTTTTGGGGGACAGTGATGAGGCTAAATTAATTTAGATTTTGTGTAACTTTGTATAAGGTTATTTATCTGTTGGGGTCTATTGTAGTTATATTATGTTGATGTAGCTACCATGCACCGAGAGGAGTGAGTGTATCCGCTGTGACGCCTCTCTCTCTCTCTCTCTCTCTCTCTCTCCTCTCTCTCTCTCTCTCTCTCTCTCTCTCTCCACGATATTTCCCTTATCTCTCTCCTATCCAACATCCCTATCCTTCTCTTTGCTCACCCTCCCCATCCCTCAACCCCCAACCTACCCTATATACTACACTCATCCCATCACTCATCCATCCACAAATCCATTCTCTCCTCCATCCTGCCTAAACCACCCAACCCGCACACCCAACCCACACCACACACACACACCCTCACTCACCCACACCACCCCACCCCACCCACCGCCTCGTCATGAGAGAGGAGAGAGAGAGAGAGAGAAGTAATTGTAAATGACAGGCGTAAGTTGGCTCCTCAGTGACCTGTCTCTACCAGATGGGATTATTTCTGTTTACATTCTGTTCCTTCATTTCCTGGTAAACGCACCGTGTAGGACCCCGCCGCCGTGGTGAGAAGAATAATGTCCGGGGGAGGAGGTCGCATTTTCGTCTCAAATCGTCGTCGGAAATGGATAGAGGCGATGATGAGGGGTAAAGGGGGGGGGAGGTGGGTAAGGGGTAGTTCTGTGTTGTGTCGTCTTTATTGAACGACCATTTGTTTACGGTTGCCTTTTTTCTGACCTGACTGATGGATGATTTTTTTATCCTTTCCACCCCCCCATGTGAAGGATATTTTCTTAGGGTCACGTTTCCTTATTTTCCGATTTCAAGCTGATAAATCGGAAGTCTTTATCATATTCAACAGATTTTTATACACGTTTGGAGTTTGTGGTAAGATTTTTGGATTTTGTGTTGATATTTTTTTCCTCATTAATTATGTATAAATCTTTAGTGTACAATTTCGGTTTGTTTCAGTTTGAGTCTATACATTTTATTTAAGTTTTCGTTCCAGTTTCATTAAATTTTAGTTCCAGGTTTATTCCAGTTTCGTTAAATTTGAGTTCCAGTTTTAATTCCAGTTTTATTCGAAGTTTCAGTCCGTTCTTGTAGAAGTGAAACGTAGTGGCCGGTGTCAGTTTCTTAAGTTTCTTGTAGGGGTGTGTGGGGAACTAGTCCCTCTGTCTCCCGCACAGTAAGGTGAAGGTGGCTTGATGTCATGCGGATTACCCCACAGCATGAAGACTCAAGCACTCTAACCCAACCCACACTCGCAATAAAGCAAAAGCGCCTCTCCGGAAACTTAAATTGACCCCGATTAACCTAACCTCGTCCACAGTGAATGCAAACTGACCCTGGTTAGTGTGAGCAGATGCAGTTAACCCCCTAGCTGACCTCGGATGTCTGACGAGAACATTACCGAAAGCCACTCGGCGTCAGCAAAGACCAGCAAACGCGAGGTGACCCTGGTTAACCTAAGCTGACGCCCGTTTAACCCATTCTGACCTGTTGCCTAATCACGACTTTACTTACATAATTATTTATTTCTTACATTTATCGTGTTTTTTTGTCCTCTCATAAGTTATCTATATGAGTGAAATAATTCCCTTTTTTTATAGACTTTCATTTGTTTTGATGCTGTTAGTTTCATTGTCGTTAGTCATGTCTTAAACCAGGGTAATTCACTTTTATTCAACAAAATTATACACATCACTTTAGGGGACAAATATAGCGTGGTCTCTTATCCTCACTTTAGATCTTTTTCATTTGAAGTTTTTTTTAATGAATTCGCAACGACACTGCATTATCATCCCATGCATGACTTGAATTTTGCATACCATTAACATTTAGCTACGTGTTTCTGGCGCGACTAATTCCTCTTCATGTTTGTAATAGGAATGCTTAAGTGTGTGTATGTGTGTGTGTGTGTGTGTGTGTGTGTGTGTGTGTGTGTGTGTATGTATAGATGTGTGTGTATAGGTAGTCGTAATAGTGATACTTTTATATACAGACTGACAATACAGGAATGTTGTTTTTTTTTATAACATACCTACTTATACACAACGTCATTGAATTTTTTTTTGGGTGGTAGAATTTTGAGATAATGAATGACAGAAAGGCAGGAAACTTGAGTCCCAACGTCTGTCTGAGTCTCTGTACATCACGTGAACTCTATTGTCCTGCCAGTGAAGATTTTTCTCTTGTTCTGTGTTGACGTGAGATATTTCGGTGTTGTAGAAGAGGGTACAGTACTCGTCTCCTGCCCTAAGAGTCGTTGGTTCAATTGCACTACCAACCACTCTGCCCCTCGTGTACCGTCAGGCCTCTGGAACCAACCTGACCTGACCTGACCTGACCTAACCTAACCAACCACACTGCCCCTCCTGTACCGTCAGGCCTCTGGAACCAACCTGACCTGAACTAACCTAACCTAACCTGACCTAACCTAACCTAACCTGACCTGACCTGACCTAACCTAACCTAACAAAACCTAACCTACCCTTGAATAATAAGTCGAGGATACTGAAGGTTTGTGTCATACCTCTGAAGTATGAACTACCTCCTCCCCTTTCCCCCTTCCTCCTTCCCCCTTCCTCCTTCGTCTTCCCCCTGTCTTGAGATTAGTAAAACACACACACACACACACACACACACAGAACAATCGATCAAGATACGCCAGACGAACGATCGCTTGATTTGGCTTTTCCAGTAGCGGTTTGTTTATGGCTCAAGCTTCGCCACCTCATACACATAAACATAAAATAAAACATTAAAACGAAACCTAAAAAAATCACGCAGCTTCTCGTCTCTGGTGCATAAAAACACTCAATGGCAACCGTCTGTCAGAATTCCCGCCTTGTTAAACTTCGCCAGACGATCGTTCGCCTGCCTCTAACCTGATGTTATGGTCTTTTTTTTTTTTTTAAACGGCACAAACACCTCTACCACGAGAACGATAAAAAACAAACACAAAAAAGAAAACCTGACACACACTTACCAAGTTGTTTTTTTTCTTCTTTTAACTCACAAAAACAATAACCGGCACCTTCCTCCGTCAGTGTTACCAACTAGTTAGACGCGATGATTTACGCTGACGGCCTGGAGTTAACCAAATTATCGTCTAGTTCCTGGGTATCTGGCAATTGTGTTGAGATGGCGGGAATTTTTCTTTATTAAAAGCTCTCTCTCTCTCTCTCTCTCTCTCTCTCTCTCTCTCTCTCTCTCTCTCTCAAAAGATTAAAATAGACTAGAAAAGATGAAAAATATAATTGCAATAAAAAGTATGTAGCTGAGAGAGAGAGAGAGAGAGAGAGAGAGAGGTACAATTTCCTCCGTGTTGTCGTCCTGTTGATGAGTACAATGTAACCAACCCAGAGGACGTCACCCATGAGCTGATACCTGCATTGTTGTGGTCCCCTCCATCACACTCCCTCCCTCCTCCCACCACACTCCTTCCTTCCTTCCACCACACTCCCTCCCTTCCTCCCTCCACCACACCCTCCCTCACCACTCTCCCTCCCTCACCACAGTCCTACCCAAAAATAAGAGAGAACACAGAAGCATAATATTTAAATACGAATGCTAAATACTTTCATGAATGCAAATATGAATACAGAAAAAAATACAAAATATTCAAATACAATAATTACATTTGAAAAGTATTAACAGATATTCATGTATACTTTGGTGACGAAGGTATGATACATAATGATAGAGTTTAACAGGTGTAAATATTCCGTGATTTGCATTCATTCAGTGTGGACGTGAGATGAATATGCTAATGTACGCGATGTTGCTTAAAGCTGGAGACTTATCCTGGCCAGCCACTGTTTTATCCTAGGAATAATGTATAATAATATATACTAATCTAAGGAAGCCACTTTAGTAGCATTAGTAAAGGATTATAGAAGAATAAAGACCACTGGCTCTTTATAACATCGGTCGCGTCTGTTACTCAGGCGACAGATATCAAAAGTGAAGAATTTGCCTCCAATGAATTGAATTGAAACAGTTTATTTCGCCAGGAAAACACAGATACAGAGTGGATAATAATAACAATATTAACATGGTTGAGCCAGTTGAGAACCTGAGCTCTCTTTGAGGCACCTGATATATACTATACATTTATCTCAAGGAAGTACTATGTAATATTTAGTGTCATCTGGAATAGTACAACAGCATGGTGGTAATAAGAACCTCTCATAATGTTACCACGGTTATCACTTCAATATTTATTTATTTTACTTATTTGTTATTTAATGACTCGTCGTGTCCTCGTGAAGCACCCGCCAAGTTTCATCGTTTATCTTTTATCATTCTAACAATAGTGACAATAGCAGTGTTATTCGTGACTACAATGAGGATAGTGATGATGGATGTATTACGTACAGTATGTAGAAGTATTTGATGTGGGTTAAGATAATGAGTGATGGTGAGGAAGATTTGTCCACTGAAACTAATGATAACTTATTTAAACGCAATTGAAACCAAATTATGACTTAACCCAACCCAACTCAACCCAACCCAACTCAACCCAACCCAACCTAACCTAACCTAACCTAACCTAACCTAACCTGACCCAACCCAACCCAACCCATTGAGTTAAACGCTAGTCCAGTTGGAAAGTCTTTAGTGAATGTAAATATTTTGACCCTTACTGTATTATGTCAGAGGGATTATATTTGCAAACAAAAAATAAATAAATAAACCTAAAAACACGGAACATCCGGTACTGCCTATAGGTGGTTCAGTCGTCTCTCAAAGAATAACATCTGCTCTCTTACTCAGGTTAATTAAAGTCATTTGAAGGTATCAGGTCCATGTCGGCTTCTCATCTCCTTAATGGCTGCTGAGGTAAACATTCTAGTATTTTTTGTTGTTTGTTTTATTTGTTTTTGTTTTTATTTACTTTGCTGAGGGAAAGTCGAGGGAAGAGCTGTTAGCCTGGTTCACTTTCTTTCCTCTCTTCCCTCTTTTCCTCTCCCATCCCATCATCTCCCCGTTCTTCTCTCCCACTCCCCTCCCTCCCCCCCTCTCCCTTCCCCTCCTCTCCCTCCCTCCCTTCCCCCCCTCCCTCCCTCACTCCCTTCCTTCCTCCCCTACTCCCTTCCTTCCTCCCCCTCTCCCTTCCCCTCCTCTCCCTCCCTCCCCCCTCCCTCCTCCCTTCCCCCTCCCTCCCTCCCTTCCTCCCCCCTTTCTCCCTACCCCCCTCTTCTCCCTACCTCCCTTCCCTCCCCCTTCTCATCCCTCCCTTAAAGCATCCCTGGATAAGTCGGGTAAGTGTAACGGCGAGATACAGTCTAAAGGCAGACGAGACAGTGCTAACCCTCACGATCGACCAAGGCCGAAAGTTCCCTCTCTTACCGTCGTCTCTTTCGTCTCTATGGGCTTAACGGAGGCGTGTCACACTGTTGCCAGATCGACATCATTAAGGGCGCCTTGCTTTCACTTTGATTTTACACTTTAGGGAGTCTGGTAACAATGATTTGATAGAGGGAGGGAGGGAGGGAGGGGGTACAAGAGGGAAAGAGGAGGTGGGGAGGGAGAGAAAGAAGTGGAGGGAAGAGGGAAGGGTAGAATGAGGGGAGAAGGAAGTAGATAAGAGAGCAAGAGGGGAGGGTAGATAACGGAGAGAGTGGGGGGGAGGGAGGGTAAGTGAAGGGAAGGGAATGAAAGGAAGGAACGGGAAAAAGAAGGGGAGTGTGAGAGGTAGGGAGGTGGTAAAATGGAGATGAAGGAGATCGATAAGCGTGTATTAAGGAGAATAGGGGAGGAGGGAGAGACTGATGAGAGTGAGGGAAATGGGGGAGAGACCAACTACCACCATACCACCACCAGTACCACCACCACCACCAATACCACACCAACAATACCACCACCACCACCATCACCACCAGTACCACTACCACCACTACCACTATTACCACCACTACCACCACTACCACCACCACCACCACCACATGCTGCACTAAAATCGAAAGTGAAACAGGTCTGACAAGCAGTGATCCGTGACCCTGTGTAGTGAGGCGAGGCTGAGGGAGGGGCACGGCGAAGGAGGGGCAAGGAGGGGAGGGGCACGGCGAAGGAGGGGAGGGGCAAAGGAGGGGCAGAAAGAAGGAGATGGGAAGGAGGGATAAAATAACGAGAAAAATAATTAAACAAGGATAGAAGAAGAGTGAATGATGCAGGATAGGTGAAGGATACTGAAGGAAAGTAAGAAGGGTAGCCAGGAGAATGTTCGCGGCCTCTTTACGTTCATCATCATTCACCCTTCGTCTCTCTTACGTTTTTCCAGCCACCAATACTTTTACATTTACAGCTATTTAAGTGCGTGTGGGCAATACACATGAATCTTTATCTCGACCTGCATACCTGGTTACCTGCATACCTGACTATCTGCATACCAGGTTACCTGCATACTTGGTTACCTGCATACTTGGTTACCTGCATACTTGGTTACTTGCATACCTGGTTACCTGCATACCTGGTTACCTGCATACCTGGTTACCTGCATACCTGGCTTCCCGGTTACCTGCACTCCTGGTTACCTGCATACCTGGCTACTTGTATACGTGGCTACCTCCATACCTGGTTACCTGCACTCCTGGTTACCTGACTAAATACCTGACTATCTGCACACTTCACTACCTATACACCTGACTACTGCATATTTAGCTACCTGCATATCTGGTTACTTGCACTCCTGGCTACCTGTGTACCTGGACAAGGGTGTGGCAGAGTTGACTGGCTGGCTGGCTGGACATCACAAATACCAGGTCGCACCTCTCACTTTCGCCAGAGTTAAACCAGCGAGTGAGGGAGGGTGTGGCGCTGGGCAGTAGCTGACCCCCTTAAACACACACACACACACACACACACACACACACACACACCTACCTATAGTCACAATACCGGTTATCATGTAGACCCGATAACAGCATTAGCAGACCCCTTTAACAACATTTTTTTTGCACCCGATATAATTAATGCTTGTTAACCCCGATAACACATATCACGTAGACCCCGATAGCAGCCGTCATGTAGACTCGATAACAACATTAGTAGACCCCGTTAACTGCACTTGTGAAAACCCGATAACACTTGTCACGTAACCCCGATAACATGTGATCAATATGACCCCAGTAACCGCATTCATTTCATGATGGACCCGATAACAACCTCCCTCACAATAACGGATATCACAATGACCCGATAACGACCCCCCCCCCTCCTTTCCTCCCACCAATAACCTGATCCGATTTCGCCCGGGCAGAGCCACCATTGGTAGTCAGACATTCTTGGTTGAACCAGTTATTTGGTGGGTCACTAAACTGGCTGCTGAGTCATTAAGAAAGTCAACTACCGGTGCTCCTTTCACTGAGAGAGAGAGAGAGAGAGAGAGAGAGAGAGAGAGAGAGTGAGAGAAATAATGTGGAAGAAACAGAAAGGTGAAAAGTAGACAGTTTAACAGACAGACACAGACAGGTACAGACAGACAAACAGACAGACAAAGTGAGTGATAGAGTTCGCCTTTCGCAAAAACAATCTCTCACTTTAATTAATCCCTGTGATAATATAATATACTAATAATAATCAAAAGAAATCCTCGCAGCTGTAATCTACTGATGCCTCATCGTGTTATTAACGCTGTGAATAAAAACTTACGCCATTGTATTAACCTTTGAGTCCTGGATGAAAAAAAAATGTATTGCTATAATTTTCAAAGACTAAAAGTAGGAGTATAATGTATAATAATGTATAGTTAGTGTATCATTATCTTCTTTTTGTACAATGATTGTATATCTTCTACATAGAATACGTGCTTAGTGTAAATGGTATAATGTACAGTATATAATTTGTATCAAGAAAGAGACTGTCTAACTGTATCTCAACTATATACAATACAGACCTTGTGTAAGTGGTATTAATGTATTTGTATATGTATATGTATATCCCCAAACTCTTAGCGCAATACATGACTACATAACGAACACAAAAATTAATCCAAAGAACTGTAATTAATTTTTTTTTTATATAATTTGAAATACATTATTTGAGCAAATCATATTATGAACATTAACAGTAGGATATTATGCAGCGAGTAAATTGTTTATAAATTATCTGGATATGTTGGTGGTTGACTGCTGCTAGTGTGTGTGTACCTGTGTTAAAATACAGGTGTTTGGGGTGTTTGTTTTAGGACATGTGGGTGTTTTTGTTTTGTTTTAGGATAAGCTGTGTTTGTTTTAGGTTAAGTGATTGATTGTCTTTGTTTTAAGGTGGTTTATTGTTTTTTTGAGATAAAGGGGTGTTTGTTTTATGTTTTAGGTTAAGTGTTTGTCTTTGTTTTAAGGTTAGTGATTGTTTTTTTTTATTGGATAATTTTTCATGAGTTAATGCAAATACAAACACAATCACTTAGGTCTCTCGTCCCTTTAAATAATGGAACCATTTAGCGTGGAACCTACAATTGATGCTGTAGGTTAGGTTAGGTTACGTTACCTTACGTTACGTTACGTTACGTTTAGGGTTAGGTTTAGGGTTAGGGTTAGGTTAGGTTAGGTCACGTACAACAATGAGGATCTTTTAGTTACTGCAAAGAGCTGGGAAATATATCGTGTTAATTTGAGAGAGAGAGAGAGAGAGAGAGAGAGAGAGAGAGAGAGAGAGATTCCACAGCAGCAGGCAGTTTCTCCCACCGGCAGTGTTTATACCACAGTAAGTTCACTATTATGAGGCGGCGTCAACTCTGCTTGATAGAGACAACGGGACCGTAATGTGTGTGTGTGTGTGTGTGTGTGTGTGTGTGTGTGAGTGAGTGAGTGTTCAGTAATGATTTTTATAGCTAAGTGAATTTAATTGTTTGGTTGTGTCGGGTTACCAGATTTTGTTTTTATTTTGTAGGTGTGTGTGTGGGGGTGTGGGGGTGGGGGGAGGAGGGGGGGGGAGAGGTGGGGGGGGGGAGAGGGGTGAGGAAGGGGAGCGAGATAGGTGTGTCGTGCTCATGATGGTGTGTTAGTTTCATCGTCGTTCGTGGTCTTTTTCGTCATTATAATAACCATCATTCCCATCATCATTCTCATCATCATCCTTCACAATTAATCAGAGTTCCCCTAATTTTAATGTTATTTTGACTTTAACGTATGTATGTATGTATGTATGTATGTATGTATATATGTATATATGTATGTATGTATGTATGTATGTATGTATGTATGTATGTATGTACAGTATATATGTATATATGTATGTATGTATGTATGTATGTATCTATGTAACGTATGTATTAAAGCGTATTGATGTATGATCGTCTGTGTAAATGATTGCGGGTAAATGTGTATATTGTATGTTATAGAGAGGCATGGGTGTATGTATGAGTGTGTATACCTGTATGTTGTATGAATATTTTAAGTATGTAGGTTGTGAATGTATGTATTGTGTATATGTATGTAGGTGTCCGCATGTATTATATTTCTGCCTTCTCTCCCTCCCTTCTCTTCTTCCTCTTTTCCTCACCCTCCCTGTCCTCTCCTCTATTCTTCTCCCATCCCTTTTACTTCCCTACCCTTTTTCAGCCTCTTTCTTTTTCTTCCTCTCCCTCCTTCCCTCACTCCTTTCTCTTCTCCCTCCCTCCCTCCCTCCTTACTTGCACCCGGGACTTCCTGCAGGTATCTGAGGGGCTGTAGAGTTGATGGCTGTTGTACATCGCGGCTAAATAGAGCTTTTCCGTGCAGATGGTCCTCTCTCTCTCTCTCTCTCTCTCTCTCTCTCTCTCTCTCTCTCTCTCTTCGTCGCAGAAAGTGTTGAAAATGAGTAAAACTAGACGAGTGAGAGAGGTGATTGGTAAAAAAAAAGAAAATAGAGCGAGTGGTGTGACTCAGAAAATAGGAATTTGGTGTTGGATTCGCCTTCCTTGAGCAAGAGAGAGAGAGAGAGAGAGAGAGAGAGAGAGAGAGAGAGAGAGGACCCAGGTGTTGTTGGTGAGGAGGTAATTAAATACCTTCTGCGAATATAGAAAAGAAAATGTTTGTGTGCAGGATTTTTGTGAAATTGTTTATCATCTTTTGCGCGTTTGGGAGGAGGAGGGGGGGGGTAGGAGGGGGGGGGTAGGGATGGTTGGTGTCGGAGGGGGGGTAGGGATGGTTGGTGTCGGAGGTGAAGGTAGTTATATATGTGTATATGGGGGGTGGGGGGTAAGAGGAGGGAGGGAGGTTTTGTGTGCTGGGGGAGAAGAAAGATGGTGTAGTTTATGCGGGGGGGAAGTGAGTTTGTGGGGAGGGAAGTGTGAATGTGGGGAGGAAGAGGAAAGAAGAGGAGGAAGAGAATGATGAGGAGGAGGATCAACAGGAGGAAGAAGAGAAGGAGGAGGAGGAGGAGTAAGCGTAGGATAAATTATGATGAGCTTAATATAAACAAAAATCTTCGAGAGGGGGATGGAATTTTCCTGACGTTCCTCTCGATAAGTAACACCATCAGCGCCTTCCTCTGCCACTCCATCAGCTCCTTAATAAATACACACCATCAGCACCCCATCGCTACCCCGACGAAGGATAATTTAGCACGTGTGAATTTTTTTTTTTTTTTTTCGGTCGTCAACATATTAATTAATTCTCAGGATCTTGTTGAGATAAAGTTGTAATTTAGGTAAAGTGGCTGAGGTAATCATGTTATTTTTTTGGTGTTGTTAAAAGGTTGTTGTTGTTAGTTATACCGTAGTTATGTGTATTCTTGTTATACGTGTACTTATAGTTTTAATAATTATATATCGTTATTTTTTTTTCAGTTATTCTTTGGGTAGGAATTTTGTAAGTCAGTTCATTTTTATCGATTTTTGTATTTGTTAGTATTTTTGTATGTGCGTTTTGTGTGTGTGATTTTGTTAGTTGTGTCCGTGATTTTCTTAGTTGTTTGTCTGTGATTTCATAGTATACTGTGTGTGTGTGTGTGTGTGTGTGTGTCAATCGCAATCGCAAACACCTGGAGGAGATTTGTAATGAGTTGGTCTTCGTCAAAGGTATAAGGTCAATGGTTTTAGTTAACTTTTGCAGATTTACTTCCAACAACTAACGTGCATCCCGATAAACGTTCTCCCAGCAAACGTTCGTGCCAATAAACGTTCGTGCCAATAAACGTTCGTGCCAACAAATGGTAGCACAGTACCCGAAACGTTTGGAAGGCACAAGGCAATATGAAGACCAGAGCTCGGTTCTGTATTTGATAGTCAATAGTTGTATTAAATCCTGAGGGCAGACAGAGCTTGTTGAGAGAGAGAGAGAGAGAGGGAGGGAGAGAGAGAGAGAGAGAGGGAGAGAGTGTGTGTGTGTAAGTGGGGTTTCATCAAAGGTTACGAAGAAAGATATAAGGAGATTGGTATTTGGGGAGTCAAAGATATATTCCAGGCTTTTAAAAAATACACAATGGAATATAATTGAAAAAAAAAAAGTAACGTAAATTGCCTTATTAAAAGCATTCTTTAATTTTGCTTGTATGTAAAATTATTGTCCCATTGGTTTTTTTTATTTGTTTGTCTGGTGTACAAAAAATTATGTATTGTAGACTTTTTTTATACGTATTAACAAGTTCAGTAATTCCATGCATTCTTGACTAATTTTATAATATTAGTTTATTGATTTGGAGTTTGTATGATATAATTTTTGAAACTATATAAACAATTTCTTTTATATTTGATTTTGTATTGTTTGTTTGTAACGTTGTTGGTATTACTCGTGCCTGGCTCGTCTACAGGAGGGTGTTGTGAGCCATGTAGGGTTAGTGTTAAGAGCTGCCCCGTCCTGTTATCTGTACAGGACTTGACCAAGTATCCCGGGAGGAGAGGAGGGCCGGGATGCGAGTGAAGTGCAGTGGGAATTTTTTTTCTAGTATTATGATCGTCAGTCGCGTAACCTCGTCATTTCATCCTGGAGTTCGAAATTTATGTGCGTGAGATGCGTTCGGTATATTTTTTTTTTAACAACTTTAGACGCATCCTAGTAACAGATATGCTGCTACTAGGAGATGTTTGTGGCATGATAGCTAGCCTAATAAACTAGATAACACAAGAATTAAGGTTTTATTGGGATTACTCGTAGAATCACGGGTGCCAGTGAGGTCATGGGATGTGTGTTACTTTTTGGAAATGAGTAAATATTAGTTACATTAAACCCCAAGGATAATTACTTCCTGGGAATAAAAGAAACCTGGCTGATAATTTTTTCCCCAGTATCGACAACGACACACCATCACTTGCCAAACACGAATGATCATAACTCCTGAAAGGTTAATTGAATCAGTACTAGACTAAGACAGGTATTGGGTCTAACATAGCTTATTATTCCTGGGAATTAAAAAAAAATCCAATTATTTAGTTCTTTTATTTTTCTCAGTTTATTCAACGGCATCAAGCCCATAAAAAGATATGTTTATCCTGTGATAAAAACTCGAACATCCAACTGTGATTATTGTGTTTTATTATTAACATCGTCGTAATTAAAACATTCTATCGTAATTATCTCATTATGTTCATCCTGGGAATAATGTTGGAAAATGTGCCCGTCTTTATTTTTCAT
The DNA here is from genome assembly GCA_958450375.1 of Homarus gammarus. Lineage (NCBI taxonomy): Eukaryota > Metazoa > Arthropoda > Malacostraca > Decapoda > Nephropidae > Homarus > Homarus gammarus. The sequence goes on from CAUDMG010001492.1 coordinate 1,765,815, forward strand.
GGTATTAATGTGGCAAATAATTACTTCATCCTGATAATACAAAAAACAGTCCTTCAAAGGGGTATAAGGACCCTCTCCACCCCTCCCCTCCCCCCGCCTCACCTCCAGCCACTTGTCTCCGGGCTAAGGACTCTGAGTGTTCACACCCCTCCTCCTTATCGAGTCTCAAGTGTCCTGCAGGATTGATGGCTCTCTGCTGCAGGTGCTTCATGTCCTCCTCCTCAGCAGGTGTGATAACGCCGCCCCGGATGCAATCTGGCGGAATCCACGCGTGTACGGGCGTGGCGGGTAGTGATTGGCCCTTGGTTATGTTCACTTGTTATTGTCATTACTCGTCTCCTATGACTGACGGGGTAATGATAATAATGATACTTAAATTAAACGATATATTAATAATGGAAAATGAAAAAATGATAATAATCATCATAGTTCTGATAATGATAACCATACTAAACCTAATTCGAGTCATTACCATCATCATTAGATCGATAATAATAATAATAATAATAATAATAATAATAATAATAATAATGATAATGATGATGAAAAAATGCGACGGAAGAATAGGAAGAAAGTAGGAGGAGGAGGAAGAAGAAGAAGAGAAGGGGAGGAAGAAGAGGAAGAGGAGGAAGAAGAACAACATCAACAATATCAACAACAACAACAAAAACAACAACAACACCACCACGAGGAGGAGTAGCAGCAGTGGCCATCAGACAGCTTCGGTCACAAGAACACCTAACAAAGACCCTTGATGTCAAGAGAATTATGATAAGCTGTGTAAATATACCACAAGTTACGAGGATTGGTTCGTTAGTCTCAGCGTATCGTAACATCTAACTATACAGATTTAGGTGGTGTTGTGACGCGAGAGACAGTGACGCATAAATATTAGTATATGGTCAGTGACGTCCGGTTGGTTGTGTGTATCCCGTGGTTTATTGGGTCTTGTTCCTTCACACACACACACACACATATATACTTGCATACACACACACTAGCATACATACATACCAGTATTTGTATGTGTAAATTGTTCTATTTTCGCCTCTGGTAAACTTAACATCTAACATAAAAAAATGAAAAGAAAATCAAATCGTAGAAACAGACAAAGAAATATTTTAGACTCGATACTTTTTTTTCGATGACCCACCTCCCCTTCGTATCACCTCCCCCCCCCCCCGACCCACACTCCCCCTTGCCCCACCCGCCCACACTCCCCCTTGCCCCACCCACCCACACTCCCCCTTGCCCCACCCACCCACACTCCCCCTTGCCCCACCCACCCACACTCCCCCATGCCCCACCCACCCACACTCCCCCATGCCCCACCCACCTAAAAAAAAATAAAAAAGTTTGTTTTCACGAACCAACAAATATTTTTTCCCGAGCTACAGCACTAAGCCTCTTTTGTAATCCTGCTCTAAAAAAAGTATACGTGTCCCAGAGTGTTGACTTGGGGGGGTGGGAGGGTAGGGGGAGGTGGGAAGGGGGGAGGGGAGGAGGACGGTTTTCAGGGGGAAGGGGTGTGAAGAGGAGGGGAGAGGGGGGCGGTGATGTAGGTGTTCGTGTTGCCCCACTTTTTTAATTTTTTATATAGGTCACTTTAAAGAAGAAGCCACACACACACACACACACACGCACACACACACACACACACACACACACACAGACACACACGATAGATATGCACAAACACAGAAAATTAACAGACATAGATAGAGAGGTAAACAAACAGAACTATGTACACAGACATATAGACTAACAGACATAGACAGAGACAAACGTAAACTACTAAAAAAAACACATCACTGACAGGCAGACACACAAAAGAAAAACATGACCAACATCAAAACATCAGCACACAGACCAGCGCTAACAACATCAACATGAGGCAGAAAAACACACAGTCGATCATTAAAAACAGAAGACGGAGAAAGGAAGAGATAATGAAGAAGCCTAAGAAATGGAAACCAAGACCATATTAAATCAGGCAGAGCTCTCAGCCACCCACCAGTTCCCCAAATTCTCAAAGGTTCGTGCGGTAATTCTCCCCCTTTTCTCCCTTCTCTCTCACTGGATATACGAGTGGGTGTCTTTAACTGACTCAACTGCACTGCGACATAAAGATTTCTACCACGAATGGCGTCTTAGTCGTGCTGAGACTCACCTTAACTGCTGTGTTCTCGACTTAGGTTTCGTTGAAGAAAAAAAAAAGACAACGTAAGTGATAGGACACGAAGCTTAGAGATTCCTGGCTCAGAATTGTGGCAATAGTTTTGACTTTTGTGCGTGTGGGAGAGTTAGTGTCCTCCTCTGTTTTCAGCTGAGACAAAGCAGTCCTTGGAGACTTTTTCGTTCCTTGGAAGCTTCTCCTCCTTCTCCCCTCTAAGAACAAGTGAGTTTCGGTCTCCCAGGTCTTAAGATCCCAAATAGGGGTCTTCTAGGTTCATCCTCCCTAAGGTCTTGATGTTTAGGGCCTAAGAGGTCTCTCAACGCTTGTACTTCAGGGTCTTCATGCCCCTAAAGTGACCCTTGAGCCAGTGACCATTATCCTCCAAGGTTTCGAAGGGAGCCCTTGAGACGGTGAGGTTCGTTCTCCGAGATCTTTGTGTGTTCCTCCTTGTTACGTTATTATACCCCTCAGTAGTGGAGGCGGCCGCTAGTATCTTCCTTCTTTCCTCTGCTTTCACTCTTGTTGTTCCGAACTCATCATACCCTCCTTAACCACAGCTCCCCACCGCAGCTTTGTTCCTCCACCCAGTAAACCATCTTCTCCACTCCGCAGTACAGCTAACAATGATCTTTACTCTTTTGTATTTTATCTACGTATCTAATTTCCTTTAGGCTTCTAATGCCATGGTTCATCTTATCTTTCTCTTAGTAAAGATATTCAAGACATCTTTCTTTCCATTCTCCTCAGTTCACTCTTGAGTATTTTATCCTCATTCTTCCTCCTTCCCTAAGTTTCTGTTTCATGTGATATTACTGGTTTAGCCATCGCTTGATATTGATACGATTTTTTTTTTCATTTTCTGATACGTGGCTTTCTTATGTCACAGTTTCTTCCCCTTCAAAGTCCAGCCCCGAATCTCTCTCTCTCTCTCTCTCTCTCTCTCTCTCTCTCTCTCTCTCTCTCTCTCTCTCTCTCTCTCTCTCTCTCTCCTAAAAGAAGCAAACCAGAAATATTATTGTCATGGAATTCTTGATATAAATTGTAAATCAGTAAAGGTATCCTGCTAATTACTAGGTGTAATAATCATTAATCACAGGTAATACAAGGTAAGTGTTACAGCATTAAGCACGATGCAATAAAAGGAGTAGATAATTAATTACAGCAATAAACACGAAATATTAGATTAAGAATTACAGCTGTCAGACGGTACAGTAGATTAAGAAGTACAGCTGTCAGACGGTACAGTAGATTAAGAAGTACAGCTGTCAGACGGTACAGTAGATTAAGAAGTACAGCTGTCAGACGGTACAGTAGATTAAGAAGTACAGCTGTCAGACGGTACAGTAGATTAAGAAGTACAGCTGTCAGACGGTACAGTAGATTAAGAAGTACAGCTGTCAGACGGTACAGTAGATTAAGAAGTACAGCTGTCAGACGGTACAGTAGATTAAGAAGTACAGCTGTCAGACGGTACAGTAGATTAAGAAGTACAGCTGTCAGACGGTACAGTAGATTAAGAAGTACAGCTGTCAGACGGTACAGTAGATTAAGAAGTACAGCTGTCAGACGGTACAGTAGATTAAGAAGTACAGCTGTCAGACGGTACAGTAGATTAAGAAGTACAGCTGTCAGACGGTACAGTAGATTAAGAAGTACAGCTGTCAGACGGTACAGTAGATTAAGAAATACAGCTGTCAGACGGTACAGTAGATTAAGAAGTACAGCTGTCAGACGGTACAGTAGATTAAGAAATACAGCTGTCGATTAAGAATTACAGCATTTTTATCCAAACTAACGACACTATTAATTATTCTTTTAAAGGAGAAGTCGCTGGGTGTGAATTATGGGTAAAAGGTAATTTAGATCTTGTGACAACTCCCTAATGAATTGTGATTAGTTGGTGCTCATAATGCATGTCACCTAATTTATGCCGTGCAGTTAAACCGTGTCCTTAAAACTTGGTCGAATAATTCACGGGAGAGAGAGAGAGAGAGAGAGAGAGAGAGAGAGAGAGAGAGCGTTGGGGAGGGTGAGAGACAATGTGGTGGGTGGTTTTATGAGATAAGTGCGTTGGTGGTGGTGGTACTTTATGCTTGTGCTTGATACTCTCTCTCTCTCTCTCTCTCTCTCTCTCTCTCTCTCTCTCTCTCTCTCTCTCTCTCTGTACCATGAATATTTTTTTTCCCTTTGCGCCTAAATGCTGAGGTAAACAAAGTCCATAGGAGAGTCCACTAACAAGGTCCGGGAGAGTCCCACAGGCGTACACTCATCGGAAAGTCCCTCCGGATCTCACCTTCAATTTAGAAAATGTAACCCCTTCTTGTTTCCTCTTCCGTGTTGCCATCTCGCTGTCAGTCAATATATATATATATTACACCTGTCAACCTCCTGTCGCATTTCACTCAAGGTAAGAATCAAGTTAGAACTCGGACGCAAGTGGATGATTTTGTGTGTATCTCAAGTATGCTGTGTATTTGTGTGTCTTGTTTGTTATTTGTGGGTTATTTTTTTTGTCAAATCACCTGAGCATTAACCACACTATATGTAACCTAACCTAACCTAACCTAACCCCCCATGTACCTTTAGGTGAAATAAACTTGGGTGTCTATTCTTGTGGTTCCGTTTTTACTTGCGAAATTCATAAACTTTTGGTGTGTGTGTAATAAATCTTGTCTAATGATGTTTATTGTGATAAGCAACTTGATGTCTGTACAGTTATCGTGGGTTATTTTTTGTAAGAGTGTCCCGAGTGTGGTCCTGAAATAGTCAACACGATGGATAATTATTGGTTAGTTTACGAGGATTCTGGTTGGGTGTCGTTTTAGCTCACCCACTTCAACAGAGGGACTTGTTGACCTTACGTGTGTGTCTTATATGAGTCTTCCTGAAATGAAAAATATTGGGTGATTGTTCATAATTTCTGTACGCCCATGGATCACATGTTAGTCCATTTGACTCGCGCCAGGACACTGAATTATATCCTAGTCTCCATGATCGCTATATGGGGGGGGGGGGGGGGGGTCTTCCTCATCGGTATAATTCCATAGCCCTCAGTGACCGAGATGTAAGTCACGGTTTATACACACCTTGTTTTTTTTACATTATACTTTTAAACAAACTTTGATATTTATGTGTGAATCGGGTGTTTTATTGTCACAAACTATAAATAACTCAGGATATTTTGGTATTTTCTATTTTTCTTTTTTTGGGGGGGGGGAGGAGGGGGGGATTGAAGTCGTTTGTTTGAATTACATTATTTTCCGAGTAATTCTTAGAGGACTGTATCTCATCAACCTATTCGATATCTCACTTCGCCTGACTCACGAGAGATGTTTAATATAACCAGTTTTAGCCAACCTTGTCTTTGCGTGTTTCAACTTCATCATCCACCAGATTTTGTTATTAATTTTGCGTTTATATGAGTCTTTGTAAATAATCGGTAATATTTACAGACGTGGAGGCAGGTGATAGATGATGGTTCTCTCTTAACTTAGAATTAATTATATCGCCTTAATCCCTATGTTCGTTGTTGGGGTCAGCCGCTCTGGTCTTCTCTCTCCACAGTTATCAGACTTGTCCTTCCAATCAATTTATTCCCAGATTTCTCATTCCCCTCACAACCACATCTTTCATGCATATTCTATCTTCTTTCTCCTTCTCTTCCATAGTTATCGTTCCTGTGTTTTCCCTTTTTTATTTATCCCCAATTTTTCATCTCCTCAACCTCGTCTTTCTCTAGTCGTTCAGCAACTAGACAATGATGTACTGTACTCTGATTCTATGACTGAGAAGACACATGTACGGAGAAATGCTTTTACGTATATCGTTAACCTAAAAAGATACACCTAATTTATATCCCAAAACTTATATTTGTTTTGTTTTTAATTCCGGAAATGTAAAGAGTTTTGTGAAAGGAAAAGTTTCTGCGTATGAACACCTCATTATATAAATACGGATATACACAACAGAAAAAATAATGAATATATTGTTAATTCAATAAAGGACAAATTTATCCGTGATGCTAAAGACCTCGTTCAACTATGGAAATTTTAGCAGTTTTGCTGTAAAAGACAAATTTACTTTTGGAAAACCTCATTAACTAAAGAGAAACTGAATTACGCTGTTCAATATACCATTAAAAAGATATATCACTTTCTAATCTAGCATTAGGAAAATAATACTGTCTAAATGCCTCGCTGCATTCTATTAACTCGATGCTAAATGCTAAAAAGGATATTTCGAAAAAAGTCATTACACAAAATGTCGAAACAGATTTGTATAAAGTCTGTAAAAAAAACTGTTAATGGACATTAAACTAGCTATTAAACACCCAATTCTGTCAAACACATACAAAAAGAGTGCAATTTACATTAGCTTTAAAGAGATAACATACTCGGTAAACGACCCTCCTGTACCTCACACACTTCACTTTTCAAACGGTAAAAAAAAAAACACCAGAAACCATCAGTAAATGTCTCTTTATAAGTATATTTTATAAAAGAGAGACCTTCTGTAGTCCCGTCAGTGTACCACAAAGGAACATCCCTCCACTAACAAATTTCAGTTACGGCTAAACACCACCGCTGCCACCAGTTCACGCGACTCAATCAAGCAGGCTGTCCCGTCATCCTGCCTATCTCCATCATCTTGAGGAGGGGGGTGGAGGGGTCGCTTGAAACGGCCGGCCTCCACACATCAAAGAAAATGGGGTAAACCATCCGGAAAACGTGTTATGACATGATATGAATTGGCCATTTTCAGGACCCATATAAATCGGCATAATTAGACGGCACAAATACGGCGGCCGGCACGGTTCTCTGAAGAAGGTTGACGTAAGCCGCTCAGGCAGGCGTGAGATGCGACCATTCTCGGTGAACTGAACCTTGTAATAAGTGGTCCTAAGTGCGATTTTCCGACGGTGCTTTCACTCTGGGGATGAGGTAGGCTAAAGGCTGTGGTATATCGCCTTTTGATACATTTTTTTTTTTGCCCTTCCTCCCCTAAGGCGTACAGACAGCTTCAGATGGGCCGTGTAATCTTGAAACCATATAAAGTGTTTTAACCTCAGCTGACGTTCTCGTTCACTCCTCTTACTGTTTGCTCACACTCTAATTTCTCGGTCACTCACTCAGTTGTGATTCAGTCCATTATCTGATAATTTTTTCCCCGGTAGTTTTATAGAGTGGGAGGATACTGCTCTCTCGTTCTTAGGGTATGAGAGTGTTTGCTTGTCTCTATGTCCTTGCGTCTGGGTCATTTTTCCAAGGAGTATAACATGTATATTGTTTGCTTTTGTTGTTGAAGTTGTCGCATCTCTATATATGGGGGTCACTGAACTTACTACTCAGGAGTTATAGCTCTTCATGCACTTAGAAATGAGTGATCATATTACAGACTGTATTGGTAGTGGAAACGAAAGAGAGTTATGTTTTCTTCCCCAATACTTTCTTTATAGCTCAGGTGTTTGTGTAGATAATGAGATATTAAGAGATTCAGGTAAGGAGACACAAAATCGTAAGGTCAATGACTCCTCCCATTCCATAATTTAGGGTATTTATATTTTTTTTCTCATTTCTTCTTTATATTCACCAAAAGTTTTTTTTTCTCCTACGGTTCTTGATGTCTGTCGTTATCAGAATATTAAGGAAGTGATGCCAGTGTTGGAGAACTTAATTTGTCTGAGAAATGGACGTGTGAGAGAGATAAAAAAAAGAAACAAGTCAAATGAAACCATGAAAGAGTTGAGTACCTGAGAGAATATTGTAAACAAACGCTGGTAGTGTAAAGTGGGTTCGTGCTGTTACTTATAAAGTGAGAGGATAGATAAACATGAAGATAATATTTATAACAGACATTCATTTATATTCATTTCCGTTCGCTTCTAGTAACGACATATAAATAACTTTCAATTCCCTCATAACTTTTATTAAAATCAAGATGATTATTTTCCCATTAGCTGCCTGTTCATTTTATCCATAAATTTTCTCGATAGTTTCCCGAAAGGATCGTCATAATCCTTTGAAATAATGTAATTTTATCCCTAAAGTAACGTGTTCCCTGATAGCATCCTGTTATCCAGATAAGTTCGTCCTGTAATCCAGACTTATCATCAGATTGTCCTGGGCCAATTGGGGTAGTATTATCTGGAGAATTTCTTCGTCATATTATGCAGGAAATGTATGTGTGTGAGGTAGACCCCAGTTTTGGTAGACCCCAGTTCTGGTAGATCCCAGTTCTGGTAGATCCCAGTTCTGGTAGATCCCAGTTCTGGTAGATCCCAGTTCTGGTAGATCCCAGTACCGCAACAAGAAAGCGGCAGCCCAGCGGGAACTTCGCAAGCTAAAGAACGACTGGTTTAAAAATAAAGCATGTGAAGCACAAAAACTTGCAGATCAGCACAAGATGAGCGAATTTTTCATTTCCACTAAAACATTTTATGGGCCAGTCACTTGTGGCGCAGCCCCCCTGTGTGTGTCTAAGTTCTTCCCCATCCAAACAGGGGTTAAACAAGGGTGTGTACTGGCACTAACTCTCTTCTCCATCTTCTTTGCTGCCTTCCTTACTCGTGTCAGCGCCAATTTAGCCAGCGGGGTGAACATCGAGTACCGGGTGAAGGGTCTTTTCAACATAAGACGACTTCAGGCAAGAACAAAGGTGTCTGCAGCTTTCATTTCTGAACAGCAGTATGCAGACGACCTCACCCTTGTTGCTCACACTGAACACGACCTATAGGAGATCCTGAACACCTACGCAGACGCGTATTCACACTTCGGCCTTAAGGTGAATGTACGTAAGACTCAGATTCTCTTTCAACCTGCCCCTGGCTCAGACACACCTCCACCATCCATTCAGCTTAACGGTACTACCCTCTCTAATGTTGCCCACTTTCGGTATCTCGGCTCCCACCTGTCCACCACCGCAGACATCGATGAAGAGATTCAGCATCGGATCAGATGTGCATCTCAAGCCTTTGGCAGACTCCGAAATCGTGTCTTCAACTGTAGGGAGCTGAAATTATCTACAAAGCTGCACGTATATCGAGCAGTGGTCCTCCCCACCCTGCTATATGGCAGTGAGACATGGATCACACACAGGAGGCACCTCAAGGCACTTGAAAACTTTCACCAACGTAGTCTACATTCCATCCTCTGAGTTCGCTGGGAAGACAAGAGAACAGACGCCAGTATTACTGCTGACACCAACTGTAGGAGCATCGAGGCTACTATTATCCATGAACAACTACGTTGGACTAGCCATGGTACCCGCATGGACGACAGTAGACTACCAAAGCAGCTAATTTACAGTCACCTAACGAAAAGTAAACGTAACGCCGGTGGGCAATTGAAAAGGTATTAGGATTATCTTGATACAAACCTGAAAAAAGTGCCAAAACCCCTCACCTGGGAGTCAATTACTCCACTTCGTAACGTTTGGAGAAGCACCGCACGAGAAGGTGTCAATGCTCTCGAGTTACTCAACTGCAAACCGAGGCAGACAAGCACCAACGCCGGAAGTACGCTGTCACCGCTCCTCCCGCAGTAGATGGAACCCTCCACATGTGCAACGAATATGAACGACGCTGCGGGTCCCGTATCGGTCTCTTTAGTCACCTCAAAACTCACCAACCTAGGTGACATCCCTAATAACTCATATCATTGCATCATAACTGGATGGTCGTCATACTCGATTCCGAGTGACAGCAAAGTAGTAAGTAGTAGTAGTGTGTGGGTGGGTGAGTGAGTGGGCTTAAAGAGAGAAAGACTAAATCGTTTTTTACCTTTACCACAACACAGACGCTCCACGATAAAGACACTCGGCCATTTAATCGTGCATCTTTTATAAACAGAAAAAAGGCAATCACACCAAGACACCAGACACAGACGTATAATGGACGGAAACACTTTATTGATGTCAGGCACGAAGATGAAACCATTGTAGGAATTGCATTTCTGATTTTCGAAAGACTAGAAAAGTAGCTATGTGCGGTTCAGTGTGGTTGAGGGTGTGGTTGTGGGTGTGGTTTAGTGTGAGGGTGTGGTGTGTTTTTGAGGGTGTGGGTGTGGTTGAGGATGTGTTTGAGGGTGTGGGTGTGGTTGAGGGTGTGGGTGTGGTTGAGAATGAGGATGTAGTTGAGGGTGCGAGTGAAGGTATGGTTGACTGCGTGGGTGAGGAGGAAAGAGAAGTTAGGGGCATTTTTGAGGTAATGTGTTGATGTCTTCTTAAGAGGTATGGTATCCTGTGCATGGTATACAAGTATATCTCTACGTAATATATAAACATCCGGTAAATAGTGAAAACAGTCGTAATAGCAAGAAAAAAATCATAATGAAAAAAGTTATTGTTGACTAAATACCATCATATAGCGGCATTGTATGTAGAAATATATAGTGGCTTACAGTGTTCAGATGTTATGTGTTATTGTGCGATATTTTTGTCCTTTCGTTATGTAAAAAAATATTCTCTGACTAAATATTACATCTTTTTTCTTCATCATATTTCAGTATAAAACGTCATTTTACTCATTATTGTTATTATTCAGTACAAAAAGCGTGAGGTCATACAGGGTGGACCAGAAGTTGTTAATTACCCTTCATGATATTGTGGCCACCAGTTACTGTACTCGTATGTTCAGTTGCCTGCACTTATACCTGGTACAGTTGCTGGTGCGTTTTGTGAGATGTGGCAGATCTGTTGAATGCATATCTAACATATTTAATCTGGCTACTACTGCGAGGTTCCTTAAGGCCATTCCGGGAGGTTTAATATAATGTAAACAGAGTGCCATGCTGCCAAAATTAAGGATTACCTTCCTTAAGTTTGCTTGTTGTTTAGTGTGTGTGAACCGACTCAGAGAACATGCTTAAAGATCTTTGTTGTTGAAGCACATGAATACGTAGACACATGAACCACCTCTTATGTTCCTTCACCACGTACTGCCACAGGTCCCGAGGTCTGTTTTCCCTGGCAGGCCACATCAGTAGTGTAGGAGATGTCACAGATCCCTTAGCGGTCCTCCAGAAGGCGAATATCACCGGACATTGTCACTCCTCGACCAGCCTGTGCAGGAAGATACCGTCATTTCTTCTAAAGATTATTATAATTTCTTGCTCAAATTTCCATCATATCTTGCAAAAATTTCCGTAATTTTCTCCCAGAAGGAATCATATCTTATAAGAAATATCCTAATACCTTTCAGAAAATATCGTGTCTGGTAAAAGCTGTTGTAATATGTTGACCAAAATTGCCTTGTTATTTTTGTTAAGAAGATAATTCCTTGACTGAAATATAATTCATTAAAGAAATTTCGTCATTTTACACAGATTAAATTTATCATTCTTTCATGTGTAGAATATAATCATCCTACAAAGGGAAAACAAATATATTTTTAAAGCCTTTTATTCTTTTACCTCAAAAGTATCGTCATATCAAAATGTAATATCGTATTTTTTTTTCCTAACGTGTCGTCATATTTCTCATAAAATTGAGCTATTTACACAGTGCTCTACCGTCATTACACCCAAAAAATACACTTCAGATGAAAAATATTACCATTACATTAAAATATATAGTCACTTTACACAAGGACTAGACATCATCATTTTACTATAGTCAGAACTAGTCCTAATATTACAATGAAAAATATCATTACACACAGAATATATATCACCTTACGCTAAAATACTAAAATATATCACCACCTTACGCTAAAATATATCTCCACCTTACGCTAAAATATATCACCACCTTACGCTATAATATATCACCACCTTACGCTATAATATATCACCACCTTACGCCAAAATATATCACCACCTTACGCCAAAATATATCACCACCGTTATACGCAGAAGTATATTATCCCTCAAAAATATTTCTATATATATCATCATAGGTTAAGAAAATAAAATAGACTGGAGTATAATGATAATAAATTCTTGGGTGTCTTCCTGCCTCTCACAGTGGAATAAATTAGTCAGGCCCTTATTATTTTTGCCCAGTTCACGGTAATTAAATATGAGAGTTCTTAGTGCATTTTCTCTCTCTCTCTCTCTCTCTCTCTCTCTCTCTCTCTCTCTCTCTCTCTCTCTCTCTCTCACACACACACACACGTCTTTTTCTTACTTATTTCTTCTTCTTTCTCTTCGTTCTTCTACTCTTTCTCTTCTTTCTCAGACATTTCTTCATTTTTGTCCAATTTCCGGTCTGTTGTTCTTACCTTCTTTGTTGTTGTTCCTACATTCGTATTTTTTCCTTCTTTGTTATTTTCTCATCTTTATCGTGTTAGATATATGTCTAAATCAGTGTTTGGGCTATTTTTCTTATTTAATTCTCATTATCTTTTTCCTCTCTCAAGCATTTCTTAATTATTATCATTTAATATGTTCGTCTTCTACTTCGTTCTCTGATATTCTTTAAATTGTTATTGTTTTTTTTTTTTTTTTCTTTATTTATTTATTTATTATATTACTATTTATTTATTTACGTATTTATTTTTTATTTATCTTCCTCCTCATCAATTAGTAACTCAAATATCCCCCCTTAATTATTCCGGACAAATAGCACCGTTTTTAACCACTCGTCTCCTCAATTAGCATTCCTGTTGCACCTCTTTTCCTGCAAATTCTGTATGTTGAGAGATTAGCCATGGTTAATAGTTACTCGTGGGGAAAGATCCTATATCGCTTTATAGTGTGTGTGTGTGTGTGTGTGTGTGTGTGTGTGTGTGTATGTATGCGTGTGTGTGTGTGTGTGTATTTCAGAATTGTCTTTTTTTTTCCAGTAACATTTTTTTTTCAGTGATATTTTTTCCCAATAATATAATAGATTTTCTCTTTATGGAATATAGTTCATGTTTTCCCGTAATCAACTCGTTCTTCTCTCCTTAACTTCTCTCCCTCACTTCTCTCCTTAACTTCTCTCCCTCACCGTCTCTCACTCAGTGGACTGCGTGAAGGTATATTGAGAGAACGATGCTCCTCAATCCTTGTTAGCCAACCAGGATGTGATGCCACCTTGAAGCTTTACGTCACCTGCACTAAAACTTCATATCCGATTTTCCATAATGTTTTTCCTTCGTTATTTTTTATTTTCTCGTTCGATAATTCCTCCTTCATTCATTACCTTATCTTTTTTTTTTGTATCTTAACATCTTTTATCATACTTTGTTTTCTTCATGCATGCCTTTCGTTATCTTCCGTTTTCTAATTTTTCCCTCTATTTTTCTTCTTCTTTTTCGTCTTGGCGGTCAACTCGCTGTCGTAACTCAATCCATCCCTCAGTACCTGTTTGAACTTCCCGACACTCTGCTCGCTAAATCCTTCGCTTGTCACCACTGTGTATTTTTCAGACCCTGTGCATGCAAGTATTCTCTCTCTCTCTCTCTCTCTCTCTCTCTCTCTCTCTCTCTCTCTCTCTCTCTCTCTCTCTCTCTCAGCAGCATTTTCCATGGGTTTATCTCTCTCTCCTATTGACTTAACCTGACGTGATAACACTTTATATAATGGCCGTGTGTCCAGGAACGTCAGGGGGCCATGGGGACGCGCCTGTGGGTCCGTCTGTTGACATAAACCTCGCCAGGACGTGTTTTAGATTCGGTTTTAATTTTCGATAAAAGTATTCGTATAATCTTGTAATTGGACTGGATTGGAACAGTCTGTTTTAATGATCTTTTTGCTGGGATTCAGAACGTTTTAATTGTCTTGTGTTCGGGGGGAATGTATGTGTGTGTGTGTGTGTTTTTTCTTTACCTGAATACTTTACGTTATGCATATCTTCAGCGTTTAGTGTAATGTAGATTTCCATTATTTAGCTCCGTCGTTCACTGAGTCTTAGTCGTAGGTGCTTCAACGCTCAGTCTCTCTTGAACCTCCATTATACAGTGTATCTTAACAAGCCAACAACATTAAAGAAATTATTTGGGGTAATATTTATCTCATTATCTTGTGTCGTCTTTTGTGAGTTGTTTATTAATTTTAATATTTTATTGTTTTATTAATTTTGTTGTCATCTGAGTCACCTGTCATCTGAGTCACCTGTCACCTGAGTCACCTGTCATCTGAGTCACCTGTCAACTGAGTCACCTGTCAACTGAGTCACCTGTCATCTGAGTCACCTGTCATCTGAGTCACCTGTCACCTGAGTCACCTGTCACCTGAGTCACCTGTCGTCTGAGTCACCTGTCATCTGAGTCACCTGTCACCTGAGTCACCTGTCACCTGAGTCACCTGTCATCTGAGTCACCTGTCATCTGAGTCACCTGTTACCTGAGTCACCTGTCATCTGAGTCACCTGTAACATGAGTCACCTGTCATTTGAGTCACCTGTCACCTGAGTCACCTGTCACCTGTCACCTGTTACCTGTCACCTGTTACCTGTCACTTCCTCTCATTTATTCCCTGTTGATCGTCTCCATCTTTCACATCTTGTTTCTTGTGTCTCCTAAACGTTTATTGTGTTTATTTCTATTTTCCTTTCTACTTTTATGTCTCTTCCATGTATGCCCTAGCTTTATCCTATTTGTATTTTGTTGGTTTACTGCATCTATTCCTCTTTTATTTTCTTATCTTCTATTCCCTTATTCTTTTGACATTTAAATTTTTCGTCTTTTTTCCCTCCACTTTAATACTGTTCCATTTAGCCCCTTTCCGCTTATTCCTGCGACATTCTCACCTTTTCACACAATTTAACTCTCTCTCTCTCTCTCTCTCTCTCTCTCTCTCTCTCTCTCTCTCTCTCTCTCTCTCTCATACATGACGTCCACGAGACCTGCCACAGTTAATCGCCTTTCACACCCCCCCCTCCCTCCCTCCCTCCCTCCCTCGCCGCAATAACCACCATCTACCACTACCTGCCACCAGCTACCACTAACCACCGTCACCACTATCACTCCTCCCTCCTCCTCCACTACCAACAACCACCACCTCCACCACCACCCTCCACCACAACCACCACTTTCTCTACCACCGCCACCACCCAATCCTACACCACCACCACCCCCACCCTGCACCACCGCCACCACCCTATCCTACACCACCACCCCCACCCTACACCACCGCCACCACCCTATCCTACACCACCAACCCCACCCTGCACCACCACCACCACCCTATCCTACACCACCACCCCCACCCTGCACCACCACCACCACCCCCACCCTACACCACCGCCACCACCCTATCCTACACCACCACCCCCACCCTGCACCACCGCCACCACCCTACCCTGCACCACCGCCACCACCCTATCCTACACCACCACCCCCACCCAACACCACCGCCACCAATCCTGTGACCGAGTTTCAAATAGACTAACACAGAGCCCTAAATCCTACACTATTGGCCTCACTCCACCTAGATACAATGTACATGCATGAGGAAATTCTGGTCCCCGCTGGAGAGACTTAATAAAAAAAAAAAAAAAAAAAAATTGTGTATTTGTGTATCTTTGTTTGTTTTAATATTTACTGGTGAGTGTCTTGAGTTTTAGGTTTTAATTCGGTGGTTGGAATGTTTATTTGTTTGTTTGTGTGACATCACGTCCAGCACCCATCTGACACACCCCCATCACGTCCAACACCCATCTGACACACCCCCATGACACCCCAACACCCATCTGTCACATCCCATGACACCCCAACACCCAACTGACACACCCCATGACACCCCAATACCCTCTGACACACCCCATGACGCCCCAACACCCATCTGTCACACCCCATGACGCCCCAACACCCATCTGTCACACCCCCATCACACCCGACACCCTCTGACACACCCCAACACCCATCTGACACACCCCATGACACCCCAACACCCAACTGACACACCCCATGACACCCCAACACCCATCTGACACACCCCATGACACCCCAACACCCATCTGACACACCCCATGACACCCCAACACCCATCTGACACACCCCATGACGCCCCAACACCCATCTGTCACACCCCCATCACACCCGACACCCACCTGACACATACCATGACACCATTACCAAAACATCCATGTGTCATAACATCCTGCTCTACACAACAAAGGTATTTCATAAAGCTGATGCGTCTGTGATAATTCAGATTTAGAAATGATAAGAACTGTGTGTTTTTTGTGCTCCTAAAACACCGATTTGGTTCAGAGATAGAATATATATTTTTGTGTTTTATTTACACGATATTTCATGTTTCTTTTATGTATTTTGTATTTTTTTTTTTTAGCCAACTTCATTCTTCAAAGTCGTGAGATACTGATTGACTTAATTATTTACCAGCTGACTGACTGACTGACTGATTTGACTGGCTAGTTGGTTGACTGGCTGGTTGGCTGACTGGCTGACTGACTGACCATACCTTTATTTGGATAGCTGGCTAGTAGACTCAATTTTAAATAACTGAAAAACGAATCAACTAACTTGCAGACTGACCAAATGACTGGCTTGCTAGCTGACTGGCTTGGCTTTTAATTAAATTGACTGATTTTAATGGGTGACTAACTAACATAAACTGCCTGACTCGCATAACTAAACCACTCAACTGGCTTGTTGTCTTAACTAGCCGCCAAAACTCACTAACTTAACTAACAAAACTACCTCTGCTAACTCTCTGACCTGCCATCCAATTAACCAACTTTCTGATTCCGTATCTGACAGAGGAGAGGGGGCGGGCAGGGAGGGGGAGCAGGAGGAGGGGGCGGGCAGGGAGGGAGCAGGAGGAGGGGAGCGGACAGGAGGGGGAGCAGGAGGAGGGGGCGGGCAGGGAGGGGGAGCAGGAGGAGGGGGCTGGACGGGGGGGGGGGGCAGGAGGAGGGGTAGAAGGTGTTTTTAGGAGCAAGGGGAGGAGCTAGAGAGTGTTTGGGGGGAAGTGGTTGGAGGGGGGGGGGAGGAAGAGATGGGTGGATGGATGAGTGGATCGGTGGGTGAAGGAAGGAAGGGAGGAAGGAGATGGATGGGTGGGTGGGTGAGAGAGGGGGTGAGGGAGGAGGTGGATGGATGGATGGGTGAGGGAGGAGGTTTACGATGGGTGAATGAATGGATGGATGGGTGAGGGAGGGACGGGGGAAGACGGAAGGATAGAGAGGTGGGTGAGAGAGAGAAGAGGGAGTTGAATGGGCGGATGGGTGGGTGAGGAGGGAAGGGGAGGATGGTTATAAACTTCACCCGTTTAATTTATTTTATGATTGCAGTCAAGCTTACTCTAAAATTGATATTTATTTTCCATTTTTAATCAAATCAAGTCCTACATGACACATCAGAGAGGCCAGCTGGGAGCACCGAGTTTGATTGGCCGTTAACGCTAATAACTTACAAAAAAAAAAAAAGTAGAGAGAAAATTAAAGCAACAACAAAATATTATTCGGTGTTTATATGTGTGTGTGTATGAATTTTTGTTGTGAAGGTAAAAACAGATCAGGTTTTTGTCGGATAGAAATATGAAAAATAGTTTGGGATTTAATTTTGACATTTGGTTTAACCTAACTTTACCAACTTAAACCTAGCCTAACCTAACCTACCCTTCCCTACCCTACCCTACCCTACCCTACCCTACCCTACCCTACATAAGCCTAACCTAACCAACTTAAACCTAGCTTAATTAAACGTAACTTAACCAAATTGTAATATAAATGAAAATAGTGTGGATATAAGAATGAACACATTTTTATCATGTGAAAGAATCATAACAAATCAACGAAGAAGACAGAGAAATTAACACTCGTGGGAAAAATGAGTCAGTTTAATATTTCTGTTCAGAGTCAGTTGCAAAATTACCGATCAATTGCAAGAGTTTATTGGACAACATTAACCCAGGATGTTGTCTATTTAATTCATGTGCAACTGTGTAACATCTGGCTCGCCATACATGACTCTTAAACTGACTCTTTCCTGTAGTGTTAATTTCTCTGTCGCTTTACATTGATTTATTGTGATGCCCGCACGTGAGAAAGGAATGAAGGACATTAATTAATTATCCGGGGGCGGGGGGGCGGGGCGGCGCAAGGGACTCGTTGTATTGTGTATGATGTATGTTGTATGTTGTGTGTAGAGTGCATAGAATCTCTTGTTTTTTTTATGCAGTAGGCGATATTGTTGTATGTTGTATGTTTGCCTGTTGTATTTTGATTGTATTTTGTGTATTATGCTCCTTAGCCATATGGTACCTTAGGCATGTCGACATGATGCACACACACACACACACACACACACACACACACACACACACGGGACAAATTAATTTTATAAAAAGATTCTAAATAAATAAAATTAAAAAAAAAAAATAATTAAAAAAAATATTCCTCTCCGTACCCCAGGGAGGAGGAACATGGTCGAGAGGACTCTGGGGGAAGAGGGGAAAGGGGGAGGGGAGAGGGGAGGGAGGGGAGAGCAACTCATTGAAGCGAACCTAAGTTAAGGTGACGTCTAGTAGGCAAGGGAAACCACTGTACTGGCTTTTGTGAGGGGAAGTTGGTGAGGGAGGTGAGGGGAGGGGGAAGAGGGAGGGGTGAGAGGGGAGGCGAAGGATAGGAGGAGGAAAAAAGGAAAAGTTGGGGATTTTTTTTTTTTTGGGGGGGGGGGATGATGGGATGGGTGATGGAGGATGGGAAGGAGAGAAAATAAATTATGGGATTTCTGGTGGAGGTTATTGTGTTAAGGAGTTAGGGGGATTGTGGGATGGGCAAAGGAAAACAGGATGGGATGAGGGAGGGGGATTGAGGTATGGGAAGGAGGAAAAGGTAGGGATTCTGTGGGGCCTTGGTGGTGGTGATTTGGGTTGAGATGGTGATGATGGTGATGGTGGTAGGTGGTGGCGATTGTGGTTGTTGAATATTGCAGTAGCATTGGTGGTTGTGATGGGTGATTGTGAGTGATGGATGAAGGTGTTTTTGTTATTGCGTTCGGTTTAGGTGTGTGTGTGTGTGTGTGTGTGTTTGTGTGTGTGTGAAAACGTGTGCGTGTCTTTGTGTGTGTGTGTGTTAGGGAAAGAGATAAATAAAATATGAAGACGCGAGAGAGAGTGAGACAGACACAGGCAGTAACAAACAACGAGACAGTAAAAATGAGACAGTGAGAAACAAAAACAGACAGACACCAACACGAGAAAAATAAAAACAAAACAAATATTTAACCATGATGGGCGGGTTGGGGTTACCATTCTTACCTGGTCTGGTAGTAATAATTCATAAAGTAAATTTACCCAAGTAAACTCCTTCGACGGGTGAAGCTTAAGAACTTCTAAGACACGTCTGGCGCCGCTTAAACTGCTCCCTGGGCCTCGTGTTTACAACTTCTCTCCCACTAAAAGATCTTTCCATAAATAAGCCAAATTAACATGCAAGACTTGACTGGACATGAATGCTAAAACCCTGTGTCAAGTGACGTCTTTCAGTACACATCACACTTGGACCTCTTACCTTCACCTCTTTATTCACTCACATATTCCCTCACCTCGAAAAAATTGTCTCGAGTAATTTGTCACAACTTAGGATTCGCCTTTTCCATGTGTGTATGTTAGAGACTGTTTGTGCTGTTGGTGTTTGGTGGAGGTGAAGGGCACGTGCCGTGTGTACCGACCAGCTGTGTTTAATTGAGTAGTTTTTTATACCGGGATAAAAGTTATTATCATCTACAGTGTTGTTTTATGTTTTTATGGTACCATTGGGCTTGTTCATTTTATGAGTGAGGCTTCGTCACAATCTAGTGAATCTTCTCAGAACTGTCTCACTCTTTGTAGGATTCAAAACACCCAACTGATGCCACGTAAACCTATATAACGTAACAAAAAACGTATGACTGAAACTTCGAAACATTGTGATAAAGTCTCACCGGACGAGATAATTCGAATCATTATATAAAGGCTTCGTTTTTCAGTGACCAGGAAGGTTATAAACCAATCGTTAGAACACATCAGGAATTTTTTCCTAATATTTTTTTTTTCGAAACATTAAGAAATAAAAACTCAAAAACATTTGGACGGAATTTCTTTTTGAAAATAAAGTTTTTTGGGGAAAACACGGATAGGAAAAAAATCCCCCCCCCCCCAAGTTTTTCAACATTTTCTCGGTATTTTTTTCCTGCAATTTGCTGCTTTCAGAGTAGTCTGACAGGAAGTGAAGAATCATTAAATACTTAGTATTTTTTGCTCTTACGTCCAGTACGAAATGTTGAAGGAAATGTGGATCTCAACACAGCTGACGTTGCATTAACTCATGTAGGTTTGATAATGATTCAGTTCGTAAGGAGACACAGACCTTTTGAAGTGACTGTACATTATGTTAGTACGACAACAAATTACAAACTCTCGAACAAACACTGCCACTTACACAAACAAATACAGCTTCCACAAATACTACCACTGCTACAAACACTATCACTAACACAATCACTACCACGTCCACAAACAAACACAACAACACCTTTTACAAACACCCCTGCACCAAAACAAGAAACACCAGAATACTGCACAAACACTTTTACCAACAGAGGTGTTCAGGCAAGCTGCAGAACTCATTTAACAAAATAAAAATAATAATCTCGCACTAGCAAAGGAAAAAATAAGGAATACGAATTTTGAAGAGATGAAACACTGACAACTTAAATTTGCAAGGAAAGTAAATTATGAATTACACACACACACACACACACACACACACGAAATATCCAGTAACTCGGAAGACTAATTATAAATCATCGGAAATATAATGAAAAATTTCTTAATCATTTTATCTGTTTAATCTAAGTATATTCTCAAAACTCCCCCTCCTCCTTTTCTTTCCTCTCCCCTCCCCCCTCCCCCTCCCCCCTCCCCCCTTCCCCCTTCCACCCCCTCCCACCTCTAAAAAGAAATAAAACTCCCTATTTTTATTTAAAGATTTTGTTGATATGTTGAAAAAAAAAAAATGTTTCCTCCCGCATTAGCATTATTTCTTAAACAGTAAACATTGATTTAGTGTTCAGTTTACGACCTGGGAAATATTAGCGATAAATAAACGTGCTGGCATTTATTGTGGTTCTGTGTCCAGGCTGTAACGTCATGTGGTGGAGGACTGGTGATGGTGGTGACCTTGTGGTGATGGTGAGTGATGGTGGTGGTGACCTTGTGGTGATGGTGACCTTGTGGCGATGGTGATGGTGACCTTGTGGTGATGGTGGTGGTGATGAATGATGTTGACTTTGTGGTGATGGTGAGTGATGGTGGTAGTAACCTTGTGGTGATGGTTAGAGGAAAGTGAAAAAAAAACAGGAAGAGATAGGGATAAACGAAGACAGAGACAGACAGACAGAGAAAAATATAGACAGAAGGACATACAGAGAAACTGAAAAAAAGACAGAGATCAAGAGAAAAAACACACACACACACACACACACACACACACACACACATAGAAAGAGAAAGACGGAATAAGAGAAAGATAGAAGAAGATAAAGTCAGAGAGAGAGAGTGACAGGAGAAATAGAAAGTCTGCCCCTTGTCACTGCATTTCATCAGGGAGAATGATTAGCTGGTAATAGCCATGTCTTCTTACCTCCTCCAATCTCTCCTCAGTCAGGGTGATTGGCCTGTCACTCCCGGATTCGACAACTTTGCAATCTAACCGCTGTGTCTTGGTTTTGCCTCGACTACTAAGAGATTTTGTTTTTTTATTTGTTTTGAACCGAATTTTGTTTTAAGTGTTTTTTTGTGTTGCGTTTGTTTTTTTATCTCAAGAATTTTTTGGTTTTTGTTTCGATTTCTTAGAATATATTTTTGTCTCACGTATTATTTTTTGTTATTCTCCCAGGAAAATATTTTTTTCTTTATTTTTTATTTGATTTTTTTTTCGATTCCCAAACAAAACTTCGTTGTCTTTAATTTTTTTTTTTTTAGGGGGGGGGGGGGAATAATAATTTGTCTTCATTCTAAAATATAAGAGAGAGAGAGAGAGAGAGAGAGAGAGCCCTTCTTACTGGTTCCATTAAGCTGTGACAAAGAGTATGTCGATGTTATAATGTATAAATACGCGTCAACAGCTAACTAAGGTCTTCAATATCATACTCTAGATTAGTTAATACACTAATTGTTCCCACCGTTCACATGTTCCCACCGTTCACATGTTCCCACCGTTCAGATGTTCCCATCGTTCACATTTTCCCACCATTCACATGTTTGCAGTTAAAGGAAGAAAATTGGCGAGTGATGCTGAGCGAATCGGGAGCTTCCTATGTGAGCTCCCTCGCCTGGGTGATCTGATGGTCTAATTGGAGATTACTGTCAGCCATTCAGACTACCCGAATGATGTAAGGATACGTGTTATTGTCATCTGCATGGAAGCTCCCCTGATTACACCCCCCTATCAGATAACCATCCAGAAAACTGTTCTCTTAATTCAATCAGATATCTGGAAATACACCGTTCGATTAACCAGTTAGATTAGCCCTAAGTATATACATCGATTAACCAATCATAGATCCGGAAGGAGACCGTTCGATTAACCAGTTAGTTTGCCCTGAATATATCCACCACATACCAGTCACATCCGAGTCGTAAAAACCTAATTATTTCTACAACACCAAGTCTTCAACACCACTAGTTACTTACACAATCAGCCTCTCAAACCCGACTTATATCACCCCGCTTAAAACATGCTCAAAAACCGCTAGCTTGTGAGATGAACCCAAGATAGCGGAGTGTGTGGACGTCGTGAACCTGATATAAGGAGTATTATCGTAATAGGCATAATAATTTACCCTGATATTGAATATTATGGTATAAGATATAATAATATAATAATAATAATAATAATAATAATAATAATTTCAAACTTTAATTCACTTTCATCTTCCAACACAAAAAGAAATAAACTTAATGAAAGGTACAAATTCTAATTATAGTTACAATAGGTATTCAATTATTAAGGCGCCCTTGTAACCTGTACATCTAGTGAGAATCAGAACGCCATGAGATACACGCCATTGAATACCACATTAAACACAATTACTTACAATGCGACGAGGGACTCAAGGGCTCCCCTAGTTGTACGCTTCGACGTCTACACACCAACAAAGGGACATAACTCCTCCCACGGTCCACAGAAATGAACAATCTTGAGGTATGTGCATCACCCATTCATATGTTTACATCCAAGGAACAAGTCAGTGTTATGAGAGTCTCAGTGGGATTTTTTTTAGTCATAATGATATATTTTTTGTATGCTGTATAAGTGAAATAAGCCCTATAGATATACTTACCACATATATAGTTGGGAGAAAACGTGATTTAAGATTTTCATTATATAAATCAGAGTCCGGATTCACTTTCTACCCTACGTTAGTTTTTTTTATCGTAACCAAAGATGTATTAATGTAGAAACTAGGAATATAAGTTTCCTTTTGGCCTCTGTGACTCCTGGTTCAAGAACCTCCAGGGGTTAACTCTGTTATGAATATCAATGACAAAAATGGCGAAAGGCTGTCAGAGGTCAGACGTTGACATGAATATTAGTGGCAATACAGTCCTTATTGAGGCTAAGGCAAGGGAGGTGTGCCAGTGTAAAAGTATATATTGTTTGTTCTCTTTCGGTGAGCGAGTCAGTAAGTCAATCTCCATCCCCTTGTACCTGACAACATTCCAATCAGATGTATATTCTGAAAATCCGTTTATCGGTATTTTTCTTTTTATTTTATATTGGGATTTTAAAGCTATCGGTGAAAACTCGCTCAGCTGATGTATGTTGATGACCTTGAAAACTGTCAGAAATTTACATATGCTAAAAGTCATGACCCTGACCGTGGCTCCCCTGCCTACAAATGACGTCACTTTTATTTTTATCTTCTGCGGCTTAACTGTACATTGTTACTTGGTAATACTGGTGACTGTATACTGTTATCTGGTATTACTGTTGACTGTATACTGTTATCTGGTATTACTGGTGACTGTATACTGTTATCTGGTAATACTGGTGACTGTATACTGTTATCTGGTATTACTGGTGACTGTATACTGTTATCTGGTAATACTGATGACTGTATACTGTTATCTGGTATTACTGGTGACTGTATACTGTTATCTGGTAATACTGATGACTGTACACTGTTAGTTGGTAATACTGGTGACTGTACATTTTATGTCAACACTATGCTTCTGTAAGTTATATCTGGCAACACTAGACCACTTTATGTTGTATTATTTGGCAACACTGGGCCACTGTACTTACATTGCATTATTTGGCAATATTGCGGCCACTGTACTTTATATCTGGCAACACTGGGCCACCGTCCATTATTTTATCTGGTAACGCTGAGAGAAAGCTGTTCCGAACGTAAGACATTTTTTATATACCATTAATCGGTTCAGTGATTTTGGGGGCCTGAGATGACTTGTGGTGGGGGGCTTGGGGGGTGACTTTCCCTTGGGTGAGTGTACTAGGGTGTGCTAGGGTGACCCGAGCTAATTTTAGGGTGTGGTAGAATGACTTGAAGTGTGTTAGGGTGTGGGAAAGTAATTTGAAGTGTGTTAGGGTGAGGTAGAATGACTTGAAGTGTGTTATGGTGTGTTAAGATGGCCTGAGTTAATGTTATAGTGTTGATAGAATGATTTTAGTGTCTGTTAAGTGTGTGTGTTCGAGTGACTTTATTTCGTATTAGGGTGTGGGAGAGTGACTTCCGGTGTCAGGGTGTGGTATTAGAGTGCCTTTAGGTGACCCTCAAGTAAGTGTGACATTCCCACACCTTACACCCCCCCTCCCAAGTCACCTGTACCCTGCATGTACCACGTAATACCCAATTAACTCCTCGTTCTTACCTCATGGAAATCATCTCTCTCTCCCATTCCACCACATCCTCTCCCACCTTACGTCCCCTTCCGTCTTCTTCCAGTTTACGTACTCTCCCATCCCCCCCCCCCCCACCACCTTATAAACCCTCCCACTCTCTCCCATCTTAACACCAACCCCCCCCCCCTCCCACCCCTCCCTTTTCCCCCTCCCCCTTTTCCCCCTCCCACCCACTCCCCTCCCACCTTAACACCCACTTCCTACCCCACCCTACTCCCATCCACCTCCCACCCCATGAACATCGCCAGCTTGTAACCACATGGGACGTTTAGATACAAATTTCCCCACCGCTCACTAAGGATGAAATTTTGAGGGCAAGTCATCTCTTCTCTTCTCGCGTGGACATAAAACCCCGGAGGCTAATTTGCATATAGAACACGTCATGAATGTCGCCGCTACCATCCTCAACTTACATGAGACAGGATGGAAGGACCTCTACACAGGATAGATAGATATAAATTTTTTTTCGGTGTTTTTTTCCTCTTTTTTTTGTGGGGTGGTAAACAGGATTATCTCTTATTGGTAGTTTGATACGATGTTTTTGTAATGATTCGGGTATCTTAAGCTTGTGTTGGTGGTTTGTGCATGTAATTAGTTTGTTCACGTTGTTGGTGATTGTGTTTGTGTTTGTTTTTTGTTTGTGTAATTATATTTGTATTGTTTTTTTGTTTATGTGTGTGTTGAAATTCGGGTTTGTGCTCGTCTGTTGCCGATTAATATGTTCACGGTTGGGTTTGTTGGTGAATTTGTGGTTGTTTGTTTTCGAGCTGTTGGGCAGGATTGTAGTTTTGTTATTTTTCGTGTGTGTGTGTGTGTGTGTGTGTGTGTGTGTGTGTCAAAGGTTAACTGTGTCTGTTTGTATTTTGTACTGTGTTAAATTACGTTTGTAACCGAGTGTTTGTGTATGTGTGTGTCACTGTTTTTATTGGGTTTGTGTCTGCTTTTGTATGTAGATGTTTGTGGTCACGCTCGTGTGTTTGATGTGTGCGTCTCAGTGATTCTGGAAATTGCTGTCCTCCATGTTTTATTGGCTTTTATTTTGTATTCAAAGTTTTTAATTTGTTGTACTCTATAGATGGCAGGTATACTTGAATGCCACCATGATTATTAGTCTCTCTCTCTCTCTCTCTCTCTCTCTCTCTCTCTCTCTCTCTCTCTCTCACATTTGTGTTGCATGGATCAAAGGAAGCAGAGACCTCAAAAGGAAGGGAGGAAGTAAGAGAGAGAGAGAATAAGACAAGTGTAGAGAGTGAGAGGAAAGGACGGAGATAACAAGTAGAAATATCAACATAGACGGAAACCTCTATTTAACGAATTATATGGAGAGAAATCCGTTATATGGAGAGAAAAGTCTGCTATATGGAGGGAAAACTCCGCTATATGGAGAGAAATCCGTTATATGGAGAGAAAAGTCCGTTATATGGAGAGAAATCCGTTATATGGAGAGAAAAGTCCGTTATATGGAGAGAAAAGTCCGCTATATGGAGAGAAAAGTCCGTTATATGGAAATAAAAGTCCGTTATATGGAGAGAAAAGTCCGTTATATGGAAATAAAAGTCCGTTATATGGAGAGAAAAGTTCGTTATATGGAGAGAAAAGTCCGTTATATGGAGAGAAAAGTCCGTTATATGGAGAGAAAATTCCGTTATATGGAGAGAAAAGTCCGTTATATGGAGGTTTCTCAGTAAATGAAGTGAGTCTTAAGCTCTCTCCTCTCATCTCACCTACTTTGTGTACTGTTATTCATTGTTCTGTTCTTGTTATTGTTCATCCGGGTGGATTATCCCAGTGAGGCCGTTCTTTATTATTGTTGTTCTTCTTCTTACTCTTTTTATGTTTGTAATTGTTGTTGTTCTTGTTTTTGTAATTGTTGTCGTTGTTCTTGTTGTCGTTGCTCTTGTTGTTTTTGTAATTGCAGTTGTTTTGGTTATTGCTATTATTATTATTATTATTATTATTATTATTATTATTATTATTATTATTATTTTTATTATTGACTGTGTTCTTTGTCTGTTAATCTGTTATTGTTCATCTAATTTTGCTACGTTAGTTATCTCTACCCAGCTGTGATATTCTTTGTTCTTCATGTTTTTGGTCTCTGTTTTTGTTCTTCTCTGTTCTTCCTGTGTCATTATCTCTGTTCAGTTATTTGCTTTATTTGTCATATTGTCATTATCTTATTCTTCTGTGTAATTCTTTTGTTTTCGTGTTATTCTTTGTTCTATTATGTTATTCTTGTTTTCACTGTTATTAACTTTCCTCTTGTAATTGTTCTGCATTGTTCTTGTTCTTTCCTTTGTCTTCCTGTGTTATGGTCTTGTTCTTCTGTTCTGTATGGTTATTCACCATCTTCCGTGTGTTATTCCTGACTGTTCTTCGATGTCACGCTCAATTCTCCCGTGTTATTTCTGTGTTATTGTTCTTCTGTCAACAGTTGCGTTATTTATCATTTTTTTATTATTTTCTTTCATTTATTTCAGTCTGTTCTTTAATTTTTCGTGTTTTCTTACTCTCGTGTCGCTGGGAGTATTGAGATTATTTTTTTCTTTTGTGTTGGTCATCGTTTACGTGTACAACTGAGTGTTTACATATTGACTCGAACGCCCCGCCCCGCCCCGCCCCGCCCCGCTCCGCTCCGCCCTGCCTCGCCCCGCCCCGCCCCGCCCCGCCCCGCCCCGCCCCGCCACCCATTATTTCTACAATCCCAAGACGTTTTAATTTTACTACTGCCTCCAGCTTTCTGCCTCATGAATGGATAAAGAGTAAGAAAATTATATTCCTTTAGTATTTTTTAACCGGATTCCCACCCTGATGGCTAAAACAATACATGATATCTGCAGTATATATCTTGGTTCTGTTTGTCACTTGGGATGAAATGTATCTGTCCATTACGGTACGGGGAAATATTTTGAGACAATAGCTTTTTTTGTAAAGGAACTGGAATGGTGTGTGTGTGTATGTACACCCTGGTCGGTGGGCCAGCCAAGCCCAGCTCTCTCCCGCTCTGGTCCACTGCGCATGCGTGCCGTCCAACCACGTGTGACGTCACCAACAATGGCTGATAAATGAAGCGGAATAATGTCGGCTATTTCCCTTTTATGATCCTCGGCCCCGACACGGCCAAACCCAGGGCAAATACTCCATTTAATCCTCTTTTTGTACAATAGCTGGAGACTCTCTCTTGAGCCTTCAGTCCTGGACACTCGGAGCCTTAACTATATTACTGTCCCACAGGTCACTCGCCGCACCCCGAGGACTTACCGTTATGAACCAACTCCTCTGTGTTCCCATACATGTTCCTATACAGTTTGTTGTATACTTGTACACCAGTGGTAAAAGGGTTATCGTTCACCTGTCTTAACCAGTGGAAGTTTGGGCTGAAATTAAACTTTTATTCACCAATACACTTATGCCTATACAATTAAGTCAGTGAGAGAATGGTTACTGCATAAGAGGAAACCAGTTCACCTAATTACGGATTTAATTTGATATAAATATTTTAATTATCGTTAAAGACCAGAGTAAACACGTTAACCTTCGGGACGTTGAACACTGTCCTCACACACCTGTATATGATATCTGTTTATATAACCGGAGCATGTCTAGAGCTTACACGTTTGTTTACAATTTTTTTTACAACAAAACATCACCTTACACCTTCACATACAAAAGTAAAGCGCCGTATTGTACTGTGCACCCGACACTCAGATGTACTTGTAACTCTTACGGGATCGGCTTTACCCACCTGGTTCTTCCCCTTTAAGGTAAATAGAACTCACTCATACCCTGATACGCTATAAATAGACACACACGTATCTAGTTACACCTATGAGAATAAAGGTTATACTCGGGTTCATGTTACACTTGAGATAATTCCAAGTGCACTTAGCCACTACACACACCTTTAAGGGATAGGGTGTATCTGGATAGTTGAGGAAGGTTCACCATGTAGCAGGAGGAGGACGCAAGATCGAGGTTGAGTAGGAGAGCAAACGACATTGTTATGCGTCGAGGCCGCCATCACCCTCACTGCTCTCTTCTGTCCTATCAAGATCACGCTGGTAATCTTGCACTGTGGAAGTCTTTTATCCTGATTATCCTGCACCCGGGAAAGCCCCTGGAAGTCTTAAATCCTGGAAGTCCTGCTCCTGGGAAGGTCCTGTGTTTTAGGAGGTCCTGTTTCCTTCAAGTTGAGCGCCTTCAGTGCCATGTCGTCTGGTCGAACTGCACCTTGAAAGAACATGAGTCTTCTCTTCTAGTGTCAGGCGTTTTGAAAGTCATGGGAAGTCTAAACTGAGGGATCCTACGCAAAGGAATTCCTGCTTCCTGGGAGCCCCTCACCTCCCACCACCACTACAACAGGTCACCCAACCTTAAAAGTCTTTGGGCCGATGACAAGCTCCATGGGAGAAAGGACAGGAGGCGCCGGCCAGATGTTTTTGTACCACCGACGTCTGAATACCGAGGCGGCGACGTCCCTTTCACGCTTTGCGCAATATCTCGTTTGTCATACCGTGTCCCCGGGATAACCAGGGAAGGATACGAGGCTCCTGTAAGACGCTACAAGTAACGCTGCAGGAGTGGAGGAGAGTAAAGGAAAAAGTGAGGAGTGGTCGTTCAGTACTTTATATAAGGCTACTTGCTAACCGAAACGTACCACATTGCTGCTGATGAAACGTGTGATTCATTAAGCATTTGTTGTGGTGATGAAACGAGAGGAAACAGTGACGTCAGGAAGACTAAATGCCCTGATGAAACAAGATGTAGAAGAACCGATCCATTAAAGAAGAAACATTTATAGGAAACGACAACTGTAAGACAATAACAGCGATGTGATAAAAGCAGCAACTAAAAAGAAAAAAATATCGCCTAGAAGAGGGAGAATTTAGTTGAAGAAAAAAGGAGGAACCAAAGTCTTGAAGCTGTAAAAAAAATCAGATAAAAACAACATCAAGAAGAAACTGTGTGTGTGTGTGGAAGAACTAAAACCTGGAAGATATTGAGAATAAGAGAATCAACAACTGGAAAACAACGCCTGAAAGACCCACCACTGTGAAGAAACAAAACTGAGAGAAAACGACAACTTTAACCTGGAACCAACAGCGGGTGTAAGACCAAACTACTCGGAGAAACAACACCTGGACGAAGAAAAGTCAGGGAGAAATGATCCCGACAGGAAACAAAACCTTGAAGAAACAACATAAAGAGGAAACAAAACGTGGCAAAAGGAACACCCCGAAGAAGCAACAGTTGGAAGAATCACCGGGGAAACAATCGAGAGAACTAAGCTCACGGCAGATGTAACATTTGTAGAAGAAAAAATTAGAAGAAGCAACATCTGGCAATAATCACTGGCAGAAATAAATTAGGTTTTCAGAAGCAGGAACTGGAAGAAATGATGTATTCTGGAAATCACACCTGAATGTAAAAACACCCTGAAGGAACAATGCCCCCATTAAGCATTGGTGGACAACGTGATTAAAGACGTAAAGGAAAACGTCAGCTCCTCAGAGTTTCCTTTTCGAGGCAGATAAGAACGTGATGGACAGCCAGGAGTACAGAAGCCTGTTATTTACGTTGACATAGGGATCCAAATCTACAGAAACAGCTGCTAAGAAAGAGTTGGGTCTTCAAGAACAGCCACAGAATTCTTGGAAAATCCCCCCAAAATCTTTTTATACTGACAGAGAAAACCATTGCTTGCTGAGGACACACACACACACACACACACACACATACACACACACCTCGAGGAACTACAAAGGAAATCTAACCGTAAAAGACAAATCCCCACAGCTCCTTAGACAAACTCCCAGCCCTACAAAACCCCAGTCCAACAAACCCCCAAGCTCTCCCCCCCCCACAACCCCTCCGATAACCCCCCCCCCCCACTCCCCACAAGAGGAGTGGCAGCAAGACCATCAGGCAGTTATGAAGCGAGACGCCGGTTCGACCCCTGGAGTGAACCCCCTGAGCTAAATGAGTCAGAATTAGTGACCCGTTTGCTCATGTCTCATCCACCCAGGTCCGGTCCACGAATGATGGGGAGAGAGAAAACGAGAATGGCCAATTCAGTGTTTCGTTCCGTGATTCAGATCTCATTGTCTCGTTGGGTAAATGAATACATAACGCTGCTTTTGTTTCGTTATTTATTTTCTTATTTCGTTTAATTTTTTGGGTGATTTAGGAAGGAAATTATCGTTATTTATTCGTTATTGCGTCTCGTGATGAGGAATGTTTATGGTTCACTTATAATAACAGTAAATAATATATATCTCTCTCTCTCTCTCTCTCTCTCTCTCATATATCGACTGTCACATTAAATCAGTTGTACTCATCACTCACGACGCCTTACGTGAGGGAGACTGACTGACATACACCCCTCACCCTCCCCCTACCCTCCCCTACCCTCCCCTCCCCTCTCCCCCCTACCCTCCCCTCCCCTCTCCCCCCTACCCTCCCCGTCCAAGTGGCATCGACTGTATGTTATCTTTCATATATCTTGGTTCCTGTTCAGTTAACCTCGATAAGTAAGCAATAGTACCAATTATGCTAAATTCTTCCTTTTTTCTTTGTTAGTTTTCGATTTTAGTTTCGACAAGAGCTGCTGGTGTCATGTTCAGACTCACAACTACACTTTATTCCTGTTATCCTCTAAATATCATGTTAAAATGTCAAAGAAAACGTGTCTGTCAATGTTTATCGCTGCCATTGATGTTATGTTTATTACTGCGTCTCAACAGCTAAGGTCTTCAATCACGTAACTAGATTCGTAATTTCACCTGTCCATCATTAATTAAAATATATAATCATCGAACTATTTGTGTATAAGTGTCATGACCTCCTCGTTTCCTGGCTACACACTTGTCAGTAACTACCCATTAATGACATGAGTCCAACAGTGAAATGACGTATATAATTCATGTTGGGTAATTACTTCATTAAACATGTCATTGTCAAAAGTCGGATTATTAGCTCCCAGTCCAATTTTTTGATGAAGCAATATGTTATCATGGAAGTCAATTAGGTTATTTTATGACTTGCGTGCTAGTGTTATTAATGTGATCTTGGTGTTATATATTATCCATAAAGTATACGAGGAATTATTTTTTATTTTTCATTTTATTCTTTTTAATAAATTAATTTTTATCTCAGTCATAAGCGCCAATATACGATTCTTGTGGAGTTTCTTGTGTATTATAAATTGCCATATAATTTCTGCAGGTATTAATTATAAGGTCATTAAAACTCATTTCTCAATTATCTAAAAAAAAAATACGAATGATAATAGTAAATAAGTAAATTATATGATTCTATATTACTCCAGGTGTTTCTTCACTTACTTGTATATAAACTTTACACACAACCAACACACCTACACAACCAACACACCTACACAACCAACACACCTACACAACCAACACACGTACACAACCAACACACCTACACACCACCTACACACCTACACACCACCAACACACCTACACACCACCAACACACCTACACACCACCAACACACCAACACACCTACACACCACCAACACACCTACACACCACCAACACACCTACACACCACCAACACACCTACACACCACCAACACACCTACACACCTACACACCACCAACACACCTACACACCTACACACCACCAACACACCACCAACACACCTACACACCACCACCACACCACCAACACACCTACACACCTTCACACCACCAACACACCTACACACCACCAACACACCTACACACCTACACACCACCTACACACCTACACACCACCACCAGGTACTGAATGAGTAATAGTGTAGCTCACGGGAAGCTGATGCGGTAATAGCGACACAAATCACACACTACGTAACGCTCCCGCCGTCGAAATGGCTGACGCTGCCCGGTACAGTCACAACCAAATGATCAATCCAGCTGAATTATTTCCTGACAAAATTTCCCCACCAAAATAGGTTTTACACGCGTGGGACATTCATTATCCCTCTCACCCCTCTCCCTCCAACCCATTCCCCCCCCTCTCTCCCCCTCCCCCTCTCTCCCTCCCCCTTCCCCTCCCCACCCCCTTCCCTCCCCTTCCCGCCCCTCATAAGAGTTTGTGTGTTTTATTTTCAATTCGTCTACATAACATACGCTGGTTGAAGTGTTCTCGTCTGTATGTAAACGTCCAGTATTATCATTCTTTTGGTGTACATATGTAGACATTTTAGGTTTACAGTGTACACACAATGCAGGTATGGAAAGTATATAGTGCAGGTATACAAACAATGTACATAGACAATATAGGTATGAAAACAGACACAGAATGATTAACACACACACACACACACACACACACACAGAATGAATAACAGGTAGACACAGACGCACTGATTGGAGTGAGTAAAGGAAACGTGATAACGAGAATGAGAGTTACCAAGGTAGGTCAATCACCCTTCCACCACATTGCCTTAAAACCTACTGCCCGTGATTTCCTGCCAGCGGGCCGTCAATTACCGCTTGTTATTATTCTGTCAATATAGCGTGATTAATTCGCTCTGGGAGATCATCCTCGTTGATTGTAGTTCGCTAAATAACGTAGTTCAAGCGACGGCATTGATTAATACAGTGTTTCGCTCGTTATAAAGTCACCTCGTTAAGTTTGGCGTATCACCTGTAAATTAGATAACCCATCATATATCACCTGAAAATTAACCACCCTAACGCCAGCCTAGCCTAACCTAACCTATGCTAAAGTGACCTAACTGAATCTTACCAAATCACCGTGATGTTAACCCAACCCTAACCTAATTAATATAACCTAACCTACCTTGCCCTGACCTTATTCAACCTAACCTATCCCAATTAAATTAAACCTAATTTAACCTAATTTGACCTAACTTTACCAAACCTAACCTGACCTAACCAAACTCTATTAATTTTAACCTATCCTATCCCAGCCTAACCTATCCTATCCCAGCCTAACCTATCCTACCCAGTCCTCCACTAGTGCTTCTTATCATTCATTACATGTCTGTTAAATTATTATTATTTTTATTAATTTTGCAAATTTTTTTTTGTTTTTGTATTTAAATCATTTTTGTGCTTTTTTTTTCATTATACATTTTTTTAACACACACACACACACAAATAGGTGACATTTTGAACAATTCTTTGTCTTTTTTTTTATCTTGTCTTTGCTTTTTTATCTTGTCTGTGTTTTTTTATCCTGTCTGTGTTTTTTTTATCTTGTCTGTGTTTTTTTTATCTTGTCTGTGTTTTTTTTATCTTGTCTGTGTTTTTATCTTGTCTGTGTTTTTTTTATCTTGTCTGTGTTTTTTTTTATTGTCTGTGTTTTTTTCTTGTCTGTTTTTTTTTCTTGTATGTGTTTTTATCTTGTCTGTTTTTTTTATCTTGTCTGTGTTTTTTTTATTGTCTGTGTTTTTTATCTTGTCTGTGTTTTTTATCTTGTCTGTGTTTTTTTTTCTTGTCTGTGTTTTTATCTTGTCTGTGTTTTTTTCTTGTCTGTGTTTTTATCTTGTCTGTGTTTTTTTATCTTGTCTGTGTTTTTTATCTTGTCTGTGTTTTTTTCTTGTCTGTGTTTTTATCTTGTCTGTGTTTTTTTTATTGTCTGTGTTTTTTTATCTTGTCTGTGTTTTTTATCTTGTCTGTGTTTTTTTTTATTGTCTGTGTTTTTTTTATCTTGTCTGTGTTTTTTATCTTGTCTGTGTTTTTTCTTGTCTGTGTTTTTTTTATCTTGTCTGTGTTTTTTTTATCTTGTCTGTGTTTTTTTTTATTGTCTGTGTTTTTTTCTTGTCTGTGTTTTTATCTTGTCTGTGTTTTTTTCTTGTCTGTGTTTTTATCTTGTCTGTGTTTTTTATCTTGTCTGTGTTTTTTTATCTTGTCTGTGTTTTTATCTTGTCTGTGTTTTTTTTTATTGTCTGTGTTTTTTTTATCTTGTCTGTTTTTTTTCTTGTCTGTGTTTTTTTATTGTCTGTGTTTTTTTATCTTGTCTGTGTTTTTTTTTATTGTCTGTGTTTTTTTATTTTGTCTGTGTTTTTTTATCTTGTCTGTGTTTTTTTATCTTGTCTGTGTTTTTTTTATTTTGTCTGAGTTTTTAAGTTTGTTCGTCTGTTGTATCGTCGTCAGCTTCCTCTGCAGCGACAAGACAATGATACTTAACTGAAATACATGCATAGGAATGTTGAGGTAGCATGTAGCGAGACAAAGCCTGGCGGAGGAGGAGGTGGGGTGGGGGGGGGGGTGTATGTGTGTGTTTGTATGTGTAAATAGAAAACACACACACACAAACATGGACTCATACATACATGCATTATATTGTTACACTAACAACACTGCGCCACGCCAATACAACACTGCACCACACCATTGCACCACGCCCGTACAACACTGCACAACACCAATGCAACACTGTACCACGCCACTGCACCACGCCAATACAACACTGCACAACGCCAATACGCCACTGCACCACACAACACTGCACCACGCCATTACAACATAACACTGCATCACTATCACAACACCGCACTACTGCAATACTACACTACTACAATGCTGCCCCACTGTAACACTAAACTACCACACCAGATCCTAAATAACACACCACAACATCACCACAAAACCTTACTAACACACCACAACACATCACAACACCTCACTAACACACCGCAACACTACAGTAACCTACCCCAACGCCACTGAAACACCACAAGAAATACATCAATTCACTAGGTTTCGTGTACTAGCCATGCAACCTTACAGTGTTACACCGGCATTCAATCTCCACACACACACACACACACACACACGACAACCATTACCATTACCCTTCCACAAAGTACAGTAGCGTCGCCAGGCTTATTCTCTATAATGGTGGCGCAGCACTTAGGTGGACCAGCATCCTGCCTAGGTGGTGGAGTAACTTACGAGAGAGAGAGAGAGAGAGAGAGAGAGAGAGAGAGAGAGAGATCCACCGCCGTGTTATCTAATTGTGTCTCCCTGAGCTGCCGTGTGAGACCAGATTCACCAAGTTCGTCCCCCCAGAGACCCTTCACCCAGTGTCTTGAAGGCAATTGTTACTTTTGTCCTTCTTTTTTTTTTTTTTCTTCTTCCCCGGACTATTTACTTAACTCTTGTTTGGTTTATTTTCTTATTTACTTAATTCCTTTGCGTTTATTTTTTTATCTATTTATTCGTATTTTTTATTGAGGTTTATAGTAGTCACATATTTTCCATCCATATTATTTTATTTATATAACTCTCTAACTAACTCGTGTATCAATTATGTATTTATTCACGTTTGTATTTTTTATTTTTGCTCTAAATATACTTGGAACTAATTCGTTTAATTTTGAACGAGATTAAAATATATCGTTGCAGTAGTATATTCGTCGAGTTAATTTGTTTTATTTATATATTCTGTATATATAAAGTCTTAGACTGGTTAGAATAAATTACTTTGGGTGTTTCGGTGTGTTAGTGGGGTGTTAAGGTGTAGGTGGTGTGTAGGTAGTGTGTTGGGTTGTTGGGGGTGTGTTGGTGGTGTATTGGTGGTGTGGAGGTAGTGTGTTGGGTTGTTGGGGGTGTGTTGGTGGTGTATTGGTGGTGTGGAGGTGGTGTGTTGGGTTGTTGGGGGTGTGTTGGTGGTGTATTGGTGGTGTGGAGGTGGTGTGTTGGGTTGTTGGGGGTGTGTTGGTGGTGTATTGGTGGTGTGTAGGTAGTGTGTTGGGTTGTTGGGGGTGTGTTGGTGGTGTATTGGTGGTGTGTAGGTGGTGTGTTGGGTTGTTGGGGGTGTGTTGGTGGGGTGTTAAGGTGTAGGTGGTGTGTAGGTAGTGTGTTGGGTTGTTGGGGGTGTGTTGGTGGTGTATTGGTGGTGTGGAGGTGGTGTGTTGGGTTGTTGGGGGTGTGTTGGTGGGGTGTTAAGGTGTAGGTGGTGTGTAGGTAGTGTGTTGGGTTGTTGGGGGGTGTGTTGGTGGTGTATTGGTGGTGTGGAGGTGGTGTGTTGGGTTGTTGGGGGTGTGTTGGTGGTGTATTGGTGGTGTGGAGGTGGTGTGTTGGGTTGTTGGGGGTGTGTTGGTGGTGTATTGGTGGTGTGTAGGTGGTGTGTAGGTAGTGTGTTGGGTTGTTGGGGGTGTGTTGGTGGTGTATTGGTGGTGTGTAGGTAGTGTGTTGGGTTGTTGGGGGTGTGTTGGTGGTGTATTGGTGGTGTGGAGGTGGTGTGTTGGGTTGTTGGGGGTGTGTTGGTGGTGTATTGGTGGTGTGTAGGTAGTGTGTTGGGTTGTTGGGGGTGTGTTGGTGGTGTATTGGTGGTGTGGAGGTGGTGTGTTGGGTTGTTGGGGGTGTGTTGGTGGTGTATTGGTGGTGTGGAGGTGGTGTGTTGGGTTGTTGGGGGTGTGTTGGTGGGTGTTAAGGTGTAGGTGGTGTGTAGGTAGTGTGTTGGGTTGTTGGGGGTGTGTTGGTGGTGTATTGGTGGTGTGGAGGTGGTGTGTTGGGTTGTTGGGGTGTGTTGGTGGTGTATTGGTGGTGTGGAGGTGGTGTGTTGGGTTGTTGGGGGTGTGTTGGTGGGGTGTTAAGGTGTAGGTGGTGTGTAGGTAGTGTGTTGGGTTGTTGGGGGTGTGTTGGTGGTGTATTGGTGGTGTGGAGGTGGTGTGTTGGGTTGTTGGGGGTGTGTTGGTGGGGTGTTAAGGTGTAGGTGGTGTGTAGGTAGTGTGTTGGGTTGTTGGGGGGTGTGTTGGTGGTGTATTGGTGGTGTGGAGGTGGTGTGTTGGGTTGTTGGGGTGTGTTGGTGGTGTATTGGTGGTGTGGAGGTGGTGTGTTGGGTTGTTGGGGGTGTGTTGGTGGTGTATTGGTGGTGTGTAGGTGGTGTGTAGGTAGTGTGTTGGGTTGTTGGGGGTGTGTTGGTGGTGTATTGGTGGTGTGTAGGTAGTGTGTTGGGTTGTTGGGGGTGTGTTGGTGGTGTATTGGTGGTGTGGAGGTGGTGTGTTGGGTTGTTGGGGGTGTGTTGGTGGTGTATTGGTGGTGTGTAGGTAGTGTGTTGGGTTGTTGGGGTGTGTTGGTGGTGTATTGGTGGTGTGGAGGTGGTGTGTTGGGTTGTTGGGGGTGTGTTGGTGGTGTATTGGTGGTGTGGAGGTGGTGTGTTGGGTTGTTGGGGGTGTGTTGGTGGGGTGTTAAGGTGTAGGTGGTGTGTAGGTAGTGTGTTGGGTTGTTGGGGGTGTGTTGGTGGTGTATTGGTGGTGTGTAGGTAGTGTGTTGGGTTGTTGGGGGTGTGTTGGTGGTGTATTGGTGGTGTGGAGGTGGTGTGTTGGGTTGTTGGGGTGTGTTGGTGGTGTATTGGTGGTGTGTAGGTAGTGTGTTGGGTTGTTGGGGGTGTGTTGGTGGTGTATTGGTGGTGTGGAGGTGGTGTGTTGGGTTGTTGGGGGTGTGTTGGTGGTGTATTGGTGGTGTGGAGGTGGTGTGTTGGGTTGTTGGGGGTGTGTTGGTGGGGTGTTAAGGTGTAGGTGGTGTGTAGGTAGTGTGTTGGGTTGTTGGGGGTGTGTTGGTGGTGTATTGGTGGTGTGGAGGTGGTGTGTTGGGTTGTTGGGGGTGTGTTGGTGGGGTGTTAAGGTGTAGGTGGTGTGTAGGTAGTGTGTTGGGTTGTTGGGGGTGTGTTGGTGGTGTATTGGTGGTGTGGAGGTGGTGTGTTGGGTTGTTGGGGGTGTGTTGGTGGTGTATTGGTGGTGTGGAGGTGGTGTGTTGGGTTGTTGGGGGTGTGTTAAGGTGTAGGTGGTGTGTAGGTAGTGTGTTGGGTTGTTGGGGGGTGTGTTGGTGGTGTATTGGTGGTGTGGAGGTGGTGTGTTGGGTTGTTGGGGGTGTGTTGGGGGTGTATTGGTGGTGTGTTGGTGGTGTGGAGGTGGTGTGTTGGGTTGTTGGGGGGTGTGTTGGTGGTGTATTGGTGGTGTGGAGGTGGTGTGTTGGGTTGTTGGGGGTGTGTTGGTGGTGTATTGGTGGTGTGTAGGTAGTGTGTTGGGTTGTTGGGGGGTGTGTTGGTGGTGTATTGGTGGTGTGGAGGTGGTGTGTTGGGTTGTTGGGGGTGTGTTGGTGGTGTATTGGTGGTGTGTAGGTAGTGTGTTGGGTTGTTGGGGGGTGTGTTGGTGGTGTATTGGTGGTGTGGAGGTGGTGTGTTGGGTTGTTGGGGGTGTGTTGGGGGTGTATTGGTGGTGTGTTGGTGGTGTGGAGGTGGTGTGTTGGGTTGTTGGGGGGTGTGTTGGTGGTGTATTGGTGGTGTGGAGGTGGTGTGTTGGGTTGTTGGGGGTGTGTTGGTGGTGTATTGGTGGTGTGTAGGTAGTGTGTTGGGTTGTTGGGGGGTGTGTTGGTGGTGTATTGGTGGTGTGGAGGTGGTGTGTTGGGTTGTTGGGGGTGTGTTGGGGGTGTATTGGTGGTGTGTTGGTGGTGTGGAGGTGGTGTGTTGGGTTGTTGGGGGGTGTGTTGGTGGTGTATTGGTGGTGTGGAGGTGGTGTGTTGGGTTGTTGGGGGTGTGTTGGGGGTGTATTGGTGGTGTGGAGGTGGTGTGTTGGGTTGTTGGGGGTGTGTTGGTGGTGTGTAGGTAGTGTGTTGGGTTGTTGGGGGGGTGTTGGGGGTGTATTGGTGGTGTATTGGTGGTGTGTTGGGTTGTTGGTGGTGTATTGGTGGTGCATTGGTGGTGTGTTGGGTTGTTGGGGGGGTGTTGGGGGTGTATTGGTGGTGTGTAGGTGGTGTGTTGGGTTGTTGGGGGGTGTGTTGGTGGTGTATTGGTGGTGTATTGGTGGTGTGTTGGGTTGTTGGTGGTGTATTGGTGGTGTATTGGTGGTGTGGAGGTGGTGTGTTGGGTTGTTGGGGGGGTGTTGGGGGTGTATTGGTGGTGTGTAGGTGGTGTGTTGGGTTGTTGGGGGGTGTGTTGGTGGTGTATTGGTGGTGTATTGGTGGTGTGGAGGTGGTGTGTTGGGTTGTTGGGGGGTGTGTTGGTGGTGTATTGGTGGTGTATTGGTGGTGTGTTGGGTTGTTGGTGGTGTATTGGTGGTGTGGAGGTGGTGTGTTGGGTTGTTGGGGGTGTGTTGGTGGTGTATTGGTGGTGTGTTGGGGTGTGTAGGTGGTGTGTAGGTAGTGTGTTGGGTTGTTGGGGGGTGTGTTGGTGGTGTATTGGTGGTGTGGAGGTGGTGTGTTGGGTTGTTGGGGGTGTGTTGGGGGTGTATTGGTGGTGTGGAGGTGGTGTGTTGGGTTGTTGGGGGTGTGTAGGTGGTGTGTAGGTAGTGTGTTGGGTTGTTGGGGGGTGTGTTGGTGGTGTATTGGTGGTGTGGAGGTGGTGTGTTGGGTTGTTGGGGGGGGTGTTGGGGGTGTATTGGTGGTGTATTGGTGGTGTGGAGGTGGTGTGTTGGGTTGTTGGGGGGGGTGTTGGGGGTGTATTGGTGGTGTGTAGGTGGTGTGTTGGGTTGTTGGGGGGTGTGTTGGTGGTGTATTGGTGGTGTATTGGTGGTGTGTTGGGTTGTTGGTGGTGTATTGGTGGTGTGGAGGTGGTGTGTTGGGTTGTTGGGGGTGTGTTGGTGGTGTATTGGTGGTGTGTTGGGGTGTGTAGGTGGTGTATTGGGTTGTTGGGGGGTGTGTTGGGGGTGTGTTGGTGGTGTATTGGTGGTGTGGAGGTGGTGTGTTGGGTTGTTGGGGGGTGTGTTGGTGGTGTATTGGTGGTGTATTGGTGGTGTGTTGGGTGTCGGTGGAGTGTGTTGGGTGTCGGTGGAGTGTGTTGGGTGTCGGTGGAGTGTCGGAGTTGAAACGAAACATCTCAAGAATAAATGCATCAATTTTAACGAAACTTTGTGGATGAGTTGGATGAGGGATGGATGAAGGTTAGAAGGAGGAAGGGGATGAGGATAGATCAGAGTTCATAGTTCAAGGTCATACTTCGGCATAGAACAGGGTGAGGGGGCAGATGGGTGGGGGGGGGGGGGAGATGGGTAGGGAGGGAAGGAGGGATTTGGGTTTCATCACTTCCTTTCTTTTACTGTCATTTACCTGTCCCTTCTATCATCTTTATCTGTCCTTTTCTGTCTTACTTATTCCTTTAATCTTACCCTTATAGTTTAGGTCAGGTCAGGTTAGGTTAGGTTAGGTTAGGTTTGGTCAGGTCAGGTTAGGTTAGGTTAGGTTAGGTTAGGTCAGGTCAGGTCAGGTTAGGTTAGGTTAGGTTAGGTTAGGTCAGGTTAGGTTAGGTTAGGTCAGGTCAGGTCAGGTTAGGTTAGGTTAGGTTAGGGTATTTTCCCCAGGTACCCCCCAGAGCATCTTCCCCATTCTTGCCCATCCAAGGGTAAGAGGAGGAGGATGTTTGTGTGGCAGCTGGGAGGGTCAGTCACCATGGTCGAATGAAGACAGGAAGTGACAGGTAGGGAGGTGGGTAGAGACAGCTCCATAGACGGGTATGGAATGGAAGGAAAGGGAAGCGAAGAGAAACTACTTGAGAGGGGATGTGAACCTAGAGAGAGAGAGAGAGAGAGAGAGAGAGAGAGAGAGAGAGAGAGAGAGAGACGTTAATTACTCTCCTGAAAAAATCACTTTTCAAAATATTTATTTCTTTATTAATGAGAAAAATCGTATGAATTTGTCTAGACTTGATAAATAAATCTCTGTACACAGTTAGTCTGTCTGTATAAATAAACCCGGTGTAGCTACTGAAATATGTTGTTAATAAAATTAGTTAAAACACTTCATGGGTACGTCGTAAGAGGAACAAAATAACAAAACTTTGAGGAAAAAAACTATTATTAATTAACATCAAAAATCAAACTAAAAGTTGTGAGCTACAGTTTAAAAAATACTTACTTTTTACACTTTATAATTTCGTTACGTTTTTTGCCCGTGATTTTTTTTCCTCCGAGTTAGTGAGAGCGAAAAAAAATAGCACAGATGCCCCGAAACTTGTAATGAATTTTATTTTACACCGACTAGAAAAATATGAGAGTGTGTGACATATTTACCTGTCAGGAGTAATTTGTCACCAGTTAAAATATATGTGATGTGTTAAGTAGTGCTATGGCTTCCTCTCGCTGTTAATTGTTTAATGGTGTGTGTAATTCTGTAGCTCAGAGGTAGGACATTCGCTTCGTAAGGTCAGAGTCCAAGGTTCCGTTTGGAAGTTCATGTTCTGTAAAGTCAGCAGAGTGAATTTGTTGTTGGTGGAACGTTTATTCAGCCCTTCGACACACACACACACACACACACACACACACACACACACACAGAAAGGGTGCCATTACAGGAGTCCTAAAAATCCTCTTTAATGACCACAGTTTTAGTACAACTTTCAGTGGTCTACAACAGATGGACTTAGCAACACTCACTACTAACAGGATATTTTTTC
This sequence comes from Homarus gammarus, assembly GCA_958450375.1. Taxonomy (NCBI): domain Eukaryota; kingdom Metazoa; phylum Arthropoda; class Malacostraca; order Decapoda; family Nephropidae; genus Homarus; species Homarus gammarus. The sequence goes on from CAUDMG010001492.1 coordinate 1,808,159, forward strand.
CTTGGTAATTGTTTTCTTGATGGTGAAGGACATGAGCCAGTGTTCCGTCGGGGCTACATTGTATCTCACTCTCTCTCTCTTTCTCTCTCATCCTGCCATTACGTCTCTCATAACTCTCCCTTGATCTCGCTCACTCTCCCTCTTTCTCCCTCACTCTTCTTCGTTCTCTCTGTCTCCCTCACAGTAATGTATGTATGTATGTGTGTATGTGTGTATGTATGTGCTCATAATTGTATAAACTACTTGAAAATAATACGTAATTATTATTTTAAATATCTGTATTCTCTTAAAAAAATGCCAGCGAACTTGTTAGTACTAGACGACCAGGAGTAGTGATCGAGGGAGGGAAGACGGGAGGGCCACAAGCAAGGCTCCTGGGGTACACCACACACAACACTCACTAACCCGTAAATAATGGCGATGGAGGCCCTTGTCTGCCATTACTAGGTCGTATCCCCCGGCCCACACCTGTTGAAGACCCTCCATCATCTGATTAATCCCTTGTCTCCGAGTTTATTACATGATTACCTCTCACTGTAAAACATCTCACAGGTCGCTTGTGTAGGGGGAATGTCCCAATTATATGTCCCCGTCAGCTGTCATATTTCCAGCGGCCTGACGGTGATCCTGGTGATAGACACCTGTCCGCGATCCGTCAGGCCCCCGTCCAGGACCCAGTTAGGGCCGTCTGGATCGTAAAACTCTGGAGATAATCGCCGGATCGTGGACAATTACGGCAAGATTGCTATTACGGGAGATGGGAATAATTACTAGACTTTTAACGCTGCTACCTCAGCCTTCCCGCCCGCCTGACCTCTCGCCTGATTGTCGCTCTGCATATGTTGCCTAGACTAGCCCAGGAAGTGTGGGGGGGGGGGGGGGTGAAGGGGTGGGGGGGTTACCTGATGGTGAGTGGGTAATGATGGTGAGTGGGAGATGGTGGTGAGTAGGGAGTTGTGGATTGTAGTAGTGGTGTGGGAGGCTGTATGGTGTTAAGGGAAGTGGTGAAGTGGATGGTTATATGAACGCAGGGATGGAACGGGTAAATTTATTATCCAGTAAATCATATGACATAGTGGAACAAAACTGGAATAAAATAAATGTTAAAGAAAAAGTGAAAAGGGTAATTATTAAAATGTAAGATAGGCAGACAGACACAGTGGTAGGCAGGTAAGCAGACAGGCAGACAGACACAGTGGTAGGCAGGTAAGCAGACCGAGTTACAGAGACGTAAGTAGATAAACATACAGAGAAGCAGGTAGTTAGACAGGTAAGTAGGAAGGTAGCGGTGAAGGAGCAGGCCGGCCACCACTCACTAACCGTGTTGACATTTCCTGTGAGGGCGTGGGTGGGTTGCCCCTCTCACCACCGCACCCACCAGGACCTCACCTTCTGCCAACCCACCCTCCTGACTCACTATATTTCTCAACAAGGACACACACCCACACTCTCACGTTCTCAATCTAGGATACAGACACATCTGGCAAGTTAGTAACGCTGTACCCATACCGGAACACTCAGCATGTAAACTTTGTGATAAACCTTTAAAGCATACACTTGAACACTATATTATTGAATGTGACACTGTCAAAGACTTCAGGCCACCTGACTTACTGTATCTTGAACTATGTAATTACTTCATTGAATCAGGTGTGCTTGAGGACATTCTTGCTGTTTATCCCAAATTTGCTAGCCCACACTGATTAGTCTTCAACTAGAATATGACTCCAATGTATGTGATCCACTGACCCATATATGCTGCTGGTGAATGTGATGTATTTCCTTCTTTGTGTACGAACCTCTGTCCTGCGTGGCAGTGAACAGTGGCATTACCCACATGAATCTGACCTATATATAGTGTCAATGAATATGATGCATTCTTTGTGTACGAACCTCTGTCCTGTATGGCAGTGAAAAGTGACATTACCCACATGAATCTGACCGACGTATATGTATGTATGTGTGCGTGTGTGCATGTATATGTACGTGTACATGTATATGTGTATGTATATACGCATATGTATGTATATGTGTGTGTGTGTGTGTTTACATATATGTATATGTACTGTCAATGAATATGATGCAAATCTTTGTGTACGAACCTCTGTCCTGCATGGCAGTGAACAGTGACATTATCCATATGAATCTGACCTCTATACATTTATAGTTGTTAATGAATATGATGTATTTCTTTGTGTATGAACCTCTGTCCTGCGTGACAGTGAGAAGTGATACCACCCTCAGTGTCAAGTCCTGACTGAATTACTCAGAATAGGCAAACTGTACTACAAGCTCTGCCAATAAATTTGTTAAACTAAAAAAAAAACGTTCTCAATCACTTACACAGATCCACATCCACCACAGTCACACACGCGTACATACTCATTCATTTTAGTGCTCTTACACCTCCACTCAGTACACCCACGGGCATGTACACCCACGGACCCAAAAGGCTATTGTGGTGTTAGTATAGCGTGCGGTCTACAAGGTATTTAGGTTAGGTTATGTAACGGCAGGCATTTATAGCCGATGTTGTCATTTATAAACAAAAATCACATACGGGGAGAACCTTGAAGCATACGACCATATCACCACCAACCTCGACGAGAGCTCCCACACACGGCCACTTATGCGGGGATGAGAAGCAATGTCATGTTGCCTTAGAGACCCAGAATACGTGGAGAAATTCAAGCGTTGTGGAGAGATGAATTTTATCTCCTCTAATATATCCGTCTATATAGAATCACACACACACACACACACACACACACACATACACATACACACACACACACACACACACACACACACACACTGTAACATGATAGATAAGAACAGAATAACACCATTACGCAAGGGTAGAACACCACATAACATAATGATTAGTATTACTCACATTAAAATAACATAACAGCACATTGATATTATACACCTGTGAGCTCGGTAATTAGTAACTCTTGATAAACAAATATCACCAGAATAACAACACGACACTAGAGAACAGGTTAATTATCTGCCATAAATTACTACTTATTAAAACAGCTATTTACCCTAAAACGTTCATGGACTTGCCAGCCAGCCAACAGGTTAATGGACTTGCGGTCGTAAATTAAGCTAAATATACCCCGTTTATCATTAACAAATTACAAAATTGGTTTCCATATATCATTAAGAAAAAAGTCACCAAATTATTATCCATATATCATTTAAAGATATATGGAGAAGTCTTAAGTGAGAAGGGAAAGTTTGGGTGGAAAAAGCAGTGAATAATTTAGTGGTGGATGGTAAGAAGGAAGGAAGGGTAGGGTATGGTTAGGAATGAGATGGAAGGATTGTGGCAAGTGGCTTCGGAGGAATCGTCGTTTGACTTAAAATACATCAAGCCATTAAAAAAAAAAAAACTCCATACATACGAAAAATTTATATTAGTCAGGTCATGAAAGGCGGACATTGGGTTGGTATAAACGGAGGCAAAAAATCATTACAGAATCACTTTGCGAGGGAAGAGGGAATTAAGCGAAATGTTTCCACTGGTGGGTGACAGATGACCTCCAGCTCAGCTCAGCCCGTAGCAATGTTTACCTTAGCTGGTACTCGAGCCTGAATTATGCGCCGCCCTTTTATCAAGAGTCCCCCCCCCCCCCCTCGTTAATTCCGGGTTCTGATCCCGTTAATCACCGAATGTACAGCTCTGGATATAATGACTCAAAGAGGGGAGAAGAGGTGAGATATTACCCTGACACCTTCTCTCCACACCTCTCTATCTCTCCTCTCCTCTTCCTTATCATCATCATCATCATCATCATCCTTCTTCTGTTCCTCTTTCCTTACCTCCTCTTCATCATCATTCGTCCTCTACTCCGCATCTCGGCTCTTCTTCCTCTTCCCATTTATTTCTGTCCCTCATTCTTATTCTCTTTATCATACTGACAGTTCTGGTACATTTCTTTTGTGTCTACTTTCTTCCCTTCTTCCTTTCATGTGTTCTCCTCCTCCACTTTCCACTCCTTCTCTTTTCACCCTCCCCTCCCTCCTTTCCCCCTCCCCCTCCACCTTTCTCCCTTCCTCACTCTCTCCCTCCCTCACCAACCTGTTTAAACCCGGAAGATTTAGTACAACAAAACTCTTGAAATTTCTCCAGGTATAAGATAATGGTAATGAGAAGTAAACGCAGGTAATCCGATCCTTAGGTAGCTCCGTTACTTATAGGGGGGGATCACTGTTGGAGAGGATCGCTGTTGGAGAGAGGATCACTGTTGGAGAGGATCACTGTTGGAGAGAGGATCACTGTTGGAGAGAGGATCACTGTTGGAGAGGATCACTGTTGGAGAGGATCACTGTTGGAGAGGATTACTGTTGGAGAGGATTACTGTTGGAGAGGATCACTGTTGGAGAGGATTACTGTCGGAAAGGATCACTGTTGGGGAGGATCACTGTTGGGGAGGATCACTGTTGGGGAGGATCACTGTTGGGGAGGATCATTGTTGGGGAGAGGATCACTGTTGGAGAGGATCACTGTTGGGGAGGATCACTGTTGGAGAGGATCACTGTCGGAAAGGATCACTACTTGATAAAACTTGATGACGAGAAAAAATATAAAATAATAATTAATATAATGACACGTAAACTAATACTCACTAATGGAAACATTATGTATAAGAAAATAAACTGTCACTAAAACACAATATTGAAAATACTAAAAAGGTAATTGGAAAATACCTTCATATTTTTTATACCTTGTTGGTGTTAATGAAGGGGTGTGTGTGTGGGGGGGGGGGGGGGAGAGGGCTTGTTTTAGTATGTCTTTGTGTGTCTTTAGTTGTAGAGTGAGTGAGTGAGTTGAGTGAGTGAGTGTGTGTGTATCTTTACTTGTAGAGTGAGTGAGTGAGTGAGTGTATTAAAGTTTAAGTAGATATATTTAAGTTTACTTTGAGAATCGACTAATTAACCAATCCCAAAATAACACCTTACATGACTCCCCCAAACAGGCCAGGTAGGGACCCTCGCTGCCCTTGACATGAGACGTGAACGAGACGTGAGTTCCTCTTCCTGTTAACTATCTCATTATTAATTTCATGGTCAGTTAAATCCCGTATGAGGTCAGCAAGGTCGTAAATCCCACGTTAATCCACAGGCCATCGTGACACTTATGACAACCGGTCGTAAAAGTGATATTGATCTTGTGTTTGAGGTCGTAGTTATGTCCGAGAATGTAGTAGTTAATAATAATGATAATAGTTAGAAATAATAATAAATATTTAAATCCAAAATTAGGGAAACAATGTCGAGGAAAATTAATTGACTTCATTGTTTATTTCGGGATTAATTACTGATCATAATTTGTTTCCGGTAATTTTTTCATTATAGTAATTTTTAGGAATTTCTGTATTGATATATTCCCTACTCAGAGCGACACTATGGTAAATAAACTCTAATCTATTACTAGTTTATTTATCTACTTTCATCAAATCAATCAATCAATCAGAGTACCATCCATATATCTGAGGGTTGGCGACCACAGTCCTCCACTCTCAACGTTCTCAGGCTGTATTTGCCAAGCCTCTGTGTCTAATGTAATGGTACACCGAGACTCGAAGTTTACTCTGTGAATCCGAACCCTGATCCTGAGAAGAGATTATGGCCTTACTTTGAGATCTTTATATTAGCTTAAGTTGTAGGGAGAATGGGTAGTGTCTTTAAGGGAGATTATGTAGAGTTGAGGGAGATTAAGTACATCTGAATGGAGATTATGTAGAGCTGAAGGGAGATTACGTAGATCTGAAGGGAGATTTAAGTAAACGTGAAAGAACAATGTGTATAGTTGAAGGGAGATCAGGCAGAGTTTATGGGAGATGTGTAGAGTCTAAGGGAGATCTAAGGGAGAATAAGTAAGGTGTTTGGGAGATTAGGGAGAATAGAAGAAGGAACAGGTAGAGTTGAAGGGAGAACAGATAGAGAGTATGGGAGGAGAGGTAAGGGAGAAGAAACAGAGCAGAAGGTGTAAACACAGTACAGAGATACCGCCAGAAGAAAGGTTCGGATGTCACCTGATAGTTGGGTGGCTCTAAGCTCCGTCAGATACTCTACTGGGGTATGTCTGTTATCTCCTCGCATCGATGTTTCGCGCAGGTAGGGGACGGATGAGCCGGTGGGTGGGTTGGGTAGGTGGGTTGGGTGGGTATGTGGGTGGGTGGGTGGGTGGGTGGGTAAGTGGGTGGGTGGATCAAAGCTAGGGGGGTGGGAGGACTCCTCTTTGTTTTGGCCACTCAGTGATTACAATCAACACAGACGAAAACAGTTTTGTCGTTAGTGTGATGTCGTTTTTCCTGTGGGAATATCTCAGGTAGGAATGGAAGGAGGGGCCTGTGGAGTGGTGGAAGTTTTGTTGTGTAATGGTTATGTGAGGTTGCGTAGTAGTGGATAGGTTGTAGGGAAGGTTGTGGGATGATGGGAAGGTTGTGTAGTGGTGGATAGGTTGTAGGGAAGGTTGTGGGATGATGGGAAGGTTGTGTAGTAGTGGATAGGTTGTAGGGAAGGTTGTGGGATGATGGGAAGGTTGTGTAGTGGTGGATAGGTTGTAGGGAAGGTTGTGGGATGATGGGAAGGTTGTGTAGTGGTGGGAAGGTTGTAGGAAGGTTGTGGGATGATGGGAAGGTTGTGTAGTGGTGGATAGGTTGTAGGGAAGGTTGTGAGGTGGAGGAAGTTCAGTTGTGTTTGGAATTTGTCCCACAGTCCCATGAGGAGACTACCAGACACAGGCACAATCACAGCACCAGGTAAAAGCACAGCGCCCCATAAGGAAGACTACAGCAGGGGCAAGCACAATGGGAGCGTGTGAGATGCAGAGTAAATCTAGGTGTCTGCGAAGGGCGGGAGGAGGAGAGGGGCGAGAGGAGGGTGGAGGGGGCAGTCCTTCTCGGGAACATCCGCCGTCGTAAACATGTCGGGAGTGAAAACCTTGGTACAGAAGTTGTGTCAAGATCCTGGGCCATGGGAGTATGGGGCTTACTACCTTCTACCTCCTGGTCCTACTCCTTGCCTCCTGACACCTCTGCGTCCTACTCCTTGCCTCCTGACTCCTCTGCGTCCTACTCCTTGCCTCCTGACTCCTCTGCGTCCTACTCCTTGCCTCCTGACTCCTCTGCGTCCTACTCCTTGCCTCCTGACTCCTCTGCGTCCTACTCCTTGCCTCCTGACTCCTCTGCGTCCTACTCCTTGCCTCCTGACTCCTCTGCGTCCTACCTCCTGCTCTGCGTCTTCCCTCCTACATCTTCCTCTGCGTCTTGTCTCCTACATCATCCTCCTCCTCCTCCTCTTCCTGCCTTATACCGCCTCCTGCTTATACTCCTCTTATACTTCTTGTTCTTCTTGATTCTTCTTCATTGTTCTTCCTCTTCTTTCTTCTTCGCATTATTATTTTTCTTGTTTTTTTCTTCTTCTTTGTGCTTTGTGATCCCCTTCTTTTCCCTTTTTTTTCTCCTTCCCTTCCCTTCTCACCCTTTTTCTTCCTTCCTTTGTTTTTCTTACCCTTTTCCCTTTTCTTCTCCCCTTGACCTTCCCTTCCCTCCACTGACCGATATTGGAGGGAGGTGAGGGAAGGGGTCGGAGGAAATGAAGGGAAAGGGAAGTGGGAGTGAAAAAGAAAGGGGATGGAAAGAAAGAAGTGAGGGAAAGGGGAGGGGGAGGGAAAGGGAATGGGGAAAATGGAAAGAAGATAAGGGAGGGAAGCAGAGGAGTAGGAAGGTGGAAGGAAAAGAATAAGGGAGGGAGAGAAGAAGGGAGGGAGAGAAGAAGGGAGGGAGAGGTTTACCAGGAACAAAAACAAGACTGGGCCGTTGATTTATGTTTTCAATTAGGCTTATCCTTGTGTGTGTTAATTAATACCTGTTGTTATTACCTCTTGCTTGTACCTGTTGTTAGCTCCTGTTGTTAGTTCCTGTTGTTACTTAATATTGTTTGCTCCTGTTGTTAGTTGCTGTTTTTAATACCTGTTGTTCCGGTAATTCTATTAATTAATTCACGTGATTGATTGACTGGTGTTATTTAATCCGATTATTGACTCTTTTTGTTCTTTTGCAGTTAAGTATTCTTGTAATTAATTCCTGTTATTCAGTCGTGTTATTAGTTCCCGTTAACGTGATTTAGTTCAGGTTTTTTGTTCTTCGTCCTGTAATCTGTTTTTTCCTGTTAATGGGAGAATATATTTGCAAGGTGTGTGTGTGTGTGTGTGTGTATGTGTGTGTGTGTGTGTGTTAGTCAACGAATCATGCCCCCGGGTACTCTTAAAGTTTGTAAACATTGAATATTCATCGCATCTTGAGACGTAAGTAAGAACGGAACTGGCTGATTAACTCAAGGTAAAGCACATAATGTCTTAAATGGCGGCATGATTACTCTGTGACTATACTTTGACTAAATATAATCAATCGCCATTATTTCGAATCCTGAAGTTGAGATGAATTTTTTTTTAATGTCGTTCTTGTCTAACTTAGCTCATGACATCAGAAGTAAATAATCTTTGCATACTAAAGATATTTATTCTGATTTACCGAAGAAACATGTTTTGTGTATGCTTATGACTATAATAATTCTCAACTTTCTTTTCTAATTTTAGATAAAAAACTTTACTTCACAAGCGTCAGATTGCTGTTTTGATTCATATCTCTTGAGTTATATTATAATGGCAGTAATTTCCTCATGCCATTAACAATTTTCACGGATTTATGGATGTACACCTGCAGGGACTCTGTATGAGGGAGAGGTGACTCATATCTGAGGTTGACGTTCCTGGCCCACAGAACCACGAATGTTGATCCAGTCTGTCCCTCCTCTTTAAATGAATCGCTAAGATACTCTGCCTCTCCTGTCTCAACTAATCCTGTCCCAATTTCCTGTTTAATTTATCCCATAATCCAGTCTATCACTCCTGTCTAACATCCCCGACTGAAGGATCCGTCTCGTAACTGGCACCTCCTCCGTACTGCCTCACCGTTAGAACTAATCAACTCAGAGGCGATGGTCGACCCATACATGACTCGCTGGCTGGATACACCTCACGCTGCTGCTGCTGTTAGTTGTTGATGTTGTTGTCTTATGGTCTACAGTCGTTGCTACAGCTGCTGGTAATGTAACTGCTGTTCCTTCTGCTGTTGACGAGTTTTTAAATGTCTTCTACTGCTATTCTTGTTGTTCATTGCCACTGCACTCTTCTGCTGTTTCTGCTACTGGCTACTTTCTGCATTTTACGACCCAATAAGTCTTTTCCTTACAGGCCACACAGTCTACCATATGCTCTAGCAAGTCTCTCGAGGTACAGGCTACACTGAGTCTTAGGTACACCTTCAGTTATCAAGATACAGCAAGATACTTAACTGTACGTAAGCCTGATGTGTACAGCCTATAGGCAACGGGAGGTAACAGCCTGGGTGTGTAGCCTGACCACTAAAGGGTCAAGATTCTCGGCCGCCATATATAGTCGAGGGTTCATCTTCCATCACCTCCTCAAACTCAGCGTTAAGTAATAGCTGTGGTCAAGTTACGGGTGACGAAGGCTGGGTTTAGCTCCGTTAAACGAGTGTAAACGAATCTGTTGGGAAAAAATTATTAACTCTTTGGAAGATGATGGTTTAACCCTTCGAGGACTATGGTTTAACTCTTTGAGGCCTGTAATTTAACCCTTTGAGGAAGGTGGTTTGACCCTTTGAGCACGGAAGTTTAAATCTTTGAGGACGATGATTTAATCCTTTGAGGACGATGGTTTAAGCCTTTTAACCCATTGGGGACGATGATTGAATCCTTTGATGACGATGGTTTAACCCCTTGAGGACGATGATGTAACACTTTGATTCCGATAGTTAAATCCAATGAGACGATGGTTTAACTCTGAGGACGATAATCCCTTATCTACCAAAACAAAAATTTAACTTACGAACTTTTGAGGATACGTCGCTATTTTTGTACCGTAACCAAAGCGAGGCAGTAAGGTGCATTCTCGTATCTCTAATTACGCGGGAAGAATTTAACGTACGAGCCACTGAGAATGGTGGGGCCTCGGAAGACGGAGATAGACACAGGTGAGTTGAAGATGAGCGGCGTGACCTTCACCAGCGAACACGGACGAACAAACGCAGGAGTAGGCAACACAACCAAGCGCTCACCCTGCTATTGTTGTGGTCTCTCTCTCTCTCTCTCTCTCTCTCTCTCTCTCTCTCTCTCTCTCTCTCTCTCTCTCTCTCTCTCTCTCTCTCTCTCTCTTCTATCATCATCTAACCAACTTAACATCACAGTACCAACCAATAGCTCTCCTGTTCTCCCCTGATGATACCTCTCACTCACTTTCCCTATCTACCCTCTTTCATCACCTCCACCTCCTTCACCACACATCACCACCGCTGCCCTCTCTCTCTCTCTCTCTCTCTCTCTCTCTCTCTCTCTCTCTCTCTCTCTCTCTCTCTCTCTCTCTCTCTCGTACTCGGCCAAAGGTCAACGAAAGAGTTCATCTCCTTCCATCCTCTGCAGTTATGAACCTTTATGGAATGTTCACAGCTGAGAGTAGCTCACCTTACTCTAGCGACCCACCTTACTCTAACAACCCCCTTACTCTAGCGACCCACCTTACTCTAGCGACCCCCTTCCTCTAGCGACCACCTTACTCTAGCGACCACCTTACTCTAGCGACCACCTTACTCTAACAACCCCCTTACTCTAACAACCCACCTTACTCTAACGACCCACCTTACTCTAGCGACCCACCTTACTCTAACAACCCCCTTACTCTAACAACCCACCTTACTCTAACAACCCACCTTACTCTAACAACCCACCTTACTCTAACAACCCACCTTACTCTAACAACCCCCTTACTCTGGTGATAAACATCGAGAGTCTTCCAAGTCTCTAAGTGGGTGACATTTCCATCAGTAGTTCACTTTACATAGTTACTCATAATTGGAACATTTGAACTTATTACTCATATGATCCAATTTGGTTGTTCAGTATCATAACTACTGATGTAACCAAGATAACAAGGCACTCTCTTTGGCATCTTATTGGCACTGTGGGTCTTTAAGTTGTTTTAAAGGTACAGTTTCGTAATTAATATATAGCGCAATTATGTTTTTTTAGATAAACGACATTAATATTTAGGTAGTGAATGTCATTATCCTGTACTTTTAATGGTGCCTCTTAATGGTGCTTCTTATTGTGTTTGTGGTTTTGAGTCTGTGTCTTGAGGTCATTTGAGTCTGTCTGGCTGTCTGTCTGTCTGTCTGTTCTCTCATAGATGTTAGTGGTTATCGCTAGGTGGTAGTGACAGTGGTGGTAGTAGTGGTAATGGTAGTGTTGGTGGTTGGGTTAGTTGTGGTAATGGTGGTAGTGTTAATGGTGGTAATGGTAACTCTGGTAGTAGTGGTAATGATAGTGTTGGTAGTAGTAGTAGTAGTAGTGGTTGTAACGCGTAGATTCTTTATTTTATCACCGTGAGACTCTATTAGTAGTAGTTGTAGTGATAGTGGTTGATGATGGTAGTTACTGACAAACGTGCTGGTTGTAAGTAGTAAATAACGTTGCAGGTAGTTGTGGTAGCGGTGGTGGTAGCTAGTGGTAACAGGTGGTGGTGGTAGCAGCAGGTAGTAGTGGTAGCGGTGGTGGTGGGAGCGGTGGTGGTGGTGGTAGCTTGTGGTAGCAGGTATTAGTAGTAGTGATGATGGTGGTAGCTTGTGGTAGCAGGTATTAGTAGTAGTGATGATGGTGGTAGCTTGTGGTAGCAGGTAGTAGTGGTAGTGGTGATGGTGGTAGCTTGTGGTAGTAGGTAGTAGTGGTAGCGGTGGTAGCTTGTGGCAGCAGGTAGTAGTGGTAGCGGTGGTGGTGGGAGCGGTGGTGGTGGTAGCTTGTGGTAGCAGGTATTAGTAGTAGTGATGATGGTGGTAGCTTGTGGCAGCAGGTATTTGTGGTAGTGATGATGGTGGTAGCTTGTGGTAGCAGGTAGTAGTGGTAGTGGTGATGGTGGTAGCTTGTGGTAGCAGGTAGTAGTGGTAGTGGTGATGGTGGTAGCTCGTGGTAGCAGGTAGTAGTGGTAGTGATGATGGTGGTGCCTTGTGGTAGCAGGTAGTAGTGGTAGTGATGATGGTGGTAGCTCGTGGTAGCTCGTGGTAGCAGGTAGTAGTGGTAGTGGTGATGGTGGTAGCTCGTGGTAGCAGGTAGTAGTGGTAGTGATGATGGTGGTAGCTTGTGGTAGCAGGCAGTAGTGGTAGTGGTGATGGTGGTAGCTCGTGGTAGCAGGTAGTAGTGGTATTGATGATGGTGGTAGCTTGTGGTAGCAGGTTGTGGTGGTAGTGGTGGTAGCAGGTTGTGGTGGTGGTAGCTTGTGGTAGCAGGTAGTAGTGGTGGTAGCTTGTGGTAGTAGTGGTAGGAGGTTGTGGTGGTAGTGGTGGTAGCTTGTGGTAGCAGGTGGTAGTGGTGGTAGCTTGTGGTAGCAGGTGGTAGTGGTGGTATCTTGTGGTAGCAGGTAGTAGTGGTGGTATCTTGTGGTAGCAGGTAGTAGTGGTGGTAGCTTGTGGTAGCTTGTGGAGGTTGTGGTAGTAGTGGTGGTAGCTTGTGGTAGCAGGTGGTAGTGGTGGTAGCTTGTGGTAGCAGGTAGGAGTGTGGCGGGACGGCAGGTTGGTGTACCGTATAGGGTGCTAATAACAGACTACAGCTTATCTCAGGAGGAGTAGCCGGGGCTCTCCTTCTTGTGATTCACCTCCACCCTCCCCGCCCACCTCCTCCACCCTGTCCGCCCACTTCTCCGTTCCCTGCCCACCTTCGCCGCCCTTCTCTTGCTTGTTCACCACCCCCTCCTCCTCCTCCTCTTCTTCCTCTTCCTCCTCCTCCACCCTACCCGCCCACTTCTCTATTCATCTGTGACACCGTTTACCACCTCCTCCGCCCTGTTTACCACCTTCTCCACCCTACCCGCCCACTGCCCATTTTCACCCGTTTCACTGTACTGTTCCTGCTCCACCTTGTCCATCCTCCTCCATCCTGTCCACCCCCTTCAACCCTGTCCGCCCACCTCCACCCTATCAATTCCTACTCAACCCTGGCCGCCTACCTCCACCCTATCAAATCCTACTCCACCCTGGCCGCCCACCTCCACCCTGCCCGCCCACCGCCACCCTGCCCACCCACCTCCACCCTGCCCGCCCACCTCCGCCCTCCCCCGCCCACCACCTGACAGCTAAAACGCAAGTGTTTGTGATGTCATGCTGAGGGTTTTTGCGTTATTGTCTCATTTGTTGGTTTTTTGGCGTGAATGAAAATCTCTCTCTCTCTCTCTCTCTCTCTCTCTCTCTCTCTCTCTCTCTCTCTCTCTCTCTCTCGGATCATTGGGCTATTTTCATTTTCCCATTTTTCATCTTTTCACTTTCTCATTTCTTCCTAATTTTTTCCTAATTATACCTTCCCATTTCTGTGTTTACATATTATCATCCCCTTCCATTCTCTCAGTATTTACATCATTCCTCCCTTTATGACGCTGTTTATTTTCATTTTATTCCATATTTTGTGTTTTCTTTCGTGTTATTTGTACATTACGTTTTCTTTCACGTTTTCTCTTTTCAACGTTTTATTTCGTGTTATCTATTTTTTTACGTTTTTTCCGTATTATCTGTATTGCACTCTCTTTATTTGTGCTTGGGAGAGAGAGAGAGGGAGAGAGAGAGAGAGAGAGAGTCAGTCTGGGATAAAGGAATGATATCTGGGAAAAGAGAGAGAGAGAGAGAGAGAGAGAGAGAGGTACACCACCATTCCATTGACACACTCGCCCCCTCTCATTATAATCTCATTCTCTTTGTTTGACACGTCTTATTGCCTCATCCTATTCCTCCTCTTCTTTCTCCGCTTCCTCTCCTCCCTTATTTTATTGCCCATTGCTCTGGTTCTCTTGTCTTTGCCTCTTCTCTTACCTTCACGCTGATAATTCTATTCTTATTAGACTCGAAACAATTGGCTATAAGATTTGATCCACTTGGGAAAACAATGGTATTAAGGTGTCATTCAGTTTGGGTTTGTTGTTAATCAATTTAGTCGTGTGTGTGTGTGTGAGTGTGTGTGTGTGTGTGCGTGTGCGTGTGTGTGTGTGTGTCTAAACATCAGTATCATGGTTAAGGAAACACTTGCTGTAGATGTTAGAATGATACCTTAACACACCTTTAATAACGAAATTCAGAGGTTCGGAATTTACCTGATGATACAAACAATTTTTATACACACACACACACAGTTCAGTAGTTCAGATTACGCGTGATATAATAAACATCTTTATAAACTTAAAACACACTCCTTCCAAAAGACATCACGTCGACTTTGATCCCATGATATAATCCTTTTGGTAATTATTCCCCCCACATAAGATATCATTGGTGACGTGTAGAACCTCCAGTTAATCCTCATTTACATCCAGCATCGTATGTAGACCAGAGAGGAGGAGGAAGAATCTTGTACCCAACCCTATCCTCGTCAACCCTTAATCCACTGTGTCAGATGAACCAAGTCAATACCCCCTCCCCCCCCCCCCCCACACACCCTCTTTGTGATGGCATACTGCTCTCTATAATGCGTTTCTCCCTCACTCCCTTGTATCACACTAAGGGAGGAATCTAATACAGCCCACTAACAACACACCACGCCAAGGAAATAAGATATGACCATTGACAAGACATCAACTCAAGGGAAGTTATATCTGGTGTAATATTAGACAAAACAGGAGAATTTCGAGTGAGGTAAGGTTGTTGTTACACGTGAGGAGGAGAGAGCATGGTGCCAGCTGGGTGTGGTAGTGGTGTCATTATCTCCCCTGACGGCGCCCAGCTGGTGTAGGAGGAGTGTTATCTTAGCCACAGACTTTGCCACAGTTTACCACAAAACACCACCATCACACAGGCGGCTACGGCAGCCGCCTGTGTTATCAATACTACTACTACCCCCCACCACCACCATCACCACCCTTACCACCACCACCCTTATCACCACCACCCTTACCACCACCACCCTTACCACCACTACCCTTACCACCCTTACCACCATCACCCTTACCACCATCACCCTTACCACCATCACCCTTACCACCATCACCCTTACCATCACCACCCTTACCACCACCACCACCACCACCACCATCATCATCATCATCATCATCATCTTTTACTACCCCCTCAACACCACCAACACCACCACTACCATCATAACCGTCATCACCTTTACCATTACCACCGCCACCATTGCCACCATCACCACAACCGTCATAACCATAGCCGTGACTCTACCATCACCACCACTACCACTGCCAGCACCCACTATCACCAGCAGCTGTCGCCTCCCTGGTCACACCAACTCAATAACCTTAGTTTATTACGAGACGAGACAAGATCATTTTTCTTGGGGGTCTCACGGCAACGTCTCCGCTCTTTTCATTAGATACCTTGCTGTTATAAGGCTGTAAACATTCTCTGTGGATGCTGTTTTTATTCATTTCACTGCTGTTATGATGATAGAATGCTACTTTTTATCTCCTATTTGGTGACGAGTGACTTGTTTCTGGGTTTGTGTAAGTCGATCATGGGCCAGTTTTAAGTCGAAGCTGCACAGGAAACAACCAATGGATTTGCTCTTATAAGTTCATCCATACAGGGAAGAAGACTACGCCTATATGTTCAAAATCTAATCCTTTTTGAACTTTGACCTTTGTATACCGTCTCAACAAGGTCAATAAAGGTCACACAGTTAATCTAGGGGGCACTTGGCATGGGTAACATAAAGGACATCTGTGTACCTATAAACACACCTGTAGTCTCTTAATTATTCTAATGTTAAGGGTCTGTTTATATTCCTTCCACCTGTTGTTAAATTCCTCCGGTAAAGGTGCTCTCATGTCATTTAACTGCTGTAAGTATAGTGTAATAACGCTGTTTTCTCTGTAATGTTATGGGGTTATGATTTTGTTATTGTGCATTACCCTGATGTTGTAAACTTGTTATTGCTTTTAAAACTAACGTGGGAATGAGCTTTTATTTGGTGTTATTCCAGGGGGTAATGATGTAATACTATTTATTTTTTCATTACCTTACTATATACTAACCAACTACTATTAGCGTGGCCTCCAGTCTCCCCCAATAGCCACACCTTCGCCGCCATTTTATTACCTTAAAATTAAATATCCTAATACATAAGTAGCTATCCTAGCTGTGTTGAGTTAGTTGAGCCACAGATCTATGAGGCATTCAGTGACTGTTGCCTCTTAGTCAATATCTGCAACTGTTGTCGGCTTTGGGGCCTACTACTATTACTACCCTACTACTATTACTACCCTACTACTATTACTACCTTACCACTACCCCTCCTCACCACTACCCTTCGCTACTACCCATCCTCTCCACTACCCTTCTCCACCACTACCCCTCCACCTTCCCTACCCCTCCTCACCACTACCCTTCGCTACTACCCATCCTTTCCACTACCCTTCTCCACCACTACCCCTCCACCTTCCCTACCCCTCCTCACCACTACCCCTCCACCTTCCCTACTCCTCCTCACCACTACCCCTCCTCACCACTACCCCTCCTCCACCAATACCCTTCCCCTCCCCACCACCACTCCGAACATCAGTAATTGACAGGTGGGGTCGATACACCTTCCGCGTGTCACCATTAGTTAGGTGTATGCCTCGTAATTCAGTGTATCGCCACTAATACACTCGTTGGGTGTTGTTCCTGTGTCCCGGGTGGCCTCAGGTGTTGTCTGGGTGTATAATCAGCAATGGGTGTCGTGTGTGTGTGTGTGTGTGTGTGTATTGATTAGTGGATAGGTTTTGTGTGTGGGGGGAATTGGAGTGATGTTATCGATGTATATATATATGTTTGTATTGAGTGATGGATGTAATAATAATAATAATAATAATAATAATAATTAACGGTTTATTGAAAGAGCTTGGCAGCCAGAAGGCTGAAAATATACAGTTACATATTTGGGGAATGGGTTACGAATTACAAATAATATACAAGTAACATAAGTGACACAAATAAGACATATAATAACTAGATGGGGAAAGCTCAAACTACAGTTCATTTCAACATAGTGACAGTGTAGGAGCAGGGTTTACTGGGAGTGAATACACTGATTTATTGCAAGTTATTGATAATTTTTACAATGGTTGGGACTGGGCTGTTCTTATAGCGATCAGTTCGTGCACGTATGGGCTGGATGCGGTTGTGGTGTCGAACAGCAATTCTCGGACAAGGGATCTCAGGTGGTAGTAGGAGCCGGTGTCGGGGATGGTGTAGAAGCTTCTTACCAAATTTGCAGATGAGGTCGTGGTGATGGTTAGTGAGAGTCGAAAGGGTCAGTGTGTTGAGCGCTTCTTTGATATGTGGAGTAGGAAGGGGAGAGAATAATCTTGCATGCCCTCTTTTGCACTTTTTCTAGGTGTTTACGTTGTGTGTGTGTGTGTGTGTGTGTGTGTGTGTGTGTGTGTGTGTGTGTGTGTGTGTGTTATTGCTACTTTTCTATTCATCTCCCCTCCCTCACCCACCCCCACCAACTTCTCTCTCTCGGGATCAAACGTATTAAAAGTTTTTCATATATAATATTTAACTTAATATTTTGAATGGCTGGCTGTGAGTTAATACCGGTAATATCCTTTGTTGACGTGTCGTGAACAACAAAAATTAACAATAATAACAATCCGGGAAATTAATTGTTCTCTAGCTATGAATACGTGTGAATTGTACCAGTGCTGTTAAATGCTGTGAACTGTAAATGCTCTGATACCGTTGCTAACTCTAGATGATTACTGAACTACAGCGGTTTTGAACATTTGAACATTACAGGTGGTATAAACAGCTGTGATATCGTTACCTTTCTAGTGAAATGTCCCCTCTGTCACGCCTACCGGCCTTGGTCAACGAGTGAAGTTGCTGAACACGTAAAACTCTAGTGTACTCGTATAACAATGTGTAGTCGCTGGCCAAGTAAATATGTCAGGGAAAAAAAAAAATAAAAGTTTGGTCGCCGAACGACATAAACTTTTGAACAAGTGTACCTGACAGACGCAAAAAAGGTTTGCCAGTTGTCCAATAAAGCCAGGTGTTCAATAAAGCTAGGTGTTCAATAAAGCCAGGTGTTCAAAAAAGCTAGGTGTTCAATAAAGCCAGGTGTTCAATAAAGCCAGGTGTTCAAAAAAGCTAGGTGTTCAATAAAGCCAGGTGTTCAATAAAGCTAGGTGTTTAATAAAGCTAGGTGTTCAATAAAGCTCGGTGTTCAATAAAGCTAGGTGTTCAATAAAGCTCGGTGTTCAATAAAGCTCGGTGTTCATTAAAGCTCGGTGTTCATTAAAGCCAGGGTGTTCATTAAAGTCAGGTGTCCAATAAAGCCAGGTGTCTATTAAAGCCATCGGTCCATTTTAGTTAAGAGTCTTTGGAGTAAAATGTCCTCTCTTAATGTTAAATTATTCAGGACTTCAAGTTCTTTAACAAACGTCAGCCTGTTATTATTGTTTGTTGGTTACCTTCGTCTTTTATAGCTCATGTTAAAATATATTCAGGTCTTATTTAACCCCTGGAATACGATGCTAAATTCCTAAAACGATGGTAAATTCCTGAGTACATGGAATCAACCTATTGATTAGGATGTCTTTAAATCTTGAGTACAGTAATGTAAGCCTCGAGTATAGGTGACATAAGACCCTGAGTACGATATTGTACTCCCTTAAGAGTTTGTTTTTGTTTATCAAGCCTGGGTAAGGGGTGGGGGCTGAATTGTTCAGAGAGATTAATTTGCTTATAATGTTCATAAAATCAAGCTGTTTTTGTTCAACTGTTCAGCGAGAATATTTTTCAAGCTGGTTAACGAAAAAGAGCCTTTGAACAGATTCGCCCATTCCATGGCACCCAAATTTGGATGTTCAACTAGTTCACCTGCCCTGGACAGTTGGTACAGTATTTTTGTTTCCGCTCTGTCGCACCTGTCACCCACAACTTTTTGAACAAGGTTGAACACACCTGACGCGGCGTTGGACGGGAATGGGAAGGGGGGGGGGGTTGATGGGGGTTTACCGATGCTGATGGGAGGGGAGGGGAGGGGATGTGGTAGATACTGGGTAGGTGATCGAATCTGATGGGAGGGGAGTAAGAGATGGCTAAATCTGATGGGAAGGGGGAGTAGAGAGTAGCTGAATCTGACGGAAAAGTGGAGTAGAAAGTGTTCGAATCAAATGGGAAAGAAAGGGGAAGGGAGTGGAGGGGAGTAATAGCACCACCGGCTATACTGTCCACATTTTCATTTTTTTTTCATGTACCCACAAAGCGAAACGCATATTAAAATGTCGCTGTCTGTCTGTTTTCATTTTGGATTTCCGAACCACAACTGTGTGACGTGGGCCCCTATTGGTTTTCGGGTAACAGGGTCAAAGGTGAAGGTCATAGTAGTTATAGGTCATAGTTATTACAGGTCGTGAATCATGGACACAGTTACGTATACGAGGTGAGTGGAATGACCTGAGAGGGAGGGACTCATACATAGACTAGAACTACTTGGGAATGAGGAGTGGCATGATAAAGAATGACTTAAGCTGTGATTGAGATTGGGAGGAGGGAATGATGGAATGTACATTTCATTAGTACATTAATCATGGTTGTATTGCTTGGTGAGAGATGAATGAGAAAGAAATATTATCGGAAATGGTAATTTATGGTATGTATGGTATGGTGTTTATTCTCCTTCCATGAGTACCAACCAGTACCATCATCACCATTACTCTTTAAACTATTACTACCAGTGGCACTACAATTAAGCACCACCACCATCATCACCACTACAGTTAAGCACCACCACCGTCATCACCACTACAGTTAAGCACCACCACCATCATCACCACTACAGTTAAGCACCACCACCATCATCACCACTACAGTTAAGCACCACCACCACCATGACCACTCCAGTTAAGCACCATCACCACCATGACCACTCCAGTTACTGTCACTACCACTATTTCTACCACCTCCTCACACACCATTACCATTGTTATCGTTATCACCAACACTACAACTACCATCATCCTCCAACACTAACTACTACTTTTACCACCACCACTGCCACCATTCTCGCTATCACTACCATCACTCGCCAACATCACTACTAACTACCACTATCTCCCCCTCTCCCCCCCCCCCCCCTGGATAAGGATGGTAGTCTCAACTCCCTTTACGGGATTTTTTATGAGGCCAACTTCCCCACACCGCTATAGGCCTCCCCTTTTCCTCACTCCTCCCCATAAGTCTTCCACTTACCCATTTGCCTCCCCATTCCTTTAAACTCCACCTAGTCCTCCTTCTCCCCCTCCTTGTCCTCCCTCTCCCCCCTTAGTCCTCCCTCTCTTCTAGGCCTCTCTCTCCCCCTAGTCCTCTCCCCCCCTAGTCCTCCCTCTCTCCCCCTACTCCTCCCTCTCCCCCTAGGTCTTCCTCTCCTCTAGGCCTCCCTCTTTCCCCCTAGTCATCCCTCTCCCCCCCCTAGTCCTCCCTCTCCCCCCCTAGTCCTCCCTCTCCTCTAGGCCTCTCTCTCCCCCTAGTCCTCTCCCCCCCCCCTAGTCCTCCCTCTCCCCCTAGGTCTTCCTCTCCTCTAGGCCTCCCTCTCCCCCTAGGCCTATTAGTGTAGGCCGCCTCACCCGGTATATATATAATGTAATATTTATTTCGTTCATGTCATTGATCGTTTTCATTATTTAATGGACCGGAGTCCCCTTCCTCCTCTCCCCTCTTTATGACCCCACACTGTCGTGGTGGGTGTATCTGTCTGTCTGTCTTTCTGTTTATATATATATCTGACGGGCTGATGGTGGGTGCATGTATGCCTTGTATGTCTATCTGTTTTTCTGTCCGTTTGTGTGTGTGTGTGTGTGTGTGTGTGTGTGTGTGTGTGTGTGTCCTCCAGTAATGTACTGTTGGTCGGCCACACAAGAGGTCAAAGTTCAAGTCCGTCTTAGGGTCACTGTGTGTGGGATACTCGTGCTTGTGTCTCTCTAATTCTCTTGAAAGTGTCGTATGCTCGTGACATGAAAGACCTCCCTTGCTGGCAGTAGCCGGGCGAACTGTAAGTTCGCCTGGCGTAGTTTCACATTGTCGATTGAGTGCTCGTGTTGGAGAAGTGTTGGTTGATCATTAGTCAGTAGCTGGGGCTCCAACACCACCAGCAGACACCCATTAAACCACAAAGTTCACTAAACCTATTTCTCTGGCGACTGGTTTATCTCCTCATCTCCTTCAGTCAACCTTTTTGGTCCGGTGCGGTTGAGTGGGCGGGTCTGGTGCGGTTGAGTGGGCGGGTCCGGTGCGGTTGAGTGGGCGGGTCTGGTGCGGTTGAGTGGTTGGGTCCGGTGCGGTTGAGTGGGCGGGTCTGGTGCGGTTGAGTGGTTGGGTCCGGTGCGGTTGAGTGGGCGGGTCCGGTGCCTCTAGCTTGTGTGATTTTATTGAGAAAGATGTTAGCATGTTTTGTTTTCTTTCTTTTCCATTTAACAACACGATATACAGCTATTTAAATCACTGTTCTCGGCCCAAATATTCATATATAAAAAAAAATGAATAAAAAGATTAGAAAATATTAATCCGTATATAAAAAGAATAACTTAAAATCTTATCATAGGTGTTGGTAAAGCCCCCTGGTGTATTTCCAGTACCTAGTCTAATGCGCTCCTCTCACCTTTTCCTCCTCTAGCGACGCCAGCTTACACTCTGCGACTTATTTCAGGTATTAGAACAAATTCTTGGTATCTCGCAGACTAGTTTTTGGTGACGTATTCTCTCAACTCTGGGAATATTGTGTTAAGTAAGTGTACGAGGTCTCTGAGGGGTCAGGGGGATGGTGTTTGGGGTCAAGTATTAATAATTTTGTCAGAACAGTTTAATTGGGGTTGATTTTTGCGGAACTAGATACAGCCAATGATCGTGTACTATGTATCTAAATAACAATAAATATAGTATAACTCGTGCTAAAAAAAAGGGCTTTCTGCTAAATGGTTTTCGCAACGTTTGCTGTCTCAATTTTCATAAAAGCTGATGTTACCATGAGGTTCAAAAGCCCCTTTGAAACTTTAATATCCAAAATTCATGTCACTGTAATTAAGGGAAAGTGGTTTGTCAATGGGGATGGCCTCAGTGTCATGGCTCCGATGTTCTCATGGTTTAAACATTATATATCCCTTATATATTGATGTAGTCCCTTGGTATAGTTAAAGGTAGTATCCTACATAATAATAGCAGCAAGCCTTAAATCATTCTACATAATCTTGACCGTCTCTGTAATTCCTTTTCACTTTATCATCACGGCCCTGTAGATTGTAGACCAACCTAGGCAGCTCTTACTCTCTCCTTCTCACCACAGCTACTAGCATTTGTCAGCTATGAAAACCACAACTACCACAATTCTTATATTCACTCTCACCACAATCATTCTCACAGCCCTTTATTCTGTCTCACCACAATCATCACCACAACCCTTTACTCTGCCTCACCACAATCACCACCACAACCCTTTACTCTGCCTCACCACAATCACCACCACAACCCTTTACTCTGCCTCACCACAATTACCGCCACCCATCAACACCTTCCCCTACCCTACCACAAAGGACCTGACCCTGGGTGATGGTGGCTGCAGGTCTCCGTAAATTACAGCTTTTTTTTTACTCTCGCTCTCAACCTCCCCTACGCATTACATCCTTTCATCTATCATTCACAGAGACAGCTCCCCCTTCTCCCTCAACTCCCTCCCTCCCTCCCTCCCTCCCTCCCTCTTGTTCCCCTTAGCCTCCTTGGTGCAGTTGATAACCCTTTAGGACTGCCAGAAACCCCCTTGGAAACGTTGGAAGCCATCTGGAGTCCCCTGGAATCCCTTGTAGCTGATCTGAAAACCCCCGCGGGGAACCGTGGTATCCCGTGAACCACCGCCTAAAGCTCTCTGGAATTCGCAAGAACTGGCTGGCTGGAACCTCTGGTGGTTCTCTGGGTATTATAGTGGCGTAGATCAATCGCTTCTCCCTCATCTCCTGGACCGACCTCATTTTACTCTTCCTCTTCCTTTTAGGAAAAGGAAGAGGAAGAGTAAAATGGGGTCCAGGAGGTGAGGGGGAAATTCAACTCCTGGACTTCCTTCTCTCATGGTCCTCCTCTTCCTGGATTTCCTCTTCCTCACCTCCTGGACCACCACATCCTCACCTCCTGGACCTTCTCCTCTTCCTCACGTCCTGAACCTCCCCGTCCTCCTCTTCCTCACCACTTAGACGTCCTTCCTCCCCCACCTCCCGTACCACCCGGAACACCTCTTCCTCGCCCCCTGGAACACCCCACCCTTCTCTTCCCCAACACCCAGGCCATAAACAAAACCTTATCAGCGGGCAGTAAGTGTTGAGGGAGTGTGGAAGAAGAGCTAAAAGTGTGCCACACAGAGACCAGCTAACATGCGGGCTGGAGATAGGACTAGGAGATAGAGGAGACAGGGAGGGAGAGAGACAGGGAAACAGAGACAGTCAAACATATGGCTGTAAAAAAGGGGGGGACTTTTCCTAGTGGGTGAGGAGGTGATAGGTAAACTGTGGTCATTATCTCTCTCTCTCTCTCTCTCTCTCTCTCTCTCTCTCTCTCTCTCTCTCTCTCTCTCTCTCTCTTATGTCTGTGTTTTAATCAGTCTCTTCTCTGCCTGTCACTCATCTCTCTCGGTTGAGTTTTGTGGGATTTTAGCTGCACTGCAATGTGTTTTTGTATATACAGTAATGATCGTGTTATACATTTTACTATTTTTAGTGTCTCTCGTAATGCCCTACAGGCACTTGAGTTTTTTTTAACTCATCTCACCTCTTGGTCGTCAAAATTTTAGAGTGGCTCTCTCTACTCAAGCGGCGTGGGCGGGTGGTCCAGTTCTGTTGGGTACCTGCTCACGTCGGGGTTGATGGCAATGAGGCGGCCGATGTGGAGACGAGGCGTGCGGTGGCTGCAGGCCAGCCCCAAAGGAGTCCTCTCCCTCACCGCGACATCCACCCTGTACTCCGGGGACTGTCCACCGCTTGTGGCAGGACCAGTGGGCTGGAGTGGGGATCAACAAAATGCGGGCGATAACTGATGTGGTGCATCCGTGGCGGTACGTTATTGGGGAGCAACTCAGGGCTCGCCTTCCTCAGTCCGTCCACCTGCATTACGTGTATTATTTGTGTTTTAGGCTGAAATACTTTAAATTTGTTATCCTGTCCTTTGCTGTAATCAGGAATGGACCTGAACATTTGGGCGAAAGTTGGGAAATCCTTTCTGGCTCTCATACCCTTTCAGCGTCGCCAATTTCATAGCTTGATAGGTTTCGCCTGTTTGTGTTGCTTGTTGATCATTTCAGAGCGTGACGCTGCTAAGTGATTACACACTTATCCACGAATACCTGTGACGACGTTGATATGCTTCTTCGCTTAACCGTCCATGGTATATACAGGTTGAGGGGCTTCTGTCAGTACTTCACAGGACAATCTTTTATCAGTTTCATATATGATATACTGTAGAGGGGTGATATGCCTATGATTGATGGCGATACCTGAGGTAACCTAGCTTTCCATGCATTTACTTGTAGCCTTTAACAGGAAATAAACAAGCTTTTACTTGACGTTCGAGAATAAAAACACCCATCACCGAAATGCATTGTTGTCTTGTCCAAATTTAGGAAAAGGGGGGAGGGGAATGTAGGGGTAGGAGGGGCGTGTGGGGAGGGTTAGGAACTGAGTATGGGAGAGAGGTAGGAGGGGAGTGTGGGGAGGGTTAGGAACTGAGTATGGGAGAGAGGTAGGAGGGGAGTGTGGGGGGAGAGATGGGGAGGAGGGGTAGGGGGAGAAATGATTGAACTTAGGAGCGGCTGAGAGTACAAATTATCATCGAAATGCATTGTTGTTGTGTAGGAAGAAGGGATATGGGGGGGGGGGGAAGGGGGTAGGAGGGCAGTGTAGGGGGAGAGGAGAGAAGAGGGGAGTGTGTAGGGGCAGTAGAGGAGTGTGGGGGATGAGGGAGAAATAATTGAACTTACGAGCGTTTGGGAGTACGGACCGGAAACATCCCCGGTATCTTTAATTTGGCCGGGTGTGTCCGAGGCTGTCGAACTTGTATGGCCTCTGGGTCTTTATTGGGTGTCTGGGCTGTAAATCCCTAAAATTTAAATCTTTATTTTTTTTTTTGGAAAGGAATACTTTTGGAAATTGAGTCCTTTATTTTTGTCTGGTGTTTATGTTTTTTTTTTTTTTTGTATCTGATGTTTTTTGTATATTTGGTATCTGGAGTTTATTTTATTATTTTATGTATTTGGTATTTTTGTATTTTTATGGTCTGGTGTTTTTTATTTTTGTATCTGGTGTTTTTGGTATTTTTGGTATCTGGTGTTACCTGTCATTTACCTTTTGTATCATATTCCCCCTGTAAATATGTCGTTTTAAACCACATGTTTCCTGATTCTTATTTTAGTTTTGTTTAAGTTCCTTAAATCATCGTCGTGGAAGGGTTAAATATTATATATTCTTAAAGTAAATAATTCTTTTTGTATCATATTTTATAAATCATTTTTGTTACGAAAATTTGAAAGGCCAGTGATGAGGAATTCCTCTTTTGGCCGCAGTTTGTTAAGTTACCAAAACAAATATTATAAGATTCCTTGAGAATCTAGTTTTTCTCGCCCATTGCATAAATTTGTATTTCCATTTAAGTTGCAAAATTAACGTAAGAACCTTTAAGGATCCTAGTTTTTGTTGTAGCTAGATAAATAAGTCCTAACAACTTCATGAATTTGTGAGGAAAAATTTAGCGTAAGAACCTTTGAGAATCTGGGACCTGGTACTGTATGCTTGAGGCGAGTTGGACAGTTTTTTGTCGGATAGATAAGACATCAGTCTGGGCCAGAGGGCCAGGTTGGTCTAAGGAGGGAGTGCCCTAGCTGCTAGGTACGGGCGCTAGGTGTTGGGTATTAATCGCTGGGTGCTGTCTGTCTTGTTCTAGATGCTAGGGTATATGATGGGTGTTAATCGCTGGGCTCTGGGTACTAGGACGATAGGTATGGGCCGCTAAGTAAGGGGCGCTAAGAATGGCGCGCCTAGGTACTTTTCTATGTTAGGTGTTGCCATCTATGTTTTGCCGTTGACTTCTAGTTTGATAGGGCGCTGACTGCCAAGTGTTCATGTCTGACTGCTAGGTGATTGGGGGCTGACTGGTAGGTGTGCATGACTGACAGCTAGGTGATAGGAGGTGATTTCTAGTTGATAGAAGCTGACTTCTAGGTGATAGGAGCTGACTACTAGGTGATAGAAACTTTTTGCTAGGTACCATTTTGTGAGTGCTTAATATTACTGATTTCGTCACTCATAAATTTAAATATAAACAAAATCACCTTAAGACTACATTATACCTTATTGATTACCCTCCCCCCCCCAAAAAAAAAAAATCCCTCGCGCGAAAAATATTCACCAGTCAGGCCGGAAAAGGTGCAAATTGTATTATAAAACGCAGTCAAAATGTAAATATGAAGTACTTATAATACATGGAGGGGGAAGATTCGTATTGTATCTTGAGAGTTGTTGATGAAATGTATGAATAAATTGAATATGTAATGTTATGGTGGCACGGGAGACCAGGATGTATTCTCTCTCTCTCTCTCTCTCTCTCTCTCTCTCTCTCTCTCTCTCTCTCTCTCTCTCTGTATCTCTTTTCTCTTCTTTTCTCTCTCTCTTCTCTTGTCTCTCATACCCATCTTACTGCCCCATGTGGTGATAAAAATGTATACAATTCATATAATCTACAATAGGAAAATACCGGAATACACAAAATAAACATTTCTGGTATTTGCACATTTCCCAACACATTGTTTTTTAATTGTAAAACACTCTACGATTTTTTTTAATACGTATAAATAGAATATTCATGTTTGGGTCTTGTATTTGTATTTTTTTTTAATTAAACCTCTACAGTATTTGACCTTAGTACTTTACTCTCATTGGACAGTTAGAAATGTTATTAAATTCTTTAGTTGTTGTTGGATTTTGTAATGTGTTCTTGTCTTTTTTGTTTTGTTGCTTAATTAAGAGTACACCTGTAATTTTTTTTGTCGTGTTGATTAACGTAATCTCGGGCAGGTGTGTGTTGCACGTAAAGTGTGTTGTTCAGGTTTACTTTTGTTTTATTTAACAAAATTGCGATAAATTTCAGTGAGTTAATAAATCCTTTTCATTTTTTTTTCAGTAATTACAAAAATAAAACTTGTTTATTTCTATGTAAGGGAAGATAAAATTTCAGGTACTGTATATTTATCTCTAAATTGAAAAAAAACGGTAAATATCACTGCGAATAAAAACATACGGTATATACTGTCAATTAACAAATACCAATTAATTTACTTATCAATAAACAAAATCCTGGTAATTTTTATTTTTTCCTTAATTTAACAATTTCAGAATTGTTTTCATTCCTACATTCCTTCATTTTAATAATTTTTTCCTCATTGTTGTATAAACTTTTCCTCCCGTGCAAAATTTCCTCATCTTGATACACTGTTGCCAATATCGCGCTGGTGTCGACTATTACACTGTTGTCTCCTATTTATTGGTGTGCGTTACAGGATCAATTGGCAATACTTTCTCTGATGATTCTGTAAGGTCTTTCAGATAATGTGGAAGACTTACATTATCTGGTATATTTAACACACACACACACACACACACACACACACACATGTAGGTAAGTATCTTCAGTTAAGATACTTGTAAACGCACGCATAGGATTAACTCTCTCTCTCTCTCTCTCTCTCTCTCTCTCTCTCTCTCTCTCTCTCTCTCTCTCTCTCTCTCTCTCTCTCCAAAACGACGTGTACAATAATGCTCTGTTGTCGCCAGTCTTCCCACAAGTTGGTTTTATGTCCATTTTTTTATCCATATGTCACAACCATCTGGAAGCCAAAGAAAGGAGTTATAATCAGCTGGTAGAGCGAGAGAATGAGAGGGAGACACGGACAGACGGACGATATTCAACAATTAATTACTTTGTCACCTGCAGAGACCTGAGAGTGGGCTGCCAGTTCGTGTGTTATATCCCCGTTGTAGAGTGAGTTTCCCTTCCTGTTGATGGTCGATGGAAATTTTGTGTCCTTGTTGGATTCAGGAAGTTTAATGGGGATAAGTAGCGTGTGTGTGTGTGTGTGTGTGTGTGTGTGTGTGTGCCACAACGTACTTCACTAAGTGACTAAGTTTTACCTACCTTTGTTTAACTTTACTACAAGGTTTGATAATCTTGTAATTTATATTTTTCATTGTTTTAATTCCTCACCTAAGGTCACGGTATACAGACGAGATATAAACGAGGTCAGGTCAATTCAGGTTAGATTATCATAATTATTCTGGTCATTAGTAGATATGATACACACATGAATTATTTAGTTGTATTCTCTAGTGAAGGAGAACAAGTTTTAGCATTATCGTGTAATTACGAGAAATAATTAGTCGTAATGGATTTTTGGGGGAATTAATAGTTAAGGTTAATAATAATAATAATAATAATAATAATAATAATCAGATAAAGATTCTACCAGAAGGCTTTCATGCTCTGCGTTATGACACACACACACACACACACACACACACACACACACACACACACACATAATCATAAACAAACAAACACACAAATACCTTCCCGCTCACACAAACGAAAAAGCGAAACTGAAAACACATTCGACAATTCACTCTCCCCCTCCCCCCTCCCCCCACCCCCCCACCCCCCCCCCACCCCCCTTCCCTCCACAGCATTGTAAAACCGAACTCAACCAAACATGCAATAAGCCTTCACCGCCTCCCTCTGCATACGGACAAGGCAAAACTGTCTGGCATATAAACGTGTTCTCGCTTCTGAATAACGAGACTCAACACACACACACACACACACACACACACACACACACACACACACACACGTAAAAAAGCAAACAGGGGGAAAAGGTGAGGGAAACAGAGTGGTGGTCTTAGAATGTAATTTATTAAGGTGTAATGATGTCTTACTTGGAGGTGATGTAAATAGAGAGGGCAATTGTGTGTGTGTGTGTGTGTGTGTGTGTGTGTGTGTTTTATTATGGATGTGTGAGGGATCATACGTGTACATATATTTTTTTCCTGAGTACCAGTGCGTTTATATGTATGTATGTATGTATGTATGTGAGCATATACTTTGTATGTATGTATGGGTGGGTGTTGCAGAGGGACGCACGGAGACACAAGAATGTATGTACTGTATGTATTCATTTATGTATATATGTATGTTTTATATATATGTGTGTGTGTGTGTGTGTATGGCATGAATGAATAGAAATACCCTGCGGCCTTAACTATGTATGGATGTTTGTATGCATGGGATATGTATAATTTAGAGACAGTGTTATGTATGAGGTTGTACGTCTTCACGATCCTGTATAGCAAAGAGAGAGAGAGAGAGAGAGAGAGAGAGAGAGAGAGAGCAGCAGCTATGTGTCTATAAAACAATCTGGTGGTATGTCCTTGTGTTAACCCAACCTACTTGTTTTGATTGGATTAAGTTAATACAATCGTCCCTGAGTAAAGATCATGAGCCATAGCACTGTGGGATGCATTTAACTTACGTTTAACGCCATAAAAACACTTATTTCATATTTGTCTCTTAAAATCATTCATTATCTTCACTTTTATTATTATTCTTTTTTTTCATAGCAACCAACAACGTCATTATTTTTGGTGTTAGTTGGAATCACCACAATGAACGTCACCAAAGAATTATATTTTCCCCTCTTGACTTGTTCACTCCTTGACGCATTGTTCGACGCCACCGATTATCCCACAAGAAATACAAATCACCGCATAGTATTGATAAATATATCATACTACCCATACCCTAACCATATTGGGAGGGTTGTATCGCTTTACTCTAATCTAACTGGACAGATAAACATACGCACTTAGAGCCCAGCACTTGACTGTATTCGAATTTCAAAGGCTTTCAATGTTAATTTAGATAAGTGAGCGCCCGACTTCACATATATTCAGATTAATCGTCTTCAATAATAAACAACTGCGGGTACTTGATGGTTCGTATGTACTGTATGTTTGTCTGTTTAATCTGTTTTATCATACTGTCTTTGTTTACGTGTATGCTCCTTTGTTTATAATACTGTCGTTGTTGTATGCTCCTTTATTTAATCTCCCATACTGTCTTTGTGTACTTGTATGCTCCTTTGTTTATAATACTGTCGTTGTTGTATGCTCCTTTATTTAATCTCCCATACTGTCTTTTTTACTTGTATGCTCCTTTGTTTATAATACTGTCGTTGTTGTATGCTCCTTTATTTAATCTCCCATACTGTCTTTGTGTACTTGTATGCTCCTTTGTTTATAATACTGTCGTTGTTGTATGCTCCTTTATTTAATCTCCCATACTGTCTTTTTTACTTGTATGCTCCTTTGTTTATAATACTGTCGTTGGTGTATGCTCCTTTATTTAATCTCCCATACTGTCTTTTTTACTTGTATGCTCCTTTGTTTATAATACTGTCGTTGTTGTATGCTCCTTTATTTAATCTCCCATACTGCCTTTGTTTACTTGTATGCTCCTTTATTTATCATATTGTTTGTGTATTTGTATGATCCTTTATATAATTTATTTACTGTCTTTGTTTCCTTATCATATTGTCTTTGTTTACCTGTATCTCCTTTCTTTATCATACTGTCATTGTTTACTTATATGCTCCTTTCTTTATCATACCGTCATTGTTTACTGGTATGCTCCTTTATCGTGTCTTTGTTTACTTATATGCTCCTTTCTTTATCATACTGTCATTGTTTACTGGTATGCTCCTTTATCGTGTCTTTGTTTACTTACATGCTCCTCTGTTTATACTATTCTATCATTCTATATCTTTCTGTATTTTCCTCTATACTACTATACCATGTCCATCTTCCTACGTCGGGTTTGACACTTATTGAAAAGTTCTCCTATAGATGGAAAGTCAATGACCTTCGGCGTTGGCTGGGAGAACAATGCTACCTGGAGAACCTCATGAATGGTGAGAGTAATGTCCTCCATTTACTCTTGCACATACATACATACATACATACATACATACATAAGAAAAAAAAATATTGCGTAACAAATGGCCACATGCACTTCGCCAGTCTAGGCTATTCGCTCCCTGGCTGAATAACATAGAGCCGCTTAGATACAGAACAACGCTAGACAAGATATTGGCCTTTATTGGTCTCATATTTTACTTGACTTTCATGAGAAAAACTGTATCAGATAGACAGAGACTCTACCAGACAGGAAGAGACTCTACTAGACAGAAAGAGACTCTACCAGACAGAAAGAGACTCTACCAGACAGAAAGAGACTCTACCAGACAGAAACACACACTGCCAGAGAGAAACACACAATACCAGACAGAAACACACTCTACCAGAAAGAAACACATTCTACTAGACAGAAACACACTCTACCAGACAAAAACAGACTGAACCAGACAAACAGACTGCACCAGACAGAAACAGACAGGCTAAGACACTGATTTCACTACGTACAGTTCCGTTCAGAAGTTCGTGGTACACTGGCGGTGAATGGTGCATAGCCTGTTGTACCCTTCCTGGACGACAGGTCACTACGCCAACCCTCCCACCAACACACACAGTGGAACTGGCAACGGAGTAGTGTGAGTCGAACGAATACTCATCAAAAGAGATGGATTATGAAGTTGTGTTAATATCTTGATTACGAGAGCAGAAATCTATAGTGATAGGAGTATCCATTTGAATATCAGAATACAATAGGGAAATTAGTTTCGAATGAACAATCGCCTTACGTGTGATTAACAACAGCAGTTCCACTGTGTGTGTTGGTAGGAGGGTTGTCGTAGTAACCTGTCGTCCAGGAAGGGTACAACAAACTATTCACCTTTCACCGCCAGTGTACCACGAACTTCTGAACGGAACTGTACGTTCACTTAGCACCAGTTAAGGTTGAAATATTACACTGAGACACTCTCGTAACTAAATCCTTTTTTTAAGCACCAGTCAATGGACAAAATCCCCGAACACTGCCTCGTAAAAGGGACAGGAATCATGTACCAGCAATATATGTTATCGGTTTAGTTATCGGTATCATTATCGGCGTCGTTTCTCCGCTCTTTTCAAAAGTCATCATGTAAAAAAGCTCATTTACTAAATTTATTAATAAACTTTCTCATTGATTTTTTTTATTTACTCTAATAATGAATTTATCTACTTGATTAGTTGAATTTATTTTATATATTGCATTAATGATTTAGTTATTAATTATTCGATCGGTTAATTATCTATTTTTATGTCAGAATCCACATTGGAAATTCAATAAAAAACAAAACTATACAATTATTTTTCTACTAAACTTCAATATTTACATCAGAATTTCCGAGTAAATTAATGTTGTTTTTTTCCCTAGAATAATATTTACCATCAAAGGTTCAATAATAAGTTTACCTTTAATATTTCTTTTTTAGTTACAGGTAAGTTGATGGACGATACATTTTACCTGAGGCCACGAGGAGGTAAGTACAACATTATACTTATTTACTTAGGATCTTCACTACTTGACAGCTTATTAATCAGGCTGTTAGGTTGGTCAGGTCTGTTAATTACCCATCACAGGTGCTAGGTATAAACAGATTCTTTAATATACCTGAATATATGTCAATGGTATTCTATCCTCTTGAATTGTAAAGAAAGTCCTGTTTTTGTCAAACGCCCACCTGTAAAATTTATTCCATTTAGATCACAAATCTCACTCACGTCTTGGAATATGTTTGTTTTTTTTTGTTTTTTTTTTCCTCGCTGATTGCCTTCGGTAGATTTCTCTTTAGAGGAGTTAAAATCGTCCCGACGTACTCTCGCATCGGCCACTGTGTTAAAATGACCTTTGTGATTTTTTTTACATCAGTTGATATTAATTTTAGTTCAAGTTGACTCTTATCACAGCTTGACCCCAGCACAGATTGAGTTCACTTAAATCTGATCCAACCACTGGTTTAGCCCACTTAAATTTTATCCTCGTTTTTCCCCTTTTGTCTCTGTCTCATCCGATTTTCACCAGTTTTCATCTGTTTCATCCGTTTATCGTTGTTTTTCACCTGTTTTACCCTTTTATCATCGTTTTTCATCTGTTTCATCCGTTTATCGTTATTTTTCACCTGTTTTACCCTTTTATCATCGTTTTTCATCTGTTTCATCCGTTTATCGTTATTTTTCACCTGTTTTACCCTTTTATCATCGTTTTTCATCTGTTTCATCCGTTTATCGTTATTTTTCACCTGTTTTACCCTTTTATCATCGTTTTTCATCTGTTTCATCCGTTTATCGTTATTTTTCACCTGTTTTACCCTTTTATCATCGTTTTTCATCTGTTTCATCCGTTTATCGTTATTTTTCACCTGTTTTACCCTTTTATCATCGTTTTTCATCTGTTCATCATAGTTTTTCACCCATTTCAACCGTTTTTCACCTTGTATCTCCGTAATTCATCCGTGTATCGTTATTTCACGCTATTCCCCGTGACTGATTTTATTTCCCACGTGTATTTCATCTTTTATGTCTGCATATTCCTCACCACATTTCATCTCCCGGATCGTATTGCATTCATATTTTATTCCACGAACCTTTTCTAATGCATCAACCTTGTCTAGTGAAAAATGGTAAAATGAATAAATAAATAAAAAAAATAACAAGAAATTTCTCTGTGACTGACATTTCATTTTTTCGGGGAGGTACATTGAGGTATTTCTGTGGGAATTTTTTTTCATTTCTGATTGACGAACTGACTTGAGTGATTGGTTGATTGACTGACCTGACCTGACCTGACCTGACCTTACTGACTGATTTGACTGATATTACAATTTTAAAACTTATCATCATAAAAGAATAATAATGACATATTGCTACTACATGGTCATCACTTCGTTCACATGCACTTGTAAGAAATCCCTCAGGCTCAATCTATAAAAAAAAACATCCATCAGTTTGATCAGAAATGGCATAAACAACAAACTCCGACACTCTTGTACACCAAACACAAGGATGGTGTTATGATGTTCCTGTATGTATTTTGGGTTAGGTTAGGTTTAGGTTAATTCAATCGAAGGCCTGTGTTACCTAATCTAACTGATGGATTCTTTTCACGTGAGAGTTTTTGTTGTATTTAAGAGAGGATTAAAAACAATTATCGTCCATTGCTCTTTAACAGTATAGTCTCTCTATATTTATTTAAAACCCAGGATTGATTTTTCCGAGGCAGTGAGGTTCAGGTATGATACAGGTGTGCTTGGGGCGTATATTTTTTGGTGTGTGTGTTCCTCATGGTTTTGTTGCCATGATTTGGACAGGTACAATGAAAGCAGGGATCATGCATATATACATAAATACATCTCGATACAATCACACAGGAAAAGGGATACAATGGAGCACCTTAGCTTTCGTCTTTGTTCAGGAGATCTTCAGAGGCAACTTGAATAAAGACGAAAGCTAAGGTGCTCCATTGTTTCCCTTTTCCTATGTTATTTTATCGAGTTTTATCCTGTCCACGTTTCCATTGTGGATCTACAAGACATAAATACATATATAGAAACTATATTAGTAACACACACACACACACACACACACACACACACACACACAGCAATAGCTACAACTCCTCCCTATCACTGATTGGACCAGAGCGCGATACTACGCTAATGGTTGGGCTTTTAACGGGTCCAGTTTAATGGAAGGTAGTTGATGAATAAGCCCGGGCCAATGTTGTCATGACCTTCTCTATTAAAACTGTACGTATAAAAGTCTACACACACACACACACACACACACACACACACCACTGACCTGACCTGGTGTAGAGAAGTGTGTCGTGTTCCAGTTCATTTGTAATTTAACCTTAATAGCAGAAAAAAATACCCATATATGTCTTTGTTATTACCTATTTGTTATTTTGATATTTATACCCTGATGCGTAAGTGATAGATATTTTTGCTAGGTTAGGTTAGGTGATAAATATGGTAGGGGGTTGAATTTTTTTTTTTTTTAAGTTATTGGCTGTAAGAGATATGGCATGTTGTGGGTTTCGGATATACAATGGCAGTTATGAATGTTTTTTTTTGTTTTTTTTTGTGTGTGTGTGTGTGTGTGTGTGTGTGTGTGTGTGTGTGTGTGTGTGTGTCCTACGCCTTTCGTATATTGTTGTGGAATCTGCGCGTGTTGTCGTGGAACCTACTCGTGTTGTCGTGGAACCTACTCGTGTTGTCGTGGAACCTACGTGTTTTCCTTGGGTTCTCCTCCACACGGCACACCAGCACTGCTCGAGACATACCGTGAGTCAAGACCTCCATAGTATTGATCACATGAGTTCCTTACCTGTGCTGAGGTGAGTAGACTCCTTACTGCTGAAGATAATGATGATAAAGGCGAAGGTAACAAGAAGAAGAAGAAGAAGAAGAAGAAATAGAAGAAGTGAAGAACGCTTTAAACTGGTACAAGTTATCCCCCAACTGACAGATAATAAGACTGAAACCCCTCCTCCTCTTCCCTCTCTCTTCCTCTTCTTCCTCCCACTATCCTAAAGGCTTCACAAACAACACCCAAACACTTCACCAATGAGACTTAAAAGTTAGCAAGTGTGAACAGCCGTAAACCTGTATCGTATTTTAGCGCGTCCTCCACTGGAAGCAACGCACTCGACCATAAAAGAGTCATTTTCGTGTTTATGGCAATACAATTTGCATGTTGATGACCCTCGCAAAAAAAAAAAAGAAGACCCATCCCCCTCACCCCCCTCCCCCCCCTCCCCCCTCCCCCCTCCCCTAACGCAAGCAAGCACAATGGATTCTTAAGATCGTGGCTTTAAAGACTTTAGGTCATGATAGGGGTTAATTTTTTTTATCTTAACTCCACGATGGATTTTTCTAACGAGGTTCAGACCGAGTAATGAATTTCATTTTGATTTGAATAATTGTTCGTTTTTGAAGACCAGATTAGGTTATGTTTACGTGGGAGTTGATCTCAAATTGATGTGAATTGAGAGAATTGATGACCAGCGGCGAGGTATGAAGGAGTGAGGGAGGGGGCGAGTTAGTAAGGAGGAAGGAGGGGGGGCGAGGAGAGAGGGGGCGAGGCAGTAAGGAGGAAGGAGGGGGGGCGAGGCAGTAAGGAGGAAGGAAGGGGGCAAGGCAGTAGGGGGAGGGAGGGGGGGGGCGAGGCAGTAGGGGGAGGGAAGGTATTTATGAAGTATATGAAATTTCAATGTGTTTATCATACTCCTCGTGTAAGCAAGAACTCACTCAGGAAGCCGAAGACCAACATCTTGCGTCCACAACCTTTACCTATAACACTTTATGAGAAGTTTACCACCTATCCACAACCCCATTTATTTACAACTTTACTCACAACCTCATTTAATAAGTGTAAACAACCTTTCCACAACCTTTCTGCAACCTTTCCACAACCTTTCCACAACCTTTCTGCAACCTGTGTACAACCCCACGTCACAAATATTCACAACCAATGCTAATTTTCTAATATGTCATAAAAATGGTCGGTTTTAACACCTGATTGGGATAAAATAGTTTGACCTTCCCAATTAATCCCAATTTGGAATTCATTTGTTATGAGTACCATCTCGAACTGATTCTCTAGATCCCTATTTGATCCCCATTAAGTCTTAGTTGGAACTTCCAATTTGAACCCATTAAACAAAAAGATTCCCTTCGCCATAATTCACCCCATTTAGGATTAACTTGAGATAACTCCTCATATCATTCCCAATTAGGATTAACTTGGCATGGCCCCCTATTTCATCCCCATTTGGAATTTAGTCGTATGGTATTTCCCACTTATGATTAATTGCTTTTAACTTCCTATTTCATCCTTATTTATAATTAATTTGGTGTAGCTGTGTTGTTTGATGGTGTGTGTGTGTGTGTGTACACTGTGGTGACTGTGGCTAATGGTATGAGTTTGGTCA
This sequence comes from Homarus gammarus, assembly GCA_958450375.1. Taxonomy (NCBI): domain Eukaryota; kingdom Metazoa; phylum Arthropoda; class Malacostraca; order Decapoda; family Nephropidae; genus Homarus; species Homarus gammarus. The sequence goes on from CAUDMG010001492.1 coordinate 1,845,238, forward strand.
TACCTTCATAACACCCAATATCCTCCTCTCACTCTCACCACCACCCACTCACACCCTCATCACCCACCCACACCACCACCCACACCACCACCCACACCACCACCTACTCACACCCACACCACAACCCACTCACATCTACACCACCACCCACCCACACCACCCACTCACATCTACACCACCACCCACCCACACCACCACCCACCCACACCACCACCTACTCAAACCCACACCATCACCCACCCACACCACCACCTTCTCACACCCACATCACCACCCACTCACACCCACACCATCACCCACTCACACCCACACCACTACCCACCCACACCACTACCTACCCACACTACCACCCACCCACACCACCACCCACTCACACCCACACCATCACCCACTCACACCCTCATCACCCACCCACTCACACCCACACCACTACCCACCCACACCACTACCTACCCACACCACTACCTACCCACACTACCACCCACCCACACCACCACCCACTCACACCCACACCACCACCCACTCACACTCACACCACCCACCCACTCACACCACCCACCCACTCACACCACTCACTCACACCCACCCACACCACCCACACCACTCACTCACACCCACCCACACCACCCACACCACTCACTCACACCCACCCACACCACCCACACCACCACCCACCCACACCATCACCCACTCACACCCTCATCACCCACCCACTCACACCCACACCACTACCCACCCACACCACTACCCACCCACCTACACCACTACCCACCCACACCACTACCCACCCACACTACCACCCACCCACACCACTACCCACCCACCCACACCACTACCCACCCACACCACCACCCACCCACACCACCACCCACTCACACCCACCACCCACTCACACCCACAACACCCAACCACTCATACCCACACTACCCACCCACTCACACCACCTAACCCACTCACACCCACACCACTCACTCACACCCACCCACATCACCCACACCCACCCACACCACCCACTTACACCCTCAGCACCCACCTTCATATATTATCCTAGGCTGGAAGGAACTCATCTTTTAGCTCCTAAATTCAGCCAAACAATTTCATTAGCATATAAATGCCTCCTCTTGCAGTTTCGGCGGCTTTCCCTCAAGTTGTAGCGGGTCCCTGCTGGCCCTCAAGCGATGGTCTCAGTATGTGGATCATCGGTTGGGTCGTGGATAGTCGTAGTGGAACATTGGTGGAGTCGTTGAAGTTCGTGGTGGATCATCGATTAGTTGTGGATGGTTCATGGTGGATCATTGATTGGTGTGGATGGTTCATGGTGGATCATTGATTGGTCGTGGATGGTTCGTGGTGGATCATTGATTGGTCGTGGATGGTTCGTGGTGGATCATTGATTGGACGTGGATGGTTCGTGGTGGATCATTGATTGGTCGTGGATGGTTCGTGGTGGATCATTGATTGGTCGTAGTGGATCATTGATTGGTGTGGATGGTTCATGGTGGATCATTGATTGGTCGTGGATGGTTCGTAGTGGATCATTGATTGGTCGTGGATGGTTCATGGTGGATCATTGATTGGTTGTGGATGGTTCATGGTGGATCATTGATTGGTCGTGGATGGTTCGTGGTGGATCATTGATTGGTCGTGGATGGTTCGTAGTGGATCATTGATTGGTCGTGGATGGTTCGTGGTGGATCATTGATTGGTCGTGGATGGTTCGTGGTGGATCATTGATTGGTCGTGGATGGTTCATGATGGATCATTGATTGGTCGTGAATGGTCTTATATGAATCGATGGATGGATACATCAATGGGTAGTCGTGAAATAGTCGTAGCGAATCACTCGGATAGTCGTTGCTCGTTCATGATTGGTCTTGAGATGTCGTAGAGGGGGGGGGGGAGGGGGGAGGGGGTTGGTCGTAATAAGTAAACAAAACCAACTCGTAGGAGGATACATCTGAGTGCTAATTAAACATCCTTAAAATTCAATGTCTTTCTGGCGGTAAAAAAACTAAGGAATTTATCCGTGGACATGTGACCTCTCTGCGCATGCGTGAACAGATGTAAACAATCATAACAGCGTTCATGTAGCTCTCTGGGGTTTAATTTCGTGACGTCACTGGTATCGCGTTAAATGACAGGTAAACCAGTTAGCTTTCTGGGGTTTAGTTTTGTGACGTCACTGGTATAGCGTTAAATGACAGGTAAACCAGTTAGCTTTCTGGGGTTTAGTTTTGTGACGTCACTGGTATAGCGTTAAATGACAGGTAAACCAGTTAGCTTTCTGGGGTTTAGTTTTGTGACGTCACTGGTATCGCGTTAAATGACAGGTAAACCAGTTAGCTCTCTGGGGTAGGTTTGTGACGTCACTGGTATAGCGTTAAATGACAGGTAAACCAGTTAGCTTTCTGGGGTTTAGTTTTGTGACGTCACTGGTATAGCGCTAAATGACAGGTAAACCAGGTAGATATATTTTGTGTTTTGTTAAGGAAGAAGAACACCATAACAACACATCTGAGAATGAAAAGAAGGTTTGCGTTTGCACTTGATTCCAACAGAAAAGATAAATAAAAAAATTTTGTAATAAAAATATATTTCACATTACGATAAAAACAAGACGAAATTAAACTCAATTAAAACGACTTCCTAATGAAAAACACTCAACATAAACCTGGGTGTTTTATTGTCAATGATCGTAATAGATTAATTAATAAAATAAACCATATTTATCTTATGCTCTCTAGACTGTGATGATAATTGCCAAGTTGTCATACAAAAATTGTTTCACACTTTTGTTAAACATTTTTGGCTGCGTCTTGTGTGTGTGTGTGTGTGTGTGTGTGTGTGTGCACGCGATCCATTACTGGTAAGTGTTGTACAGAGAACCTTAAATACACCTGAAGGAGTTGAAGATGAGGCTTATATTATTAGTGAAGAGTTAATATGAAAAATATAAACTAAAACATTGATAAGGGGACGATTTCAAAAGGGTGAACTGAGATATTGAAGACAAATGTTTAAACAATGAGTAAGGATGGGGGAATAAACTTAGGATCTCGACCCGCCCCGACCCGGCCCATCCCGACCAATCCTGACCCATCCCTACCCGACCCGACACGACCCGACCCGACCCGACCTGACCTGACCCGACCCGACCCGACCCGACCCGACCCGACCCGACCCATCCCGACCAATCCTGACCCATCCCTACCCGACCCGACCCGACCCGACCCGACCCGACCCGACCCGACCCATCCCGGCCTTCCTCGAATAACTTGGGAGACTTTATCTTTAAATATAAAACTCACCTGTACCTTCCACCTGTGATATCGTATTTAACCCGTAATCCCACTTCCTATATTACCAAGAAAAAATGTCTCCTGTCACAAATAAGTCAAGAAACTACAGTTATATCGGGAGGACAACTTTTGTGAGTGGAAGAGAAAACTATAAGTGCGCTGAAATTGTCCGAGATAATGTTCAATTCAGCGGAATCCCCCGAGCATGGGATACAATCCGATTAAGGTCGTCCTGCACATCCCACCAGTGTACTCGATCCTCTCAAAGGCGGATCCCAAGCGTTGCTGCGATGCTCCACTATTGAAGCCAATTTACTAAGAGTCGCTCATCTATTACCTCCCTGTGATGAGGTCTTTTAATGGCCGGTGCTAGATGTTCCTTTGGGTGACTAGAGGTAAAGGTCCTTAACTCTTTATTTTCGTTTGCATTGTTTGGTTTATTATCATTATTATAAGTAGTAGTAGTAGTAGTAGTAGTATTGTCATTGATATTATTATTATTATTATTATTATTATTATTATTATTATTATTATTAGCATCATCATCATTGTTGTTGTTACTTTTAGTATTTTGATCACATTATCGGGACTAATAGTGCATCTTCCAAAACGCCATGTAACAAAAATAAATTAGATTTACACTTTATGGTAAATTTGCCTGTGTGGGCCTTAATCTTAAACTTGTTTGCTCAGCATGCCGGAGCAAAAATTAGTGTAGGCAGTTTAAATTAACTTAATGGTATATTTAACTGTTTCCTCACCTTGGTAAATCTCCTTAAGGACATTTATGTTTATCATTACGAAGCTTGATATAGAATATGCTTGAGGACTCTGGCTTCGAATGTACAGTAAATTTGTAATATTTATGTACATTTCTGTGTGGTAGGATTAGGGTGATTGTTAGGGTGTTGTTTTATATTTATGTAACTGTTGTAAGAGTGTGGCGATTGTTAATGTTTTGATTATTGCTGGTGTTGGTGTTTCTTGTCAATATATTGTGCATTCCAACATTGCGTTTGCTACTCCTCTCCTTTAGTGATGTAGAATACCTGAGTAAGACTGAATAGTGCAGGAACAATAGGCTAAACATGAGGTGGAATGTAAGTAAACAAAACGTTCGAATCTGTGCGGGTCGGCTACCACCCGGTTCCTGGTAACGTGTACAGCTCAGGAACAAAATCTTCTAATAATATATATAAATAATCTGTCTGGTTCAAGTTTTTCTCGTTTATAATTCTCAATAGATAAAAAAAGATATTTAAAAGTGCTGTACATATTTCATTTGCATTAAAACACACACACACACACACACGCACACACACACACACCACACACCACACACATTAAATTTATTATATTTATTTTACGAGAATAAGTTACTTAGTAAATTTATCTTCAAAATAGTACATATATTAAACTGTCTCTAAAGCTCCTTCCAAGCTGGGTGAGAGCCGAGTAGTGCACAGCAGGGAGAGGCGCTGGAATCTTTACCTGGACACACGGAAGTCTCTGCTAGTTTCTTTGAGTTAGTAACCCAGCGAGAGTCTTGGTCGTAATAGGATGAACCAAGTCTCATGTGTATGATCTCAATACTTCACAGTCTTCAGGGACTCCTTACAGCTTCCAACATCACCTCCTTTTGTTGTAGTGTAAGAGAGTTGTTCGTAGGGGAGACATTTTTCCCCCGTGGGGTTTTATGTATTCTGGAAAGCAGGTCGTGGTCAGGCTCGTCTTGATGATGTTATTAACTTCATTGTTTCTTGAATGACATCCCCCGAAGACACCCAAGTTGAAGGCGTGGACACCATGTTGATCTGCTCTTACATCACCGCTGGTGTACTTGTCAGTAGTAAAGGTGTCTGAAAGATGGTTATGGGATGACCAGTAAGAAATCCCCAGCATAAAGACCAATCACACCCTGAAGGCGGGCTGTATATATCAGGTAATACTGTCCCCTAGCATGGCTCAGACAACCTTCCTTATTTTCGGTTTTTCTTACTTACTTATTTGTGTTTCTTTAGAGCCACTGATCCAGCTATGAGTGTGGAGTTTAGAAAAGTCCGATGTGGAGTAATCAGTGTTTTGTGTCTTCTTCCTTAGACACTTTTCACAGCTGGGCATGAGTCAGTTGATAGTCGGTATAGTGTATTGAGTCGACCATAGCATATACGATGAAAACAGTGCAGGGATTACGAAAGGGGCGATATTGATTTAGTCGTGGAATCCGCTTAAAGATAATAATAATAATAATAATAATAATAATAATAATAATAATAATAATAATAACGCGTAGATGAAGTAAATGCGCCAAATGTTAACACGTACTGCCAGAACCACCAAAGAATATAAAGATGAAACACCCAGGACCTAGCAACCCCCCCAGCACCAGTGAAAGGATAGCACAGACCCAGTGTGTCAAGTGAAAGGCGTTTGTTCAATACGCCTGACGGGGTCCATGCATGATGAAACACCAGTCGTGAAAGACCTCACCTACTACAGCGTTTTTCCTCCCCCGTCGTGTATGAGCTCTTACAGGTGGCAATATTTGGATGTCATTTTCCCGAAGGAGGTATCGCTCTGAGGATCCTGTTTGATCTGTCTCCTTCGCGACCTCGGGAGACGACACCGTGCGTGGGTGCCTCTTGCCATGTTCTCTCCTGAATGTAAATTGTTGTTTCGTGTCATTGTTTACTTTGAGTTATTCGTGTCCTGAGGTGCCTGATGATGCCGCGTTGCTAGGCTGGCATTGTTGATGGTGGTTCATATGTGTAGGCTAGTTGAATGTTGTGTGTGTGTGTGTGGAGGGTCTTTGGATGTTGTATGTGCATGGAGGGAGGTGGAAGGTCACTTGTGTTATGTGGAGGGAGGTGGAGGGTCAGTGGTGTAGTGTGGGGGGAAAGGAGGGAGGTGAAGGGTCGGTGGTGTAGTGTGCAGGGAGGGGAGGGAGGTGAAGGGTCGGTGGTGTAGTGTGGAGGGAGGGGAGGGAAGTGTGGAGGGTTGGTGGTGTAGTGTACAGGGAGGGGGGGGGGTGTTGGTCAGGGCTGTACTCTGTTTTATTAACACTTGTGTACGTGGGCGAGGGATACCGAGTGTACGTATGTTGTTTGTTGGTGTGTATGTAGGGGTGTGTTGGTGTGTATGTAGGGGTGTGTTGGTGTGTTTGTTGGGGTGTGTTGGTGTGTATGTTGGGGTGTGTTGGTGTGCATGTTGGGGTGTGTTGCTGTGTATGTTGGGGTGTGTTGGTGTGTATGTTGGGGTGTGTTGGTGTGTATGATGGGGTGTGTTGGTGTGTATGTTGGGGTGTGTTGGTGTGTATGTTGGGGTGTGTTGGTGTGTATGTTGGGGTGTGTTGGTGTGTATGATGGGGTGTGTATGTTGGGGTGTGTTGGTGTGCATGTTGCTGTGTATGTTGGGGTGTGTTGGTGTGTATGTTGGGGTGTGTTGGTGTGTATGATGGGGTGCGTTGGTGTGTATGTTGGGGTGTGTTGCTGTGTATGTTGGGGTGTGTTGGTGTGGGTGTTTTGGTGTTTGTTGGGGTGTGTTGGTGTGTATGTTGGGGTGTGTTGGTGTGTATGATGGGGTGCGTTGGTGTGTATGTTGGGGTGTGTTGCTATGTATGTTAGGGTGTGTTGGGGTGCTTGTTGGTGTGTATGGTAGGGTGTGTTGCTGTGTGTATTGGGGTGTGTTGGTGTTTCTGTTGGGGTGTGTTTGTGTGTGAGTGTGTATGCTGCTGGGTGTTGGTGTAATAATAATAATAATAATAACAATAATAATAATAATAATAATAATAATAATAATTAACGGTTTATTGAAAGAGCATGGCAGCCGGAAGGCTGAAAATATACAATTACATAATTGGGGAATGGGTCTCTTGATTTACAAATGATATGCAAGTAACATAAGTGATACAAATATGATATATAATGATAAGGTGTTGATAATTTTTGCAATGGTTGGGACTGTGTGTGTGTGTGTGTGTGTGTGTGTGTGTGTGTGTGTGTGGACCACTATCTGTCTATTAAATGCGTTAAGCCTCTCATGGGAAGAAAAAAAACACTCGCATAAAAAGCTTCCATCAGTCAGACCAGAAAGGCGGATATTCAGCTGCCTAGACAAAAAAAATGAAACCCTTGTGTGATTGATTATTCGTTGTAGTTGTAGTGTTATAGTAGTAGTAGTAGTGCGTGTGTGGCTGTTCCGATAACGTCGAGCACGCCATGGTGTGCAAGAAAGGGGAGGCTTCATATGCATGAGGCATGACGAAGTCAGGGACCTCACAGCAAATATGCTGAAGGAAATCTGCCGGGATGTCTTGGTAGAACCGACCCTCCTTCCTTTGGACGGTGAGATCTTCCAACATAGGACTTCAAACACATCTAACGAAGCCCGTGTTGACGTCAGTGCTCGAGGATTCTGGACGCTGGGACAGCAAGCTTTCTTCGACATCAGGATTTTTGTGTCCATGGCCGCATGTCACCGTAACCTAGCTCTCGATGCTGCACACAGGAGGAACGAGAACGACAAGATAAGGGCATATGGGGGGAGAATTCAGAACGTTGATCAAGGCAGCTTCACTCCTCTAGTGTTCACAACCTCTGGTGGGGTGGGACCAAGTGCAAGATGTTTCTACGCCAGACTCGCGGAGGTGATCTCCGAACAGAAGCAGCAGCCCAGAAGTTATGTTACAGCCTGGATGAGATGTCGACTGTCCTTTTCTCTCCTCCGGTCGGCTTTGCTCTGCCTCAGGGGAACGAGAGCTTCTGCCCTAATGCCGACAACAGCTGCAGATATTGACCATGAGGCTACAGTCACTGAATGCCGCATAGATCTGCAGCTCAATTAATTCAACACAGATAGGATAGCTACTCTTGTATTAGGATATTTAATATTAAGGTAATAAAATGGCGACGAAGGTGTGGCTATTGGAGGAGGCTGGAGGCCACGTTTAAAAAAAATAAATAAATAAAAAAGTAGTAGTAGTTGTAGTAGTAGTAGTAGTGGGTAATAAAATGGTGGAGGATGGAGGCTAAGTTGAAAAAAGTAGAAGTAGTGGTAGAAGTAGTGGTAGTAGTAGTAGTAGTAGTGTAGTAATTGTTATATTTAATTTTTAGGTAATAAAATGGCGGCGAAGGTGTGGCTATAGGGGTGAGGCTGGAGGCCACGTATATGAGTAGTAGTAGTAGTAGTAGAGGTCAAGCAAGTGGCGTACGCTGATGACCTTACAGGAGCAGGAAAAGTGGAGGACATCAAAAAGTGGTGGGACCTGGTAACATCACGAGGCCCACAAATAGGGCACCACCCAAACGCCAGCAAGTCCTTCCTCATTGTGAAGCCAGAATGTTATGAACGGGCAATGGAGGTGTTCGGTGGAAGTGAGGTCAAAATAACAAAGGATGGCCAAAGACACCTTGGCACAGTAATCAGCACGACGGACTTCAAGACCGAGTACGTAACGAGAAAGGTGAATGCGTGGGTTAGGGAAATCCAAGCTCTGTCTGAGATTGCTAACACAGAGCCATATGCGGCTTTTGCGGCATTCACCCATGGAGTCAAGCATCGCTGGAACTACCTGATGCGCACTATCTCTGATATCGGACCCCTCCTCCACCCTCTGGAAGAAGCTATCAGCGTCAATTTCATTCCCAAATTAGTGAAACACCCTCACTTAACCCCAGCAGAAAGATCACTCTTTGCTCTGCCACCGAGACTGGGAGGAATGAGACTGACCAATCCAGAGGAGATTGCTGCCACCGAACATCAAAACTCAGTTAAGCTTACGGCAGCCCTCACGGACCACATAATAGCTCAGAACGCAACAGGGGAGGTGGATACCAGTGAAGTAAACAAGATTCGAAGGTCCATTACGACAGAACGACAGCACGGCCAAAGTGATAAGTTGCAGCAACTGTTGCTGCAAGTACCAGAGAATTTGAAAAAAAAAAGTAGCTATAGTGCAGGAGGTGGGCGCCTCGAACTGGTTAACTACATTACCGATCAGGGCAAATGGTTTGTCTCAATAAACAAGAATTTACAGATGCCAATGCTCTAAGGTACGGCAGGCCAGTAGAAGGTTTGCCCTCCCAATGCATGTGGGTCTCTTCCAATGACGTCGATCACGCCATAGTGTGCAAGAAAGGGGGCTTCATATGCATGAGGCCTGACGAAGTAAGGGATCTCACAGCAAATATGTTGAAGAAAATCTGTCAGGGTAGAACCGACCCTCCTTCCATTGGACGGTGAGATTTTCCAACATAGGACTTCAAACACATCCAATGAAGCCCGTGTTGACGCCAGTGCTCGAGGAATCTTGACGCCGGGACAGCGAGCCTTCTTCAACATCAGGATTTTTGATCCAATGGCAGCATGTCACCATAACTTAGCTCTCGATGCTGCACACAGGAGGAACGAGAACGACAAGATAAGGGCATACGGGGAGAGAATTCAGAACGTTGATCAAGGCAGCTTCACTCCTCTAGTGTTCACAACCTCCGGTGGGATGGGACCAAGTGCAAGATGCTTATACACCAGACTCGCGGAGGTATATCCGAACAGAAGCAGCAGCCCAGAAGTTATGTTACAGCCTGGATGAGATGTCGACTGTCCTTCTCTCTCCTTCTGTCGGCTTTGCTCTGCCTCAGGGGAATGAGAGCATCGGCCCCAAAGCTGACAACAGTTGCATTGATATGCCACTCAACTAACCCAACACAGTTAGGATAGGTACTTATGTATTAGGATATTTAATACTAAGGTAATAAAATGGTGGCGAAGGTATGGCTATTAGGTGAGGCTGGAGGCCATATAAAAAAAATAGTAGTAGTAGAGTCGTGAGTGAGTGAGTACTTAGCCTTATGTAGTGTCCCATTATTGCCAGTCATATGATGAAGGTCCCAGCGCACGGATCTCGCTCCACCTCGGCACCGTAAGTACTCGTGGGTAAATATAGACAACACCAGACATAAGTAGCTTAAATAAGTACTTAAGTATTATAATGGAAGTATATGGTCATGTTAGAGAAAATTTCCCTGAGTTATTGTAATTCAGAGTACTGTACTCCTCTGTCTGGCCAAGTGGCCATGCCTAGGCTTCGTCGCGGGTGTGTGAGGTGTGAGGGAGCGAGTGGTGAGGGACGTGGGATGAGGGACGAGGAGTGAAGGACGTGGTGAAGGATGAGGGGTAAAGGACGAGGGGTGAGGGACCGGGGGGGGGGGGGGTGTTGGGTGCTAGTGCGGCTCAACTAAGGGGCGGAGCGTCACTAGTGAGGCGGAACTAATCCCTTACAGCGATGGAGACCCTTATCGCTATCAGTGACGCTAATACTAACCCACTCCTAGCTACTTGTCTGAAAGGGTTAGTGGCAGTAAAGGGGATGGATGGTTATTGGTGGTGATGGTGTTGATGGTGTTGATGGTGGTGGTGGTGGTGGTGGTGATGGACGAAGGGGGAGTCATAGTGGAAGTAGATCAATTGGTGGTAGTATTTGGTACTATTGATGGTGGTGGTGATGGAGGATAGGATAAGATGATATGGTGGTGGTGATGGAGGATAGGATAAGATGATGTGATGGTGATGATGATGATGATGGAGAAAGGAAATGGTCGGGAAAATAATTGTGGTGATGGAGGAAGAAATGGTGAAAGTTATGTGATGATGGAGGGTACAGAGGAGAGGGGAAGGAAATGATGGTGATGATGGTGAGAGATAAGAGTGAATTGGTGGTAGTGATGGTGATGATGGTGAGATTATTGCCGTGTATTATATAATATCCTGTGCAATTAAACTTCCCGTATTCATTTCACCATTTGCGTTTACCTGTCTTACCTGAGTTAATTAAGACCTCCTGTGTACTGCTACCTTTGTGTCGTAGGTTAAGTGAGCCAGTAAGATATCCACTAACACCTCTAGTTAAGGGTAATAACTACAGACTTGTAAGAATTCGCCTTTTTGTCGTAACTCACGTGAATCAGTTAGATACATTTTCATATTTAAGGGAGGAATTTGACTTTCAAACCTTTGAGAGAGAGAGAGAGAGAGAGAGAGAGAGAGAGAGAGAGAGAGAGAGAGAGAGCACATTTAACATCTGACAGTTTCAGAAATAACATTTTCCGAGCAGCACATAGAGAGACAGACAGACAGACAGACAGCTACAGACAGAAGAAAACAGTGCTGTGTTGAACATTCCTTTCCTCCCTTCTCTCTCTTTCTCTTGTTTTATTTAGTTACTTTTATATATTCGTTTTGTTTTAGTTCGTCTTTGTCTGATTTAGTAGTTAGCATCGCCTGTTATTATCTTCGATTTATTCTTCTTTATCTTCCTCCTCTTATTCCACAGCAACAACAACCACATCAAAAACAACCTCTTCTACAACAACAACCACAGCAACCACTACCACACCAACCACTACCACAACAACAATAGTCTCTACAACCACAACATCTTCAACCACCACCAAACAACCACAATCTGTACAACCACCACTACCACAAAAACCACCTTCTGAGCAACCACAACATCTACCACAAAAATAACAACACCTTTTACTCATCTGTAATACGAGGTTGATAGGCAGTGCCATTAAAGAACACCAATAGATAGACGTATTTTCACTCTTCCAGTCAATGAGGCAAAGGAATGATTGGGGTGTGTGTGTGTGTGTGTTGGGGGAGAAACCATGGAAAAAACGCATAGCCAGACTCTATCCCCATCTACCCTCTTCTATCCACACACACACTGCTCCCTATCCACCTCTATCTACACACATACCATCCACCTCTACACACACACATACAGTGCATACATTTTTATTATTATTTTTAAGGGCAAGAGATTAAATTGTGTACAAAATGTAGCCTCGGGTGGTTAGGGGCCTTTGTCAACCTAGGCTAAACACTCCTCTGCTTTCAAGTTGGTTTTTTTTATTTAATTTTATTGTTGACAGTCCTAAAACCTCGTCAGTGTTTTTTTTTTCAGTCAAACATTGTGTTGTGTTTTTTTGAGTGTGTGTTTTTCTCGTTATATCAATGTTTTGGATTGATTCATGAGACTCCAGGGTACAGTAACGATACTCTACGTGGGAAAAAAAGTATAGATTTTTTTGTTAGAATTACCGGAGTATGTGAATAGTGCTCATGTTCATTGTACAGTTACGGACACAATTTCCTGAACATTTGGCTATACCTGACCTTACTTCTCAGTGGATCCTGTATATGATGGGTCCTATATGTAATGGGTTCTATATATGATGGGTCCTATATATAATGGGTCCTATATATAATTGGTTTATATCTAATATCGCGGTTTTTCATCTTATGTCGGAACCTCAAAATTTCAAAATATAACCATTCCTTGTTTCCACCCCCTCCCCCCCAAAGAAAAACATTAAATTCCAATTCCTATTATTTCATGGATCTTCAAGGACTTCCATGCCTGGGAATTTTGTCTTTAACTCTACATTACTATTATCATCTTGTGCTCAGGCTTAGTGTAAACAGTTTTTTTTTTTATTCTATTTATTATATTTGTCCAGAAAAAAATAGGACAGACAGCTACAGATACAGGGATGACATAATGGTATAGTGTTTATTGAAAGAGCATAGCATCCGGATGGCTGAAAATATACAGTTACATAATTGGGGAATGGTTCTCTTGATTTACAAATAATATACAAGTAACGTAAGTGATACAAATATGATATATAATAACTAGGTGGGGAGAAGCTCAAACTACAGGGCATTTCAACATAGTGACAGTGCAAAAAAGTTATATTGACTGGGAGTGAATACACTGGTTGATTACAAGTTATTGATAATTTTTACAATGGTTGGGACTGGGCTGTTCTTATAGCGATCAGTTCGTGCTCGTATGGGTGTGTGTGTGTGTGTGTGTGTGTGTGTGAAAAAGACATTTAGTGTGTTTGTGGGTCTAAACATCAGTGGTATGCCAATTTTGAACCTCTGATCTTAAACATATACATAAATAAAGGTGTTTGGGGTAGAAAACAGTATATACATCTTCCAATACAACAACAACAATAATAATAATAATAATAATAATAATAATAATAATAATAATAATAAATAATAATAATAATAATAATAATAATATACGTATTGTTCTTATTATACATTATACACGTCACATAAAAATCAGGTTGAAAAAATAATAATGAAATAAATCCCAGAAATAATATAACAAAAAACATAAACCTTGTTGAAAAAAAGTCACTTCAGAGAGATCCAGTCTTTGACGTCACTATATGAAGGAAAAAAAGTTTAAAATAATATTAACTCGGGGAAAAATGTCAGGGAAATTAAAGATAAAAGTGATGAATAATTAATAAAAAAAAATGTAGAATAAAAATAAATATTGTTCAGAGGGAAAGAAATATTATAGGTAAAATACATATCGTGTTGGAAGGGAAAAAATGATTTGTTTATTTAGCTTAATGTAGCTGTAAATGGAGTGTTTACACGTGAGGGATTATCAAAGCGGTGTTTACAGGTTTTTGTTTACCGGTTTGTTCATGACTGTTGATTTATTATTTAGTGTTTACAGGTGTGTTGTTTATTGATTTGTGTATGACAGGTGTTTGGTATTTAGTGTTTGCATGTGTTAACAGATGTTTAAAGGTGAGTAATGGCAAGTGCTTTACAAGGGATTCTTTATGGTGTGTATGTGTGTGTGTGTGTGTGTGTCACGGACTGCTGGCCATACGACAGTACAGTAGACTACCACACCAGCTACTCAGCAGCCATTTAAAGATTGGTAAACATAGTGCTGGTTGGCAAAGGACTAGTCACAAGAATACACCCAATAGAAACTTAAATCCCAAATCGTCACTCACATCTGGGAAACCAAGACCCTTACCGGTGACACTTGATGAAGTACCACTCGAGAGGGTGTAAAAAACTTTCGAGGGTGACTACATGCCGAGGCAGACAAGCCACCCCCCTGCACTAATTGTAGCCCACAACACACACTGTACAAGACGCTGCCGATCCACCTCACCAGCAAAGACGACACATGCTATGAGTGACAGCCAGGAGATGTAGTGTGATGGTATGTGTGAGCGTTATGGTGCATGTATGATGTATGCGTATTGTGTATATGTACTGAATATGTATACGGTATTATAGTGGGTGTATGGGGTGCGCATCGTGTCTACAACAGTGTTATGGTGGGTGTGTATGGTAATGGCGTGTGTATGTATGGTGGGTGTCCGACCGCCTGCCTGCCTATCCACCAGCCCAACAGCCTCCAGCCCCCAGCCGTCAGCACACACTCCCCTGACAAATCACCTCCCGCGTCCCTGTGATACAAGGAGCGCCTCCTCAACCCTCGTAGCATTCCTGCCTTAATCAGAATTTACAAGTCGACACATTATTATTTCATCACAATAGCCAAAAAGCCTATAAAAATCGACTAACATTGGCCCAGTGCGGAGTAGCGAATTCTTATCTTCTCGCTACTCCTTACCGCTTGGGTCCGAATCTGCATAATCTAAATGTGCTAATTATTTACCTTTCGCGCGTTTCCACCAACCGCAGGGCTCCGTTAATCGAGCCTGACGTTGTGATTGGTCAAGACACGCAAAGGGGGGTGCGAGTGGCAGAGGTTCCGAGGTGTCTTGATTTACCCCGAGCGGCGAGGGCAAAAGGCGTATCCGACACGGGGAACTATGAACGCGGCGTCGTGGGTGTTAGTCGCGGCGGACGGTCTACGGCAGGGTAGCGGGGTAGGGCTTTGTTGCATTGTTCATCCTAATAAGTTTGACCATTATTCCATGAGATTTATTGTGGCCCAGCCCTCTAATGGTCCGGTCCACTGGGCTCTGCTCTACAAGCCTCCCAGCATCAGTCACAACACTAGGCACCCAACGTGGTAGTTCAGGACGAAGGATAATGGGATATACACGAAGGATCCTGAAACCTGCTCGCCTCCTACTACTTTTTCTGGTGGCATTCCATCCATGCGTCGACTCGTACGTGGACGTAGATAAGGCCCAACACGCTGCACACGCACGCACACACACACACGTACATACATACACACACGTACATACATACACATAAGCATACACACGTTCACACACACATACACACACACGCTTTAATAGTTCCTCCCACTCCTGTTAGGAACCAACGGAGACAATTAATTACGTTTAATTAAGGGCAAACGTGAGCCTGCATTTTGAGGATGAGGTATTCCGCGGACAGCAGGTTTGGTGAAGAGTGCAGAGCTCCGCCTTTGGGAACACCTGGGCAAAAAAAAACTGACGCTTCAGTGCAAGGGAAGTCTGGGTTCAGGCACAACATGCCTATTTATTTTTTACTTGGATCTGAACGTTGTAGATTACATAATAATAACCATCGTTATCTCGTGTAAGTTGATTCGGCAAGATGGTGTTAAGGAAAAGATGGAGGATTTTAACGCCCCATAACTCGTGAGAGGTTAGCGGTGGTGGTGGCGGCGTAGTAGCCGACCAGACAAGTTACATACGTACACATATTTTATACGCTTAACCAGGGTCGCGCGCCGGAGCCCTCCCATCCCCACCCCTTCCCCATATCTTGGTACCTCACAGGTCTCGGAGTATAGGGAGCTAACAAGGCCCGACTTCCTATGGTTAATATATGAGGTTGTTTACCCTACAGGTGGTTTACGCTTAGCCCTGTCATGCCTCCTCCCCCTTCCCCTCCCCACCCTTAGAAGAGGGCGCCTTGGCTAGGGGGTCGGCAAGAGGCCCATGAAATTCAATTTTACGCCAAGGTGGTCCTGCAAAGAAGACGTGAACACCACCAGCCCCACACGCCCTGGCAAGGTCGCCCCTCCGAGTAACACTTAGTCCGGCACCTCGGCCCATGAGGCTACCTGGAGGAGCTACCACAGAGGCTACATTATAGACTGCTGTTATATCAAAATTTTCTTAGTGTTTTATTATTTTTGGTTTAGGTTAGGTTAGGTTAGGTTAGGTTAGTAGCTACTTACGGAAACTACAACCAAGGCTACTTACAGTATAAACGTTGCCTCTACTAGCAACCACCACTACGGTTACAATCAGGTAGCACATACACAGGATAATTTTTACCTCATATATCAGAATACATAACAGCATGATTATATGAAGAAAAACAATTAAGATTAGGTTTTACAGGTATCCGGTGTAAGGTTTAGTACACCTAGCATGATTATTACCCACAACACGGTAAAGGAGATAGGTTATACAGGTGTGTGAGGCAACAGGTGTGTGAGGCATAGTTAAGTGGTCACCTGGCTCGGTGTTGGTGATGCAGAGGATGGACGTGTTCATTAATACCACCAGGTGACACGCGGTGATCTGCGGCCGACAGCCTTAATGACCACTACGCGACCTGCCCCACTACGCGACCTGCCCCACTACGCGACCTGCCCTACTACGCGACCTGCCCCACTACGCGACCTGCCCCACTGCGCGACCTGCACCACTACGCGACCTGCCCCACTACGCGACCTGCCCCACTACGCGACCTGCCCTACTACGCGACCTGCCCCACTACGCGACCTGCCCCACTGCGCGACCTGCCCCATTACGCGACCTGCCCCACTGCGCGACCTGCCCCACTGCGCGACCTGCCCCACTACGCGACCTGCCCCACTACGCGACCTGCCCCACTGCGCGACCTGCCCCACTGCGCGACCTGCCCCACTACGCGACCTGCCCCACTACGCGACCTGTCCCACTGCGCGACCTGCCCCACTACGCGACCTGCCCCACTACGCGACCTGCCCCACTACGCGACCTGCGCGACCTGTCCCACTGCGCGACCTGCCCCACTGCGCGACCTGCCCCACTACGCGACCTGCCCCACTACGGGAGACAATATTAAAATGACTCCACCTGCAGAAGACAGCTGTTCCACAATGTGTGTGTGTGTGTGTATGTGTGACAGAGAGAGGGTGTGTACATGTACGTGTGGGTGTGTACATGTTTTGTGACGTGTTGAATGTGTGGTGTATAGTTCACCTGTTTGCTTTGATGTGGGCTCGTGTTTGGCTTGTGATGAGAGAGAGAGAGAGAGAGAGAGAGAGAGAGAGAGAGAGAGAGAGAGAGACTGCGTGCATAATTGTAGTAGTATATATATATGTGTAAGTGTGTGTGTGTGTGTGTGTGTGTGTGTGTGTGTGTGTGTGTGTGTTTTGATGTACGCACAATCTAACTCCGTCATAGCCCCAATATAAAACTAGACCGTCACAGCCAGTTGGTGGACACACTCAGTCACTCGTGTATCACTCTGTTTTTTTTTTCTGTTGCTAGGTCATCAGCCCTGTCAGTGTCTATTGAAATATTTCCTTTTTTTTTTTTCCTTCCCAATATTTTTATTTATTTTTTATTCAGGGAAGACCATTGTGATTAATTGATCTAAATATGGACTGACATTTTTTCCCCCTTGTATCAGTGAATTTATATGTCTGTCTGTTTGTTTGTTTGTCTGTTTGTTTGTTTTTTGTTTGTTTGTGTGTCTGTTTGTCTGTTTGTTTATTTGTTTGTCAGTTTCCTCTTTTGTAGCTTAAATCTCCTGTGTTTTTTCAGTATCTTTTGGTTCCCTTTTTGTTTTTGTTTGTTTGTTTGTTTATAATGAGTATTTTCTTATGTCGTGGGATCCAGTCATGGCTTGGAGTTTTTTTTTTTGTATACATAATAGTGTGTCTGTCTATGTCTCTATGTATGTATATGTGTGTGTGTATGTATTTGTTTGTATATGTGTATGTGTGTGTTTATCTATGTCTGTCTGTGTTTATATATATTTATAGTGTTGTAGGTATGTATATATTTGTGTGTGTGTGTGTGTGTGTGTGTGTGTGTGTGTGTGTGTGTGTGTGTATACGTATATGTGTAGGAACTCAGCAAAACAGTGGAGAAAAAAACACGAACAAGACATTGATGAAGAAAAAAGAGGAAGAGTGGAGTAAGGGGGAGAGGGTGATTAATGGGAGAAGGAGAACGAGGAAAGGGAGAACCGAACGTGATGAATGAGAGAAGGGAAGAGGGAGAATGAATGTGAGCGGGACGGGGAGAGGAGGAACGAATGAGAGGGACAATTTTTCAGAACAAGAAAGAAAGAGAAGAAGAATGATTGAGAGAGAGAGAGAGAGAGAGAGAGAGAGAGAGAGAGAGAGAGTAATATAAGTCAAAAATCGAATGAGAGAATTTTTTTGAGAATTATGGAGAAAGAGAAAAATGATGAGAGAGAGAGAGAGAGAGAGAGAGAGAGAGAGAGAGAGAGAGAGAGAGATAATGAAAGAATATATATCTTTTAAGTTACATTAGGTTCAGTTTACAAGGTATCCACCGAGTCGGATTCTTTGCTATTTTTCCGTCTCAGAGGAAGAGGGTTAAATTCTCTTCCCCAGACGCGATCCATATTGCTTCCTAAACCCTTCCAGTGGGCGGTCTAACTGTCTTATTAGTTTCCGATCCTCCTCTGTGGTGCTTGGGAGGTGATATGGTGTTGGTGTCTGTGGTGTTAATTTATAAGTCTATGTTGAGTGTCAGTGCTTGATTTGATCCCATTAACATACTGATTGATAGACGATTCGATCTTCTTTTGTTTTCTTCCTTACCTTATAATATACCCCTCCACCACCACCACCACCCCCCTCCCACTAGACCCCTCCTCCACCATCTCCCTCCCACTAGACCCCTCCTCCCTTCCCACTCGACGACTCCTCCGCTCCCCTCCCACTAGACCCCTCCACAACTATCATGGCTGTGATAATGACAACTTGATCCTCCCGGTCTCACCTTACGCTCGTGAACCAGACTGTGGAATGACATCTGTCTCCACCTCTCAGGGACCAGTCCAGAGGGAGGGGGAGGAGGTAGAGAGAAGCACGGCGAGAGAGGGAGGGAAAGGGAATTCACGGGGCACTCAAGAATCTACTCTCTCTCTCTCTCTCTCTCTCTCTCTTAATAACATTTGCCGTCAACCTCCAAGTTAAGGGGATTCGTACCGTACACTCATTTGAGAATTCGTACCCAAAAGCCTAATCCACAAAGATTCTCAGCTGTGTGTTAATTTTAGATCTTTACCGCTATTTAGAGGACGTATGTAATTCACTGGTCATCACTAGGCAGCCATGTTTTCTCACCCAGCCCATATCACGAGTCATTTATTTGCCCAGCCTATATATGAACCTTCCCAGCGTGTTCAAGTTAATGGTGGTGTTGGGTAAACTTGTTCCACTCATCCACAACTCTATTTCCAACCCAGTGTTTACCTAATTCTGTCCTAAATCTAAATATATCTCATTTAAAACTATTGCTACGTGTTCGTTTCAGATTGGATAGTTTAAATACCTTTGTTATATCACCTTTGTTTTAACCCCATCTTATATAATACAGTACACATTTCGCCCCTCACTCTACGTCTCTCAAGCTGGATAGGACTCGTATTAACGGATTTAAGTTGGATAAGTTTAGGTTTAGGAGGGAGATAGGAAGGAACTGGTTCACAAATAGGGTGGTAGACGAGTGGAACAAGCTTAGCAACTTTGTACAATAGTAAGTGCTGGAACGCTGGAAAGTTTTAAAAGGAGGCTAGATAGATTCATGGATGATAGAGAGTCGTAGTAACTCCCGACAGGAGCTGCCATACACAGGTCAACCGGCCTATTGCAGACTCCTTATGTTTCTTATGTTCTTATGTTGAACTTTTAATTCGTAAATCATCATCAAGTGATCTAAAGATCACTTGAAAATTATCCACCTCAGCTTATTTCACGTGGAGATTAAACACCCTGACACTTCATGAGGGCTAGGTTAGATTAAGTTAGGTTAGACTTTGTGTGATTAATCTTCAGGTGAAATTAACTGGGGTGGATAATCTTCTGGTGAAATAAGCTGGATAGCTAATCCTAAGGTGGAACAAGCTGGGGTGGCTAATCCTAAGGTAAAATAAGCTGTGTTGGCGAATCTTCTTGTGAAATAAGATGTGTTGGCTTATCTTTAAGGTAAAAGAAGCTGGGTTGGCTATCCTTCAGGTGACTCGAAATATGACTCCGGTTGAGGGTTCGTTTGTATGGTGTTGGACCTGACTGTCCTCGAGTCTCTTGTAACAGCAGCTGGGTCATGCATCGCCTCACTCAGCTCAACCCCACCACTGAACCCCGATCCTCAACACAGTGAACCCCGATCCTCAACACACTGAACCCTGATCCTCAACACCCTGAACCCCGATCCTCAACACCCTGAACCCCGATCCTCAACACACTGAACCCCGATCCTCAACACACTGAACCCCGATCCTCAACACACTGAACCCCGATCCTCATACACACTGAACTAACATTTCTGTGATCCTTTATAATACTGATATCACTTAGACTTTTTTTTTATTAATAACAGTTTATTGATTCGTGAATTCGGGGTTTCGGAATTCGTGGGTTCATAGGGTCGTAGATTCGGGGGTTCATGGTTTCGTAAATTCGTGGGTTCATGGGTTCGGGATCAAAGTTTGAGGTTAGGGAGATGGACTTCAGACCCGACTGCTTATCATCGAGTGTTGTTTCGCTATATTGTTGTTAATCCCTCCTCCTCTTCTCACCTCACCCAGGTACCGTCCCTCTACTGCTAACCCCTCTCTATCCTCCTATCTCTCTATCCTCTTCTTCCTTTCCTCCTCCTCCCTCTCTTCATCATCCTCACCTTTATCACCTTTCTCCCCTTCACCCTCCTCCTTCTCCTCCATCTCTCTCGTCTTCCTACTCCTCCTCTCGCCTCTTCCTACTCCTCCCCTTTCTCTTTATTCTGCTGTTTTCATTATACTAATCTTTTCTCAAATATATTTTTGTTGTAAAATAAATAAATCAAATTATGCAACGTTTATGGGATAATATTAAAGTAAGTGTGTGTGTGTGTGTGTGTGTGTGTGTGTGTGTGTGTGTGTGAGTGTGTGTGTGTGTGTGTGTGTGTGTGTGACCATGACGATATAAATGCCGGTACACAATTATTATTCCACCTTTCTACCCTTTCCCTCTTCATATACTTACTCTCTCTCTCTCTCTCTCTCTCTCTCTCTCTCTCTCCTATTCGTTTCCTCACACTATCCTTTCCCTCCTCCCACGGTCTACCACCTCCCTTCCTTTCCCCTCAATTCTCATTCACCTACTCTTATCAAACCTTATCTCTCCCCTCATCTCTCATGTTCTTATTCCTCTTCCCCTCCTTCCTCCCTCACCCCTCCTCCACCCTTCATTCCTCCCTCACCTCTCATCTACCCCTCACCCCACCCTCTCCTGTTCCCCCTCCTCCTCCTCCTCCCCTTCCTCTTATCTCCTGTTTCCCAGTGTTCTCTCTACCCTCTGCTGCTCCTTCACGCCTGGTCGGCAATTCCCACCAGGGAGGGAGGCGAGGTCAGGTCACAGCGGGAGGTGAGGGAGGGGTCAGCGACCAGAAGGCTGGGTCACAGGGATACCAGGATGGGAAATTATCTGGTTATATCCACTCTCGGTGTTTCTCAAGTTACCATAAGGACGAAATTAAGTTAAATTCCTTATATTTTCCCTAGAAACAACGATGATAATAATAATAATAATAATAATAATAATAATAATAATAATAATAATAATAATACTATATAGTTATGAAAGTACACTGATACTATGACCATAATAACAAAATACTGGTAATAAAGTAATACTAATACACATACACCAACATACGGTCAACAAAGAGCCGTCAAAACTGGTACAGATGAACATAATAACGAGAAGAATGACAATTATGACTCCCTGATGCTGGTTAGACATTCATATTGACACTGGAACTATGAAATTGGTTGTGCTGTTACATTGTATAGTAAGAATTGGAATGTATCTCTTAATTTTCTATTTATTTAACGAGAACGAGTGACCAACCGAATTATACCTCAAAGTATTTACTTCCAAGAAAAGTGTACAGCCCCACGAAATAATGACTTAAAAAAGTATGTAAATAAAAGTATATATAACTTAGGATATTTAAAAAAAAACTATATTGCACTTTAATAATACAAATAAAAAATATCGTAAAAAAATGACTAGAAAACTTTTTAACTCAAATTATATGACTTTTATATATTTTCAGTATATATTTTCGTGAACTAGGAGATAATTTTTGTTACCGTGTTGTAAAAGTATTAAATTGTAGACGAGGAACATTTTCATAATGGAAGAGAAGAGACGAGAGGAAGAAATATTAGTAACAAAAATGACTTGGATTGGATTAGGTTAGGTTAGGTTAGGTTAGGTTAGGTTAGGAATTAATAGACAATTATGTTTTATAGGAAGAAGGATGTATCGCAATTACACTTAAGAGTTATGTTGTAATTAATGCTCTCTCTCTCTCTCTCGTTCGGTAATCACGATTGAGAGTTCACTCCCCCAGAATTCTTTGTCGGGGAATAAACCCATCGGGGGAATAAACCCATATATTTTTTTCTTACCTTCTCTCTGACGGGATCTTGGGCATACGGTTGGTTGGCTAAGCTTGAGCTGCCTGTAATGCCTCTGTAATTATGACGGTCTGAAAAGTCTCGTTATTCATTGAGTGTTACGTGTTATGCTTTTGTTATTTTGACCCGTTATGCTTTTGTTTTACGCTGTTGTTATTCGTTGTCTTTTTTAATTATTATTTTATTTGTTTTATTACGTTTTGTTGTTCTAGTTGTGTTATTTTTTGTTATTGGGATCTGTTATGCTTTTTTTTGCTGTTATTTTGTTTTTTAGCTGATTTCTTATTTTTTCTTCTTTATTGTCTGTTATCTCCCTCCTTTTTCTCTCCTTTGCTTGTCCATGTCTCTATCTCCCCTTCCTCTCTGATATTCGACTTTGTTTCATATTACGGTATTCTCTCTCTCTCTCTCTCTCTCTCTCTCTCTCTCTCTCTCTCTCTCTCTCTCTCTCTCTCTCTCTCTCTCTCTCTCTCTCTCTCTCTCCTTTATTAATTTCTTTTATCATCTATTCTTGTTTACTTATTTCGCTGATTTTAATTTTTAATGTTTTTTTCAACACACCCACACACTCAACAACCCACCAACACACTCAACTACCCACCAACAACACACTCGACTACCCACCAACAACACACTCGACTACCCACCAACAACACACTCAACTACCCACCAACAACACACTCGACTACCCACCAACAACACACTCGACTACCCACCAACAACACACTCGACTACCCACCAACAACACACTCGACTACCCACCAACAACACACTCGACTACCCACCAACAACACACTCGACTACCCACCAACAACACACTCAACTACCCACCAACAACACACTCGACTACCCACCAACACACTTTAACTACCCACCAACACACTTTAACTACCCACCAACACACTTAACTACCCACCACAACCTCTTAACAACACTAAGGGACAAAACTGACTAATTCTCCACGACCAACAACAACGAGACCCGATACAATAGAGGCTGTTGACCTGACCTCGTGATTATGACCCCCCCCCCCCCCCAGGTGGCTTTACTGACCCTGGTGACCTAGAATGTAAGAGCAGTGATCTAGGATGACTTGGTTGACTCCCTTGGTTGACTTGATATAGCCTGGGTAGCTTCAGTGACCTTGTTTGACCTATAATGCTGCAGTTACCTCCAGGCGACCTAATATGACCTAGGTAACTCCTTTGCTTGAGTTCACTTAAATGACCTCGGTTAACCTAGCATGACATTGGTGGCTCCAGTGACCCTGAGAGACCTGATGCGATCTGGAGGGACAGAGGTAAAGCGATCTGGGTATTCTACTAATGCGACACGCTAAATAGGTGAAAATAATTATGAAAAGGGAGGAATGTTGTGAGACAGAGAGAGAGAGAGAGAGAGAGAGAGAGAGAGAGTATAAATAAAATAAAATAAATAGCTAGAGACAGACAGACAGTAATCAGAGACAGGCAAATAAAGACAGACACAGACAGCGACAAAGACAGACAGATAGACACACAGGCAGACAATTAGCCAGAAATATACAAATAAATACAGATAGAAGAATAAGGGACAGAATGAACCAAAAGATAACCGAAAGACAGATACAAAGGAGAGACAGAAGGGTCAATACAAGCATCAATAGCAGTAAACAACAGCTTATGCTTGTAATCCCACAACTACTTACAATAACAGTACGACCACTAATCCCCAATCCTTGAAAATCATCAGATCCTACGTATCCTTCCACACCATGATGCCTTAAGTCCCCTAAGAATACCTTCCTCATTGGTTAAGTCCTGCGGGGAAGTTCTTAGTAGGAGTAGAGGAAGTAGGAAGCAGTTGAAGGAGTCGGAGGAAGTTAGAGGAGGAAGGGGGTGAAAGAAGGTCGAGGAGGAGTGGAGGCATGTGGAGAATAACGACTAGAGGAAATTGTAAGAGGAGAGAGAGAGAGAGAGAGAGAGAGAGAGAGAGAGAGTTAAGAAAACCTACTTGGTCTTGCTAAATCCTCCAGGGAAAATTAGACGAAGGAAGGAAGGAGGAGGAGGAGGAAGTCAAGAACAGGCTGGGGTAACTTTGTCACTCGCTGTCTCTCGCTCGGTTCCCGCGTGTCCAACTTTCTCCTCCAGCCTCAAGCGTCCAAGGCGTGAGTGACGACAAGATTAAATTCATTTTGACAGTTGGATGTGGGAGCCAAGTCTCATCCCCAGAATAATAATAATAATATATATAAATGTTTCACCTTTTATCTTGAAGGAACGGTGAGCTTTAAAGTACACTAAACAGTAAATATAATAAGTGTGTGTGTGTGTGTGTGTGTGTGTGTACGGCTTATTAGTGACGTGGACTGAACATATTTCTAGTTATACTTTACAAGACAAACTCAGAGGAAATGTACTTTTATTTATGATTGATACCCACAAGTTTAAGAACATAAGAATGGAGGAAACTGCAGCGGGCCTATTGGCCCATACTGGGCAGTCCCGTTTACACCCAACCCCTATTGCTCATATGAGCATCCAACCTATGTTTGAAGCAATTCAGCGTATTCGAGTTAATGATGATATTTGGTAACTTGTTCCATTCATCCACTACTCTGTTTCCAAACCAATGTTTACCTATTTCACGCCTAAATCTAAATTTGTCTAATTTAAAACCATTGTTACGAGTTCGCTCCCAGTTGGATAATTTGAGTACCTTTGTAATGTCCCCTTTGTTTAGCCCTGCCTTCCACTTATACACCTCTATCAGGTCGCCCCTCGCTCTACGCCTCTCAAGGGAGTGCAAATTATGATGCTTTAACCTGTCTCTACTGTATACTCAAGGTTCCTAATGCCCGGGATTAGTCTTGTCATTCTCCTCTGAATTCTTTCCAAGGATTCTATATCCATTCTGTAATACGGTGACCAGAACTGAACTGCGTAATCCAGGTGTGTTCTCACAAGAGCAAGATACAGTTTTAGGATGACCTCGCTAGTCTTGTAACTAACACTCCTTTGTATGAACCCAAGTACTTTATTAGCCTTGTTACGAGCAAAAACACATTGTTTACTTGGCTTAAGGTTCCTACTTATCATTACTCCTAAATCTCTCTCGCAGTCGGATTTCTCTATGGCATCGTTGTTCATCTGGTATCTGGTTTCCCTGTTTACATCTCCTATACTGAGTACTTTACATTTGTCGACGTTGAATTTCATCTGCCATTTTTTGTTTATATTCTGATATAAATGACATATGTTCACGCCCCCTAAGTGAAGAAATATGCATCTAGTGTTTTGAAATATCAATAAAACACACAAGTTTCTTCACCAGGCGCCCACCTTGCCTGGATGGTTAATAAAACACCTAAACAAAGTACTTAAACTGTTACCTTGTGTCAGTTAATTGAGTTTTCAACATAAAAACATTAGCGTTTGTCGAGTACCACCTGGGCCTTCTAGCACGGAATAATGAATGAGTATAGGGTCCCAGGCCAATCAGGAACCACTCTGCACGATTAATGTTATATCGGTGTTGACGTGACTGTATTTCTCGACACTTCAGATACAAGGATACGAGTTACAGATCATGGTACAAAGAGTAGAATAACATGTTAGTATTTCTTTAAGGTTAAATTAACTCTGTTGATCATCGTGTGTAGGAGCCGCTATACTGTGGAAAATACAATATTCTAATGTTAACATGTGCAAATTTATTCTGTAGTATTGAAAATAATATCAGCCGCTTAATAATACAATACTGACTATTATGGGTAATTAATATGAACACAGCTATTGAAAAATGTCTTTGATGTGACTAATTGATATTAAAGTAAATTAAAGAGAAAAATAATAGTACTGTCAATATTTTATTTCCGGTTATGAAATTCAATGACGAATTATACACACTTTTGATGGACAGATTTGAGTACACTGGTGAACGCTGCCTCTATCACTCTTTACGGAGTCGCTATGGGAGGTCGACTCTGTTTCATTAGTAGTTTGGTGTTTCTTGATCGTTTGTCTCATTTTTTAATTTTGAGAATTCTTATTTTTACTCTCTCGACACAACAGAGTTTATAGTATATTTTTTTTTTTTTTTTTGGTACATTCGCCTCACTTAATAATAAAATAGTACGAAATTTCAACATTTTTGGGAGGCTCTTAGTTGTCATGTTTGATTTTCAATATTGCAAACACATTACCTTTTCAACATGGCTGGATATTTTGCTTTGTTTCTTGATTCTTTTACTTTAGTTTATTATTGTAAGTTTCATTCATGGGTTTAGTCCTTATGTGTCGTATTAACCATGTTGATTTATAGTGTTCTTACGACAATTAGTAACTAGTGATGCAATACACTAAGGTGACGTACCCTAAAGACGTGAGTAAATAACGTGCTTGATTTACACCAGAAAGATCAAGCAAGTTGGTCGTCACAAAGTCAAAAGATTCACCTCAAAATACTTACAGGTGTTGAAAGAACCTGTTGTGTAATGTTGACCAGCCAATATATTTTTTTGGGTTACGTGTCATGACAATAACCTCGTGATGTTATCCAAGGACATGTAATTTTTTTTTTGTCTGTTGTGGTAATGATACAGTAACCACACCGCTGTTAATTCTGACGGAACCATCCACTAATTACGAGAGACAGAAGTCGAAGATCCAGATATGGCTTGGCTCTGATCCACACACACACACACACACACACACACACCGTACGAGTCACTGAAATACGACCCTTCAGATTTAACTTACGTCACATAATAACACCAATTACTACCATGATCCCCCAATCCCCAATCATCCTACTGACGATTGGTACCAGCTTTTTTTTTATCCTTGATTTTTAACACGTATCGAACTGTTATCTGTCGTGGTGGGTAATTACCGGGTACTGGGGCGTGTGACTGTCTCGGCGAGAAATATTAGAGGAAGAGATGCTGGTTGTGCCGTGGGCTGTGGCCAGGGATGATTGGCTGGGAATGCAAGCAAGCGGCCTGGGGGTTACAGGAGCTCTAAGGCAGAGGCTTTCGAGTGCTTTGAGCTGGTTGGGTGAGGCTGATGTGCAAACCGAACCTAAGTTAAATAATAATAATAATAACTTAAAGACAATAATTAAAAGTCATACTAATGATAATAATAATGAGAATAACGGTAATAGTGATAGTAGTGATAAAAGAAAACTAATAACAATATGGACACTATTAACAGTATGGGTACAGTCTGTGTAGCCATTATACTTTTGGGCTCGGTAGGTCACAGGTCAAGGTCAACAATGTAGGTTACAGGTCAACACTTAAGATCACAGGTAAAGGTCAATACGACAGTGCAGGTTAAAAGTCAACATTACAGGTCACAGTCAAGACAGTAAATACTAATTCGAGCGGTCGGCTTTTTATGGAAGTTGTCAAGTGGGTTTTAATGTTGGATTAATGAAAAATACTTTATTTTAGCGAAGGAGGTCAAGGGTGTGTGCAGGTCAGTGTGTGTGTGTACACCATTGTTATGTATATACTTTGGCTTACCATGCCAAGTGTGACAAACCATTTCATGTGTATAACAATTCGCCGCCGTTACACACACACACACACACACACACACACCCAGGCAAAGTAATCCATCTCTAAATTCGCTCTAACATAACTCTGCACACGGCTAATCAATGAAAGTGAAATCAAACGGAATGCAGTTAATATACGACTCCCTTTGATCGCCCGTGTCAGAGAGAGAGAGAGAGAGAGAGAGTTGCCGTGTGCGTTGATGATATTTAATAGCAAGCAGTATCATTAATTGTTTTGCAAATGGTATGAATAATTCTGTGTGTTATTTAGGCGATTCAGTGTTGCAAGGTCCGTCCTGTCCTGCCTGCTTGCAACGCGTGGATCTGGGAAAGGGGAAAGGGAGCTTGACGAGGTGTATGTGGTGACCCAATTTCTGTGTTGTGTGTGCGTGTGTGATGAGTTATTTTGTTACATTCTGATTCCTTATTTTCTTGTTGATTCTATCTTTATTTTTCTTTGCTTTATCTCTGTCTCTTTTCACTTACAAGGAAATATTCACCTTACGATCTTTTGTGAATCAGAATCCCAAAGTCAATATAAACTCGTTATTTTTCTCGTTATTAATTATATTTATCTTAGGGCAATTAATTTATCCCAATCACAAGTATTATTTTTTTTTTTTTGTTCCATATACCGGACTTAGGTCTTTATTTACGAGGATTTATCCATCGTACGAACCATTCTGAATCAGGGTCCCGGATATTATATATAAACTGACCGTCTTTCGCGTTATTATCATCATCGATATTAATCTTGGATAATGTTATGTTTGGTGATATTGCCAGCCTTTGTTCCCGGCATCGTGTGATCATTTACCACAATTTGTATGTTGAGTTAAAAGACTTAATGTGGATGTGTTGGTTTTCTTTATAATGATCCGGGTTAGGTTTTTTTTTTTTATATATATATACGACTTAAATTATATTAATCTGTGTTGATATTTCTTCCTTGCAGGTTACAACGTCTTAAATTGTAAAAATCTGTCTTGATTTTGGGGAGAATGCAGATTTCTTTTGTCTTCTCGGTGGTTTTGTCAAGATAATTTTACATCAGTTTAAAGATCTTACACTGGCATTTGTTCTTACTTCTTCACTTACGATGCAAAATATTAATCTTACGAAGCAACTGAGTATTGTCGATCAGTGATGTTATGTCTGTTATTTAAATGAGAGTTTCGGTGGAATTTTGACGCCATTTTGGAAGTTATTCTGCTTAACATCAGCCATAAGGTTGCGTTCTCTCTCTCTCTCTCTCTCTCTCTCTCTCTCTCTCTCTCTCTCTCTCTCTCTCTCTCGCTCTCTCTCTCTCTCGCTCTCTCTCTCTCTCTCTCACACACACATATTATGAAAACACGAAACATTTTAGAATTTGCAATTAGCTTTGGCAGGTATCTAATTAAGGTAAAGTCACTGTGTAATATCGACGCCATTTTGACACACACATCGAAGAACTGTTAAAATACATAATACTCTTGGGTCTAGGGATGAGTAGTGTGGTGTTACCTTATGTGTGTATTGTGAAGTAATCTGGTCGCCTGTATCTAATGTGTTTACACCCGTACTGTGATGTGTGTGTGTACCTGCTCGCCTTGTTTATGGTGGCGGTGTGCTGGCAATGAAGATTTATCCAGGGAAAACCACCTCTAATTATTAACCCCCCTCACGCGCGTGTGTGTGTGTGTGTGTGTGTGTGTGTGTGTGTGTGTGTTACTAAAAGTGCAACAAATGGGTGTGGTAACGAGTTTTATGTTTGGACACGTATTGCTGTTTAAATAACTGATTGAATGAGTGTTGACAGTGATTGTGAGTACTTCCGGTGATGGCTGTAGTGCTGTACTTATAACAATAGTGTTGTGCTCGTGTGTTACATAGTGTTGTGCTCGTGTGTTACATTGTGGTGTTGTAGAGCTGAAGTGTTGCAGTTATTAAGATTAGTGGTAAGTACATGATCCTGAACACGAATCAGTCTGTCAGTTAGTTAGTTATTCAGTTCGTTAATTTGTTGTCAGTCAGTCACTCAGTCAGTCACTCAGTCAGTCACTCAAGCAGTCAGTTAGTCAGTCAAGCAGTCAGTCAGTTAGTTAGTCATTCAGTTCGCTAATATGTTAGACATTCAGTCAACCATTCCGCCAAATCAGTCAATCAACCTTTAACTCAGTCAGTCAGTCAACCATTCAGTCAGTCAATCAACCATTCTGTCAGTCAGTCAGTCAGTCAGTCAGTCAGTCAAAAAAAAGTGCATTATAGTTGGTTAGCATCGGGATATCATCTGAGCTGGTGAGCTTTGATGGGTGGACGAGAAGGCACTTTACTGGTCTAGCTTACAGGCTGGACCATAGCTCGATCCCCCCCCCCCCCCCCCACGAGTGGTCTTACCATTAACGTCACTAGGTGGAATCATACTCGAATTAATATATTCCTGAATCACTGTATTTGCGAATATGTACAGTCCCCTTCACTAGTGCGTTTACAGGGGCTCATCAAAATAAACATTCCACAAATCATTATCTTTGAGATATTTGTTTTAATAATGTTTTACTTTGATTCTATACTATGTTTGCGAGTCTCCTTCTCTCGAATGTAAACAAACACAGGATTGCCATACTGCACCAAACCTGTCGAGCCCCTGTAAACGCACTAGTGAAGGTGTGGTTTTTTTGTGTGTGTGTGTGTGTGTGTGTGTGTGTGTGTGTGGTTGATTGGAGGGAGTGCGAGTCTTCAGGGATTGCGTTTAGTCATTGATTCGAATCTTAACGAAGTTTTAAGGTTTCATTCGGCACCTGAGATAAATATATTTCCTTAACGTTTATGACTATTGATTTATTTCTCTCTCTCTTCTCAGTGTATTTAGAATCACAATTAAACAATATTGGTAAGATATTTTAAACACGTTATTACATGTGAGCAAATCAGCTGATCACTGAGAAATGAAACTATAGGTGAGACTTTTTTTGTTTTGTTTACCTTACTCCTTACTCCAGGATTCATCTGTCATGTCGCCCCCGTACCAGTCCATCGGGTCCCCTCCCCCTCTTCCCCCCTCGGGCCGACCGGTGTGTGTCCCGTGAGTCCAGCCTATATCTCCCCTCGGCCCGACAAGTTATTGTATGGTGTAACCGCTGACAATCGTGTAAAAATGGTTTTATTGGTGATTATGATGATGGTGGTGATGATGGTGGTGGTGGTGGTGGTGATGATGGGGATATAAGTAGTGAGGATGATGGTTGTGTTGATGGTTGTTATAATGATGATGATGATGATGATGATGATGATGATGCCCCACCCAGAGTCCACTTTACGGCTCATCCTCACACACCTACACAGCCTACCTCACCACACAGCCTACCTCACCACACAGCCTACCTCACCACACAGCCTCCCTCACCACACAGCCTACCTCACCACACAGCCTCCCTCACCACACAGCCTACCTCACCACACAGCCTCCCTCACCACACAGCCTACCTCACCACACAGCCTACCTCACCACACAGCCTACCTCACCACACAGCCTCCCTCACCACACAGCCTCCCTCACCACACAGCCTCCCTCACCACACAGCCTCCCTCACCACACAGCCTACCTCACCACACAGCCTACCTCACCACACAGCCTCCCTCACCACACAGCCTCCCTCACCACACAGCCTCCCTCACCACACAGCCTCCCTCACCACACAGCCTCCCTCACCACACAGCCTCCCTCACCACACAGCCTCCCTCACCACACAGCCTACCTCACCACACAGCCTCCCTCACCACACAGCCTCCCTCACCACACAGCCTACCTCACCACACAGCCTACCTCACCACACAGCCTACCTCACCACACAGCCTCCCTCACCACACAGCCTCCCTCACCACACAGCCTCCCTCACCACACAGCCTCCCTCACCACACAGCCTACCTCACCACACAGCCTACCTCACCACACAGCCTCCCTCACCACACAGCCTCCCTCACCACACAGCCTCCCTCACCACACAGCCTCCCTCACCACACAGCCTACCTCACCACACAGCCTCCCTCACCACACAGCCTCCCTCACCACACAGCCTCCCTCACCACACAGCCTCCCTCACCACACAGCCTACCTCACCACACAGCCTACCTCACCACACAGCCTACCTCACCACACAGCCTCCCTCACCACACAGCCTACCTTACCACGCACTCTCCCTCACCACACAGCCTCCCTCACCACACAGCCTCCCTCACCACACAGCCTCCCTCACCACACAGCCTCCCTCACCACACTGCCTCCCTCACCACACAGCCTCCCTCACCACACAGCCTACCTTACCAAATTACGCAGCCCATATCTTCCTAACCTTCCCCTCTATACAATGAACTAATTTGGGTGAATACGTAATTAATCGAGACTTTAATTACAAGTTTAAATTATAAGAAGAGTGTTTATGTCATCGTTACAGGATGGTTATTGCTGGTGATTATGACCAAATTACCCTGTTAGACGCTCCCTAATTTTGTTACTATTTTTTTCTCCCAAATTTCCCTCTTCTCGTTTGCCAATTTTGAGGAAGTGTAGGGGAGGAAGTCGTTTTTCGCCTATTTTATCTATTACAGGTATAGTAGCGAGAGGTAGTCGCTAATTGGTTTTATAATGAGAATGAGCCGTAATTAATAATTGCTTATTAACAGCCCTCACAATAACTGGCACTCCAGGGGCTGTTCGGGTCGGTAGTTATACTTGTTACCAAAGAGAGATCTTTTGTAATTAGTTTCTTGAGGGGTCACGTCAGGGGGTTCGCAGTGTGTGTGTGTGTGTGTGTGCTAGCGCAAGTTCTGGAGCGTTAAGGAGATATACTCGTATATCTTTCCAACCTACTGAATTTTTGTACTTGTTCAGAATTCAAAATTGGCGTGAAACGGATTATTAGGACCATGGACATTGAGGTTAGGTTAGGTTAGGTTAGGTTAGGTTAGGTTGCTAGCTATTTTTTAACATTAAACCGGTCAGGGGACGACAGCCGTGGTGGCGTGGTTCCTCTCCTCATTAGACTGTTCCTGCCCCCATACTCATAATCCCTTACTTCTCCATTACTCAGAGCTGAAGCAGTGGGGGGGGGGGGGGGGGGGGATGGTCGCAGAAGGGGGGGTGTAGGTGGGGATGGTTGCAACAGGGGAGGGGGGGTAGGTGGGGATGGTAGCAGCAGGAGGGGGGGGGGAGGTGGGGATGGTCGCAGCAGGAAGGGGGGAGGTGGGGATGGTCGCAGCAGGAGGGGGGGTAGGTGGGGATGGTCGCAGCAGGAGGGGGGGGTAGGTGGGGATGGTCGCAGCAGGGGAATAGGTGGGTGGGGATGATCGCAGGAGGGGTATGATGAGAGAGGAGGATGATGGGGGAGAGGGATAGGTGGGGGATGGGGATAAAGAAAGGGAGCAAGCCTCAGATGAACCTTATAATCAGAGGCCCATTATGTGTTTTTTGCGGCCACCTCTCCGCTATGTGCGCTCACCAGACGGGGATCTTCGTGGTATGTTGATGGAGGGTCCCTGGAACGTCCGGGGTGGGGGGGGGGGGGGTTAAGGGGGATGTGTAGTTCCTCGATAGGTTCTCTGGGGGTAGATCCTTATTACGTTTTTTCTGGGGGTAGCTCATGAATTTGTTTCTCTGGGGGTAGATCATGAATTTGTTTCTCTGGGGGTAGATCATCAATACGTTTCTCTGGGGGTAGATCTTTGCGGTTTCTTGGGGGGGGGGGTGGTGGTAGTTTCTAAATATGTTCCACTTTCTTTTTCCACTTTCCCGTTCCACTTTAAGTTCTCCAGGTGGAACAGTACTTCATTTACTATAGTTCCTTTGGCGGTAAATCCCTCATCATGGTTTCTACGACCTGATCACATGATAAAACTGTATATATTTATATCTTACAATACAGTTAACTCCGTGAAGATCTTACGACACGAATTAGTTTTTTTTTTTAATAAACTTAAAATAATGAAGTCCTTTGGTTGTTTGAAATATTGGTGTGTTGGTGATTTTTTGCATCTTGTTATCCCTTTTGAAACTACGAGGTCTTAAGTTAATTCTGAAATATGTTTTAAGGCCACCATGGTAAGGATTTTCTATCAAAAGGCCACCACGGTAAGGTTTTTCTGTTTTAAGGCCACCACGGTAAGGTCTTTCTGTTTTAAGGTCACCACGGTAAGGTTTTCTGTTTTAAGGCCACCACGGTAAGGTTTTCTGTTTTAAGGCCACCACAGTAAGGTTTTCTGTTTTAAGGCCACCACGGTAAGGTCTTTCTGTTTTAAGGCCACCACGGTAAGGTCTTTTTTCTGTTTTAAGGCCACCACAGTAAGGTTTTCTGTTTTAAGGCCACCACAGTAAGGTTTTCTGTTTTAAGGCCACCACGGTAAGGTCTTTCTGTTTTAAGGCCACCACGGTAAGGTTTTTCTGTTTTAAGGCCACCACGGTAAGGTTTTGTGTTTTAA